>CM028931.1:9927586-10590086 GCA_016801845.1 Polydactylus sextarius
ACACTACTTGACTTTGATATTTGATGTATCCACATACAGACCGTTATGTAATCCTCTCTAGATAATAAGGTCTCACCGTCGACCCAGTCCTAGCGTGCGCTCTCATCATCAAGCATGTGACCACATTACATCCATGTGCCGCTCCGTGATTGGCCGGCGACGTCCGCCTTTAATATACAGTAAGTGTTTCTTCCGCGGCGACGGAGGCCTCGTGTCGTTTTAATCACCTCCACCCTCCTTCAAAAAGTGCCCTTTGAAGGGAACAAATCCTTTTCCTCCATATGTGTGTGTGTGTGTGTGTGTGTGTGTGTTTATGAGTGTGTGTACTCGCTGACAGGTTCCCCAGAGGTTGAGACCACACTTAATCTTTAAGGCAGCGGACGATCAAGAGGGGTTTTTATTGAGGTCACCTCTGAGCATAATGTAAAGAGTCTCCTTGGCTTCTTCACACCATGTTCCACCGTCACCTCCACCACGGACAAAAAAGCATGACTGTTTAGCATATTTATTGATTCTTCTGTTCTTATTTGTGACAGGCTGCATTATCCTCATGTGATTTACAGAAATTGTAATCCCTCCCTCCCTCCCGCCCTCCTCCAACCAACCCGTGTGGATAACGCAGTTAAAGAATTCAACAAGAATCCCCAAAGATCAAAGCAGACAATCCAGCCGTCCAGAGAGCGCCTGCCTCGCATTTTTCATCACTTTCCATTGAAGTTTGTCACATTTGAAACACTGCGCGTCTGATTATTCTTCTTCCTCGTCTTCCTCTCGTGCGGAAACATCCGTGTTTGCGCGGCGAAAGGCGATGACGAAACCGCGCGGAAACGCCCGCGTTCACGCTCACGTCCGTTTGTCGTCGGCGTCTCACACTTGATCACACCGACGACAAACATGCGAGTCACCGTCCTGGCTATTAACCCTTTAAACTCAAAGCATTTTTAGCGATTTAATGATTAATGTCTAACAGACGTACATTTATTTAGTCTCAGAAGAAGCAGGTGAAGGTCTGACTCATAGTTATGGTTTAACCACACTACTTAAAAAGTAAAGGTCAACAAGGCTTATTTTTATTTTAACTGAAGATATAAACATGATATAAACACATAAAATCAGAGTTTTTTCTTAAATAATCTTTACTAAATTGGTGTCAACCAAGTTTTGTTTTTTTTTTTTCACATTCTGGTCGCCTTTTAAAAATAATGACAACTTTCCCAGATAGCACAGTCATTAGGGGCCGAATTTGGCCCAAAGTTTCACAAGGATGTTCGGCCTCTATGTGGCCCAAATTAAAAGAGCAAAAAACTTTTAAAAAATGGCGCCAAAACTCACCTAAAACCAATTATTAAACTCCAAAACATCGACATAACTGCCCCAAAAAGATCCAACATCCACCACAGTCAAGACTAAAGTCTTCACCTTGTTGACCTTTACTTTTTAACTAGTGTGTTAAACCATAACTATGACATAGTCAAACCAAAGACCTTCACCTGCTTCCTCTGAGGCTGAATGAATCCAACAATGACAAACACCTGTTACACTACAACCACAGTCTTTGATATGTGGTTTGTTCTACGTCTGAACCAACAGGATTTCGGATTTTCAGAACAGGATTTTATTAGTTTTGCCGCTTCGGTTAATACGAATGAACCGTTTCCTCGTGTTCACGTGTCTCGTGCGTTTTGACGTGGCGACCACGTGAACCTCCACCTCTGTGTCTTTACGCCGTCCGCTCTCCTAACCTCCGTCAGTCTCCGTCTCCTCCACCCTTCATCTTCTCTTCTGTTTACATCTCTCTCTCTCTGCGTCTCTGTCTTGTCTCGCTCTCTCCTCTCTTCTTCCCTGACGTCAATGAGAAATTGGATGGTTTTTGATTATTACATGGCTGTCAGGCTTACTGCTATTAATTGAATTGAATCCCAGTCCATCTCCTTCATTTGTCTGTCCTCTGTGTGTGTGTGTGTGTCTCATCTTTTCATCTTGTCTCACTCTCATTTTCCATCTTGTTTGTCACGTTCTTTGTTTTTTTTATATCATTTCTTTTTTTTATATATATATATATTATTTTATTCCCCAGATTCTCCTTTGCCCCTGTTTTCTTTCTTCCTCTGTGTCTCTGTTTCAGTCTCCTCCTCATCCTCCTCTCTCTCTCTCCTCTTTCTTTTATTTCTCTCTCGTCCTCCCCTCCTCGTCATCCTCTTTCTCTTCAGGCTTCTTTTCATCCTTTCTTCCCCTCTTACTCTTTATCTACATGCCCTCTCCCTTCCTCTCCCTCTCTCTCACTCCTTGAGCACTGTGATACTGTTGTCATGGTGACGCCCATCATTTTCTGGCATGAATGGAGGATACTTTATTGATGAGACGGCATTGGCAGAGGGGAGAGAGAAAGGGAGAGGGGGAGAGGAGAGAAAGATGGGAGAGAAAGACAAAAGACAGACGGAAAAGAAAAGAAAAATCTCTGGCAGGGAAAAATCAGAATGATACAGAAATGATCGTCCCCGCTGCTTACAGTACAAAACATTTCCACCCTGTAATTTGTTCACCGCTGATGACTCGAAGAGGACGCTGCTGCCGCAGCAAAGCACAGAGTTACAGAGTCTCCTTCTTCTCCTTCTTCACAGGGATTTGGGATAGTCGAAGAAAATCCCCACCTCCTCCTCCTCTTCCCTAGAAAACACTATATTTCCACCACTCACAGCGTCCAAACGGAGATTCCTCTTATTAGGAAGCAGCGAGTCGTCTCCGGTTTCACACGTTTAATGATTTCACCACGTGTGTGTGTGTGTTTGCGCGCGTGTAAACACACGGCAACCCGTAATAAAATAATGTGTTTTTTGTCGGTGTTTCTGAGGGGTCGTCGTCATTAGCGGCTTCGTCGTTTGTGGTGGTGTTTGCGACACGTACACACACACACGCGCCGGCTAAAAGCAGAAGGCGAGCTCGTTAGACGCTTCTGATGTCGACATCACATCGAGAAGCTTTGGCGCGGCGGCTGCGCCTCGAGATTTTAGGCGTTCGACTGACGTCGTCAGGCCAAAATAAATAAACAAACGCCGGCCAGATTTTTTACTGTCAAACACATAAACAGTGTGGATTTGTAGCAGCTACAGCGACACGAACTGCTGCTGCTATAAAGGCCCGTCCGCCATATACGACCTCCGCTAACGTGTTTGACCTCTGACCTCTGCTCCACAGTTCACCTGCTGTCAGAGACGATCCAGGGCGTGACGGCCACGGCCACCGGGGTCCAGTACCAGCAGTCCTGGCTCTGCATCCTGTAAGACGAGTCGCATGCACATGTTGTCTGTCAGGTTTGACTCAGAAACGGTCACAGTTAAAGGATCCGGTCGATCAGTGAAAACTGAATCGTTCGTAGGTGTTTGTCATGAAAAATAAGTGATATCAAATCAAATAATAGCAAGAAAATCTGAGATGATTACAACAAAAATGTAGCATCATTTTATATGTATAATTTAATTTTGTGTTTTATTTGATACATGATGCATTTGACTGTAAAAGGTTAAATGTGAGGATAGGATTTTTTGTTAATTTAATCTCAGCTCAAATAACATTAAAGATATGATTCATTTTAAGTTACTGCAGTTCAAATAAAATAAAATCTGGAACTTTTAAAACAGTTTTATTTTTTTTATTTTTTTTTTAACAATTAAGATAATTGCCAGCCCCCAGATTAATAATAATATATTATTTCAAAGAAAAATGAACAAACTTTTTTATATGATTATTTATTTCTTTATTTTATCAAAGTTTGCCAAATTTGAGTAATTGCTGTTTATAAATCATTATTTATTATTTGTTTTGGTTGTGAAATATTGTCAATCAATCATCAAGAGCTCTAACCTCAACATTTAAAATCAGGGGACGGTGTAAAATAAACACTGTAGGAATTTGCTTGAGTGTCTCTGTAGGTGTGTGTGTGTGTGTGTGTGTGTGTTCATATATTTACATTTCCCTCCAGACCAATGTGTGTTTGTTTGTGCAAATCAGTGCGAGTGATATTTGAATAGCGTCTAACTGTTGCTGGAGAGAAAGAGGTTAATCTATGGAAATGAAGGGACGACGTTGACATTTATATATAAAAATAATAATAATAATAATAATTAAATCTCCTCCTCTCTGCTCCAGCTGCAACGTGAAGCATCTCCAGAGACGTCACGTGTGCATCTCCCGCCTGGAGAGGCCGCAAAACTGGGGAGAGAACTGCTGCGAGGTCCGCTACGTCATCCTGATACTGGCTCCGCTCAAAATGGTAACCACGGCGCCCGCGGCGAGGAAGTCACCTACCTCCACTCTCTTCCCGCTGCTACATTTGTTCACATTTCACTTCATTGTATGTTTAATTTGCTGTACGTATTCCCGTGCGCTAAATAAACCCAGCGCTTTAGCGGCAGGTGTTAGGATTAGTGAGATCCAACTCAACGTACGATCAATATCAGCATCCAACTGCTGTAGCTGCAGTAATTGATCATTTCTGTACGATCTCGCCACCTGTCGTGACTCCCAGTTCAGTTTGGTTCGCACAAAGATAAACTCCAGTTCCAGATGAAGACATCTTTTTATCCCAAAAAGTCCAAACTGGAGGAAAAAGAAAAGATCGTTGCACGTCATCAGAAGTCGTTGCTAGTTGCTACGTAAAAGACGACGCCACGAGTCTCCATGACGACCGAATGACAACGAACAAACAAACAAAGATGGCGTCTACAGACTCGTTAAAAACCGACAAGATGTTCGTTTACATTAATGTGACGTTTTTGATCAGAAAAGATCCTGTTGCTATCGCTAACTTTTATTGACTGCATACTCGTCCTGGTGCATGCTGGGAAATTTCTCATACCTCCTTCGTTTGAAGTAGCTGGTCCTGGAACAGCTTCGTTTGGAGGTTGTGAACCTTCATCTAGTAGAGAACAGAGACAGACAGACCTGCTGCTAACGTGAACGCATGAGGTAGAAATGTGATTGGCTCTTAATCTTACTTTTTTTTTTTTCATTTGAATTTGCTCAATTTGATCTAAGACACACATGTCGCACGTCAACAGAACAGAATTCAATCCAGAGGGAACCTTTCAAGCCGCTGTCGTGTGTGTGTGTGTGTGTGTGTGTGTGTGTGTGCTTGTGTGTGAAGTGGCCGACGGAGAGAGTGCCACATATCCCCGTAATACTCTTACCTCCCCCATCAAAACATGAACTCTCTCTACTTCCCATCAGACCACTCAAACCCACCGCCTCCCACTTCATCCTTTGAGCTTTCAGCACACACTCACCTGTAAACACACACACACACACACACACACACAGCGCTGTCCTGTCTTCAGATTGTCCTCTGATTGCTGCCAAAGTCCAGATGGAAAACTCCTCCAAACCTCAGCTCAAAAAAAAAAAAAAAAAGGGATTTCATCACACTCAAGCCAGACTTTTTAAAGTGTGGTGTCGTCCCCTCCTCTCTCTCCACTACCAGCACAACATGTTCACCACCAGACTGAAACCAAACCACTGGAGGTGGCAGCCGCCTGTGTGTGTGTGAGAGAGCTTGGTAATCAGAGATCTAACTGATCTAACTGCGTCATGTTTTTCTGTTTTCTGCTCCTTTCGCTCCGTTTTGTTTTTTTTTTTTCCTCCCACGAGTGTCGACGCTCCGTGCCCTCCGTGCCCTCCGTGCCAGTCTTAACAGGCAACAATCACAACCACTAATGGCATCCTCACACACATTAATCCAAACCCCGAGTAAACATAAATCACTATTATGTCTCAATTATTCTTGATGGCGACTGCCTCAGTGAGAGAAAATCTTTGAAGGGGCACGATGATAATGATAATAGGAATTCCTTTGGTTTTCAAATGTATGTAATCTTGCGTGAGTTAAGGGTGGACCGTTTCCATCACCCAACCATTTAGAGAGCTTTACGGCGTGTGTGGCTTTTTTTTTTTTTCTTTCTTTCTTCATCTTCTCGAATGTGCAGAGCAGACGTGACCTTTCTTCAAAAAATTGCTCTGTTTTTCATCTGAACGTGCCCCAGCATCAAACAAAACTTTCTTTGTAGTTTGTGTTTAGTAGGAACCCTAAAGCAACTCCTGGTAGCATCGTAATGTGGAGCACGTTGTCATGATGAAATTAGCATCTTAAAGTGATGGAGTCATATGAACCCAGGAGTCAAACTTCCCCTCAAGAGATATTTTATGTTGGTTGTAGTAATAAGTAATAAGTAACTTATTATAAGTAATAAGTAATATGGAGTTTGACCATCTTTTGTTTTCACAACCAAATAGTTAACAATGAAAGTAAATGGGGCAGTCAGCCAAACGTATCTAAATTGTCATTTTTTAACCACTAATAAAGCTCAAAATATCACTTCACTTCAGCAGTAGCATGAATAGGGTCCCTACACATAAACTGAAGTACTGATAACTTAGTAAGTAAGTGTTTAAATTCATTTCTTAACCACTAATAGACTAAGAGTTTTACAAGACTTACCCTTAAGATGAAAGGTGTTCCAGATCAGCAGATTCACCATTTTCCTGAACAACAAGACTGATGTGTCTGTGAAGAACAAGAAAAATGATGAATCTGCTGATCTGGAACAACCTTCATCACCAGTTGTTATACAACCAGACGTTGGGTAAGTCTTGTAAAACAGTGTTTTTAATAAACTCTCAGTTCACTTACTAAGTTATCAGTACTTCAGTTTATGTGTAGGGATCCTATTCATGCTACTGCTGAAGTGAAGTGATATTTTGAGCTTTATTAGTGGTTAAAAAATGACAATTTAGATACGTTTGGCTGACTGCCCCATTTACTTTCATTGTTAACTATTTGGTTGTAAAAACAAAAGACGGTCAAACTGGATATTACTTCAACCAACGTCAAATATCTCTTTGGGAGTTTGACTCGTATTCGTGGTTCAAATTACTCCGGACCGTCACTTCAACTCCAGACTGAAGGTGGCGTAACCCTCCACATTAATCAACATTTATTCTCTCAGCTCTGGCTGAAATTCAGTCACCACCGTGAAACAGCTTAAAGGCTTTAGTTATTCTGTTTGCTGCAGCTGCTTCCTGTACGCGCTGGTATCATCTCCACCTGGCTGACGAGGCTTTCCCTGGCACCACGCTGACTCCCAAGTCTGCCAGGGCCACATTAACCGACGCTCTGCTGCACTTTGTGATTCTAGAAAACACGATTCGTTACACGCGGGATTATTGACAAAAACACATTTACATTTTTTTGTCTCTGAAAAGCATCATTAATTCAATTTTAATCTGGATGTTTCTCATTATTTTGGTCGTATTTTCTGTATTTACAACCGGTTTGATTTACTCCTGCTGCTTTCATTCATTTACAAAGAAAGAAAACAAACAACCGACTGTCTGAACGTAATGTTTCTTAAATGTCTCGCAGAAAAGCACCAAGACGGCGATGGAGCTGGGCCGGACGTTCGCCACCCTCTTCTCCGACATCTCCTTCAGGCAGAAGCTGCTGGAGACGAAGACGCAGGAGGAGTTTAAGGAGGCGTTGGTTTTCCAGAGGCACCAGCTGACGGCGGCCAATCAGCAGCCCACCGCTCTGGGGAAGGAGCAGACCGACCCCCGCAGTCACAAACCCCTCAAGGTGAGCAGCAGCATCTGTCTGTGTGTGTCTCAGCATCATGACTCACCTCCAGCACCCTGAGTGGAGACCTGCGGTTGGTTAACACTCACTAATTCATCTGCAGAGTCGAGGTATTTTCCCGTCCTCGTCGTCCTACTTTTCATTTACTTCTCAGAGGAAAAAAGACGATGCACGTACATTTACACATTTCAACCGTTTTTTTGTTTTTCTTCTTGCTCGACTGGCTTCCACTCTTCCATCTTTCGTCTCCCCCCTAATCAATCAGCATCAACTCCTGCCAGGCCTCCTCAGTGGGTAAACTACCTTACATCTCTCATAGTCCTGTCAGAACCCCCCCACCCCTTAGCTACACACACACACACACACACACACACACACACACACCTCCAGTGGGGGCTCTGCTCAATGCCACAGACCAACATCTCCTCCTAATGTCGCCGTTGACGGACCACGGCTCCCAGACATTTCCCCCTCGTGTTTCTTTCTCACTGAGGTGTTTATCCCAGGGCTTGAGAAGGGCTCAGCGCCGCTCAGCGAACGACGGATGTATAGAAAGAGACAGATGGAGTGAAAAAGGGGGAGGTTGGAGGATGGGAGGGGGGAGGACTAGAGATAGAGAGAGCAGGTGAAATCAAGGGGAAACAGAAAATGATAAAATGAGGGAAAAAAAACAAAAACACGAGACCACGCGCGAGAAAAAACACTTTCCTATACTTTTTGTAAGAAACGAAGCCAAATCTTTGGTGTGTGTGTGTGTGTGTGTGTGTGTGTGTGTGTGTGTGTGTGTGTGTGTGTGTGTGTGTGTTTTCTTTAAACGTTTTTCTTCCCCGTTGCCTCGCTCCTATCAACTTTGTTTCCGAACGAATGGCAAACAGGTGGACGGTAATTCCTCGCTGAGACTTTTTTGTTTATCGAACCTGAGCCAAAAAGCTGGCGATCGGGGCCACACACACACACACACACACACACACGACACACACACACACACACACACGCAGGCTGCCTTGTAATAATAAATGATTCCATGATGTACAGGGATTTAATGGATGAGCAATCCTTGTTGAACAAGCATGTGTGGCTTCATAAAACTAGCCAACCTGCACGGAGACGGAGACGAAGAAGAAGATGGAGAAGAAGGAAAAAAAAAATGTTCATGTCGAGATGTCGAGTTTGTTCTTCCCCCAAAAAAACAAAAGAAAACTTGAAAAAAAATGATGAAATGTGTCCTTCTCCTGCTGGGATCTTTAATTAACGTCCGTCTAAAAATCCAGCCACTGCTAAGTTTTTTTTTTTTTTTTTTTTTGCCGGGACCGCCTCGTTAAATTTGATGAGTCAAATTCGATGAGAGAGTAACCCACTGCCCCCCTCCCTCTAAATGTTTCATTGTCCACAGCAAAAGCACAAGCATTAAAAAAAAAGAACAGTCAGAGTTGGTTACAGCCTCGGGGCTTTTTTTTTTCCTCGAGGTCATCACGGATGACACGAGCTAAATAAAAAAAAAAAAAAAAAAAAAAATGCCCTAAAAACAAAATGGAAACTTTACCGGAAACATCATATTTAAATAAAAGAATAAATCAAGTCTCTATAGGAGCAGCGGAGAAAAGAAAGCTCCACGCAAATAACTCAGATTTACGATTTTACACACAAACGGAGGCTGTTCGGTCTCTGTCAAACTGTCACCATCTGTTGATCTCAGGAGACGGCGGCGGAGCGCGGTGATTAGGTGTGCAAACATTTCCGACAGCGGTGTAGAAATCCCATTCTGGAGCGACGGTCTCTGGCACCGTGGGCGCAGAAGACGGAGGGAGGAGATCTGGTCACAGGATGGTTCTCGTTCTGAACAGTTTGTGGTGGTTTGTACTGGTGTTTCTGAGCTCTTCCAGATTCTAAATGTTTTTACTAAAATGAGTCAAACTAGACGTTGTGTTGTCGATACTCAGAGACTCTTTTAGAGTTGTAGCTCAGTTTTAGTGGAAAATAAACTGGTCAGAGCTGGTGAGCAGGTATCTGACACGTTAATGAGGGGTCAGTGTCCTGCTTCTTCTTCTTCTTTTCAGGTGCCTGGACAGGTTGGTCGTCTGTCGTCTGTCAACTCGTTTTTACTCCGCTGATTTATTCCCGAAAGGCGACTTAGGACCGATCCCGTTTCTCTTTTTAATCCTCGTTCCTTGAAACAAAGCGTTGAGGTGAAAACGTTCCTCTACTTCACCGTTACACGTCATCAGAAGTCGTCGCTAGTTGCTACGTAAAAGATGACACGACAGGTATCCATGACAACCGAATGACAACAAATAAACAAACAAAGATGGCGTCTACAGACTCGTTCATGTCCGTCAAATTGGCGACGGATTAAAAACTGACAAGATGTTCATTTATATAAATGTGACGTTTCATCTGAAAAGATCCTGTTGCTATTGCTAACTTTTTGACTAACCTTCCTTGTCCTGGTGCATGCTGGGAAATTTCTTATACCTCCTTCGTTTGAAGTAGCTGGTCCTGGAACAGCTTCGTTTGGAGGTTGTGACCCGTCATCCTTTATCTAGAAGAGAATAGAGACAGATAGACCTGCTGCTAACGTGAACACGCTATATAGAGAGGAGGCGGAGCTAAGAGGTAGAAATGTGATTGGCCGTAAACGTCCTCGTCATCTTTTTCTCGGCTACTTGTCGTGACCTGTCTGGCGCTAGGCTACTAGCATTGTTTGAATGTTTAGGAAGGAGCAGTAGGAGGTTGAGCTTTGATGGAAAACACAGATGTGTGTTTTAAATATGACAATATGGATCCATGTTTTCACTTTGCATCAATAATCACTGAGTCCGCTCACTATTTAGCGTGTGTAGCAGGTGACAGTTATCAGAGGCGTCTCTTGATGAGCAAGATTCAGTCAAGACAGAGCAGCTCATCCTCGCCGCCTGATTCGAGAACATTAACTAGTTTTCAGTGGAGCAGAGAGCTGAGCAGGTGATTGTTGATGTGCAGCTCGATGTTTTCCATCAGGTGATTGTTGCTCCTCATCGTCTCGTTGAGCCTCGTCATCCTGCATTAACCAACAGGGAGGTTGATTGGAGGAGAGTGAAACATCACCACCGACGGTCATTTAGTTGAACAAGCTCTCGTCACCTTTAACGCCCCGATCCCTCCGGCTGCCTGACTGAACTTCTGCCAGTGATCAGCGAGTTTCCGTACACACAGCTTCAGATGTGAAGTCAGGACGACGTCTTCGGTTTTGAAGAGTTTGCCGCCGTCTGTGTCGGGGAGATAGACGCTCTCGTCGCTCCCGTCTTCAAAAGTGCGGCAGCGCTGGAGGAACATGAAAAAGACTTTCCTCGAAAAGGGTCAGCGCCAGCTCGCGTCTTTGTTTCACTCCTCCGACTGGAGGAACTTCAAAGATCTCTCTGCGGTCGGAGCAGACTGAGGCGTCTGTGTCTTTGTGGGGAGATGTGATCGCACCAAGCAGCTGATCTTGGACAGGAGCTTGAAGAGTCCTTTTCTTCACACACTAGAGCAGCGTCTAGTGTTCTTAACACTGGAGGAAAAATCCTGAGCTCCAAGATTCAAGAAGTTTATCGCCACATACACTGTAAAAAAACAGTTAAAACGAGTTAAAACCCATGCAATCAAATTCTTACTTTGCTTGATTCCCTTCACCTTTTTCAATATCCACCTACACACAAGTAAAGGAGCAGCAGCACAGTCCTGTACCAGGATAACCTCCGGTGTTTATTGAGTGTTTCAAAATACAGAATTTTCACTTCATGGGGTTTTTCTGCATCGAACAGATGTTTTTAAACCTGAGATGTTGACGATTTGGAAACAGCACCTCACAGAACAAAGTCTTCACCGCGTCGCTGTGAAAATTTTCCACTTTTTATGCTTCAGCTTAACGACTTTCTCGCATTTATGAGCTCGTCAGCCGCTGAGCACGAGCGCTGTTCGTCTTTGTCCCGTTTCACCGATACACAGCAGATGTGGACGTTAACCACGATTACTTCCACAAGAAACATTTAATATAACAAAAGCAAATAAAACTGCACAGGTGGAATATGTAATCTTTGCCTGTAGGTGGCGCTCGTGAACACGTCACTGACTCTTACCTCTAGGTTGACGGAGGTCGGACTGAGTTTGATCCTGTTGTGTTTTTTTTTCCCTGAAAATCTAACCTTTCCCTTTCGTCCTCAGTGTAAAGATTTCTTCAAAGCCGGCCGAGGGATTTATGAGGACCTGTGCCGCCGACTGCCTTTCTACCCCTCTGACTTCACAGATGGTAAGGCTGTGACTTGGACCTGGAGTGAAAGTGAATCATCTTCCTTATTATGCCACACCGGGGTGCCTCTGGCAGCTCCTCATTTTGTCACCCTTTCGCCTCAGATACATCTGCGCTGCATCTGTGTCACATCGAGGGTCGTCTGCTAAAATGACTCAGTTGTCTTCCTGCTGCCGTACGGCCCCATATGTCCGATATTATTATAATTTCCCAAGACATCAGACAAGGACATTGTCCTATACATTACCATTGTAGTCTCAGCAGGCTGTTGATTTTTTTTTTCTTTGTATCATCACATCATACAGATGTGTGAGATGGATTCTGTAACGAGCACATGCGACATACAGAATTTTCTTTTGTTAAAGCAGCAGCACGTAAGATATTTTATGTCAATGAATCATAAAATGATGCTAATACGTCACCAGAGTTTCAGGAGTCATGTTCATTTGAATACTAATATCACTGATAACAGTAGGAAAGCCAGAATATTTACGTTTTAACATTTAATTAACAGCCTGCTAATCATGTTTAGCATTTAGCATTTCATCATCCAGTTGTGGATCACAAATGTCTGACGTTACTAAAACTAAAAGGCCTCGCTACGACTCAACAACGTCTCGAACAAAAGCATCTTTCAAAGACATAGGCCTCCAGCCCATTAGCATTAGCATTAGCATTACGGCTACCAAGTGGTTTGGGAAACACTGATTGTGTTTTGAGTTGTGATGCTAACGTTAGCATCATGTTACACTGAAACAGTGTAGTAACAGCACGAACATTAGCAATTAGCTAATTATGTCAAATTCGAAAAAAAAACTTAACATTAGACACTAGATTGGACCAAGTATGAGTCGTATAAGTATAAGGCGCTCCAGACCATTAGCATTAGCATTACAGCAAGAAAAAGCATTATAGCAAATAAAGAAAAGACACATGTCCAGGTTGTTTTCAGTAAAAACAAATCAATTAACTGACTCGACCTTGACTGTAAAATAAAGAAGTAAAGAACAGAAGAGAGGGAAGAGTCTTGGTTCTGTGTCTTCCTCCTCCGACATGTCCATCGGGTTGTTAACAGGACTCTTTCCTGTCGTGTGAGTGTCACCAGATAAATGATCATCTGACCAAGGTCACAAGACCAAAGTCATTGTGATCAATTACAGCTTGATTAAAGTGTTTTATTTAAAAATGAGCGATCACATCATTTTTTTTTAAATGACTGCTCTTAGGAAGTGATGGAAAACATATTTAAAAAAGAAGTGAGCAGTTCGAGTCCTTGTAGACTCATTTTACTGTAACTGAACTGAATGATGAACTCTGCTAATGTTTTTGTCATTTTGAAATTAAAGTGTTCACCCCCCTCTCGTCCCCCCTACTCCTCCCACCACCACCGCCGCCTCCTCCACTCAGCCTCGGCTCTGTTATGAGGTGAATATGACTCATGTGTTTGTGTGTGTGTGTGTGTTTGTGTGTGTGTGTCTCCCCGCAGGTATAGTTGGCAGTAATAAAACCCTGCTGAAGTACATGACCACAGCCATCTTCCTCTACATCGCCATCCTCCTCCCCGCCATCGCTTTCGGCTCCCTCAATGATGAGAGCACACGTGGCGAGATCGGTATGAGCAAGTACTTTAATGTAGACACGTAAACACCGTTCCCAGAGGCAGTGTGTGTCCGTGTGTGTGTGTGTGTGTGGAGGTGGTGGGGGGGAATGTCCTCCTTATTTTCTCTACAGGCGTATGTTTACAGTCATACTGCGACATCACTGTTTAAATGACACCGATGATTTCCTCATGAACAGAAGAATTGAGGCCGTTTCATTTGATTGCTCGTCTCGTTTAGAGACTTTGCCTCAAAGCAGCATTACTTGATTTCTATTTATTTATTTATTTATTTATTTTTTTTTTTACCACCAGGGGTCAGAAGATAATCACTGACCTGACGTGTGTCACAACTTTGCTTCTACACCAAAAACCATGAATATCAGATTCTTTATCCTCTAGATGGATGGAAAATAAGAAACTTTATTCACACATAGAATATTTATAAATATATTTAGAAAGAGGATTATTAAAGAAATGTCTAAATCAATGTTTTTTAATGATATAATATTCACTGATTTGACTCCTTTAAAGTGATGGTCTGGAGTAATGTTTCACCACAAAGTCAAACTCCCCCTCAAGAGATATTTTTTTGCGTTGGTTGAAGTAATATCAAGTTTGACTGTCTTTTGTTTTCTCAACCAAATAGTTAACAATGAAAGTAAATGGGGCAGTCAGCCAAACGTATCTAAATTGTCATTTTTTAACCACTAATAAAGCTCAACACCTGGTGATGAAGGGTGTCCCAGATCAGCAGATTCGTCATTTTCCTGATCAACAAGTCGATGTGTCTGTGAAGAGCAAGAAAAATGATGAATCTGCTGATCTGGAAGTCTTAACAATGAAAGTAAATGGGGCAGCCAGCCAGTCAAACTGAAGTACTGATAACTTAGTAAGTGAACCGAGAGTTTATTAAAAACACTGTTTTACAAGACTTACCCAACGTCTGGTTTTATAACAACTGGTGATGAAGGATGTTCCACATCAGCAGATTCATTGATTCATCACCGCTGATGTGGAACACTCTGAGACCAAGAAAACAAGATGTTGGGTAAGTCTTGTACTAGTTTATGTGTAGGGACCCTATTCATGCTACTGCTGAAGTGAAGTGATATTTTGAGCTTTATTAGTGGTTAAAAAATGACAATTTAGATACGTTTGGCTGACTGCCCCATTTACTTTCATTGTTAACTATTTGGTTGTAAAAACAAAAGACGGTCAAACTCGATATTACTTCAACCAACATAAAATATCTCTAGGGGGGTGTTGGACTGTGAAATAGACTTTGGGTATAAATTACTCGGGACCATCACTTTAAGTACCAACAACACAAACTCACCTCCAGTTTTAATGTTTGACCTTGAAATATTTCTCCCCAAAAGTGTCTTGAAACTAAATCTCAAAGCCAAAATGGCTGAACTGGGTGATAGATTCACATTTACCTCCATTTTTATTCAGTGTCAAGATGAATTGAAATGATTTGCCTCATATTATCACTCGCTATTTAACAACAGAGTTGGAAGCGTACAGCAGAGCGTAGCCGACTCTCACACACATTAATCAGTGTTTCCTCCTGCGCCGTCTCTCCGTGTGTGTCCTCTCCGCACAGATGTTCGGAAGACCATCATCGGCCAGAGCATCGGCGGGGTCATCTACTCGCTGTTCGCGGGCTCTCCCCTCGTCATCCCTCTGACCACGGCTCCCCTCGCCATCTTCATCAGCGGTAGGTTCCCCCTCCTTCCCTCAGCTCAGCTCAGCTCAGCTCAGCCAAAACACACTTATCTATTCACAGTTTGATGAGGCTGCGGTCGGGGAGGACTGCTAAGAAGATTACGTCAAAGAATGAAGAGCAGGAATGCGCCCAGCCGTGTAGAACAGCAGCCAGGAACTCCTCCGACTTAAAACTGAAAACACCTTTTGGACTAATTAGCTGTTTTGTTGGCACATAAGCTCCTCCGGAACAAGTCGAGCAAAAATAACATTTCATCCTCTCTGATGCTGTTGCGTAACGGTCGGTGTCTGAGGCCTGAAGGGTCAGGAAACTCCTCATCACATGCAAGAGCATGTAAACTTAAAACAACTAAACAACTAATAGTGATAATTGAATATCAAGTATGTTACGATTCTTTTGCCCTTGGATGAAATGTGTGTGTGTGTTTCACTAATAGATTTATATATTGTTTTAAATCGTCGCTATTTACAGAGAAAAGATGAATCAATACCGTTACTATGTTTTTCTTTTTTTTATTTATCGATCAAGTCGACATCGATCGGTCTCCTGTTGTCGGCTCATTGTTTGTTTATTTGTTTGTTTGTTCGTTTGAATTTCTCACCCTCACTTGTGTCAAAAATGACACAAATGAGCCCGTCAATGGCAACGACGATGTCACCTTGGTTGTGACATGTTCGCTGTCAATCACACAAGTCGTTAGCTAGAAACAAACTGGTGATATGGATTAAGAACGTTTAAAGGGGACATACAATATAAAACTTTATTTGTTGTTGTTGTCGAATAAAGACAGTCTGTTGCTTCTCTTCCTTTATATGTATTTAAAAAATAAATAGAAACAGTCGCGGTAAAACAGTCTGTTCTGGGAAAGACTCAGATATGACATCATAGTTTAGACACACCCCCAAAATATGAACAGCCCCACTTTATTTTATTGTTTTATTTTATCTGATCAAAGATGAGATAAAGTTGTGTTAGTGTCTAGTCTGTCTAGCTAACATTGTTACAGCGAATGTTACATGTTACATATCGTAACGTGTTTATTCGTGTGTTTTCCGACAGCTCCTGAACGCACCTCGCTAGCGTGACGCCGTTTTCTACGTTTAACCTTTTTGTTTCAAGCTTTTATTTTGGCGTCACCCACGGCCGACGGCAGTGAAATAGATAAATAAAGTCCTGGAAGTTCAGTTAAAGTTTGACTTTGACCAATCAGCTCACAGCTCATTTAAATATTCATGAAGTTGCTGAAAACCGGTTGTTTTATTCTAGAGGTATTTCATGAGGTTACATTAGGTCGTTTAGGATCCTGGGTGTTTTCTCAGCTCGACTAATATTACGTAGACTATTTGGAGACATCAAAGATCAGTTTATAATGTTCAGAAACACGTCTTCCATGTCCCCTTTAATGTCGTTCTCTCCGCTCCGTCGCAGTGATTCGAGAAATCTGCGACGACTACAACCTGGACTTCCCAGCTTTCTACGCCTGCATCGGCCTGTGGAACTGCCTCTTCCTCATCCTGGGAGGGATCTTCAACGTCAGCCTGCTCATGAAGCTCTTCAAAAGGTATTTCACACGCGCTCTCACATTTAACTCACTTTAATTGTTCTCGTTTCAGCACAATCCGATTCATCCAATCGATTCTTACATTTTCTTCCGTCTTGTTGGCATGCCTCCTCCTCCGACAAAAACAGAAAAGTGTTGCAAATTGGGAGGTCGCGACTGTCTGCTGCAAATCACCGGCACTCAACATAGAAAAAAGAGACAAGAAAGAAAAAGCCTGTGTGTTTTTAAAAGAGAGAGCTCAGTCCATTCGGTGTGACAGACATCGAGCTGCGCCTGCTTTCCCTGTTTGTTTGTTTTTTGTGTTTTCTTTTGTAGCAAACGCTCACAGATATAAGAGCTCTGTCGCCTTCATCTGTCCTAAACTCAGAGTTATGGTCTGTATGTAGACAAGGCTGCAGTGAGATTATCGAAAAATTAAAGCTAATTTGAAATCTTATTTTTTATTTTCTATTCTCTATTTTTTACTTTTATCTACGGCCTCGTGTCTCATTTATTTAGTTACTCGTTTTAACTAGCGTTTAGTTTTTAGGTTGCTGTGCGGTTCTGGTTGCCGTGGCGACAGGTCGGGTCTTATAACACTGGTTGTTTGGCTCTTTACTCCACCTGAGGTTTGGTTGTGGAACATTATCACAGACTGATCACATGTTTTGTCACTGATAGGGTTTACAGGGTGGGACTGAGTCTGTTTTTGAGATTTAAAACGCTTTGTGCTACATTTGTATTATATTTAAATAAAGTTTGATTTGATTCGATATTGAAACAGCGACGCTTTAGAAGCAAAGACAAGTAGTTCGTCTCAATTCAGATGCTTCTGTTAACAACTGTTGTCTCAGTGTGAAGCCACTGACACACTGGAAATATTAAGTGCAACTATGGAAGTAAGTGAACGAGACTCACAGTCAGAAAGCAATAAATTGAAAGTTATCCTCCAAAAAGGGATTATAACAATCAATAATGTAGATAAACTGAACATTTGAAACTTTAGGTTTAGCTAAACAAGAAAAACTATTTGTTTGATGTTGTTGTTTATCCTCCTGGTGTCCAACAGTCGTCTCTTTATATTGGTTGTTGTTATATTTTATGTCCATGACGTTGTTGTTTCTCTACTTTAGTGATGACTTGCTCGACTAACTATTTCACCTTTTGCTTCTGTTGCCGACTTATATTTCAAATATTTATATTTATCTGTGGTACGAACTGTGAAGTTTGAGTTAATCTGCCTTTGGGACAAACTCGTTGTTTCTTATCCTTCAGTCCTTTATTATAAGTTTTATTTCTTTCTTTTCTTTCTTTTATTTTGTTACTGGTGTGAGTCAGTAACATTATGTGTTTATTTATTATTTGCTTATTTTTTGCCCAGCTTTAATTGTTAGTTTGTTAATCCTTAACAAACTCGTCTGGGTGGATTTTTTCGTTTTTTACTCTATTTTTTTTTCTCACAGTTACTGTTTCGTCTGTAACGTGTCTAATGTTTCCGTTTTATTTATTTTTTTTCCAGGTCGACGGAGGAGGTCATCGCTCTGTTCATCTCCATCGCCTTCGTGGTCGACGCAGTCAAAGGCACAGTGAAAAGTAAGAGAGGTCACGATTTATCACTTTATAATGTAAATAAAACAGACTTGACGTTGTTTTCACAGGGTCGTGTATCTTTAAAGGTGAACCATCACTTTTTAACAAATATTCTACACTCTACTGTTTGAGTCTTTGAGTTTATGTCAGTTGGTAAAAAAATGAAAAAATCGTTGCTACATTAGTGGAGATGTGACGTTAGCGGCGTTAGCTAACAGGCTAACAAGCTAAGTGAATGGGGCAGGTTTCTAACAGTGTTTTCGTGCCACTAAAGAGGCTGAACATCTCTTTCTAAACCTTCCTGTCTGTCTGCCCTTCACAATAAAAGCCCCCTGCTAGCATGTCATTGTGAAGCTTTTAATATGAAGCAGCGTCAGCAGCAGGAGGGTTTTCTTCTTTGTCATTTAGGCCTTTTGTTTACATGGAGACCACTATTTTAAAAAACCCCCCAGAGTGGGATTTTTCTGAACACGCCCCCCGCTGCTGCGTTTCCATGTGAACAGGCGGAACGGGCTAAACGCAAAAAAGTCAGTGACATCACACAGCGATCCTTCACACCTTTAACCACCGGTCGTAGGTTAGCGGCGCGTCCCAGTGTTGTTTTCATGCACATGAGATCTTAAACAGACATGGTGTTATGTTGGTACGACTCCTGGCTTAGAAAGAGATGTTCAGCCTCTTTAGTGACACAACAACAACATCAGCTTATTATCTTATTAGCTGCCTGGCCAGACTCACCGCACCACCACTAACGACATTAACTCAAAGACTCTAACAGCAGAATATAGGTTCAGAGTTCACCTTTAACTGCAGCTTCCTCCTCTGATCGTCGTCCTGACATTAGGATGCGTCTCCACACGCGTCTTGAGTGACCACTTGTGATCAGATCTCACCTCCTCTTGTTCTGTTTGCAAATAAACAAACACATGCGTCATTGGGCCGGTGTCACGTCTGCCACCGGGAAGCTTTAAAAAGTCGTGCTTACACGCTTTAGTTTACACGCGAAAGTATAAAATTGTAATTGAAGTGAGCATCTCGCTGATCGCACAGCGTCGCTCTGCATTAAAGGATCCTTTGTTGGCCGATAAGTCACAAGATCTCAGCAGCTAATCTCTTAGTCTATCTGATTAAAAACGAAAAAAAAAGAGGTTGTTTTCTTTTCCTGCCTTTGTCGTCGTTGTTTCAACACAGTCACGCGCAAAGATTTCGAACCAAACTCTTAATTAGTTAACAATTAGTTTCCACGTCTAACGATAAGAGCGGCCCTTCTCATTTAAATCCCACGCCACCGTCATTTTGGGCCGTAAGAGTCAAGAAACAGCTCCGAGCAGACGCTTCAGTGGCAAAGAGACAAGGAAATAAATAGATAAATAAATAAATAAACGATAACCGCGGTTGTGTCGGCAGACTGAGATACTACGTCCAGAATTAATCAACCTCAGGCTGCAGACATCTTTAGTGCGCCTCATCCTCAACTATATCATATTTAATTTTCCTTACGATAGCAGAAAGTAATTTATTTTCCAAAAAAAAATAAAATAAAATAAATACGAATATGCTCCGAGCTCATATACCATTACCATAACATTAACCCCTGACACTGTTTCATCCACGTCTCCTTATTTATTTATTTATCGAATAGCGACAATAGAGCGAAAAAAAGAAATGGATGGAAATGATCCTCCTCCCCGTGTGGGGACTCTCCTCGCTCAGGGAGGAGTGAAGGTCGCGTCCTCCTCCGAAGCCTCCAGTGTGACGATGCTCACTGGAGGAGGTGACACACGTTACGATCGACGCGCAGTTGTTTGTGTTTGTTGCGGTTGTCAGGACTCGTCTGGGGAAGACGCGGTCCAGGCTGGCCGCTTCTCATTAAGACTGTTTATGAACACGTCTGATATTAGTGACTTTAATTGGGAACGCTGGTGTCACATGGTGTGAACAAAGTCTAAACCCAAACAAAAGTAAATCTTTGTCTCCTGAGTGAAGTAGATTTACTTGCTGACTTGCTGTTTTTGTCTGTGGTTGGTTTTATTTGCTGCAGTTTCAACATTTCACCATTAATCAAGCAACCGAGGCCGTGATCACCGTCGTTCACTGTGTCCTCCTCTTTATTTTACTCAGTTGTTTACTAACGATTTACAGTCAGAGTGTCTCACCGACCTGGGCCGAGGATTGTTGGTCTGGGGAGGTCTGCTGCTGATTTCAGCTCCACCATGAAAACCAGCGTGTTGCCATGGTGATGTTTACATGCTGGTTTAGTGATAGTTTCCATCATAACATTAGTTTTAATGTGTAAGTCCAGTCTCCTTGACTGTAGCTGCTATAGGTAGTCACCAGTCAAAGACCTCAGGAATATCCACAATGATTGGTTGAATTTGTTGATGTTTACGCTGGTTCAGCGGTTTAGTCTGTGTCGGAGGCAGCGTCTTCACCGGTGCTCGTCAACAATAAACGGCTGTAAATCACGGTGAGAAGCAGCGGCTACATCCTGTCTAGTTCACGTGACCAGACGTAGAGTTTGGTGACGTCACGGTGTGATCGGGAGTCAATCACTGACAAGTCTTGTAGTGTGAACACTACAGGTCTCAGACCAGTTGTTGAGACTCCAGATCATGGGAACACAAGTCGCCAACGATCACGACAGAGACTGAGACTCACTGATCGATGGTGAAGTCGACTGGTTTCAACTAAGATTAAGCTGAGTTTAGGCTCAGCAGTAATGGACCTTCACTGGAAACCAACCAATCAGCTCACAGCTCATTTAAATATTCATGATCTTAGTGAAACTGGTCGTTTCATTCTAGAGGTATTTTATTTCATGAGGTTGCGTTAGGTTGTTTAGGATCCTGGACCTTTTCAGCTCAACCAATATTAGACAAACTGTTAAAAGACGTCAAAGAACAGTTTATAATATTTAAAAATGTCTTCTATAACTTCTTTAAAAGATCACAAATCACGCTGGAAGCCAACATTTTCATCGGTTTCATCCAAACTTTTCAGCGGGGGCGTACATTCTTCAGTAATCTCTCCGTCTCTGTGTTTGTGTCTCAGTCTTTCACAGATATTACCGCGCCCCGCTGCTGGCGAACAGAAGCATGGAGGACTTCCCCCCGGGCGGAGGAGACCTGTTGGGAGGAAACCGCAGCGAAGTGGCGGCGGGGTACGCGCTCAACGTCCTCCCCGAAACCCTCATCCAGTGCACCCGAGAGAGACCCGTCCTCTGCCTCCTGCTGATGCTGGGGACGTTGTGGATGGGCTACACCCTCTACCAGTTCAAGAGGAGGTGCGTGTTGCTGCTGCAGCGCTGCAGCACTTTTTAAGATAAATCACCGGAGAAGTTTAAATCGTGGTTGTTTTTTTTTTTATTTTGGACGGGAGCTGCTGCTGCTGCTGCTGCTGACAGAGACGAATCCTGCTCTAAGACCTTGACTCTTAAAGATTGTGAGGAACTTAACTCGACGTCTCTCACCAAGCTGCCTTTTTTTTTTTTCTGTCAAAGGTTCAACTCCAGCGTGTGATTTAATAAGCATTAATATTCTACTTCTGATTGCTGCCGGTAATCAAATCAACCTCACAGCCACGTTCAATTGTGTAAGCAAGAGGCAGACCGAGGTTCTTAAACAGTGTCAAGATTGCAGCCATTGTCCTTGTCTTGTCCACAGTAATTGTATTCCTCTAATATTTGTCTCTCTCTCTCTCTCAGTCCGTTCCTACACGCCAAAGTGAGGGAGGTGCTGTCAGACTGCGCCCTGCCGATCTCAGTGCTCATGTTCTCCTTCATCGGCTCCTACCTTTTCAGTGACATTGAGCGTTAGTATCATTTGTTGCTTCAGCGAGTTGTCGGCGGCGCTGTGGGTGGTGGTGGTGGTGGTGGGGGTGGTGGAGGTGGTGGGGGTGGTGCATCTCAGCTTCTCTAAAGCGCTAAATAAGATTATACAGTCTGATCGTAGAGAGCGTCCGTCACCTGCAAAAAAAAAACAAGATGTAGTTGAGTCTGGTGACGTTTCCACAACTGTTACAGACAATAAACAAGATGTTGTTTCTGACAAGTTTTAGATTTGTAGAAAAAGACTAAACTAAAAATTATAGATTATAGATTATAGCTGCACAGTTACTTCAAAACAGACCCAGAACTTGAAAATAAATGAATAAATTGATTGTATTAATCAATGTAATTAGTCCCTCTAATATATTTTTCATTAAATCCTCTAACAAGTTACATCATTATCATTTCAATGTCATATATTATTATTATTATTATTTTTTATATGATTTTTATTTTTTATTCAAACCTTTATTTCCAACTGCATCTTAAAAAAATGATTAACAAAATGAAATAAATGTTTTAAAAATATCAAATAAGGTAAAATAAATAAAAAGAAAAAATATGAAACTATATAAAAAATTAGTTTATTAATTTATATATATAAATATATAAATGTATATAATATAAAATATATTTATTTGATACATTTTGATCATGTTGATAAGACACAGTTGATGTTACTGACGCAGGTAAAATGATTTAAAGTTGTGTAGTTATTGTCTTTAATGTTAATTATAAAGTTTCAGGTCCAAAACGTCGTCTTAATAGACAATAATAAATAAATCAATCAATAAATAAATAACACTCGGTGCCCGAAATAACTTAACAAGCACGGACATAAATGTTTCCTCGCAGCTTTTTAATGAACGATGAAGCAGCTGCGTCAACTACCGTCAACGACATTTTCATGTATTTGAACCGTTTTGAGCTGAGTCGAGGAATTTTACACTTTAAAAAAAACGTTGAATTATCTTTCAGTTCCAGCCCGAGGTCTGTTTGAAGGCAACAGTTATGTAATATAAATACGAAAGAAAGAATCTTATTGGGTGTTTACTTTGTGACAGCGAAGCTTCCCTTGTTTACAACCTACATTGTCTTTTTTTTATTTATTTATTTTTTATGTTCCTTAATCAAGGCGCAGGCCAGATTTTCAGTTTTCACCCTCTATTGTTTCGCATCATTTTCGACTCTCCATTCATTGTTGCCAAGGCAGCAGCTGCTCTCCAGGGGTCGACACGGAAACACAGAGACGAGCGCCAAAACAACAAAAACAAAACAAAAAAAACAAAAAACCCTCAAGTGAATTTATAATTTAAGTGCCTGGCAAATTTTCTGTTTCCTTTACCTCCTGAGACAATAAGTCATAAGATAATAGACCCATTATTCTATTGTCACTTCTTCCTAAATTTAACCAACTGCTACTTAATTTCAGCTGCAGTGGAAGAGGACGCAGCCCTAAATGAGATGTCAGAAAACACACACTCTCAGAAAAATGATTACTGAGTCAAATCGCAGCGTTTACACACAAAGATGTTTGTGAAGAAGAAAAGAAACAATGAACAGACGTTCGTTTTATGTTTTTTCTCTTCACCAGTTCCGGTCTTTAAGGTTCACAACCGGCCGATCTTCAACGTGGCTCCGTTCGAGCGTCTGTCGGCCATGAACGTGGTCAGCGCCATGGGCCTCGGCTTCCTCCTCGCCCTGCTCATCTTCATCGACCAGAACATCGTCGTGTCGTTGACTAACGCGCCAGAGAACAGGTACGACTGATCTGACGAAAACTGAATCCAGTGTTTAAAGTTGATCTGGAGTCATTTGAACTAAAGGTTCCTCATGAAGAGATATGTTACGTAATGAAGTAATTGAAGTAATATTGACATTGACCGTCTTTTGTTTTCACAAGCAAATAGTTAACAATGAAAGTAAATGGGGCAGTCAATAAGCGTATCTAAATTGTCATTTTTTAGGAAACTAATGAGCTCAAAATATGACTTCACTTCAACAGTATTCATCAGATAGGGTAGTTAGTTTATGTGTAAACCTATTCATGCTACTGCTGAAGTGAAGTGATATTTTGAATTTTATTAGTGGTTAAAAATGACAATTTAGAAAATGATGAATCTGCTGACTGCCCCATTTACTTTCATTGTTAACTATTTGGTTGTGAAAACAAAAGACGGTCAAACTGGATATTACTTCAACCAACGTAACATATCTCTTCAGGAGGAGTTTGACTCTGGGTTCATGTTACTCCGTCACTTTAAGATTCGTCTGAATCTGAAACCGAATCCTGGATCTGGAACATTCCTGGTATCTGATTTGTTCAGATGTGAGTGAGAGAAGATAAACTGATCCAAAAAAAGAAGAAGAAAAAAAAAAAAAAACCTCAGTGGTAGAGATCTAAAGACGCCTCAGAGCCAAAACTTTAAAACGTTGAGCTTTTCAACCTTCTCATCTAAATTTGTACCAATTTAAAAGATTATCGCTGCCCCTCCATCTAGCCTCGCCGTCGAAAAAGGAAAAAAAGAAACATTTGTCAGAGAGAAATTAATTGGAATTAAACGGACAAACTCACCTGCAGGTAAAAAAGAAAAGTATCAATCTGTCCCGGATTATTATCATCAGACCGATGGTGATGTGATCTTATTTACTCTGATACACAAAAATAAACCAAATTAAAGTAAACGACAGAGCGTCGGACAGCAGCTTCAAAAACAAAACTATTTCTGTCCCACCATTTGTTTTGTTTTTTTCTTCAGTCTTTTATTTGCCGCAGTGATTTATTCGCTCGACACGTCGTCGTTTTATTTGTTAATTATTATTTTTTTTCTGTCTCAATCTGGAAGTGAGATAGAAAGGAAGAGAATAAAGAGAGAAACGCAGATACCGGCCGACCGACAAGACTCGGTGGAGCCAATGTCGGGCTCAAGGGCACGTCAGCAAGATGTGTGGATGGTGATCGATCCACACACACACACACACACACACACACACACACACACACACACACACACACACACGTCGGCTTCCTGCAGAGCAAACACTGCAGCGTCATAAAGGTCACAATCCTCCAGCGTCGTCGCCGTCATTCACGTTGATTCCAGCGAGTTTATCCAGGTTGCAGTTGTTTTTTTTTTTTTTTTTTATTTCTTTGTGTCGTCGTGGTGATGTGGTGATGTAACCGTCCCCCCCCTCCCCCTCAGGTTGCTGAAGGGCACGGCGTATCACTGGGACCTGATGCTCTCCGGGCTCATCAACATCCTGATGTCGGTGCTGGGGTTGCCCTGGATGCACGCCGCCTTCCCGCACTCCACCCTCCACGTGCGCCAGCTGGCTTTCGTGGAGCAGCGCGTGGAGGGGGGCCACCTCTACGAGACGTGAGTGAACCCGCCCCTCCCCTCTCTCCCAACCGCCGGCGTTAATCAGACGCTCAATTAAAGGTCGTCCTCGGAGCGCGCAGCGACTGTAATTTCAGCGTCGCCGGCTACTGTATCCTGCTCTCCTCTGATTGCATGATTACTATGTGACTAACCATTTTCTCCTCGGGCGGGAAGGGGTGAAGGAGTTTTTAAGAGATTAGAGGATTAAGTTCATCACTCCGGCCACGCGAGGATATGTGCAAAAATTTTTAAAAATAATAATTCAGGACTCTTCAAGTCGTGGAGGCTGATAAATGGGGCTGACGTCCTCTAGAAGAAGTGAGATCTAATTGGAAGTTGAAGCTTCTTGAAAAGTTGCACAGATTGTTTATGACTTTTAATTAAAAGTGGATTAATTTAGATGTTAAAAACTATCTATAAATCAACAGACTTATGAGGACGTACTGATGCTTGAATACTTTAGTCCATTTAACAGTTTCACACGTTTACTGCTTTTTTTCTTTTAATGGATTTATTTCCTTTTTTTTTTTCCGTTGTCAAGTGCCCCGAGGTTCTGCTCTGTTGTCATTTGTCTTCTGAGTAAAAAAAAGTCAAACCGGAGACGTAAAACTGTTCGACAACAAGAAGAGAAAAAGGTTCAAATCTTCCGTTTTCTCGCTACGAGATGCGTTGGTTTGGTTGATTAATTAATACTTGAAATAAACCTGTTATAAACTTGATTTAACCAGGACGGTCTCGACACAGGTTTAGTTAGAAACGTTGAAACATGAACCAGAACAGAAACGTGCGAGAACGTCCGTCGTGTGACACGACCGTGTTGACCGTCCGTCTGTGCGTCCAGTATCGTCCAGGTGAAGGAGACTCGTCTGACGTCTCTGGCTGCCAACATCTTCATCGGCGTGTCGGTGATGCTGCTGCCCGTCCCGCTGCAGTGGATCCCCAAACCCGTCCTGTACGGCCTCTTCCTCTACATCGCCCTCACCTCCATCGACGGCAACCAGATGTGCGACCGCATGGCTCTGCTCCTCAAGGAGCAGGTGAGTGTGTGTGTGTGTGTGAACATATGTCGATCGCACATCAAACAACACAAACCGAATGCTGTTGATAAATCCACGTTGTTGTTGTTTGTCAGAAACAGCAGGTGGGTAGTGAATTAAAACTAATTATTATTATTATTATTATTGTTCCAGTGTGGGAACCACAGTCAGTTAAATTAAAACACAGAAACGTAAAAACTCATCATCCACAACAACATTTGTTTCCTTTTCTCTCCGTTCGTCCGATTTAACCTTCCCACAAGACTTTTTTTTTTTTGTCGTTCCTCCTCCTCGACTGTGTTCTCTGACTTCACGCCAGCGCCTCCAAATGGCCGAGAGACGTAACTACACGTCGTCGTCGTGATGTTTCTCACTCTTAGTTTCCTCCTGCGGCTTCAGCAACACCACATCTGCTGCTGCTGCGTCTGTACTTTATTATTATTATTATTATTTTTAATTATTTCTCAACTATAACAGAGTGGAGATGTGTGTGTGAACCGTCCTCTTCCTTTACTCATTTCTCCCAAATTGGAAAGAAAAGAGCTTCTCCTGAGAGGGAAAGATTTTATTTTTTTGTGTGTTTTAATCTGTCCTGATCCTCTCGCCCTCCTGCAGACGTCTTACCCGCCCACCCACTACATCCGCAAAGTGCCCCAGAGGAAGATCCACTACTTCACCTTCCTGCAGATGATGCAGCTGCTGGTGCTGTGCACGTTCGGCATGTACCCGATACCGTACATGAAGATGATCTTCCCCCTGCTCATGATCCTGCTAATCCCGATCAGGTAACAGCGCGCGTTTTCATGTTTGATTTAATTATGAATTTAACTTTCCAATCGTTTCCGGTTAAAAAACGTTGATCCATTCGTCAGTGAACTCGCTTTTAGAAGATGCAGGAAACAAAAAAAGTCTCACATCGCAATAAAGTTGCGAGAACAAGTAAAAATTGCATTTAAAAGCCCTAAATGTACGTTTTTTTTCTGCTAAGTAGCTAGCGTTAGCATTAACAGCTCAGTTTAGCGTCAAACTTCACTCCTCAGACAAGACAGGATTTTAGTTGCAACTATTAGCTGCAACTTTTTTGACCGGACGAACTCACTTCCTTGTTTCTTTTAAAAGACGAAGGAAACATAAATAAATATAAATACGATAAATAAAAAAACAAAGTGTCACATTTACCTTCTAACATCACCGCTAAGATCAAAGAGAAACCGTGTTCGGGCAGAATGTCACGAAAGTTGCGTTGTTTTTAGTTCTTTTGTTGCAATAAGGTTGCAGTAGCAGTTGCGTCTTTAAAGATGCTACATGTACGTTTTTTTTTTTCTGCTATGTAGCTAGCATTAGCATTAGCATTAACAGCTCCTCAGACAATCCAGGATTTTAGTTGCGATGTTGCAACTATCGACACAATTTCTTTTTTGCAACTTTTCGACCAAACGTCAGCGAACTCACTGTTGCGTTGTTTTTAGTCGTTTTGTTGCAACAAAGTTGCGGGGGCAAGTCAAAGTTGCACCTTTAAAGGTGCTACATGAATGTTTTTTTGTTTTTTGCTATTGCTACGTAGCTAGCATTAGCATTAGAATTTTAGTTGCGATATTGCAACTGTTAACAACAAATCAATGCAGTTTTTTTTTTAAACCGATCATCATCATCACGACTCAGTTCACTTATAAACTACGTTATATTGTTGTGGAGCAACATGAGGAAGTCGTCTGTTGAGAAACAACTTGTTGCAACAAAACACGTGAAAATATCGCAACTTTTTTCTTTAGAAAAGCTGCAGCGAAATCAGTGTGAAATCCTGGAGGAAGTGAATTTATACGATGTTTGTTTAGTTTTTCTCAGTTTCATCGGCCAACAAGTAACAACTGACTCTCTGTGTGTGTGTGTGTGTGTGTGTGTGTGTGTTTACCTGCAGGAACAATGTGCTTCCTCATATCATTGAGGCCAAATACTTGGACATAATGGACGCCCAACACATGTAGCTACAAGACGGAGGAAGAAAAAAAAACAACAACAACAACAACAACAACACACAAACAACGACAAAAACAACAACAACAACAACAACAAAAAAAAAGACGAGACAAGAAATGAGGATTTAGAGGAAAAAAAAAAACATAAAATAAACGTATTTTTCAATGCAAAATTACGGAAGCAAAAAGGAGAAACGCCGACTGTTTTGATTTTTGTATCTGATGAGAACAATCTGAACAGGTGAAGCACTGGAAAGACGAGTCGCTGGAGGAGGAGGAGGAGGAGGAGGAGGAGGAGGAGGAGGAGGAGGAGGAGGAGGAGGAGGAGATAAATATTTATATATATTATTTCCCAGACAGACGTGGACAGACGAGCATCTCTTTCTCTCTCTCTCTGGAGGGAGGGACGGGCGGGGGGAGGGAGGAGGGGGGGTCGGGCGTCTGTTAAAATATAAATTAATGAATAAATAAAATGAAACAAGCGAAACTAGACAACAGGACGGTCCAGAACTCCCCGTGTCACCTCCTCGTGCGGTCGTCCAGTGTCTCATTCGTCCACGTTCCTCTCGTACAACAACACTTTACACTCTCTCTGCAGTGTGTTCGCATCTGTGTCAACCTGTGGGTAAGTGCTTCAAGTACTTAACTAATGCTGTGTAAGTCATGATGATTATTAATAATAATAATAATAATAATAATAATAACTCTGCCAGTGTATATTGTATAGTACTTAGAGAAGTGTTACCGGCACAATGTCAGTATTTTTGGTTTGATTTTGTTCTTTTTCACGTGTTTCTACACTTACACCGTGTTGATAAGTACTTAAATACTTTTCCATCTCGTTGATCGATGGGTGAGGACACTGCATTCAGGCTGCTGTAAAGTTGTTTATTATTATTATTATTTTTTAAATATATTTCTATCATCGTGCTTATCTGTGTTTAAAAAAAACAAAAAAAAACCTTCACATTCCAGCTGCGACTCCCCCGTTGTTTTTTATTTTTCTTCTTCTTATTTTTTATTCTGAATCATTCCAACACACGTCAGACTTTATTAAGTGTGTGTGTGTGTGTGTGTGTGTGTGTGTGTTTTACAAATTTTTTTATTTTAATTTTTTAAGGTTGAATTCCAAGTGCTCAATGAAATATATATATAGATAAATAAAAACACATTCCACAGATTATATATAAATAGATAAATATATTAAATGTATTTAATATAAAATTTTAAAATTAAATAATAATAATAATAATAATAAATTATTATTATTATTATTATTTATTAGAATGTCAGCACAAACCAAAACATATATTAAAAAAGAATAAATTTTATCAAATTCATGGAATATGTTAGAATATATTATGGCGATATACATTTAAAAAAATATATTACAAATATTTTAGGTTGAATTGAAACAGAATATTAATATTTATTTATCGTGTTAAAAAAAAAAAAATTTAAAATTGATAAGTTTGTGTGTTTTACCCTGAACTGGAACAAAAAGTGTAATTTTTTTCTTGTGTTTTTTTTTTATTATTTTTATTTTATTATTTTAGTTTTTTGTTATTCCTCCCTCACATTTCCTCCCAGTCTTATCTTATATAACATATACGTCGTCCTGCTTCATTGTCAGAGTCCAACACCGACACAGTTCTGGTTCGTTGCAACGTGAAGAGTCGAGAGTCGAGGTCTGGTTGAAAAATAAAAAAAAAATAAAATAAAAATACGAACAACACAAACAAATATCTGTGGGTTTCGGTTTCAAACAAAATGCATCCCGATTTTTTATGAATATTTTTTGATTTTTAATTTTTTTTTTCGTGTTCAACAAAAACCAAAAAAAAAAAAAAACAAAAAAAAAGTTTTACGAGAAATAATCTGGTCTTGTTTGTTTTTTTTTGTGTTTTTTTTTAATGTTATGATTAGATCAATGCTTGCGAAACGTTGTCATGTAATAATAATAATAATAATAATAATAATAATTCATAATAAAGACAAAAAAAAAAGAGGTTATCTTGTTATCTACAGTACAAAAAGTTTTAAAAATTACCAAAAAAATTTAATTATTAATTAAAACAAGCATGTCACCTGGATTTTTTTTTTTTTTTTTTTTTTTTTGTTTTTGATACGATGTGATGCCAACGGACATGTATCCTACACGAGAATAAATAAAAATCAATAAAAAAGCAAAAAAAAAAAAAAAAAATTTAAATATATCTATATATAGTAAAGTCGAACCGTAACTTCTCAATAAACTGAATGCAACGCTCAATATTCAGCAATACTGTGTATAAAACAGAACTTCACTGGCGAGAAGTGACGACGACGACGACAGGCGCCGCGTTTTTACTTTTATTTTATTATTATTATTATTATTATTTTTTTTTTTTTTACGAAATGGCAACTTTTCAAGTCCACATCAGAGGAAAAAAACAACAAAAAAAACTGCTCTGCTGATTTTAATTATTGCTTTTTCTTCTCCCCCGGTCTCTCTCAATAATAATAATAATAATAATAATAATAATAGTAATAATAATAATAATAAATACATTTTAAAAAATGGCAGCTCCCTTCATGTTCAAACTTTCGTCTTTACAGATGTGAGGAAGATTTAAGGCGACGTTTCGCTGCGCGTGCGTGTGTGTGTAGGGGGAGGAAACGAGAAGGAAGGAAGGAAAAAAAAGCTCGGAAACATTTGCATAATCCTCGGGACTTTTTAAGCCTTAAGACAGAAACAGCTCTGGTGAGATGAGAGAAAGAGAAGAGAGAGATTGCGAGCGATGTACAGTTTGAAATGCAAAAAGTTTTTAAAATCAACTATCCATTATAATCCACGGACAGAACAGTATTAGTTTCTAACTTTTGGACGAGTACAGAGATTTAATCATTCTTCGTACGTGACAGTATTTGTTGTTGTTCCTCGATATCTTCTCTGTACCGTTTATGTTTTGTTTCGTTTTGGGTTTTTTTTTTTTCCCCCGAAATAACAGCAAACTTCTCTCAGAGGACTTTGACGTGATTCAGAGTGAAAAGACGATAACTTTCTTGTTTGTGAAACCTTGACTCCACCTTCCTTTCCTCTCTTTTTTCCCCGTCATGATTGGATTTGTTTAAAACAAAAACAACAAACAGAAAATAAACTGCGTACTGTGGTGTTTTGTTTTGTTTTGTTTTGTTTTTTAATTTCCTCTTTCCTGATTTCATATAGCCTATACTTTTTCTATTCATGAATGTAAAGTAAAGATGTGTGGAAATTTTTATATAGCATACTTAAAAAAAAATACTAATAATTTAGGTGTCGGAACAGAAAACTGTAATTTTTTTTTTTTTTGTCAAAAAGATCAGCTATATTTGTAAGCTGTAATATGTAAAAATGAAACAAACAAAAAAAAATGGTTATCAAACAGAATGTGTTGGTTTATTATAGTATATATATATACTGTACACTGAAAAAGAGAGACTATCTCAAGCTGTTTGCCAAATAAAAAGTAGTAGTGATGTAAAAAAAATCACGTTTGATTGTTTTTATTGTCGCTAAGTATCACCAACGAGCTACAAGTCTTTTATTGTCTTTATGTTTTATTATAAATCCAGATTATAGACATTTATAAACACGACGACGACGACAAACAAACAAACAAAGATGGCGTCTACAGACTCGTTCGCGTCCGTCAAGTCAAAAACTGACAAGATGTTCGTTTATATTAATCTGATTTTTAATCAGAAAAGATCCTGATATCAGACGAATGGAAAACGTTAGCAAAGTGACGCTAGCTAATGCTAATGCTAACATTAATCGACATTATTGATTAGCGGTTAGTTAGCGATAAGTTAGCTCAATCAGTTAAATGTATCGATTAGTTTATTAATTAAATCCCTAACTTTTTTGACAACTGCATCCTTGTCCTGATGCATGCTGGGAAATTTCTCATACCTCCTGTGTTTGAAGTGTGGACCCATCACCCTTCATCTAGAAGAGAATAGAGACATAAATCTATGGAGCCAAGATGGCGTCATGGAGGGTGAGAAGTGTCCGTCGTTACACACTCAACTTTTTAACTATTTAGAGTTTGTAACACACTTAACACACTCTAAATAGTAAGTGTAAGTATGGAAGTATGATAACAGTAATAAATGTTTGTTCATCCTCATATTTTCATGTCAGTGTCAGTGTAATTCCTGTTGTTTGTTCACAGGAAATATCACAATCTACTGAACATGAAAGATGTTGTGAAATAAACTGACACAAGTTTCCTGAAACTCAATGTTTCTCTTGTTCTGAAGGTGTCGGAGCATGTTCCTGCTCCTGAGAGGGTGATCCACTACTATTAGTATTATCTATTTTATACACACACATATAATTTTAGTAGAAATCCCATCATTTTTACTCCGGCGCCACCGTCAGGACAAACTTGATTCTCCACCTCATCAGGCTCTGATCACATTTATTCAGGTTCATGTTACACTTATCTATCAATACTTTATTTTTATTTATTTATTTTAACCATTTAATGTTGGACACTTCAATAAATAAGTCAGAATTTTTTATTAGAATAATTTTATTTTATTTAAATATTTTTTATTATTATTCTAAGATGTTTATTAAACCTACTAAATTATAAAAATTAAAGAAATAATTTATAATATTTTGTCAATTATTGTTTTATCTTACTTTTATTTTAATAAAAATTTATATTATTGTTATTATATTTTATATTATCTATTATTTTTATATTATATATTTATTTAATATTTTTTTATTTAATACATGTTGATCATTTTAATAGAGGTAGCACACGTATCAAATTGGCTATAAATGTTTATGAGAAATTAGTCAAATGTGCCGAAGAAAACAGAATAAATAATTAAACAAATAAATAGAAATATTTTAAAAAATAAATCATACATTTAGGAATAAAAATACATTTGAAAATATGTGGAAGTTTAATAAAATAAATTAAAATAAAAATGTATTTCTAATTAAAACTAAGGTGCTGTTCCCCTGTTGTCCGTGCGGTGTCGCTGTTTCGCAGGTGTCGGTCAGAGCAGGTGACCGGTTATATCAGACTGTAAATAAAAAGGTGATCAGCGGTCAAACGCCGGTAAACACTCCGGTTAAAGCGGCCGTAGAGTCTCCGGAGCTGCCGCTGGTGGAGACGGAGACGGAGACGGAGACGGAGACGTCCCCGTCCCCCGGTGTGACCGCGTGTTTGTGGGCCGGGCCATGAGACTCCAGAGGTGGGTGTTCCCCCTCCGTCACCTCGCAGCTGGAACCGCAGCATCATCCTGGAGGAAGGCGGCGTCTCCCCGCAGCTTCAAACACGTGTGTCCGTTGAGTCAGTCCGCGGTGAACATGGCAGAGGAGGCGAAGAAACTGGCCGCGTACGCCGCCGTTGACAACCACGTCCAGGTTCGGTGTTAGCCGTTAGCTTCACCTTAGCTAGCGTGTTAGCTTGTAGCTCCTATCAGTTCTGTTAGATTCTGTTAGCTTCTGTTAGCTAGCGCCAGGTAATGTAGCTTTAGCCTGTTAGCCTATTAGCCTGCTAACAGCTACAGTTATCTAACCTGAATTAGCTCCATGTGAGTGTTTATCCCGGGATAGTGGGCTAACTTTGTCCGGCTTTAAAGACTAAATACTTTAAATAACTGTTATAGCATGTGTTAGCTTAGCTTAGCTCTTTTTTTTTTGGCTAGCTGGAGTTTAATTAGCTGTTTTTAAAGCTTTAAATAGACATTTAACCTCTAATATAATTTAATGAGCATTTTTATAAAAATGTAAATAATTTAAAATATTTGAAATAAATATTTAAAGTGTATTAGCTTGAATGTTTAGACTTTTAAAGAGCATTTTAAATGATATTAATGTGTAACCTCCAGCTTTAAAGGTGAATGACCTTAAGTTTTTGCACAGTTTTTTTTTTTTTTCTCTCAGTTATTTTAGGAGCTGGTGTGAAATATTTAATTTTAATTTCTTTTCTGTCTCTTTTGCAGAACAACCAGGTGGTTGGAGTGGGCAGCGGGTCAACTATCGTCTACGCCGTGGACAGATTAGGTGACAAAACCTTCAGAAATTAACAATAACTGTTTTTTTGTAAACAGATCAACTTCAAGAGTCAGTGTTTCCTGGTTGTATGAAGCAGCAGCAGCTGTGTTTTGTGTTTTTATTACTGGTGCAGATTGTAATCGAGCTCATGATCCGTCTGTTCGTTCTGTTTTGTCGCAGCCGAGCGAGTGCGTCAGGAGAAACTCAACATCGTGTGCGTGCCCACGTCCTTCCAGGTTCGTTTATCCGTTCATCTGCAACTGCGCGCAACTCTGTGGCTTTAGATGCAATCGGTTGCCTCACGACAACTTCCCTGCTGCATTTCTGATGTAAATAAAAATGACCCGTTTCCTCCTCTGACTTTCTCTCCCTCCCACAGGCCCGACAGCTGATTCTGCAGCATAACCTCACGCTGTCGGATCTGGACAGACACCCGGAGGTATGACGAGCTCGTAGCGAATGAATGTGAAAGCCGTGGAGAAGTGATGAGGAGAGAGCAGCAATATGTCGGAGCTCAAAGCTTGTCGGCTCGAATTTGGAGGAAAAAGAAGCATAAAAGTCTCGAGTCTGAGCTTTTTGTTTTTCTGGTTTCAGCTGGACGTGGCCATCGACGGCGCAGACGAAGTGGACACAGACCTGACGTTGATTAAAGGAGGAGGGTGAGTGACACATTTTTGTTTTAGTGTCATTACAACAATCTTAGTTGACACCAGTCGACTTCACCAACGATCAGTGAGTCTCAGTCTCTGTCGTGATCGTTGTCGACTTGTGTTCCCATGATGTGGAGTCTCAACAACTGGTCTGAGACCTGTAGTGTTCACACTACAAGACTTGTCAGTGATTGACTCCCGATCACACCGTGACGTCACCAAACTCTACGTCTGGTCACGTGAACTAGACAGGATGTAGCCGCTGCTTCTCACCGTGATTTACAGCCGTTTATTGTTGACGAGCACCGGTGAAGACGCTGCCTCCGACACAGACTAAACCGCTGAACCAGCGTAAACATCAACAAATTCAACCAATCATTGTGGATATTCCTGAGGTCTTTGACTGGTGACTACCTATAGCAGCTACAGTCAAGGAGACTGGACTTACATATTAACTGATTGGAAATCGTTAGTTAAGTCGACTAGTGTAAACACAGCACAGTAAATACTAGATACTTTAAGACTTTTACTTATCCATTCTAATCGCTGACTTGAACTTCTACCATAGTCATTTTTTGGTCGAGTGTCTCTACTTCTACTCTAGTGTCTCTACTTCTACTCTAGTGAGACTTTCAGGTACTTTATTGTCTCACATGTTTCTGTCTCTCTGTCTTTCAGCGGTTGCCTCACGCAGGAGAAGATCGTCGCCGGCTGCGCCAAACACTTCGTCGTCATCGCCGACTTCAGGTTTGAAATCTAATTCAGTCTGCGTCGTTCCCGCCAGCTCCGTTTGTTATGTGAGGAGGATTAAAGGTGTTTGTGTGCGATAAGCTCTTGTACCTCGGGGGGGTCGGAGTCGCTCACAAAATACGAGAAGTAATTTAGACGCCGACTTGTCGGATGTTAACTGACTTCAGCACCAACACGTCAGATAACACACACATGACGACGAGCTCTTATGAAATGTAGTTTTTCTGCTAATTGATTCATTTTGTTTCATCTCCACAGGAAAGACTCTCAAGGCTTTGGGCCAACAGTGGAAAAAGGGAGTTCCCATCGAGGTCATCCCCATGGCGTACGTCCCCGTTTCCAGGACGATTGCCAAACGCTTCGGAGGCGAAGCCAACTTGAGAATGGCCGTCAGTAAAGCAGTAAGTGTCGCATCCTGCTGCCTTCACAGCTGCTCTCTCTCCGCTGGTTTACTTTCAGCTTTGCTTCATGTTGCTTCAGGGAATATTTTTGATTTTTACTGTTGTGTTAGACTTCACAGGTTCAGGTTGAGAATAATGTGTGATGATGTGTTTTCACAGTGACACCGACCGAGCTGGATCGAGTTTTATTTATTTTTTTTTTCCTTTTACTGAAATGACTGCAGTGTCACATGTGAGCTTTTTAACAACTAGGTGACCAGATCCTCGATGCGTCCGTCACATTCGTTTAAAATATTTCACGTTTCCTGTTGAAGGTTTCTGTCTTTTTAACTGACATACAGGTGTTAAAGGTGAACAGACACATTTGAACTTTTATCCTACTGTTAGAGTCTTTGAGTTAATGTTAGTTGATTTAAAAAAAAAAAAATGAAACAAATGGTTGCTACATTAGTGGAGATGTGACGTTAGCGGCGTTAGCTAATAAGCTAAGTGATGGGGCAGATTTCTAACAGTGTTTTTGTGTCACTAAAGAAGCTAAACATCTCTTTCTAAGCCTCATACAACAACAGTCAGGAGTCTTACCAACATAACACTATGTCTGTTTAACTCGGTAGCATTTCCTGTCCGCATTTCACAATAAAAGCCTCCTGCTAGTTTGTCGGCGTGAAGCTTTTAAACCTCAGTAGTAGTAAAGAAACAGCAGGAAACTGTTTCAGAGCTGTTGAATCTACAGACAAAACACCTTCCTGCTGCTGCTTCATATTAAAAGCTTCACAAACTAGGCTCCCAGCTGTTGTTGCACAGGGTTTAGAAAGAGATGTTCAGCCTCTTTAGTGACACAAAAACACTGTTAGAAATCTGCCCCATTCACTTAGCTTGTTAGCTTGTTAGCTAACACCGCTACCACCACATGTCCACAAACGTGGCACCGATATGTTTCATTTTTGATCAACTGACATTAACTCAAAGACTCTAACAGTAGAATATAGGTTCACATATGATGGAGTTCACCTTTAAAATAAGCTGTCAAAAGTCTAATAGGAAAAAAGATAAATAATAATGATTAAAAAACACAGTGAAGTCAATTTAAAAAGAGATGAAAAAGGCTTTAAAATACTTAACGACAGAGTGAAAATGCATCCACCAAGTCTGTTGTAAACAGAAAACAGGCTGCGTTTTATTTGTTTATGTACAGTAAAACTCCACCATCTGTCTTTAAGGAAAAGCCCTCGACGGCAGTGAAACGGTGAAGTTTGTTGCCGAAATCTGAGAAGAGAACAACACCTACACGCGTCGTCCTCGTTAACTCTGTCTGCAGAGTGGAGCTGTGATGATTTTTACCTCCTACTCTCTTAGTCTTAAATGAGCAGCGTTCACCAAGAGACGCCGGTGTCCAACCGCCGCTGTGTCCCTTCATGTTTTTACTGTTCCAGGAAGCTGACAAACTGTTTAATCATGTTACGGTCATGAAGATGTCACAAGAGATTTGACTTTTAACTTTGTCAAACTCAGTTCCCAACAAACCTGTTGTTTTAGTAACGTTGGGTCAATATTAACAGGGGTTAGTGAATTATTTTATTAATCACGATCTGTGTTCGCTTTAACTCTCAGGGTCCTGTGGTCACTGACAACAGCAACTTCATCCTGGACTGGAAGTTTGAGTCTGCTCAGAACTGGAAGGAAGTCAACACTGCGATCAAGATGATCCCAGGTAGATACACAAATAAAAACTTAAATGTCTGCACATTAAAGAACTAAAACTAATCTAGTGTCACATCTTTAGACACATTAGACGCAGAGACAGTTTAGTTTGAGTCTCAGTCTCTGCTATGAGTTGTTGACTTGTGTTCCCATGATGTGGAGTCTCAACAACTGGTCTGAGACCTGTAGTGTTCACACTACAAGACTTGTCAGTGACTGACTCCCGATCACACCGTGACGTCACCAAACTCTACGTCTGGTCACGTGAACTAGACAGGATGTAGCCGCTGCTTCTCACCGTGATTTACAGCTTTATTGTTGGCGAGCACCGTGACGCTTCCGACACAGACTAACCGCCGCGGTTATTGTTGACGATCTGGACGACGACGACTCCGGACGCACTGACGGTACCGAGGACGCTGCAGAGAAAACCGTTTAGATGTGAAAACACATGAAAACAATCCTCTTACTCATTGATCAGATCCTCCAGGATTTAAGCGTTACAATCACAACTATTAACACTAATTCAACCAATCATTGTGGATATTCCTGAGGTCTTTGACTGGTGACTACCTATAGCAGCTACAGTCAAGGAGACTGGACTTACACATTAAAAATAATGTTATGATGGAAACTATTACTAAACCGCTAAACCAGCGTGTAAACATCACCATGGCAACACGCTGGTTTTCATGGTGGAGCTGAAATCAGCAGCAGACCTCCCCGGTACCGGGTAACATCTGGATCAGACGCGGGGAGTTTGTAGAAAATGAAAATGAAACAAAAAGCGTTAAAACGTCAGACTTTTAAACGTGGTTGTGAGTGAATCAGTGAGACGGCAGCAGCATTTATCTCACATCCCTCCTCTGATTGGCCGTCGCTCTTTGTCAGTCTCTTCAGACTCCTCCAGTTTTCTAACATGACAGATCCAGTCCCGGTCTCAGACCAGGTCCCGACGGCCTCTGATGGAGTCGTTAGGGCTGTTGACACATTATGATCATTAACTGATGATTCACCAACCATCAGAGGACCAAGTCCACCAGACACCACCACTGGAGATCACTGGTGGAGTCGACTAGTGTCAACTAGGATTAAGAAACACACAGTGTTTTACAACATCCTCTCAGACGTGACAGACGTGTTTAACTTCCTGTCGTCATCCTCAGGTGTGGTGGAGACGGGTCTTTTCGTCGGTATGGCAGAACGAGCCTACTTCGGGATGGAGGACGGCAGCGTTCAGGTTCGAGATCCTCCAATCAGCTGAGCAGGAGTTTTGTCACATTTCACCGTCGTCACCCTCCTCACCTCAACCTCTCACACAAGTGCCACGTCCAATGTATCCGACAAAAACACGACCGGACACTGATTCACAATCAGACTTGATTTTCCTCATCCTGCAGGTGGTGCTTCTGAGTGTGAGTTTTTTTTTTTTTTTTTTTTTTTAAGTGCCTGATGGGTAAAATCAAGTATAACTGTTATTACGTCAGTTCAACTGCAGCGTGTGCCTTGATACTATATAAATATTTGAAGTCTTATTAAAAGGCGACAGGACTTAAAATGAAAACGACGGCGTTAAGAGTTCAGAGCTGTTATCGTCTGCAAATAAAAGCGAGAAAAAAAAAAAAAAGCCGGAGGCTGATCCGCCTTTAATTAAACCACAGAAGGGGGTTGTAATGTGAACGATACATAGAAGAAACGTAAAGAGGTTACACACTTACCTCAAAGATATTAACTAACTAATTAAAGAAAAAAAAGAAGCTCGGAAAATTAACGAGATAGAAACCCTGTGGTGCAGCTGTTAATTTAATTATTGACACAAATATTAAGTGACATTGTCACAAGTTCTGGTTCGTTTCTCTCGCTTTTTTTTTTTTTTTTTTCTTCTTGTAAAGTCACTTTACGCGATCATATCGTCGTCTTTACGACGCTGAAAACTTCTGTCTTTCTCTGCTCGTTGGTGTGGTGGGCTCACGATGCCTTACACTGTGGATTTATTATTTATCTCTCGTGTTCATGTGCAGCTCTGAAACACTCAGGAGAACATGGAGGCGAATCAGATGCAGACACTTAAACTGGCGCGTTTGTTTTATACGTTACAAACCATCTGATGCCAAAATCTATCGCCAAAAAAAAACAAAAACAAACAAGAGGCTAAATTTTAAAGACACATCACTTAAACAAAGTTAACTGTTTGCACCAGCAACTCTGTTACTTCCTCTTCTACCAAGTGACTGTGATATTATTTTTTTGTTTTGCTGTGACTACTTCTTTTTGTCGAGCAATACAGGACCAAAATGACACCACTTTGTCTCTTTTGTTTTATTTCTCTTAATATTTAGAATGAAAACTATTATTCCTCATATTTTATAGATGTTATAAACATCAGTAGAGTTGAGTGGGAGTGTATTTTATTATTTATTATTGAATATTTTATGTTAAAAAGATGAAGAAATGTTCAAGCAGTTCTCCTCTATGGCCACTTGGGGGCGCTATTTATAAGCTATAAACTTGAATCTTGCAGCAAACACAGTGACCTCATATAGCACCAAAAAAAAAAAAATCAGCAGACAGTGTCTCCCACGTGTCTGTGTATAGATATAAATATTATATAAATCACATATTTACCTATGAATATTTATTTATTTACTTCGTATATTACGTAAATTAACTTTCCTTTTTTTAAAAATAAAATGTAAAAAATATTTTTTTCTACAGTAATTCATTGACATTATGTCATATTTCTTCTTATTTACTCCCAAATATAATTAAAAATAAATAAAATAAAATAAAATAAAAATAAAAACTCGTGATCAGGAACAGGAACTGTGTCCACGCTCGGCCACGTTGATGCTTTCATGTCGGCTGTCTTGACAACTGCTCATGATTGACAGCTCCAGTATCCAATCAAATTCTTATACTCACTTAGCGATGACACAATTCGACCAATAGCGTTGCAGCTCGTCGCTATCGTCTCTCCTATTGGCCAGACGATGACATATCCCACCAATCGCGTGTCCGCCACAGGATTCGCCACCGGGAGTTTTTTTGCGTCACCTTTTGCTCCCGTTGTGTGGCAGCCGCCAGCGCGCATGCGCGGTACTGACAGGCGGCGGACTAACCAATGAGGTGAACTGTTTGGGGGTTTGCCACGTTCTGAGCCCGCCCCTCTGAGTGACAGGTGTCTGATGCAATCGAATTCTGCTTAGTATGCGCGCATGTGTGATTGACAGCAAACGGACCAATGAGAAGTGAGTATATGATTTTTTAACAAACGTCAGAGTTTTACTGTCCAATCCTCGTGTAGAAACAAGGCGGGACTTAGCATTACCAAGGCAAGTCGAGCGAAGTATAAAGGGAATAACATGGTGTCCCAGTGGCTGTTTATGTTTACTTAAAGAACAGCTTAGAAAGGGCGTTTATCAAGACACCACGGAGTTTTCGTTGTAGTTCCAAATATTTTTTTTCACTTTAAGTTTTTTATGTTAAGATTTACAAGGCCAGTGGCATGTAAATCTCATATTTCACTAATGTGCCAGTCTTACAAATGGAAAGGGGGCTTCACTTTGGAAACGTGAGCATTTCCCTGGTGCTCCTGCTGTTGCTGAAAGCGCTCATCGGATTCGGGACTTCGCAAGCTCAGGGCTCCGCCATCGGGAGGGAGCTGCGGTCCTTCCCCCGGAGTGCGGGTTTGACCTCGGATGAAGATGGTACCAGAGTCATGGAGCAGGGCTTAGGAAGCGTAGGTGCCCCGGTCATTGGGGCAGACGTTACCGTGGAGGACGACGATAACGGTTCAGCCGGGGACGCGGATGAATCATCATATGGAGAAAATAACGGAAACGTCCGAGCGACGAGGTAAAATAAAATAATAATAAATAAAATCATTGTTTTTTGTATAAATTTCCGGTGCAACGGACAGCTAGCAGCGATGCATCCATTATCGGACACGTACAGTTTGACACTCATTGCCAACACCTTTGTGTGAGAATGACATTAAAAGTAACAAATAATCCTAATAAAACTATTAAAAGCTCAATTAAACTAAATTAAACCCGCTAACTGTCGCAGTTTAAGCTAGCTAACTGATAAGACTAGTATCCCTCCGCCGCTGCAGCGCCGCCGAGGCTGGAAACTTGTTGTGGATACGGATGTTTATCTTTATAAATCTAAATTTTACACTTATACACCACTTCCTTCTTTCAGCTCATCTTCCATTATTCGTGTAAGAAGTGTTGTAACCGGTGCAGGGAGCTGTCAGAGCACGAAACCGGAAAAAAACATGATTCTAGTTCGTGTCCGATAATGGGTGCAGTGGTAAAGTTTGGCTGGAAATCGCGTTGGGAAACTTAAAGATGCAGCTTTTTATTGATTTTTTTTTTTTTTTAGTTGTTGTTGTTAAAAATATTTTCCAGCCACTGTGTGTTGATAACATCTAACATCTGTAAAGGTTAAAGTGTGGACAACACTTAACATGTCGGAACAAAAAAAAAAAAAACCGTGTTATCGACCGGAAAGTTTTTTTTTCTTTTCTGAAACCAAAGTTTCCACAGTAGAAGTGAAACATGACTTTATATTTTAACATGTTTTCATCCTTTTGTATTGATATACAGTTATAACGTTATAATAATCCTGATCTGATCACTTCATTTGATTACTCAGATCTGAGATCAGTGACATTTCCCAATAATAATACTCATTTTTAATCACTTAAACCTGAATCCACACTTGTAAATAAAGTAGGATTATTTTTGTTTACTTGTTATAATTTAATGGGGATTGAGCAGAAGAAGCAGGTGACTGTTTGTGTTGCAAAGTTGCAAAGATTGAACCTTTAAGTTTAAGTTTTCGTGGTTTTTTTTTCTTTCTTTCTTGCTTGTGGAGGAATTTCTCTTTTACATAATCTGGAAACGTTTCTTGTGCATGCGATTGAAACGTCGCACTCGACAAGAGTTTCACATTGTTTCCGTCGCTCTGATGTTGAACAGTGATCTCTGACGTGCTGTCAGTCAACAAAAAAAAAAAAAAAAAGAAAGTTTACAGCTTTTCACGGATCACAGGTTTCACCAGAGCCTGTTAGACCTGCTGCTGTTGCTGCCCAAAGTGGGATGCATCTCTTGGCGCAGTGGGTAGGGCATTGATTTTTGTCTTCCTTGGTAAACAGTAGGTTTGACGCCCACCTTAGATGTTTGGCGCAGTGTTTTCTTCTCTCTCTATCTCTATCGCCTTTTGCCATATCATTTGTTTTTCTCCTAGAAGAAGATTACATCTACGTTCTCTAATCGTTCTCATTTCACGACCCTTTTCCTTCTCAGACTCTTCCACTAAATTATTCTCTGTGTAGTCTGATAAACGCGCTGTCTCAACTTTGATCAAAGTCTGTAAAATCTTGTTAAAGTCAAAGCTGATGTCTCTACTCTCTCAGATGCGATTGAGCTGAATATTTCCCCCGAATATCCAGTTTTACACAGTTCTGTCACAGCTGGACTCTCGACGCTGAGATGTTTTTATTTGGCGTCAGATCTTTTGAATCGGCCGCCGTCGCCGCCGCCGCAATGCGCAGACGGATAAAAGAGAAGATGGGCAAAACTTATCACAACAAAAGTGTCGATAAGTTGAAGATAAGGGTGTCTTGTCATCCTCGGCCGAGGAAGAAGAAATCGAAAGTAATTAGCACGAGCGGTTTTTGCTCTGATAGAAGTGGGTTTATTCCCTCGCCAGGCGTCTCAGCTGCTGCAGAGAAAACTCCTGAGCGTTGCTGCTGCTGCTGCTGCTGCTGCTGCTGCTGCTGCTGCTGCTGCTGCTGCTGCTGCTGCTGCTGCTGCTGCTGCTGCTGCTGCTGCTGCTGCTGCTGCTGCTGCTGCTGCTGCTGCTGCTACTGCTGCTGCTACTGCTGCTGCTGCTGGTCACACCCTGCCACCACCACCTCTATATCTCTACTCACACACTCGTCTCCACCTGCGTTGGTCACTTTCTGCTGCAGTTTCTCACTTTTGTCACACTCAGTTTGCCCCACTTTTCTCTTTAAGTCTCATCTCTCACTTTGTGGTTTAAAAAAAGCTCGTATCGTCATTATATGTCGATTTGGTAAATTATGAAAAGTTTCACAAATTTTTTTTTTTTTTTTTTTTATGACTAATATTCACCAGACAGGGTCGTGTTTACACTCGTCTACTTGTCTAATTACTCGAATAAAAACTGAATTAATGACGAACTGATATGAGACGTCAACAACATAAAGAATTAACAAAGCAGCAGGTGAATTATTCAATAATTCAATACCAAGACCATATGTCGAACAATAACAATAAACAAAGATGAGATATCATAAGTTGAGGAATGTTTTTTTGTTTTGTTTTTGATGATCACGTCCGTATACGTTAGAGTCTGCGTCTTTGTTGCATTTATTCTCTTTGTCTCTCTCTCTCTCTCTCTCATCTTACACTATCTCCTCCCCTTACGCTCTCCTTTACCTCACACACACACACACACACACACACACACACACACACACCTCCTTTTAAACGTGGCCCCTTGAGTATATACTCTCCTCCATGCTCTGTTTCCATCCATCTGTCAAGAGACTTGTTGTTGAACTTTTAAGAAATGCCACAAGAAATGAAGCATTTCCTTTTTTTTTTTTTTCTTTTTTTTTTTTTTTTTTTTTTTTAAACGGGCCAATTTAAACAACAACAACAACAACAAAAACACCTTTTAGAAATGACACTAAAAAACATTTGCAAGAAAAGGGGGAAAAAAACTCAACTCAACACTTTATTTTTTCTCTTTAGAGAAGTTATTGAAGTTGTTATCTTGACCTTAACGGAGCTGCTGTTTTACCAAGGTAAACACACCAGGTCATGTGATTTTGTGCCACCTTGTGACAACAATAAAGTCAACACACACACACTTACTTGCACTTGATCGTTTCAGCTACACCTACAATAACAACATCCTGGTAACTTTAACTCTTTGTGACTTCTTCTGAGTTAAATTGGTGCAGTTGAGTTGCATCAAAATACATTTGGACGAGTTGGAAACGAGCCTGTTCTTTTTGTTGTTGTTGTTTTTTATCAGTTATAGTTGTTTTCCTTCCTCCTCCTCTTGTTTCCTCTAATCTATAAATATTCCAGACGTCGGCTTTGATCCGTCAGTGTCGGTTTTGACGGCTGTCACCTCAACCTCCACCTTTTTGCCATCTATATGTTATAAACTCCACCCTGGAGACTTGGTGTTTACATCTGTGAGTGTGTATATGTGTGTGTGTGTGTGTGTGTTTGAATCATACATGTGACGTCTCCACCAGCGAGCGCATCCATCGGGGGGCCTCCATCACCTCAGGGAGCACTTGGCGGTTGAGAGGAGGAGAGAGGACAGCAGCTTTGTTTGAACTTGCTACACACACACACACACTCCTTCCACCTCCACCTCCTCCACACACACACACCTCCACCCCTCAGGGCCCTGTAGGGGCAACAGCTCTTCTGGGCCGCCGTGCCGTGCTCTCGCCGGCTCGGCTGGCTCTCACCAACCTACTGCTTAGCAACAGCCAATCGGCCGGGCCGAGAGACTTGTCGGCCAATTGGATCAGAGAGAGGGGCTAGTACTCCGAATTTTGAGTTGGCCGCATGGGTCTGGCTATAGTTAGGTGAAAGAGGAGGAGGATATTTTTCATTTCTTTTTTTTTTTTGTCATTTTTTTTGGGGGGGGGAGAAGGAGAAATATCATTTCCTTGTTGTTGTTGTTGTTTTTTCTTTTAATTAATTAATTAATTTCCTACTATTTCAGCCCCTTTACTTCTTTACTTTCAGCCGTCTCTTCTCTGTAACCAGGGAGATGTTGTGTGTTTTTATTAATAGTAACTGTCACTAAGATAATAAAATAACAGGTCAACATGAAGCTGATTGAAGTCCCATTTTTGGAAAGTTTTATCCGAACACTTAAACCTAAAACAAGCCGTTAATTCTCCTTATGTAACGTGTTTTCATCCACGTCTGGCACCTTATTCTAACTAACTAGTTTCTTGTTTTTGTTGCTCTTCATCATTAGTTTCGTTAGTTACAAGCAACATGTTTGTTGCTCGTTTCGTCACCGTTTGTAGCGACAGAAGTATAATAGAAACCAGCTGGTTTAAAACAGAGCTTTTTTTTTTTTTTTTCAATATTATCACTAGTAGGTGTGAATTTATTAGGTCAGTGGCTATTTCGGTATTAAGTCGGCAGGACCCATCATGCAGCACTGCGGTATGGGTGGGGCAGAGGCAAAAAAAAAAAGGTGGGATACTCCGACAGACAGAGAGAGAGAGAAAGGAGAGAAAAGGGAGGGAGGGGGGGTTGAAAACAAGGAGTTAGCTGGTAGTTAGTAGGACCACGCTGTCTTGTTTTCACTCAGGATGGGCTCCTCACTGCTTAGCAACAACGAATCAGATCGCAGCTTCGGAGCGGCAGCGCAGCCAATCAGACGCTGGGAGCGTGGCGCCACAGAGTTTGGATTTTATACCACATGTGAGATGATTCGAGGAGGGAGAGCGAGGGCGACGGCAACGCTGTTAAACCTTGTTTTTTATTTTTTATATATATATATATATATAAAACCACACCTTTTGCTCTCTGCTGCAGTAGCGACACACACACGTGGACACGAGTTCAGACTGTTTTTAAAAGCTCAAATCTCACAAACTCACAGCTTCATAATAAAACACATCGATCAGGTTTGTTTATCAGGTTAAATTCTAACTTTTAATCTGATCTGAGACCTGTGAGTGTGAGTGTTTACTCGTATCAGACACATTTGTATTTGATTGGTTTTCTTTTTTCTTGTCATTTTATATCAGAGCATCATCATCATGTTTTCTATCTATTCCAGCTCAGTCTTCTCTAAGTCTCTCTTCGTCCTGGTGCTGATGCAGCTGGTGGTGCTGGGCGCGGCCGGCTCCGAGCTGCATCCATAACTTTTTTTTTTTTTTCCTCTCTCTCTCTCTCTCTCTCTCTCCTTCCCCACGTGCTCCCCACGCTCTCATATTTTCGTCTTTGCCTTCTCCGTGTGGCGGCGCGGCGCGGCAGCAGAACTCCAACTATCCATCCATCCATCCAGGCTGCTCGCTGTTGCATGGTTACAGTCTCCTCCTTGTCGCCATTGGCTCAGAGTCTGCGGAGCTTCCCGCCTGTTGGCTGAGTAAAAAAAACAGCTCTCCTATTGGCTCGCCGCGAGATGTGGCAGTCGTCGGTGATTGGTGGAGCTCGGCGGCTCAGCGCTCCTTGGAGACTCGGCCTGTGTAAACATCCTGGTTGTTTCTTTTCAATGGGAGTGTGTTTTTTATCAGCTCAGCTCAGTTTTTTTTTTTTTTTTTTTTTTTTTTTTTTTTTTTTTTTTGCTAGTGTGTGCAGACTGAAGCAGAGAGTCTCTGAGGAGTCCGACAGTCTGGTGAGAGCTCAGCTAATTGGCTCCCCGCTCCGCCGCCGTACACTTCTGTGATTGAAGAAGCGTTCGCCGCTGTTATGACACTTTTGACAAGCGGTACAAGCCGGGGACGCTAACAAACCCTCAGTCTGCTCGCCACTCTCAACACCGCTCTTTTCTCCCCTCTCTATTCCTTCACTTCTCTGTCGAGGCATCTGTCACAGTTGGCGGCGGTAGCGGCGGCCCCACAGGCTACGTGTTATCCCTTTGGTGACGAGCAGAGCGGCGGTGTCTCGGGGGCTGAGGCGTTGGAAAATAAATTGCCTCGAGTTGTAAATGAAACAGTGGGAGGGGGCTGTTTTTGTTTAGTTTTTGTTTGATTTTGTTTCATTGCTCGTTTGCTCCGTCACCAACAGGATACCTAAAGTTGCACACGGTCGAGTCAACCACCCCTCCAACCTCCTTAACCTCGCCCTCCGTCCTTCGTCATCAGCACAAAGAGTCCGCGAGAGGCTTTGATCTCGCTCTTCAGAAATGAAACCCCTCTATCTCCTCTCACCCTCGTTCTGTCTGAAGTTGAACTCGATGCTCTCGTCGACTTGTTACCCACTTCTACATTCACAGCATGCCTCCGAGGAGGAGGAGGAGGTGGAGGAGGAGGAGGGCGTCTTCCGCCCTCTCACGGAGCCGCCTGCTTAGCAACAACCAATCAGCCTAATATTTTTGGCATGGTCTCGCAGCCAATCGAGAGGATGAGAGCGAGGCTTTAAGTGCTCTGTGTTTTTATTGGGCGGCTGACGGAGAGAAAAAGAAGAGAGAGAGAGAACGAGGAAAAACAATGTTTTCCTCGGCGCTCTCACACTTCAGCGCTGATAATGCTACAAGCAGATTTTTAGGGGGAGATAATCTCGGCTTTGATGGCGTTGGGGTGGAGGGTGGAGGGTGGAGGGGGGGTTGAGAGACACATGGCTCATTAATGTTAAGCGACGCCAATTTGCATTTTTATGCAAAAACTTCCAGCTCTTAAGAGAAAAAAAAAAAAAAAACCCAGCTCGCTAACTGCTTCCGCAAGTTGGTTTAACTCCCTGTGATTGTTAAATCCTCCTAAAATTGATTGATCGATTGATCTCTTTAGTTGTCTTAAAGCTTAAACATCCCAGAACATGCCCCCCCCCCCGTCTGTTTCCCTTTTTTCCCCTTCAGAGAGTGATCGATAGGTGAGATCGATCAGGGATTACATCTCGTCAGGAGCAATTCACCTGCTGGCTCTAAATGATGGATCGCTCGACTGTTTTATCTCTTTTTATTGAACGCGCTCAGCTGAGTTGACAACTGTCACATTGCACATAAATGCACATGATGGATGATGAGGATACATATAAATATAAATGTATAGATTCCCTCATTTTTCTTTTTTTTTTCCCTCCGCACCTAACAAGTGTAACACTTTCTCTTCCCTCAGCAACTCCTGTCTAGTTGCCCACAAGGGAGGCAGTTAAAGCCCCAACCCCTCCTCTCCTCTCCATCCATATGCCCCCAAACGCCCCCCCCCCCTCCAAACCCCAGCTGTGGGTGCTCAAAGCAAGACCTCCACGCTGGTTAAATAAAGCTAAAAAGCCCAGTTGACAGCATTTCCTCCTGACAAGATACAAATCAATAACTGTCGGGAGGTGGCCTCTGCCAGAGCAGTGGCACATGATTGACAAGCAATGCGGCAGAAGCTTTAAAGAGTTGAAGAAGAAGAAGAAGGAGTAGAGGAAGGGTGGGGCTTTGTGTTTCCATTTACTCAAGTCAGTTAAACAGTTTTATTTCAGCCCGGGAGTTATCAGAGGAAATCTTGCTGTGTTTGCACATAAAAGAAGGAGATTACAAACACTTGAAGAAAGAAGGAAAGGGGAAAATCCCCTCTAGAAATAATTTGGAATAGAAAACAAAATAACAAAATAAAGTTTTTTTTTTAAAAAACTCCTTTTCTCGGAGGTAAAGCAGCACTGTGAGGAATCTATAGGCCATACATCATCGAAGAAAAAACACTGTCATACCCTTCCCCTGCATCTTAATTCTTCACCCCCCTCATCTCCAAAGTGTCTTATTTTTAGCTGCTTGTTTCCACTTTATTCCAAGTTTTCAAACAAGATTGTTAGAAGTGAACTGGCGCTCGTTTCTCGTGAAACGTGAAACGTAAAAGACGGTCGATCGTCGATGTCGCGTAAACAAAAAAAAAAAAAAAACATTCGGTTGAGTCGAAACGCCTTTTTTTACCCGCCTGACACCATCTGTTTCAGAGCAGCATCATCAGCTCTTCCTCTACCTGAGGCGAAACAGACTCCTTATTTCTTATTTCTACGTCTAAAATGAATAAATAAACATAAATAGTAAGACGTTCGCGTTTAATAAAATGAGGGGGAAGTTATTTCAAATCTTGTTGAACTGAACTGAAATGAAATCAGCCTCTTGTGTGTTATCTTTTTTATTTTATTTCTTGGAGCCGGAGTTATATTAGTTTTAGAGAAAATGTGAGCATGTTAAAATGCTGTAAATGTCTCTTAAGCCTTTTTTTTTTTTTGTTATTCCCTCAACAACAACTTCAGCCTGAACCTTTGTGTGTGTGTTTTTTTTTTTTAACGGTGTCACTCAGCCGTTAATAATCCTCACGTCCGCTCCCGTCGTTAATCACCGCGACACCTAAACAAGCTGACGGGCCGCGGGTTTGTCACGGCGCAGGTGTGTCTGTCGGCTCGTCTCTGAAGGTCACCCTCATCACTAAACAAGGGCAGACTCCAGAGAGAGAGGAAAGACAACATCTGCACCGCTACTACACTTCTGTGCCCTTCATTGTCTTGTCTGTGATGGTATTAGACTGAAACCTCCCACTGGGAAGCTGGCATTAAAGGACAGCACTGGTGTAAATGAGTTGTTGTTTTTATTTTTTTGGTTCCACTCGCTGTGATTGCTTCTCTGCCAGCGTGTTAAGTTGTAACCGTCCACGTGTGTTGAACTCTTTGTGTCCCACCCACAGGTCTCTTGTAATCATCAGTACTCTGGACGGGAGGATCTCAGCTCTGGATCCTCACAACCAGGGCAGGAAGCAGTGGGATCTGGACGTCGGGTCAGGATGTCTGGTGTCCTCCAGTCTCAGCAAACCTGAGGTGTGTGGTTTTTATTCGCAGTTTAAGCGCACACATCTCAGGAGACGTTCATTCAGTAACAGAAACGGTCACATGACGAACTAAACCTTTAATGCTAATGTTAGCACAAAGCTACATCCGCATGTTAGCCAAAAATGCTAATAGCGTGAGGTTGGACTCACTACAAGATAATGTTAGCAGTTTAAGTCAGCTAAAATCAGTAGTTAGCTAGCTAGTAGCTAGTTATAAGCCAAGCTAATGTCAGCTAGTTAAAAAATAAGCTAATGTTAGCTAATTATAAACCAAGCTAATGTTAGCTAGTTATGAACCAAGCTAATGTTGGCTAGTTATAAAACAAGCTAATGCTAGCTAGTTATAAAACAAGCTAATGCTAGTTAGTTATAAACCTAACTAATGTTAGCTAGTTATAAAACAAGCTAACTTCAACTAGTTATAAACCAAGATAACCTCAGCTAGTTATTAAACAAGCTAATGTTAGTTAGTTATAAGATAAGCTAATGTTAGCTAGTTTTGAACCAAGCTAATGTCAGCTAGTTATAAAACAAGATAACTTCAACTAGTTATAAACCTAACTAATGTCAGCTAGTTATAAAACAAGATAGCCTCAGCTAGTTATAAAACAAGCTAACATTAGTTAGTTATAAGATAAGCTAATGCTAGCTAGTTACAAACCAAGCTAATGTTAGTCGTATCGTCGATATATTATCATATCATGGTGAAACCCTGATCTCTGCCGTAATAAACAAAGTAGACTGTCTGATCCAGATCAGTAAACAAGTCCTCCAGTCTTCCTCTCAGTATTTATCAGATGAAGTGTAACAAAACCTTCCTGATCTTGTTGAACACAAGTGTCGACCACAGCCTCTTACTCAAGTCAAACAGACTCCAGAGCAGCCGATTAACATCAGAGGATGAAAAAGTCTGTTTCCACAGTCTTTGACGCGTCGGTGAGAGGTTAAGGATTCAGTCCCGACAGGATTTTATTTCTCCCTCGACCACAAACTGAACTCAGTGCACTTCATTTCATTTCATCAACACACAAACAAACACACAACACATCATATGAGACACACAGGACACCCCCACATGAATGTTAGAGTAGTTGTTTTGCCTAGAGGATTATCCTCTTTGTTGACTTTTTTTTTTAATATACATACAAACGCACATGTACACAGAAGCTTAAAACCGCCCACTCCGACACGCTGAAAGTGAAGAGTAGCCCACAGCGAGACTGCAGCGCTGCTCTCAGAAACAAACATACTAGAGACGTGCTCGCAGTCTACTTTGATGTGGACTTGCTCTCTCTCTTTCTGTATGTGTGAGAGAGTTTACGCCTCGGGGGGGAAAAAACCCTCTGATACTAACAAGGGTCTGCAACGGCTGCTGCGCTGAGATCAGTGTTGTGTTGGTCTGCTGGGGCCAGGTCCTGACTACACCAGTATAACGACCTCTTGGCTCCTGCCGCGTAGATATACACGTCTGTGATTTATCAGCGCGGCGTAACGATGACAACAAAGTAACGTAGAGATAGTTGAGGAAGTTAAATATGCTGTGACAGGTCGGCTCAGAAGCAAACGAGAGCTAAGTTTAAAAGAAAAGCGTTTTAAATATGCTCAAAGATCCATATGGGGCAATTTCTTTTCTTTCTTTCTTTTTTTTTTTTTTTGTCAAGTGTTTAAAAACCTCTCCCATCAGCGCGTGTGAATGTGTGTGAAGTGTTTTCTCGAGTGTTTTCCATTCAACAGCAGACGAGTGCACTGATTAACAAACCTACAATTAAGAAGGAGGAGACTAATCACTGAGACCAGCTGCTGGAGAAGAGATGAAGTAGGTTTCACTTGAGATTAAGAAATCAGATGTTTTTTTTTATATATATATATATATATATACACACATCTCGGAGGGTCCTCTGAGGTTAGAACGTAGAAAACCCCTAAAGGTTCCTCCGAGCACTTAAAGTGAACACGCTAGAGACTGAGTGAGTGTGTGAGAGAATATATTTTCTATCAGATCAGTATATTTGACCTTGGAGATGAAGTCGAACCCCCGCTGTGGTGAAATACAAAGATATTCAAACAGGAAGTAAATGATTCTCAGGTTTCTTTCATCCTCTACCGATGATGACGTTTTCATTATTATTATTATTATTAAGTCATTAAATCTGACTTTCCTCTGAACTTTGCGTCTTATAATGAGATAGTTTATGACATTATATTAACCTGAGAAAAAAGAAAACATTACCGGTGATAGGAAGTTTGCAACCGTGGGGAAAAATAGACTTCAAATCTCAAAGTTTAATAAAATAATAAATGATAAAAATTTTTAAAAAAAAGAAATAAATACTAATTAATAATATCATTAATAATTTAAAGGTGTTAAATAGTTAATAGTGAGTTAAATAACTTCAATTTAATTATTTTTAGTAGCTTAATGATAATAATGAAATGATAGAAATATGAAAAATTAAAATCTTAATGATAATAATAAAGTCTCCACTGCACTCTGAGTTGTTATTAATGAGTTTTAAGAATTTACATAAAAGTTAATGAAGCTCAGAGGATCAAACGTCAGTTTAAATCGGTTTTTATTTATTTTATTTTGTTTCAGAATCACAGTTTGACTCTGGTTTAGTTGCTTCTTCATTGGCTTTTTTTCGGTTTCTGAGGACACGACAACATTTTGCGCGTGTGTGTGTGTGTGTCTCTGTTGTCAAGGAAATAACAGACAAGACACATGTAGCATCCTCCTGTCATCCTCCTCACATGTGTTCATGTTGTGACAGAGGATGCTGACTCTGTGTGTGTGTGTGTGTGTGTGTGTGTGTCGGACTCTTCCTCTTATCTGCGTGTTTTCACCTGTTCTCTTTCATTTGGCTGACAGAGTGGAACGAGGAGAGAGATGCCTGTCGGCTCTGAACCCAGTGACTCGCTGTGATGTCATTTGTTATGATTCCCCACGTGTGTGTGTGTGTGTGTGTGTGTGTGTGTGTGTGTGTGTGTCCATGCAGTTTATGTAAGTTTCATACCAGCGTTGCCCGCTCTGCTCTCAGTAACCTGGGATGCCCGTCTGCACTGAATGAGTGTGTGTGTGTGTGTGTTTTCACCACCACCACTTCCTGAGCTCTTAGCAACTGTTTCATTGGTGTTTGCCGAGTCCCTGAGACACCAGTCTGCTCGGTGATTAGAGGCTAGGGGGGGTCTACCGACGTGCCATTGGTTGGCCACAACACGCCGGGGAGGAAGCAGCCAGTCACCTGCTGCATCCTACCGAGAGAGATTTTTTTTCTTTTTTTTTTTTTTTTTCCTCCAAGTGAAATGAGGGACAGCAGAGCTGCAAACAGCGATGTCTGCAAAAAAAGAGAAGCCATCACTTCACTTGACAAAGCCGAGAGAGAGTGTGTGTGTGTGTGTGTGTGTGTGTGTGTGTGAGGAGAGAGTGGGGGGGTGAGTCATGCCGGAGGGGGCGGGGTTAAAGGGCTGATAAATAGAGAGGAAGGGGGGGTGGGGGGGTGATTAGTGAGGTGAGGTAATGCCTCAAACCAGAGATGATGTCATCACATAATAGACAACATACCTCTGCTGGCATCCAGCGTGAATGAATGAATGAATGAATGAATAATGAGTGAAGTTGATTGATCGCTCCGCGATGACTAACCGTCGGTTGCCGCGGTGATGAGATGCAATTATCATTTTTCTTCTTTGGATTTTGGCAAGAAAAAGCAAAAAAACAAAACGACATTTGCGTGTCGTTGCTCCGATTTTATTTAGATTTCTTTTGTTTTGACGTGTTTTGTTTTGTTCAGCGTTATCTCTCTCTCTCACACACACACACACACACACACACACACACACACACTGTCTGACGCCTTTAAGTGGAGCAGTAGCCTTGTGGGCCAACAGTGGCACATTAGCGGCGACCAAGAGGTGACTCTGTTTGACAGGATCACTGGAGCGTCACACACACACACACACACACTGCTGCAACTGTCCGACACCCCCCCCCACCCCCGCCCTTATCCACCCTCTGTTACATTTCCCAAGGGGTCGACTACAACGACATGATTAGAAACATCAAATAATAATCAAGTGCCCCTGCTTCATTTCTCCGTGATAAAATATTAAAAAGGAACAATTTAAAGATTCTTAGCACGATCAGACCGTGTCTGAGAGTAGAAACCGACTGATAAATACTTCAAAAATAGCTCTGAGATTGATATTGATTGTAGATATTTTTATAAAAGAGAAGGAGGAGGAGGAGGAGGAGGAGGAAGGGGGAGTCATGTTCACATTGAGAAAAAAAAAGAGCGGAGGGTAAAACGTGAATGAGACGATGAGAAACGTTTGTGCTCTTTTGAATCGTTTATTTCCCTTTTTGTTTTCCTTCCACAAAAGTTCACAAAAAAAAAAAAAAAAAAAATCACAACAAATGTCAAGGTAAACGCACGAGACAACGGCATGAAATGAGCGAGCGGAGGCGTTTCATCATATATTCATGCACATGTCATCAAAGGATACCTTTTAATTTGCTTTGATGGTTTCTTTTTCTTTCTATAATCCAGACAGAGCTGGCACATATTTATAAAAATAGATTCCCCCCTTTTTTCTTTTTTACTTCAGGCTGCTTTCTTCAAACTGACCTATAAATTATACAATACGCGGCACAGATACTAGAAAGATTTACAACATATCTTCACATCGGACATATATACACACACATATGAAGGTTAGTGAGACGGTGATAATAAAACGTAGGTTACATAATAATGATAATAATAATGTTCTGCAGGTTCTTTGCCAAAAGTCGTAAAATAAACGTGACGTTGCCACGTTCGGCTGTTTAATATTCAGTCATCTAAACCTCATTTATAATAAAGACGTCCGTGTTAGATTTATGTTTATGAAGCGTTAATGAAGTAACATGAGGTCACTGCAAAGTATTTAATTGGATCAGTGCATGTCAGGGGTTAACTGGACTAGTAAATCCTAGTTCTCACCAGTTGTTCCCATGATCTGGAGCCTCAACAACTGGTCTGAGACCTGTAGTGTTCACACTACAAGACTTGTCAGTGATTGACTCCCGATCACACCGTGACGTCACCAAACTCTACGTCTGGTCACGTGAACTAGACAGGATGTAGCCGCTGCTTCTCACCGTGATTTACAGCCGTTTATTGTTGACGAGCACCGGTGAAGACGCTGCCTCCGACACAGACTAAACCGCCGCGTTCGGGTTCGGCTCCTCTGACGTGGAGACGCCAACGAGACGACGATCTGGACGACGACGACTCCGACGCACTGACGGTACCGAGGACGCTGCAGAGAAAACAGGAAGTAGAGACGTTTAGATGTGAAAACACATGAAAACAATCCTCTTACTCATTGATCAGATCCTCCAGGATTTAATGACGTTACAATCACAACTATTAACACTAATTCAACCAATCATTGTGGATATTCCTGAGGTCTTTGACTGGTGACTACCTATAGCAGCTACAGTCAAGGAGACTGGACTTACACATTAAAACTAATGTTATGATGGAAACTATTACTAAACCGCTAAACCAGCGTGTAAACATCACCATGGCAACACGCTGGTTTTCATGGTGGAGCTGAAACCAGCAGCAGACCTCCCCGGTACCGGGTAACATCTGGATCAGACGCGGGGAGTTTGTAGAAAGTGAAAATGAAAGAAAAAGCGTTAAAACGTCAGACTTTTAAACGTGGTTGTGAGTGAATCAGTGAGACAGCAGCAGCATTTATCTCACATCCCTCCTCTGATTGGCCGTCGCTCTTTGTCAGTCTCTTCAGACTCCTCCAGTTTTCTAACATGACAGATCCAGTCCCGGTCTCAGACCAGGTCCCGACGGCCTCTGATGGAGTCGTTAGGGCTGTTGACACATTATGATCATTAACTGATGATTCACCAACCATCAGAGGACCAAGTCCACCAGACACCACCACTGGAGATCGATGGTGAAGTGTCAGCAGTGTCAACTAAGATTTAGGGAACTTCCACTAGTTTTATATGTTAATATGACTTCTGAAGTCTTTATCATCTTGTCATGTAAACGTTTGTGCCTTTATTGACGACTTCATGTCAAAATATGTGCACGTGAATCATCCCACATGTCAAAATAACTTCTGCAGACTTAGGGAGTAAGGTGTTGGATGATAAATATAAAATAATATATAAAGATGTAGACGCAAAGAAATATTATTGCACAGTTTAAACATCTGGTCTGGGCTGATAGTTGCTTATTTCTGAGGAGAAAGAAAATGAAAAAACTTTTTCTAGTAACTTTTAACAACCTCTATTTGCTTTTTTCCTCTTAAATGCTGACAGAGCTTTTTAGGGACAACATTGAACTGTGTTGGTGTGTGTGTGTGTGTGTGTGAGGCTAACTGGTGTTACCACAATGGGCCGGATCAGACTCGGGGATTAAAGCATCATCAGCAGCAGGATGAGTCATCCGCAGCTCTGAGAAAGTTTCCCTCCTCCTCCTCTACTCTCAACCTCTACACCAACGTGGTGTGATGTGATGGTCAGATTATTAACCCCTCCTCCTCCCTTCACTTGCTAAATTTATCACCAGCCTTGTCTCGATGCCACCGTCCTCCTCCTCCTCCTCCTCCTCCTCCTCAGTCTCAAAAAGATGACATCACCTCTGCTCCCGGCTGCTGCTCTCTAGTAAATCATTCTCTCCCTCCCGGCGTTTCATTAATCCACCACAAAGCTACAACGACCATTTTCAGAGTCCGATAGGACGGCTTTGTCACAGGTCAAGGGTTCGACCCCCGGCAGCACTTGATGTGTCTATTAACGACGTAACGAGTCTTTAATTGAAACGAGGGACCGCTGTGATGTCACCGGATTAGATTATTGGAAAGAGTCGCAACAATGAAAACAATGGGCCTCACACCTCCTGATGAGATAACGGCGTGGAGGTTAAAACAGGATTAGGATCAGCTTTTTTTTTTTTGTTTGTTTGTTCTTTTTTCTTGTACAATGATGTCATCCTTGCTGCTCTAAGTCTTTTATAAAGATTCAGGTTAATTACTTAGGCTGTTAGTTGTATAATGGTTTCAGGTTTGTGGATTGAGTCCAAGTGTGCGGGGGATAACGCTGCTGCTGCTGCTGCTGCTGGTGTGTGGGTGGTTGTGTGTTTGTCTGTTGGAAAATGACTTTTCAGTGTAAAAAAATATATTCAAATCAAGTCAGTGTGTAAATAATTGGACGTGGAGAGCGACAGTAGTTCAGTAATTAGCCTTGACATCATTATTGATCATTTATTTATGTTATAAAGTGTCTTGTTAAACCCCAATCAACTATTTAAAACGCAACCCTTCAGTTTTATATGATATTTTATCTTATTTATCCTTTATTTTTTACCAGGAAAGTCATAATAAGTCAAATAAAAAGTAATATTGCTTCTTCTGGCTCATCCAGGAGAAGATGGCAGCAAATAAGATTAAAAAAATGAGATGAAAATGTTTCAGAGAGAGAACAATATCCAAAAGAGTCTAAGAGAGAAACTAACCAACTAAATAAATAAAAGACATTCATGTGAAGCAGTGACTGTTCTTAAAGGTTCATACAAATAAATCTGCTCGTTTCTGCAGGTTTTTGGCAATAAGATGGTGATCCCTTCTCTGGACGGTGCCTTGTTCCAGTGGAACCGGGACAGAGAGAGTATGGAGGCAGTGCCTTTCAGTGTGGAGTCCCTGCTGGACTCGTCCTACCGTATCGGAGAGGACACGGTCCTGGTCGGAGGGAAATCCCTGACTACGTACGGGCTGGGGGCTTACAGCGGCAAGGTGAGTGAAACCAGCCCAGCAAAAAAAAAAAAAAAGATATAATTAGACATGAAGTTATTAAACTGTGTTTACTGTTTGCCTGTTTCAGATTCGGTACATCTGCTCCGGGATGGGCTGCAGCCGCTGGGGCGATAACGAGGTGGAGTCTGAAGACGTGCTGCTGCTGCAGAGGACTCAGAAGACGGTTCGAGCCATCAGGCCCCGATCAGGGATGGAGAAGTGAGTTTTACTCCATCAAGCCGTCGTTGTCAGTCAGTCAGTTTGAGTCACGAAGCAGCTGCTGTATCGTGTGTGTATGTGTGGTATCTCAGAAAGGGTCGCTGGCACCCGATTGATTTTCTGTCGTTGGTTTTAAATAACGTCAGTTGACTCTTCACCCACTTCATTTACTTTAATGTCTCTTACTCGTATGTGCTCCCCAATCTCCACGTTAAATGGATTTCCACTTAACTTATATCATAATAAACCTCTTATTAATTGCGATACGTCTCTCGTTTGTTTCCAGGTGGAACTTCAGCGTCGGAAACTTCGAGCTGAAGCTCGTTCCCGAGACGCAGTCTGGAATCAACTTCCTGGAAGGAGAAGTGGCGAACGGCGACGCGTGGAGGGACGGTCAACGAGCCATCACCGAGGAACCCAAAGAGAGGGAGCAGACGGACAACCAGCAAAACCAAAACCAGAACCAGAATCTGGACCTCGTCATCAAGGTTTCTGTTCCCGACTGGAAGGTCATGGCCTTCAGCACCAAATCTGAGGGTCAGCTGGTCTGGGAGCATCAGGTGAGACGTTGTGGATTATTGATACACTTGATTAGCTTATTTCTGTGGATCAGTAAAGCATATTAACTCATCGTGCATTTAGCTATAAGAGTTTTTTGTTTTATGATTTAACGTATATGTTTGTATTTTTATGTTTGTAGAGATGCTAAAGTATTAGCAATGCTAAGTGCTAGCACCGCTAAATACTAGCGATGCTAAGCAGTAGCAATGCTAAGCAGTAGCAATGCTAGGTGTTAGCAATTAGTGTCATAATTTAATGTATAGGTTTGTAGTTTTATGTTTGTATAGACACTAGTGATGCTAGGCGTTAGCAATGCTGTGTGCTAGCGCTGCTAAATGCTAGCAATGCTAAGCTTTGGTGATGCTAAGTGCTAGGCATAAACATTTTTTCTTTCTCTCTTATTTTTATTTTTGTAGAGATGCTAAAGGCTAGTGATGCTAAGTGCTAGCACCGCTAAACGCTAGCAATGCTAAGCTTTAGCAATGCTAAGTGCTAGGTAGAAGCATTTTTTATAATTTAATGTATGTGTTTGTATTTTTATGTTTGTACAGATGCTAAATGTTAGCAATGCTAAGCAATAGCAATGCAAAGCACCAGTTCCGCAACATGCTAGCTATGCTAAGCGCTAGCTACGAGATATATTTATGTCATAATTTAATGTTTAGGTTTGTAGTTTTATGTTTGTACAGACGCTAGTGATGCTAGGCGTTAGCAATGCTGTGTGCTAGCGCCGCAAAACGCTAGTGATGCTAAGCTTTGGTGATTCTAAGTGCTAGGTATAAACATTTTTTTCTTTCTCTCTTATTTATTTTTTATTTTTGTAGAGATGCTAAAGGCTAGTAATGCTAAGCGGCAGCGCCACTAAACGCTAGTGATGCTTAATGTTAGCAATGCTAAGCACTAGCTAATAAATGTTATTTTGTTTTGTAATTTAATGTATATGTTTGTATTTAATTTTTTTTGTGTGGATCAATAAAGCATATCAACTTATCGTGCATCTTATCTTCCGTCTTGTGTAGTTCTGTACTCCCATCGCCTCAGCCTGGCTGGTTGGAGGTGGTAAAGTCACACCCATCAGCCTGTTTGACGACACGAGCTACAGCAACCAATCAGAAACGGATGAAGAAGAGGAAGAGGAGGATCCAGAGAAGGCCAGAGAAGCTGCAGAGTCCAGCGTCTACTTAGGTAAATTCATACACAAATCTCCGACTTTTCTCCAGCTGCACGTGTAGTTAGTTGTGTAATTGTTCTTGTCTTATTCACCAGGGATGTTCCAGGGACAGCTCTACCTCCAGTCCTCAGTGAGGATCACTGAAAAGTTTCCCTCCAAAGTTATTGGATCGGAGAAGGGTATAATTCCAGTACCTACTGTCAAATGGAAACCTCTAATCCGTAAGTCAACACAAAGTTAAACTGTGTCCCTAAGAAATATCTGAGTCCCGTCTCTGTGTCGTCGTTACCTCCTTTAATTTATGGCCGCTCTCTGTGTTTGTTATTCCATATTGATTCCTCTTTCCACTGACATCGCACAACTGATCCGTCTTGTCGTTGACGCAGATTCTCCGTCTCGGACGCCAGCTCTGGTCGGTTCTGATGAATTTGACAAGTGTCTGAATAACGACAAGTTCTCCCACGAAGAATACAGTAACGGAGCCCTGTCCATCCTTCAGTATCCATATGGTGAGAACCTGGTACTTGACAAAGACTCTTTGTCTTACAAAGTCTTACAAACATGAATAGACACTTACACTTTTTTTTTTTTTTTTTTGCAGACAATGGCTACTACTACCCGTACAGCAAGCGTTACAGAGAGAAACGTGACAGCGCTGTGAGTGTGATAAAGAGGAACGGACAAGGTGGAAACCATCGCAGGAGGAAGGACCCGGTTCTGCTGCTGCCCTGGTGGAAGGAAATCCTCGGCACCATCGTCTTCTGCATCGCCGCCACCACCTACATCGTCCGCAAGTTCTTCCATCCTCCCGCCCCGTGGCCTACGTCAGGGTGAGTCCGCAGAGCAAATTTATTCCCCGGACTTTTACGTGACAGCAACTGTTACAACTGGGGCTGCGCAATTAATCGAAACAAAATGATTATTAGCATTTTGTGAATGTGACACTCATTTTGTGCTAGCAATGTTAAGCGTTAGCATTAAACCTTAATTTTGGTTTGTAATTTAATGTATACGTTTGTGGAGAGGTTAAGCATTAGCGATGCTAGGCGCTAGCACCAATAAACCCTCGGGATGCTAAACGTTAGTGATGCTAAGGACTAGCTATAAGAGGTTTTTTTTTTGTTTTTGTTTTTGTTTGTTTGTTTTTTTTTGTTTTATAATTTAATCTGTATTTAATCTGTTTGTTTTTTATGTTTGTACAGATGCTAAACGCTAGCAATGCTAAGCGTAAAGAATGCTAAGTGTTAGCTATAAACGTCATTTTTTTTATGATTTAATGTATATATATTTTCATATATGTTGAGATGCTAACCGCTAGCAATGCTAATCGTTAGCTATAGGAGTTACTTGTTTTGTAATTTAATGTTTATATTTGTATTTTATTTTCTATTTAGAACTTTACTCGTTTTCAAGAGACAGGAAGTGACTACATCAGTAAACAAACCTTCAAAATAAAAGTGAAGTTGTCAAACAGATTGTGGTTGTAAAGATACAGTTTGTTTTGAAATGACAATTAAATTCAAACAAGTTCACAGTTTAAATTCTGTATTTTTGAAGTAAAAGATAAAAAGCCTTTTCTTCTTTGAACCAGTTCCTTTAAGCACATTGATTTTCAGATTATCTTGTCAGAGGTTTGCATTGATTTTCTACAGTTTCTCCAGCGGCTGAGACGTCGTTGTGGCGTCTCTTTAAAACTTCTACAACATCAGTCATTTCTGTTTCTGATGTCGACTTTTCTTTCTGTCCTCAAAGCAACGTAAGGAGTCGGAGACTCAGTGCCAGACCGACTGCAAGTTTGACCTTGAGGTGGTTGAATCCAAAGAGCCGGTTACCATGGAGACGCGTCCCAGCGAATATGTGTCCAGGTTGGTCATTAACATTAATGTTAATGTAAACGTGACTCAGTGGAACTTCATGTCCCAGATATCTTCCGAATATCTGAGACGTCGTTGTTACGCTCACAACTTACTTACTTGAAAGTCAAATCAGAGTCTCACTCTTTCAAGGTGTAGCTACAGATTCGGCACTGTTACCATGGTGACCGCTGGTCTTCCATCCAGCCTGCCTGGATAGGACACGGCAGCAGCAGCAGCAGCAGCAACGACGACGGGAGATAGGAAGCCCAACTAGTTCATGATTGGATAACTCAGCTGTTTGCCGTCAAATGAAAATGACCTTGGCACCCACAGACCCCCACCTCCACCCCGCCCCACCCTGCAGCATCTGTCACCCAGGCAGAGTGTCACTTTACATCACTGTCAGCACATTGCAGGAAGTTATCTGGTATTTCAAACATCCAAAATATGATCAGCAGCTATAATTCATGTTGTGCCACCGACCTCCTGCAGGCTGATCAATGAGGTTTACACGTTTACATCCGTGTGGCCGCACCCACTCAAGACACAAACAGGAATCTGATTAAACTGCAGTTTTTTTTTTTTTTCCCTCTTGGTGCCGTCACTTTTTTTTTTTTTTTTTTTTTTTTTTTACTGATCCACCCCAGCCCATCCCTTTCCTTTAAAGCTGCTGCTGCCGCTGCTGCCATCCATGCAAATCGCTTTACCGAAGAAGTTTCTTTAAATAAAAAGCGGTGGCTGTTGTTGCAGCAGCAGCTGTGACAGGCGTCAGGCATGAGTCAGGATCATTAGCAGCAGCAGAGAGAGATGAGGAAAAGAGGCCTGAGACACATTTGCCCCACACACATTTCCTAATAAGACAGGCCTCAATCCTCTGAGGAGCCCGGGTGGAGATGATGTGACAGGAAGTAGATGGTTGTTAATGGAGGCTGAGTCTCGTGTTGTCGCTCACTGAATGGCTTTTTAGTTTGTTAAATCAACAAAGATGATCGTTCATGAAGACGTGACATACATGACAGGTGTTTGCAGTGAGGTTACAGATACATCAGCAATATTTAACTCCTTAGAACTCACTTTTTTTGCATGTATAATGCGTCTTATATTGTTTTTTTCCAGCACAATTGAAGCAATCTGATGAAATAATATTTTATTTTAACCCAACGTAATAACAACCTTCCTCTTTCAATACACATCAGCAGGACGTCCATATAAGGAGTTCCTGCTCTAGTGTTAAAGGTTAAACCCCCTTAATAATAACTTAAATTAACCTCTTGTTTAGCAGGTGACTCACTCACCACTTAACCCACGTCCTCCACTACATGTTGGTAATTTGCGACTCCTCGTCTTTGAAATATTCAGGGGTTCGGAGGTGATAACACACTCGTCTCAGCGTGATTCTTCTTCTTTTTCATAATAGCAACAAAAAGCGTTTCTCTCTCTCTCTCCAGGTATCTGACGGACTTCGAGCCCGTGCAGTGTCTCGGCCGCGGGGGGTTCGGCGTCGTGTTTGAAGCTCGCAACAAAGTGGACGACTGCAACTACGCCATCAAACGAATCCGTCTGCCCAACAGGTAAAACACACACACACACGAACACACACACACACGCATCTCATCGCTGGAGGCTGTTGCCTCGCCATTTATCTCCCATTTCCCTTCTAAAGCCGTTACAGTGAGTTATGTAAGAAAAGCACACACACACACACACACACACACACAGAGGAACCGCTGACATTTTGGAATAAAATACAACCCGATGCATTTCTATTTGTTCTGACAAGCGTGGAAATTTTAACGCCGAGCCGCAGTCGCTCCGCATTTGTTTTTTATCTTCTCGTCATAACAAGCCGGACCGTTAATTATTTTCATGTCCGTGTCGAAGCGGTTATTAATGTCATCACAGTCAGAAACACAAAACAGGAAACATCCAATATGAGCAACGTTTTCATTTAATTCCCTAAAATAACAACTGTGTAACTTCTTCTTTTTTTTCCCCCATCATTTAGAGAGGTGGCCCGTGAGAAGGTGATGCGAGAAGTGAAGGCCTTAGCCAAGCTGGAGCATCCGGGGATTATCCGATACTTTAACGCCTGGCAGGAGAGTCCCCCCGAGGGATGGCAGGAGGAGATGGACAAGAGGTGGCTCAACGACACCAGGTTAGCACTCACTTTCAAGCCCTGATATCCCATGATGCTCAGCGGGTCGAACGTGGCCCCGAATCTCTAAAGAAGTGAGGAAGTTTTCTTACTCTTTAAAGGTGCACTATGTAAGATTTTTAAGCTAATATATTAGCTCGGTTTCCGGTTTGGTTGGCGTGTTCAAGGACTTATCCAATCAGAGCCAAGGTTTATATAAACCCCGCCCCTTTAAAAATGATCTTAATGTTCAGTGACTCTGTTTTTGTTTAATTAAACGTTTTGGAACATATCGTGTTTTTTTTACTCCATTTTATCACATTTATGAATGTTTGGTTCTTAGTGTTTGGTATCATTTTATTCAGCTGAAACCCGACTTTCAAATTCTCAAATTAAAGATAGTAAATAGATATAAAACATCCAGAACCACCACAAAAATGTAGTAAGAGAGTTTGTTGCTGTTGAATATCAGTTGAAAATGTGGTGTTGTTTGGTCTTCTTTAGTACCACCGACTGGCCAATGAGCTTCCTCGACCACATGGAGGCGCTGTCCGTCAAAGTGCCCGTGTCCAGCTCCGTCTCTCCCGTCTCGGGTCCAAAGGGAGACGTCCTGGAGTCGTCGTCTCACGCCCGCGGCCTCCTCTCCAGCAGCGCCGGCGGGAGCGGCAGCGTGGACGACGGAGACTCGTCCCTCCACCCTCTGCTCGGACACGACAGCCTGATGTCGGAGCGGGACAGCCAGGCCGACCTGGACCCCGACGCCTCCGACACCCCTCACTCCTTCGAGCTGTGTCCCCCGCGCGGCCCCAGCGACTGCACCTCCTCCTCCTTCGACATCGTGTTCGAGGACTCGGGCTGCGACCGAGACGCCGAGGCGGAGACGGACTCGGCCTCCGGCGCCGCCAGCCCCGGGACGCTGACGGAGAAGAACAGCTCGTCTTCCTCGCACACCAGACGTCAGGAATCCATCCCCCCGTCCTCTTCGTCTCCCCCGCGTCCCACATCGCTCACATTGGCTTTCCCCACCTCTCCTCCAAACCAGCGAGTCCAGCCTTCTCCTAAGGTCAGTCACGCAGCCGTTCGCCTACTTTTTTCTTATCAAACGTAAATCTCAACAAACTCAAACTCTCCATCCGTCTCCAGGTGTACCTGTACATCCAGATGCAGCTCTGTCGGAAGGAGAACCTGAAGGACTGGATGGCTCAGCGCTGCCTCCCAGAGCAGAGGGAACACAACGAGTGTCTGGACATCTTCCTGCAGATCGCGGAGGCTGTCGACTTCCTGCACAGCAAGGGGCTCATGCACAGGGACCTCAAGGTGAACATGAAGCACTGGTGTTGTCATGATACTAAACACAAGTTTTAAGACCAAAAAAATAACAGTATAGATTTCTAGTTACTGGTCTTTTGAAATAAATACTGATAACATTAGCTGACTAGCTCAGATATAAGCGTTATCGTTTCTGTTAGCCATAGCTGCTAGCAAGTACCCAGAGGATGTTAGCTGTTGATCGCGAGCTTATCCTGAGAAATTTTGGAAGAGGCCAGTTTAGCAGTTAGCTTAAGATAGGAACAGATAAATAAATTATGAAGCTCATGTTGTGTCTTCAACTAGCCAGAACCCGTTAGTTAGCTTGGCTAGGCTAGCCGAGAGTTAGCATTGCGTTTGGTAGCCTAGCCAAAATTATTATCATACACCCAACGCTGTTTATTAAAGACACTAATAATTATATTATCTAGTTACAGATGGACAGGACTGATAACGTTAGCGGTAGCTGCGCGATGCTAACAGAACAGAACTCAAATTGATCGCAAACTTCTCGTGGGAAATTTTGCAAGAGGGCAGTTTAGCAGTTAGCATTGTGGGAGTTAACATACGGTAGCCTCGATAAATGAAGTATGAGGTTGAAGTAATTTTTAGTATTGATGCTTTTACAAGTTTATATCTAGTATCTAATTTAATAAACAGTGAAATTAAAGCGGTGACGTTTGACACGTTTCCCTCTCCGTCCCTCAGCCCTCCAACATCTTCTTCACCATGGACGACGTGGTGAAGGTGGGAGACTTCGGCCTGGTCACGGCCATGGACCAGGAGGAGGACGAAGACGGGCCGAGCGCCTTGACGCCGGCGCCGCTGCTCACCCGGCACACGGGTCAAGTCGGCACTAAACTCTACATGAGCCCAGAGCAGGTGAGGAATTACATTTAGTAGAAAACAGAGGAGGGGTGTCTGCTCAAAAGTCTTGAAACGTTAAAAAAATATCCTTCTCTTTTTCGGTCCCGGCAGCTTTCAGGAAACTCGTACTCTCATAAAGTGGACATTTACTCTCTGGGGCTGATCTTGTTCGAGTTGCTTTATCCTTTCAGGACCCAGATGGAGAGAGTGAGGGTGAGTCAGCAAACACATGGAGCCTCATACATAATCATCATCATTTTGTCTCTCTTATCATTTAATCCCCGGCCCAAAAAAAAAAACAAACAAAAAAAAGTCAATTTAGCCTGGATTAAAAAAAAAAAAGAAAAGACAGGGAGTGAGGAAAGATTCATTTAACAAAAAGCAGATTAAACATCTGTGATTTTTTTTTTTTTTCCTCTAGAATTAATTAATGTTGAGTGTAAATATTTACCCACACATGCTAAATGATTCAAAAAAAAAAAAAAAAGTCAGTCATGGGCAATTACATTTTTTCAGATAATTTCCCCAAATCAACATCAACAGTGTTAAGTAAAAATTGAAGTGACATGTTCTAATTTCTGGCTTTAGTGAAGACCCCCCCACCACCACCAACACCCCCACTGCTGCTGTTTGTATAAACTCGACATGACACAGACTTTCTAATGAGGCGGTTCATCTTTCTGTCTCTTTCTTTGATTCGCTTAATTACTCCAAACTGTAACATTATAACATTTATACCAGTTGTTATTGTCCCGTCGACCGCAGAGTCTTTGTCTCGGTAACAAAGAGCCCGATTAGCCGTTAGCTCACACGCTCCGCTCGCAGGTGTTTACATCTTGATTATTTTTTTCTTTTTTTTTTTTCCGTCAGACGCTGACAGAGGTGAGACTGCTGCGCTTCCCAGAGGTTTTCTCCAAAAACAACGTGCAGGAGGTGAGTGGCCTGATGCTGCCACCTAGTGGCCGCAAACACAAACTGCACCTCAACTGTTTATTGTTGTTTTTTTCCTGTTGGTTATGAACTGGTGGTTCCACATAGAGATATTAGTCTCATAATTGTCTGATGGAGATTTAAACAACCAGTCATCGACATAATCCAGTTGATGACTCAAACCTGTTGATGTAATCCAATTGGATTATATTTGCTCCTAAATCAACAGAATATTTACAGTGTTTACACTATGAACTGTAAATTTACATCAACATCTGTTTTACATAATGAATTAGATGGTTTTTTTTTCTTCTTTTGTTGTTGCACCAGACACCTGTTTGGTCTCAGGATTGGTTACATTACCTTGTTTATCTGTTTACTTTGTAATGAGATTAACATAATCCTGGAACATAATCTGTGATTCTCTCAACACTGGAAATACCCTCAGTGTGTCACCGCAGAGTCCCACTTCAGCTGTTTGCTGTTCTATTTTAGGACGTCCTGTACAGTGTGGGTGTGTGCGTGTTTGTTTTTGTACTGTATACCATCTGTTAGGAACGTAACCACCCATAGGTCTATAGTCTCTTTTCCACTAAACCGTTCTAGTGCGACTCTACTCGACTCGGCTCAACACAGAAAAAGTGAAAACATGGACCTAAACATTCAAACAATGCTAATGCAACTAGTGCCAGGCAGGTCATGACAGGTAGCCGAGAATAAAGATGATGACGATGTTTAGTCGCCTCGGGGGTAAATCAGACGTGTGGAAATTTTACATTTGGGAGAAAAGACGAGTGAGTCAGATGACCAACCTGTCTAGGCACCTGAAGAAGAACAAGCAGGACACCTGTAACATCTATGTATGTCTGTTGAATTGTGTGTGTATCAATTACTAGAGCTGTGTGTTGTTTACACTTCTAATTATCACCTGTTCCTTTAATACCTGATGTTAGCGTTAGCATTAGCCTCACTCACTCACCAGGGTTTTCTGTGTGTGTGTGTGTGTGTGTGTGTACAGCTGAGCATGGTGCGCAGCATGCTGTCCCTGAGCCCCAGCGAACGTCCCGAAGCGGCCGACATCACGGGAACGCCGCTCTTCCAGGAGCTGGAGCTGCCGTGCCGGCTCGCCGTGAGGCAGCGCTCCCGCACGTACAGCGCCTCGTCCATGGGACGCCCGTCGCGCCAGTCGTCGTCCAACTGAAGAAAACAAAAACACACCCTGAGATACAATATATATATATATATATATATATATATATATGTACTCCTCCTCCTCTCCTGCTGGTCTGCCACCTCACCCTCCAGCCGTCACACACTGCCTCAGACAGAATCACTTTAACTTACTTCACAATTGGACGACGGCCACAAAACCCCCTGATTTTAATCACAACTTACAAGTGAAAGGATATTTAACAAAAAAAAAAAAAAGAAAGTATTTTTGTTTTGTTTTGTTTTTTTGTTTAAATGTCTCCGAGTACCAGATGGGTAGAGTTTACTGCAGCCGGCCCAGTGGAAGCTGTCAACATTAATCTAATGGATTTATTATTATTATTATTATTATTTTATTTTGAAATCTGAAACATTGACGTTCTCGGTCTCGTCCTCGGGCAGACAGGGTCGTCTGCTACTCTGATAGATCGTAGACACATGTGGTTCCAGCTGTTTTTTTTGTTGTTGTTGTGTCTTTTTAAAGATGAGATTTGATTCTAGTCTGGTCACAACACGCTGCTCGCTCTCAACGTTCAGTCAGTGTTCACTCACTCACTCACTCATCAGCTACACCTCAGGTATCAAAACCAAGAGGGAAACTCCAAAAGGGGCCTTTGATGCTTGATCATCCTTTCTACTTTCTACTACTAGTGACTAATAGTGATCAGTGCGACTAGTAGGAGCACTAAGCCTGATGCCTGATGATTTTGGAGACCAAAAAAAAAAAACCAAACAAACAAACACAAACAAAACAAAAGACCATCATTTGTTTTTGTTTTTTTTTCCTATGAGAGAAGCGTAGAGACGAGTCCGTCAGATATGATATGATTTGCCTTTGCTCCTCTGATTGATTGACTGAATGAATGATTGATATCTGATAGACGGGAAAGTGAAGGGCGAGTGTGAGTACTTGGACACAGTTTTTTTTTTTTTTTTTCTTTTTTTCTTTAAACTCCCGTCGAGGAGCTCAATCATCCTCCTACACCTCCCTCTTCCTTGCTCTGTGTATATAGATATGAACCTGTTTATATCTTTCTGTTTAAGATGGATTTGATCAACCTTTGTAAATAATTCTTGGAAACTCCTTTTTTTTTGTTTTTTTTCCATGAGACGCCTGGACTGTAAGATAGTGTGTGACATATATATATATATATATATATATATATATATATATATATATATATATATATATATATATATATACTGCGTGGGAGAGAGAGTGAACAAAAAGAGGAGACAATCTCTGCCATTAAAGAATAGCTGAATGTTAAAATGTGACCTCCAGAGACAGATGATGATGATGGTGATGGTCACCTCCTTATAGCTGTTGGAAATTATTCCTCTCAGTGTTTTACGCGTATTTTTTTTTTTTTTGTTTTGTTTTGTTTTTTGGAGGATGAGGATGAGGAGGAGGAGTGGGGGGGGACCTGCAGGACCAGAGTGCCATTTGAAAGTCAGTTAAGTGTACTTTTTCTCCCTGTAACTATTTTTTTTTTTTTAACTCCCATCCAAGCTGGTGTTCCTGGTGAAACACTCAGTACTGAAGTAGAAGAAGATGCTGATACTGTTTTACCCCCCCCTCACCTCAACTTGTAGTCTTTAAACCAGGAGAGGGAGGAGGTATAGGGGGGGGGATCTGGACCTGGACCTGCCTGATGTTAAGCTTTTTTTGTTTTTGTTTTATGTACATAAGAAAAATGCCAGGAGAGGACACGACACACTCAAAAAAAAAAAAAAAAAAAAACTGCTCAGTTGTAACGTGCTTTTGATGATTGTACTTTTTCTAAGAATCTATTCTTTTTTTTTTTCTTTTTTGTTTTGTTTTAAAAAAGAAAAACGAACAAAAAAAAAAGATTCTGCAGGGGTTTTTTCGATTACTGTAAAGTCTCGACTGTGTCTGATACGAACGGGTCCGTCCGTCCACGTCCTGCCCGATGAGAGACGAGACGAGACGAGTCGCTCGTTGTAAAACGATCCATTCGGAAAATGTGAAACGGTGCCGCAAAAAGCTTCGAGAAGGACGACGATGTGACACCTTTTTTTTTTTTTTTTCTAGATTAATAATAATAATAATAATAATAATAATAATAATTCATGTTTTTCATCGAATTATCTGAAAGGATTTTGTAGCAAAGGAATCACTTCCTGGTTGAATTTAAAAAAAACAACCTTAAATCACCCTTCAGTAGTAAATAGTTATTGTCATCATACACCGTTATACTGAAAACAGCATTACTGACATGACAATAAGTGTATTATTATCGGACCTTTCTAGAGAGATTTTGTTTCCTTTCACACAAACAAACAAAGAAAATCTCATCATCTTGTTGTTTTTTTTGTTGTTTTTTCTTCCCACGTTTCGTTGAATCGTGTCGATCCTCCCGTTTGTTTCTGAGGTTAGTTCATTCGTTCGTTTTAAAAACTTCATCCCTCCCGTCCGGACGTGTCGCCGCGTGTTCTTGTGCACAAAAAAAAAAAAAAAGAAGAAAAATAAGAAAAGAAAAACAAAAAAAAACCATGAACAACCGCCCTCCCCTCCCTTCCCTCAACTTCTCTGTCCATGTTGAATTGTAAATATGTTTATTATTATAATTTTTTTCGTTGCTTTATTTATGTTTTTTTTTCCGATGCCGTGATCAATCCTTTTCTTGGGTTGGTGTTATTATGAATGCGCTTCATGCGATGGAGCGCGTTGGAATATGATGACTTCTTACAAGTCTAAATTTAATAAACTGTTCTATACCGTTGGTACAGTTTGGTGTCTTTGGTGTCACGTCTGTTGGGGGGGGGTTGACTCAAGCATCTTTAACCCTTTAAAACCTGACACTTTAAATAATAGCCAGAAAATTAAACTAATAATAATAAATAATCTGAGATGTTTATTAAACCTTCTAACAATTTTAATTTAATTTTCAAAATTTATTCATTTTACTTTTTTTATATGATTTAAAAATATATTTTTTAGTAATTTTTCATGTAATTTTTTAATTTAATGTTTTTTTTAATTATTTTATGATTTAAAAATTTATTTTATAGTTTATTATTTTAATATATTTATTTTATTATTTATTATTTGATATAATTTGTAATTTAATTTTATTATTTCTATGATTTTTTTATTTGATTTTATTATTTTACATGATTTAAATTATAATTTTTTATTTTTATAGTTTTATATGATTTAAAATATTGGCTAGTTTTAACATTTTTTTCTTTTATTTTTTTTTATTATTTTACATGATTTAGAACATATTTTATTTTATACCTGCTGATCATTTTAATACCATAGCGATCTCAGAAACTCATGTATCAAATACGATACAGTCGGGTCAAATAAAGGGTTAAATATGTGACACTGATCCTGATAATCTTCAGTTTTATTATAATAAAAAGGTATTTTAAAGAATTTAATTATCACAACCCACTAGAAACCTGCTGCAGCAGCGAACAAACCACAGGATCTTACCGCAGGAACTGTACAGTCATAATATATTTCATAAAACCTCCAACAAGTGCAGAAATAGCATATTGTCGTAATTTGAAACTATGCCAACCACACGCAGGAGAGATAGAGGTTTATTATGTTCATTAAAGACTCTGCTCTGCATGTGAACATGGCTGTTTTCAGTTTCTGCAGCTGATTAGATCAGTTAGGTTGTTAGATAGTTTGACCGTGTCAGTCAAAGTCAAGCAGACGTCTGATAAGAAACGTGGACTGAAATCACTTGTTTATGTTGCAAAATAGCACAGGAGCTTTAATGTAGAAAAAAAAAACCAAAACATTTATTTACTTTTTATTCAATCTAAACTTTTGTAAAGAAACATAAAACACATACCTTTTTTTTCTAACTGACAATTGAAATCTAATTTAAAGTCCTCTTACTAACATTTTATGGTTTTCTCAAGGGTGCACTCAAATATGACCCAAAGCACCATGGGAAATGTAGTTTGAATTTACACAAACATGGTAAAAATAATTTCAGATAGTTACATACTGGATAGTCAGTTAAATTAACTAAGAATGAATAGGAGGAAATAATTTAAAAGGAAGTTGTTTATGAGGAAATATAGCAGAAAAAATGCTAATAATATAGCTAACAAGCTAGCTTGTCAGGAGGTTGAGTTTCTGATTTCAAAATAAAAGTGTAGCACCTTTAGGTTAAAATAATACTAATATATAGTTTTTCTAGATAGCTACATACTAGATAGCACCATGGGGAATGTAGTTTGAGTTCACACTAAAATAATACTAATATATAGTTTTTCTAGATAGCTACATACTAGATAGCAGGGTAATTTGGCTCAGATTGTGGGAAAAACAAAAGCCAGTATAATTTAAAAAGGAAGCTGTTTATGATAATACCTTGTATCAAAAGATGCTAACAACATAACTAGCTACATTAGTTTGTCTTTTTTTCTAAAAAACAATTTCATTCATAATATTTTATTTTAGCTCAAGGGCAACTCACTACTTTTCCTTAAAGAATTTATAATGCCATTTAAAATGAAATGAATGAAAAATATAGTTTTAAAAAAGGTGTTAACACGTAGCTAACAAGCTACTTTAGTTAATTTAAATGATAACGTTGTATCTTAGCTCAGGAAAATGTATTACTCTTTCTGACAAATATAAAATGTCATTTAGAAAATCCAACCGTCTCTGATAAAATATATAAATGCTAATATAATAAATGCTAGCTAATGAGCTACATTAGCTTGTCAGGAGCTAGCTTTTTTTTTTTTTTTCAATTTAATTGATAACATCTTAATTTAACTCAAGGGCACCTTACTACCCTTTCTGACAGAAATATAATATGTCCTTTATAATGAAACAGTTTCTGGGAAAATATAGTTTAAAAGAGATAGTAACAATGTAGCTAACAAGCTACTTTTTTCCCCCAAATGACAATTTAATTGATAGTGTCTTATATAATGAAATGTTTATAATGAAAGAATTTCTGAAAAAATAGTAACTATGTAGCCAACAAGCTATGTTAGCTCGCAAAAAGCTAGCTTGTTTATTTTTTGTTTTGTTTTGTTTTTATTGATCAGTTTAATTGATAACATCTTATTTTAGCTCAAGGGCAACTTACTACCCTTTCTAATGAAAATATACATTGTTTAAAATGAAAGAGTTTCTGAGAAAATATTTTTTTTTCTTTTTTAAATGATGCTAACACCGTAGCTAACAAGCTACATTAGCTTGTTAGCTCTAAACGACAATTCAATTGATAATATCTTATGCTATCTTAAGGGCAACTTATTACACTTTCTAATATGTGATAATATGAGAAAATATAGTTTTTTATTTATTTTTATGATGCTAACAAGCTACATTAGCTTGTTAGCTCTAAACGACAATTCAATTGATAATATCTACTTATTACACTTTCTAATATGTGAAAATATGTAAACAGTTTCAGAGAAAACAGTTTTTTTTATTTAATTTTTTATTTTTATGATGCTAACAACGTAGCCAAGAAGCTACATTAGCTTGTTAGCTCTAAACGACAATTCAATTGATAATATCTTATCTTAGCTTAAGGGCTACTTGTTACACTTTCTAATATGTGATAATATGTAAACAGTTTCAGAGAAAACATAGTTGTTGTTTATTTATTTATTTATTTTATTTTTATGATGCTAACAACGTAGCTAACAAGCTAGCTTGACAGGAGGCGGGAGTTGATTCGATTCTGTGATTTCAAAATAAGAGTTTTAAAGCGCTCGCGCTACGCCCCCTCCCCCCTGGTTGCGCATTTCCGTTACCATCACGTCACTTCTGGATGTCAATATGCGGCTTGGTGCGGCGCTGGGAAACAGGACCACGGGAAAGATGTAAACCAAGTAACCCGGCGAAGACCAGCATCAACGACCACACCGACCGTTCACGTCCGGGGAAACCGTAACGTCAGGTCTGTTTATCGGAACCACTCAACCCGGAGCCGCTCGTCGGGTCGTTATCTCCACAAGCAGCGGAGCGTCTGCCATAAAGCAGCCATCTTTTGTGAGAGAATGTACGGGGCGACGCGGCGGGCCTGCTCGGGCTCTAGCTCGGGCTCCGGTTCCGGGGGCCGAGACCGGAGTCTACTGATGCTGACGACCGCTGTTATGCTGTCTGTGGTCGGGTTATTGTCGGGACTGCCCGGTCTCACCGAGGCGAAGGAATGCGACAAACCGTGTATGAACGGACAGTGCAACACCGCCACTGGCAACTGTGTGTGCTTCCCCGGCTGGGTCGGGGACCAATGCCAGCACTGCGGAGGGCGATTCAGGTACAGTTGAACACACTGGATGAATGATAATAATAATAATAATAATAATAATAATTTAAAAAAAATATGCTTTTACCACTGATACTTGTTGTGATTGCAAAATCTTTAAAGCACAGGTAACTGACAGGAGCAGAGTAATGCACACCTGAAGCATTTTACTACTACTACTATTACTACTACTGGTACTTATGTTATTATAAGGACACTTTCTATTAGGATACATGCATGTAAATATGTTTTATTATTGCGATTATGTGATTTTTTTATAGAGGCAAACATGGGCATTTATTACTTTATAATCATCACACTGTCTCTGTCAATCATTGATATATATTTTTTTACATTTATATTGTTGTTTATCACATGATATACACCTGATAAAGACCTGTGTGAGCAAACCACACCTGTTATTTAATGTCTGGTGTGTTTGTAAATCAACAGCCAGGTGTGTTAGTGGTTATGTGAGTTGGCAGTGTGTGTGTTTGTGTCTAAATTGGCTTTTTCTCGTCATTGTTGTTGTTGTTGTTGTTGTTTTGTCTTTTCTGTCTCTTTTTGAGTTTTACACAGCAGGTGTCACGTCAGGTCTGAGGCGAAAAGGGCAGGATGATGTTGTTTTTGTTGAAAGAGGGAAAAAAAGAAAAAAAAATCAGCAGCTCCAGGGGTCAAAGTGTGGTCGCTCTGTGTTCACAGCTGAGGCCGTTTGTAGCAGCAGCAGTGGTTGAACGTTTTCTTTTTTTTTTTTCTTTTTTTTTTTTTTAGAAATGAAACATCTGAGAGGTGGGAGGAAGGTGACCACCTGATTTAAAGAAAAAAAACATCCTAATACCACATCCTCTGCCCACTCTCGTGTGGTTTAGCTCGTCCTAATAAGAAAAAACATAGTGACACCACGCTCTGTCTGCTGAAAAGTGTCAAATGTCAATTAATGAGAATATTCAGACAACTATCAGCGCCGCACATCTCATTAAAGTGTCACTTCACATTTTTACTACTGCACTTTATATTCTCCTCCCATCTGGTCTTTGCGTTTTGCCTTGATGACACTTCATTTAGACAAAAATCAATGATGATTACACTCTTGACCTTCTTTTTTTTTTCTTTTCTTTTGCCACGTCCTGCCAAGATAAACAAAACAAGCAGCTACTTTAAAAGTCACAGTCTTTCCAGTCGCTTGTTTGCAGTCGATCTTTGTTGTGTTATGGTGTCCTGTGCAGCTGAAGCGTGTCCGTCGGGGTGTGCCCAGCAGACGAGACCCAGGATGCTTTGTCCTCCTATTTTTTTTATTTATTTATTCTTTTTAAAACCTGATACTCAAGTCAGTGTCGTGCTGTCTCAGCTCAGATCAGCGGCGGCTGTCAGGTTGTAAAGCGGCGGTATCGTTATATGGATTCATCCAAGAAGTAGCGCCGGTTGTGGTCGAGAGGAACTAAGGAAGTCGGGTCTGTTTGCACATAATCCGACCAGGTAAAATGTTAGAAAAACAGCTTTTGTCTGGATGAAATCTTGGTCGTCTTTTTCTTTTAAAGTATCATCATCATCAGGGCTCGTGTGAGGTTGTCTGTGAAAATCTTCGGATTCGAGTGGAATAAGAGAGTAAAAGTGGAGTTGAGTGGAGCTCAAGGATCACCATCGATAATTAGATTTTTGATGAGATGCTTGTCACACTCTCCCAGAGCTTCGAACACGGCTGTAAACCCAGAAAGCAATATAAGACGGAGAGAAACCAACATTTACAAATGGTTCGTCGGTGCTGCTGTGAATTGAACGTCCTTGAGCTGTGATATTGATAATGACATCACTTGTGTCTCTGTGTATAATAGATTAAAAAAAAAAAAAAAAAGATATTTGCATATATATATATATATATACTTTAGTGTCATTGCCCTTGACAAAGTTATTAAAAAAACCATAAAAGTGAAATTAGTTCCCAGGTGTTTGCATGAAGCGCTGACCAGCAGAGACAGAGAGGATGAGGATGGACGTCCCTGTGGGGATTATTAAAGCTGAACTCAACAGTCTTGTGTCTGCGTGACCGGCCAGAACTTTGTCTTTTCTCTTCTGGCTACTTTTTATATATATATATATATATATATATATATATATATATATATATATATATATATAATTGTGTGTTTCTATTCTAAGCTTCTCTCCAGTGGAGAAACAGGACCCGGTCTCCGGTCGGTGTCGGTCTGATGCTTCCTGACCCTCAGCTTCACTAATAACACAGCAGGAGATTTTACAGTATATGTGTTTCATTATCAGCTGACTCACAGCATCAGACTAGTTATCATTCAGTAAAAACTTTTGCTTCTCTGTGATCTCAGATTTGCCCCGATTCAGGACTTTGTTGTTTTGTTTAACGTGGTCAAAGGGCCGATAGATTTTTTTTTTTTTTTCAGCCTGTGGTCTGAGGCTGTGTTTAGCATACAGACAATGCTGCCATACAAGACTGGTTGAATGCTGTTTTTTTTTTTAAAAAAGCAGTGTTTTGTGGCGAGGTCGTGCCAAGATGGAGTCCCGACGGGCCATGAGGGCCAAAATCAACACTAAAGAGGAGGAGGAGGAGGGTGAAGAAAACAGACGAGTGTGTTTTTGTTGAGATTTCCTCTTTGATCACAGGAAACTTGTGTGTAGCAAAGCGTGCAACTCTTTCCCCCCATGAGTCTTGTTGAGTAGATCTAATCGTGTCACGTGTCATGAATATGATAATATGACAAACTGATGCTTGAGCGCATCGTGAGTGTCGTGTCTTTGGTTTCTATCTGTCTGAGACGGAGACTTATCCATCTTGGAGTTTTCCGCCTTCGTCCTGACACAATAGAGCTTCTTTTGTGACGCTCGCAGCTTTTTTGACAAATGATGTTTTGAAAATTCTGCAGCGCCATCCCCATCGCCTGCTACCACCGCTGGTTGTGTGATAGAAGTATTTTCTAAGAATGCACTGTTTACACAGCGAGATCCTGAGGTCGAATACTGTTGTTATTTAATGTCATTCTCCAAGAGCTGAGAGTGGAAAGATGGCAGGATGTGAGTCCCACTAGAGTAGAAGTACAGATACTAGTTCACATTAATCGACTTCACCAACGATCAGTGAGTCTCAGTCTCTGTCGTGATCGTTGTCGACTTGTTGTTCCCATGATGTGGAGTCTCAACAACTGGTCTGAGACCTGTAGTGTTCACACTACAAGACTTGTCAGTGATTGACTCCCGATCACACCGTGACGTCACCAAACTCTACGTCTGGTCACGTGAACTAGACAGGATGTAGCCGCTGCTTCTCACCGTGATTTACAGCCGTTTATTGTTGACGAGCACCGGTGAAGACGCTGCCTCCGACACAGACTAAACCGCCGCGTTCGGGTTCGGCTCCTCTGACGTGGAGACGCCAACGCGAGGACGACGATCTGGACGACGACGACTCCGGACGCACTGACGGTACCGAGGGACGCTGCAGAGAAAACAGGAAGTAGAGACGCGTTTAGATGTGAAAAGACATGAAAACAATCCTCTTACTCATTGATCAGATCCTCCAGGATTTAATGACGTTACAATCACAACTATTAACACTAATTCAACCAATCATTGTGGATATTCCTGAGGTCTTTGACTGGTGACTACCTATAGCAGCTACAGTCAAGGAGACTGGACTTACACATTAAAAATAATGTTATGATAGAAACTATTACTAAACCGCTAAACCAGCGTGTAAACATCACCATGGCAACACGCTGGTTTTCATGGTGGAGCTGAAATCAGCAGCAGACCTCCCCGGTACCGGGTAACATCTGGATCAGACGCGGGGAGTTTGTAGAAAGTGAAAATGAAAGAAAAAGCGTTAAAACGTCAGACTTTTAAACGTGGTTGTGAGTGAATCAGTGAGACAGCAGCAGCATTTATCTCACATCCCTCCTCTGATTGGCCGTCGCTCTTTGTCAGTCTCTTCAGACTCCTCCAGTTTTCTAACATGACAGATAGGGAAGTCACAAACTTTACAGCAGTGACGGTTGTAAAAATAGATTAAAATAAAATAAAATAAAAAGTATGTCGTAGCATGTAGCTGCTGCTTTAAAATTGAAGACTGAACTGTATCTGATCTGATTATTTCTACTAAAAGGAAGCATTATGTCTTTTTGGCACGATCTCTCCTAAAGACATGCGACTGTAGTTTTTTTTTTTTTTAAATTTTACTAACATGAGATGAGCTGTTTGTCCAGATGAATTTTTTTTTTTTTGGTCAGATCGGGGTTATGATCTGGTTTTCTCCTGCTGAATAAACCTCCTTGTTTGTGAGCGTCGACGCTAACGTAGCTTTTACGTGTTTCATGTGTGTTTTAATTACGCACGAAGCACGTGTGTGTGTGTGTGTGTGTGTGTGTGTGTTGAATATATCTATCGAAGTGTCTGGTGCGGGACGTTAAATAAACAGCATCATCACCGCAGTGTAAACACTTCCCATAATGCCGTCTGGTCCAGCTGAGTCACACAAACATGATGTCAGTTGAAGGTTCTTATGAAGAGGAAAAAAAAAAACATTTTATTTGTTATTCTCTGAACTCTTTGAGTCATAAATGAGCTTCCTGACCGGTTGTTAACAGGAATGTACCTCGGAGAACATTTCGCTCTCTCAACCATCAGACGTTCTCACGTTCTCAGAGGTTATTAGTCATCGGCTCCTCGGAGGAGTCGACCGACACCGTCTGTTCTCACGACCGGAGCTTAAAGATTATTATTATTATTTCACTTATCTCGGATCAGATCTGAGGCTGTTCTGCTCTGCTGGAAGTTAAAAAAGTTTAATGATTTAACGATCGTCGCTCTGAGAAGTTGCAGCCACGAAATGTTTGCATTTTTTTCCCCCCCGCTCGATAAATAACAAAGGCATCGGTAAAAATCGTTATTACGACTATTAACTCATTACCTACTATCACAGGTCACGTCAGTTTCTGAGACCTCTGTCTCATCAAATAAATAAAAAACTAAATTACATCAAATAGAATAAAATATAAAATAATATTTATAAAATAATGTATATTTATATATATATATATATATCAAGTATTTTTTTTACAACATAATAATAAAAATAAAATGAAAAAATAGTTGTAAAAATAAATCAAATTAAAAAAAATAACAGTAATAAAATAAACAATTATATAAAATATTAATAATTTAGTAAAAAAATGTAATTTTTCATAAATTAAAAATAAAATGAAATAGAAATAAAAAAATATAAAATAGTAAAACATGAATAAATTAATAATAATAATAAAATAAAATAAATAATAAACAAAAAAATAAATAAAATAAAATAAAATTGATGAAAGGTAATTGTAAAAAATTAAATGAATTTGTTATGTGGTTTAATTAACTTTGATCAACATGTATCAAATAAAAAAAGAAAGAAAATATTATTGAAAATTAAATAAAAATGAAATTAAATAGTAAAAAAAATAAAAAAGCAGTCGTCATCTTCGTCGTCTACATTTCTTGGCCTCTTCCCGTCACCAGCTGTTGAGGAACGATCATGAAAACATTGGCTAAGATTTTGTGCTCGTCCTTCTTCATGTTCATGTGGGATTTTGTGTTTTTGTGTCAAAATGCGAAGCTAAAAAAAAAAAAAAAGTCCAGTCCGGGGGGGTTTTTCTTTTTTTTTTTTTTTTTCTTTCTATACCGCAAAGAAATTTCACTTATTAAATTTTTAACAAGCTCATTTATCCTGGTCTGACCTCCACTTTGGTCTTTTGGTATTTTCAGTTTCACAGATTTCACAGCTCTCTCCGGATCGGGCTCTTGCCTTTGTTGTCGTCTGTTGTGCGGCAGCGTATTAGTCCACATCCGTCCCCGGGCTTCAGTCTGGAACCTGTTTGAAGGCCCCAGTGAAGCCAGCGACCGGGCCGCCCTCCGCAGACGCTAATGGTTCCCGCTGCTGATCTACTACTGATGCAGAGGCACAGAAATCAGTTCTGTCCTTTTTTCCTCCGGCTGCCCACACTCGCTCATAGATTTTCTTACAGAAAAGCCTCGTTGTTGAAAGGGCAGTCGGAAAATTTCATTTTTTTTTGTGAATCGACAATGTTAAACGGACACATTTACACATAAAACACTGATCTGAGCGCGGCCGTCGCTCATATTTATCGACTGACCTACAGCGAACGTCACACAGCTGCTGTCATCTGTTTGTGTTTCCTCTGAATCGGTTCAGCAGCGACAAATTACAACAGATGTGTTGAAAGTTAAAGGAGCAGCGTGTAAGATTTTTATGTCAATTAATGATAAAATGACATTCGTCTCCCTGTCAAGTCAGCATCATCTCATCATCCAGGTTGTCGGTTTCCACTGAGCTGCAGCTGCAAACGTCGTGGATCACAAATGTCTGACGTTACTAAAACTAAAAGGTCTCGCTACGACTCAACAACGTCTTCAAACAAAAGCACAAACCATCTGTCAAACACAGAGGACGTGTGTCGTTTAGGAGTGATGCTAGCCCATTAGCATTAGCATTATGGCTACCAAGTGGGGGGACAACGCACAACAGTATTTTGACTTTGCAGAACCAGCTTTTGTCACAAATCGTACGTACTGCTCCTTTAATCTTACTTAAGTCCTTCTTGTGATTCATTAAAGTGACGGTCCTGAGTAACATTAACCCAGAGTCTATTTCACCATGAATACGAGTCCAACTTCCTCTTAAAAGATATTTTACGTTGGTTGAATTAATATCGGGTTTGACCGTCTTTTGTTTTCGCAACCAAATAGTTAACAATGAAAGTAAATGGGGCAGTCAGCCAAACGTATCTAAATTGTCATTTTTTAACCACTAATAAAGCTCAAAATATCACTTCACTTCAGCAGTAGCATGAATAGGGTCCCTACACATAAACTATAATAATAATAATAATAATAAAAACACATAACATGAGCTCCAGCCCATTAGCTTTAGCATTAGCATCACAACTACCAAGTGCTCTAAATGTGCGGAGGACAATTATCACCGGCCCAGTTTGTTTTTTGAAACCATGATGGATCAAACCAGACCGTGACGCGGCGCCACAGTCTCATCAAAAACACTGATAGTGTTTTGATGCTAACGTTAGCATCATGTTACGCGATGCTGAGACATTGTGGTAACGGTGCAAACATTAGCAATTAGCTAATTATGGTGAATATGAAATGTAAATCGACACTAGACTGGACCAGATATGAGTCATTATGTCATTATATGATCAACTCAATCTCACTTACTTCACCTTCAACCTCTCATCAGTTGTTAGCGTAAATTAGTTGAATTCAGCCTTTAAATCGAATTAATAACATTCGACATTATGAATCTGAACTGTTTCAGCATTAGAGACACATTCGTCCATAAAACACTGATCTGAGTGCAGCTGTAACTTATGTGCAGCTCACTCGAGGTGCAAAAGCAAATGGCCACGGCTACTAATTTATGAAATATTTATCGACTGACTTTTACAGCCTCATGAGCATGTTTTTAGCTACGCAGACGTTGTTGATTTGTTCTCAGCCTTCCTCCTCCTCCTCCTCCTCCTCCTCTGTGGCTGCTGCTAAATAACAGTTCATCATTTTGTGCCAGTGTATATATATTTATATAGATATATATCTTCATTGTTTTGGTTTAGTAACGCTAACAAGACAAGAGAGCAGCATATTTATTCTTGATCTTAACCTCAGGACGCCCACGAATCCTTCCATCGTCTTAAATGTTGAGCAGCAGCTTCGACGGCGCTGATGCTAATTTTTATATTAAAAATACCTCTTTTGCAGACGTGCAAACGCGTCCACGTTGTCAGATGCATCGTGGGAGTGTTTTTTTTTTTTTTTTCTTTCTCGGCCGACGTCTCTTTAAGTTTTCCTCAGAGGTCAAAGCCGCCACCCGCAGCGCCACGTCTCATGTTTACAGATTTATCGGCCAAACTTTGCTTTCTAATAATTTACTGAATAAAATAAATAAAAGCAGCCGCACAATGACGAGCGTTCCCTCCGGGCCAACGCCGCGCAGTTTATTCACCGTCACAAATTATGATTAATAACAACAGGTGGAAGCCGCAGCAGCAGTTTATGCAATTTACAGTCTTAAGAAAAAGAAGCTGCGTCGAAGGAAAAACGTCAGATAATCCAATAAGTAAATAGTTTGTCAGGTTAATGGCTTTTAGATTGTGTTTGTTGTTGTTCGGTTTTAGTTTCAATATGTTTCAGCATCATCTCTGACTTTTTAAACGGCGACGTCGACTCGACGGTTGTTGACGTTCCCGCCGTCGAAATTCAGTTGCCAAATGTTCAATTAGATCTAATAAATGACTGAATGTATGTTTATAGCGGAGACATAAGACGCTATGTGACTGCGTGAAGGAACAAGATCTAATCTAATCAGTGGAAGTCACACCGCTGTCATCTGTTAGTTTCCTCTGAATCGGCGTGGGAGGACGGGTCTTAACTTTTCACATCTGTTGCACATCTGTTCTTGTTTTTGTGTGCAACTTTACAACAGTTTGTAAAGTAAAGTTTGACTAATTTAGGATGAACTGAGACACATTTACTCCGTCACATTTGAACCTACATCCTACTGTTAGAGTCTTTGAGTTAATGTCAGTTGATAAGACATGAAACAGATCGTTGCTACGTTAGTGGAGATGTGGCGTTAGCTTATAAGCTAACAAGCTAAGTGAATGGGGCAGATTTCTAACAGTGTTGTTGTGTCACTAAAGAGGCTGAACATCTCTTTCTAAACCATGTACAACAACAGGCAGGAGTCTTACCAACATAACACTATGTCTGTTTAACTCAGTAGTGGTAAAGAAACGGTAGAAAACTAGTGTTTAATCAGGTTGTTACATAACTCTGTTGATTTCTGATGCATTCGTCAAAGTCCAGATCCTGTCTCTTATAATTTAGACCTATGACATCACAGCTAGCTCATATAATCAGTACTTACTCTGTGGACAGTTCATCCATCCGACCCCTCAACAATCGACTCTTTTATACTTTCACGAATGCAGTTTACTTTGACGTTCGAACTCTGCCCCGAACACTTAGCTTATTAGTAAACGCCGCTAACGCCACAACTTCTTTTTTTTTTTTTTTTTTTTTTTTATAATAAGCTGCCATTACTCAAAGACTCAAACAGTAGAATACAGGTTCTAATGTGACATGAGTTCACCTTTAATATGAGGAACAGACACATTTGTACATAAAACACTGATCTGAGTGCAGCTTTTACTCATGTATAACTCCCATCACTTGTTATTTTGACTTTTCTTGCAGTCTGTATGCACATAAATTTTTGACTTTGCACTGTATGTGTCAGGGTGTGGAGGTGTGTTGGGTTCGGTAGCGTCCGGAGCCTCTTCACCCTACGAGGGCTCTGTTTTTGTCTGCTAGCGTCCCAGCAGACACCCCTGGTCGTATTAGCACTGAGACATATCTGTAATTGCAGCGTCGGAGCGCTCATTAGCTAACCGCTGAGACCTGCCATGTGAGAGGGGGAAAAAAAAAAAAGCTGTCTGAATCCACTCACTCTGTCTTTAAAACACCTCAACGGTGAGCTGACGGTGTTGGTGTCAGGGTACGGCGTCATAACGTTTTGGGCCGTTAAAGCCGTCGTTAACTTAACAACACCCTTGGCCGCGGACCTTGAGCCGCCCAGCCCACACAGCTGCAGCTATGGGAGCTGTCTGAAAGTTTGCAAAAAAAAAAAAAAAAACAAGAAGTTGCACACTTGTTGCCTGGATGCAAAAAAAACAAAAAAAAATGCAGCTATGTGATAAACATATTGCGAAACATTGACTTTCAAAGAAACAAATTTTATCCATGTGTCGAAGTCAGTGAGAGAATCACATCCTCTTTTTATGTCTATTAAAAGTGAAGATAAATTCCTGAGTGTTTTCTCTTGTTTGTGTTGATGGAAATGTCACTTCAGGTCGTTGTTGTCTCGTCTTCGTCTGTGTGAACATGGGAGGAGTGTGTTCTTTCTCTGTAGACTTCAGTCTGCTGAGAGACTGTTTTGGAGCCAGGATAGCGACTGGGTGTTCACCCTGAGACCTACATGGGTAATGATACAATAACTGACTGCATGTGTAGCGTCTCCTGTGTAATTCTGCTGCTCCGCTGCTGTGTCATCAAGCAGGAATTGATCAGGCAATAACAGAGGCGGTGCTCTGAACTAGTGTTTTGCGGCTGTTGGTTGGTGTCGACTCCAGGTAATAATTTGCAGCGAGGTTTAATCATTCCCAGCCCCCTCGGTCCTCGGTTCTCCTTTTTTTTTTTTTTTGTGCCGCTTGCTCAACCACCACTGAGCTGCACCGCTCTGGAGAAAAAAAGAAAAAAAAGTGAAGCAGCAGAAGTTTGTTTACCTGCGTCTTTCTCTCTATGCTCTGCTGACACACTCTTGTGTAACAGCGTCGCGTGTGTGTTTGTGTAATCACTTCCATTGTGTCCTTTCTGCAGAATAAACCTAGAAATTATAAATACAACCAGAACGTTTCCATCAAACATGTAGTTTAAAGACAGAGATAACAAACATCTGAGGCAGCAGTATAATCTGTCAGTGATTGGACCAATAAAGTCCAGGACTTGAGACTGTGCAATTAATTGGAACTTGCGTTTTGATTTCGATTACGGCTCCAAACGATTATAAAAACATAGTTATCGAAACAAAACGATTATTAGTGTTTAGCCATTTTCCATTGTGAGAGACTCACAGCGTGTCATGTTCCCAATGACACGCACCTTGTACTTCATTGAGACGACATTAGGCTAAGTTTTAGCAATGCTAAGTGTTAGCAATGCTAATCGTTAGAGGTGCTAAGTTTTACAGATGTTAAGCGTTGCAGGTGTTAACTGTTAGCATCTCTGATGCTTAGCATTAGAGATGCTAAGTGTTAGCAGTATTAAGCATTAGAGATGCTAAATGTTACCGTTGCTAAGCACGAGAGATGCTAAGTGTTACTGTTGCTAAGCATTAGAGATGCTAAGTGTTACCGTAGCTAAGCACTAGAGATGCTAAATGTTACCGTTGCTAAGCACTAGAGATGCTAAATGTTACCGTAGCTAAGCACTAGAGATGCTAAGTGTTACCGTTGCTAAGCACTAGAGATGCTAAATGTTACCGTTGCTAAGCACTAGAGATGCTAAGTGTTACCGTTGCCAAGCACTAGAGATGCTAAGTGTTACCGTTGCCAAGCATTAAAGATGCTAAGTGTTAGCAGTGCTAAGCACTACTAGAGATGCTAGAGATGCTAAAACCAGAGATGCTATTTTAATGTTTAGGTTGTTACTGGAAGTGACGACATTAGTGATTTTATTTATTTGCATTTGTTGTCACTGTTTGTTTTTTTTTACGTGCAATGATATTGATTCAAGTTCAAGTCTGTAATTAATCGTTTGAACCGGTTTCTGTCGTTAATCCTGATGTTTGAACAGATGAACAACCTCAGCCAGATGTTGACAGACGTCAGGGATGAACTCCTACGTCCTCTTAACCTCTTTATTAGTCTAATAAATGTGAGTCAGAGCTGAAAGTTGCGTGTTGCTACATGTTTTGCAAAATCAATTCAATCAATAGAAATGTTTTGAGAAGCTGGAAACCAAAGATGTTTTTCTTCAGAAGTGGTTGATTCATTTTCCTCATCAAGGAGTGAATCACATCTGAAGTGAATTTATTTAACAGCTCATATTATCTCATCCTGTTCGTGTTGTTTGATTTGCTTTTAGTTTCCCAGAAGTTAAACACAGAAGTGAACTGATGTCATTTTTTAAAACTATTTTTTTATTGTTTGACCCTATTGATACATCAGATAACTGCTGTGAGTTACACAAGAAATTTAATTTGAAACAAATAAGTAATCAGTCAGATTCCTTATATTTTTATTTATATTTATTTTATTTGTTTTTTTGTCCTTTCAGGCTGACGGGGTCCTCCGGTTTTCTCACCGATGGACCAGGAAACTATAAGTACAAGACAAAGTGCACGTGGCTCATTGAAGGACAGTAAGTACACAACAATAACTAACCGAGTTAGTTAGATGCTAGCGGTTACGTTAGCTGCTGATCACTGTAAAACAAGAGTAGAAGAAGAAGAAGAGAATCAGTGACAAGTGTGTAAATCATGTGACCAATCTCTGAAAGAAGAAGAAGTGTTGGAAGAAATGGCGGAGACAGCAGAGGATCAAGGTTGTTACAGCAGATGGAGGCTAACGTTAGCTTAGTGCTAGTCAAATTAGCTAACATGTCAAAGTTAAATGATGAATCCAAATTAGCCAATGTATCGAAGTTTGCTAACATAATCAAGTTACCCAATGCAGTCAAATTAGATAATGTAGCAAATCTAGCTAATGCAGCTAAATTAGCTATCATAGGAAAAGTTACGTATTGTAGCCAAATAAGCTAATGTAGCAAAGTCAGCAAATGTAGCCAAAAATTAGCCAGTGTAGTAAAGTCTGCTAATGGAACAAATCTAGCTATTGCAGTCAAATTAGTTATCGTAGCAAAGTTAGCTAATGTAGCTAAATTAGCCCATGTGGCAAAGTTAGCTGTTGTAGCCAAATTAACCAATGTATCCTATCTTGTTAATGTAGCTAAATTATCTATTGAAACAAAGTTAGCTAATCAAATTAGCCAATGTAGCGAAGTTTGATATTGTTACCAATCTAGCTATTGCAGTCAAATTATTATTATTATTATATATAATATATTATATATATATTATTATTGTTATTGTAGCAAAGTTAGCTAATGTAGCTAAATTTGCCTATGTGGGAAAGTTAGCTATTGTAGTCAAATTAGCCAATGTTGTTAGGTTTGCTAACATTATCACGTTATGTAATGTAGTCCAATTAGCCAATGTAGCCTATCTTGTTAATGTAGCTTAATTAGCTATCGCAGCAAAGTTAGCTAATCACACACAACCAAGTTAGCTAGCCAGTGTAGCGAGGTTTGCTAACACGGTCAAGTTATGTAACGTAACCATATAAGCCAGTGTAGCAAAGTTAGCTAATGTAGCCAAATTAGCCAGTGTAGCAAAGTTTGCAAACATTGTCAGGTTACGTAACACAGTGAAATTAGCCAGTGTAGCCAATTAGAAGAATTAGAAGAAGTTTTTGATAAATGTCGGAGACAACAGTTACCTTCGCGCTAACGTTGTTTAGCCTCGTGTTTGTTTGCGTTTGTAGCGTCTGAGCAGTTTAAAAAGTTTTGTCTGCATCATCGTAGAGTGATCTCAGATATAGATTTTTTTTTTTTTTTTTTAAATGATGATTTAAGGTGATCAAACATCTTTACTGCTTATTTCAACCGCGGCCAAAAAAAAAAAAAAAAAAACACTGACACACTGCGAATCCTAAGTAGCTCGAAGACAAACGACACCGACTTGATGCTTCTATCGATTTCATCTTTTAATTCATCTTCTGACGTCAAGACGAAGGGGAAAAAAAAAAAGAAAGGAAGAATATATGTTTTTCATGGGTGCTCATAATGATGATTATATACACGGCCTGTGCTGCGATCCATCCCAGCGTTAGTAACGTACAGTATCCAGAAGGTGATGGATGGGAATTAATGGCAAAGTAACTGTGAGAAATTCAATACTCCTTCTGTATTGTTTAAGTCAGCATAACCACACCGCACCGCATCGATTCAGCAGCGATGAGTCTTAATTTTTCTGGCTGCCATCTCTTCCAAACCATCAGCTCCTTGATTACATTTCCATTTTAGGCGTCTCGCCAGCGATTTAAAGGAGGAGCTGATTTTCAGACGGGAGTTTCAGGAGGTCGCTCTGGCTCGTGTGTGCGTACGTGGGTTTTGAACTCATGACCTTCCTGTTTCCGGGCGGTGTTTACGTCACGTCGCAGCGCCGACGTCGTCCTCGGACCTTAACGAGAGGTTAACCGTTAAAACTCTGAGCAATTTTAGCGATTGCATTAAAAGGTTTTAATGAATCTACAGAGGCTTGTTTAAGAACTGAGGAAATATGATAAAATAAATGAGATTTTGTTTTAACCTACTGTATGAACATAAAGAAAAGAAAAAAATTAAAAATATCTGAGACATAAAATTGACAGTGTGTAAGTGGGAGAAAGGATATTTATTAATTAATCACCCTCGACCCTTAAAAAAAACTATTTTTTTTACTTTTATTTATTTGTTTTTGTATTTTATTTTACTATTTATTAATTTTGTAGATTTTTTTTTTATTTTCTGAAAATTTTATTTAATTTTTGTGCTGTGGTTAATGTGAATAATAATAATAATAATAATAATAATAACAGCCAGAAAATAATTTTTATTATCTGTTGTTTATTAAACTTTCTGACAATTACAAATATTTAATATTTAAAAAAAATTATTCATGTTTTTTATTTTATTATTTATATTATATATTTTTTATATGATTTAAATAATTATTTAATTAAATTTATTTTAATTATAATTAATTAATTTTATTTTTATTTAATATTTTGATACATGTTTATCATTTTTAAGAAAAATGTCTCAGAAATTCATGTATCAAATATGATTATTCATCAGTTATTTATGTATTTTAATGTAATTAATTTTTTTATTTATTTTATATATATATATTTTTTTTATTTTTTATTTTTTTTGGGAACAATACCACTTATAGACATTCAGAGTTTGTTTTTTTTTTTTAATTAAAAAAAAAAAATATTTCCATATAAGGAGTTCCTTTATTTTTATTTTCTATTTAAATTCAGTCAATGCCTAATGTTTTTGTTTAATTTCTACTACATTGAAAATACGTTAAATTAAGTCAAGTTAATTGTCCTGAAGTGACTCGTTATTGGTCCAGTGATGAAGTGACTTCTTTTTTGTCTTTGTCACTTTTAGTTTTGATTCATTATTTACTAGTCACAAGTCTTTTTTTAAAATATTTTCCCCCTCGCGGCTGCTGCCATTCCTCCGTAAAAAATGTTCGTCTTCGTCCGGGAAAAGACAAAAATGTGACTATTCATATCACTTCCTGTACATCTTGTAAATGAAGCCTTTTGTGTTCATTTTTTTTTTTTTCCTCCACGTTAACCAAATTTAGAGCCGTAGAAATCTCATGAACGTCTTCAATCATAAGCTGATTAATTTTGTGTTTAGAAAAAAAAACTGTCACAGACAGTTAGTTTATTCATTTTTACACAGTTTAAAAATAAACTTCACTGTCTCATTCAGACGCCAGATTTTCCTCTTTAGCTTTTTTTTTTTTTTTTTTTTTTTCCAGCCGGTTAATTATCCGTCGTTCTACGTTTTTAGCATCTAATTTATTCGAAATCGGCCACTTTGAGCTGGTGAACCGGTAACTTTCCACGACCTGCGTTGAAGAAAAGTTTCCCAAACTTGCTTATTAAACATCTAATTGGCTCAGTGACCACACACACACACACACACACACACACATTCCTTCGAACATAATGAAAAAGACTTTTTTGGTTTTTTTACTGGAGGGCAATTAATGTTGCCAAATATTCACAAAAAGATTAGCTGCTTTGGAGTCACAGTTTTGTTTGTTTCCGTCCGCTCTCGCACATTTAGACCAAGAACGTAAGAATTATTCTGCCACGGAAACAACGAGAGTTTATTTGTAGCAACAACGTGGGAGATAATCGACAAGATGACGTTCTGCACATTATTGTGACATGAGAGGTGTTAAACTGAGACGTTTTCTTCTCTGTTTATCTTTTTCTTTTTAGACCAAACACTATACTGAGGTTACGTTTCAACCACTTCGCCACCGAGTGCAGCTGGGATCATCTCTATGTTTACGACGGAGACTCGATCTACGCTCCGCTTCTCGCTGCTTTCAGGTGAGTTCACTGTGGATTCGACCGCAAAAGTTTCTCCGTCCACCCTTTAAGATGGAGCCTACACCAACCTTCAAACATGGTTTTGATAGTTTAATCCTAATTCACACCAGTCGACTTCACAGTCTCAGTCTCTGTCGTGATTGTTGGCGACTTGTGTTCCCATGATGTGGAGTCTCAACAACTGGTCTGAGACCTGTAGTGTTCACACTACAAGACTTGTCAGTGATTGACTCCCGATCACACCGTGACGTCACCAAACTCTACGTCTGGTCACGTGAACTAGACAGGATGTAGCCGCTGCTTCTCACCGTGATTTACAGCCGTTTATTGTTGACGAGCACCGGTGAAGACGCTGCCTCCGACACAGACTAAACCGCTGAACCAGCGTAAACATCAACAAATTCAACCAATCATTGTGGATATTCCTGAGGTCTTTGACTGGTGACTACCTATAGCAGCTACAGTCAAGGAGACTGGACTTACACATTAAAAACTAATGTTATGATGGAAACTGTTACTAAACCAGCATGTAAACATCACCATGGCAACACGCTGGTTTTCATGGTGGAGCTGAAATCAGCAGCAGACCTCCCCGGTACCGGGTAACATCTGGATCAGACGCGGGGAGTTTGTAGAAAGTGAAGTCGACACCTGTGAACTAGTGAACCGGTAGAGCGGCTGAGAAAATTTTTGTAGCGACACTAAAACATTGAAAATATGTATCGTAATAAAAGTTTGTGACTAAATGAGGAAATGTAGTGAAGTAGTAAAGTGGAAGTGTGTGTTGTTTCTGCAGCGGCCTCATTGTTCCTGAACGTTACGGGAACGAGACGGTTCCTGAGGTGGTGTCTCAGTCCGGCTACGCCCTGCTGCACTTCTTCAGTGATGCCGCCTACAACCTGACCGGCTTCAACATCTCCTACAGGTGAGAGAGTTATTTTCAGACTTTTCCCTGTTTCTTTTAAAGCACTTTCCCTCGACACACGAGCGTCCACACACACACAGCGTTGACACTCGACTCGGTCGGCGGATAAAAGTTTCCGCCACGTGACCAAAACCCCTCGACACTGAGCTCTGAGACGAGATCTTCGCTGAAACCGTTTCCGTTGACATTCACTCAGGTTAAGTTCCCACTTCGCGCTCTTCTTCCTCCGAGCGCGGTGACGCACACAAACCTCTCACTTTGTGTGATTCAGTGTGTGTGTGGCTCATTGACAGAACCTCAGTGAGAGGATCATATCGGCCCTGCCGCTATTTTCTGTGTGTGTGTGTGTGTGTGTGTGTGTGTGTGTGTGTGTGTGTTTTCCACCACCCTCCAACGCTGATGGCCGCTCTGTGGCATGTGTTGCTCAGGCAGCCAAAGTTAATCATTATAACTACCTAGTTTTTTTTTTTTTATTTGTTTTTTTAGAGGGAACTGACACGACATGAGCGAGTGAATTGTCAAATTAAACCAGAACAGCTGCTACGACTTTACACAGAAATTCAGACGCAACGTAATTGATATTTTGCCTCATTAATCATATGTTGTCTGAGTTTCCCTCTGTGTTATTTAAAGGGGTCATAGAGGATAGATCACATGTGAAATAATTCCTGTTAAAATCTTCTTCTGATGCTAAAAAAAACCAAAGATCAGACAATGTTGTGTCTGATCTGATGTGGTGAGTTTGGTTAAAAACATCAGAAACATTAATGGAGGACATGGAGGAGATGCTGTACTTGTTGCTGGGTTAGCTTACGACCAGGTAGCTACGACAACGGATATTACTTTAAAAATGGAGGTTGATTATTTTTGTTGACGCTCTCTCAACTCAACGCTCCCTCTGACCAATCGGTGGCCGGCGTCACGTTTTAGATCGACTGGGACCTCGACAGAGCAGCTACCAGGTACGATCGCTGACGGAAAACCAAAAAAAGCAAGTAGAGTCGAGTAGAGTGAAGCTAGAACGTTATAATAGAAAAGATTAACTCGCCTTTTAACTCTGAAACTTGTTGTCACCACTGTAGCAATGATTAGTTGGTTATAAACCAACCAATCAGATCACAGCTCATTTAAATATTCATGATCTTACTCAGTATTTCATGAGGTTACATTAGGTCGTTTAGGATCAACTGAAACTATTTAGAGGCGTCAAAGAACAGTTTACAATATTAAAATAAATCTTCTACGACTCCTTTAAATGTTTCCCGGTTTTCACGGTTCATAAGTTCAGATTCAACAAGCTGCTGCTTCCAGTCAAGACAAAAAGAAAAACATCTGCAAAGAAACTCAACGGACCCCGACATTTTTCCCCCGCTTGCTCAGTGGTGCCGTCGCCATAGCGATAGCGATGGCATTGAAGAGTTAGGACCGTGAAAGTCGCACAAGAGTCGGATGAAAGCGGAAAGGAAAAAAAACCATCAAACCGTCATCAGGCTGCCGGAGGAACATGAAAGAACAAAAGACGAGGTCCCTTTGTGTCGTCGCCGCTCATTCCCTAAACTTTTTCGTCTTCAGGAGAAAAAAAAAATAAAAGAAAAAAGCAGAAAAAAAACCAAACACATCTTTCTTTCAGCCTCCAGCTTTGATGGATAATGATGCGTTTTTACTTACTTTACTTTGACTTTTTTGTCACAGATGCGTCTGTTTTCTTAAGACTTGTGAAAAGGTGCAGCCATTTTTTAAATTCTTATTATTATTTTTGGTCGGATCCTTTTCATTCTGACCTAATTGTGTCAAAAACTCAATCGATTGCGTCTCTTTTTTTTTTTTTTTTTTTTTCCTATTGATTAACACGTTGTGTGTTTTTTGGCACCAGTCGGCATCATGATGTGTCGACACACACACACTAAACACACGACGCTTGTCCACATGCTGCTCGTCATAGTGAACTTTTCACAATTTACACAAAAAGAAGCAGCATCCGTCTTTTGACTCTAAACAGCTGCTGCTGCTTAAACTTCACACAAAGAATAAAGAGTCACTGCTCAAGTAAGTTTTTGTTTTGTAAGATTTCCAAGTTAGATTTTTTCCAGCTGTGCGGTTTGTAACATTTCATTGTTTCATTGTTGGACAATAACGACAACACGCTGAAAAATGTGAACACGCACTCTCTGTTGAGTCTCGCACAAAACAAACCTGTTTATCATTTGCAGATTGTAGAGTTTTACACCTGAGACACTTTTTTTTTTTTTTTTTTTAACAATCATGTTGCAGCCTGTCTGCAGCGACACCTGAATCACTGCTGCTCACAAACTAGTGATTGGGAAGCAGGTGATTATTTAACAGATCTGATGTGTGTCGCTCTGATTCCAGCTGTGTTTGTATAAAGTATGTGAAAGTACAAATACTAGAGTAGAAGTACAGACACTAGAGTAGAAGACAGAGACTAGAGTAGAAGTACAGAGACTAGAGTAGAAGTACAGACACTAGAGTAGAAGTACAGAGACTAGAGTAGAAGTACAGACACTAGAGTAGAAGTACAGACACTAGAGTAGAAGTACAGAGACTAGAGTAGAAGTACAGACACTAGAGTAGAAGTACAGAGACTAGAGTAGAAGTACAGACACTAGAGTAGAAGTACAGACACTAGAGTAGAAGTACAGAGACTAGAGTAGAAGTACAGACACTAGAGTAGAAGTACAGACACTAGAGTAGAAGTACAGAGACTAGAGTAGAAGTACAGACACTAGAGTAGAAGTACAGACACTAGAGTAGAAGTACAGAGACTAGAGTAGAAGTACAGACACTAGAGTAGAAGTACAGACACTAGAGTAGAAGTACAGAGACTAGAGTAGAAGTACAGATGCTAGAGTAGAAGTACAAGTCATCACTAGAATGAGTCAAGTAAAAGTCTTAAAGTATCTAGTATTTACTGTACTGAAGTATGACAAGTGATCTATAAGTAAATGTAATTAATCCTTTAATGCCAGACAATATCAAAATAGTAGCCAATTAATTTTGCAATTTATTTAATTTAAAAAAAAAAAGTTAAGTAAAGTACAGATGCTCCCAAAAACACACTTAAGTGCAGTGGTTAAGTATTATTACTTCTATACTACAAATAGAGACAATAAATGTGACATAGAAATCACCTATTAAAAGACGTTGGGAGCTTCAGATTGACTTTGCCGTCTGTTCTCCAGCGCCTGCCGTGTACTACTTTATGTACTTTAAAACGCCGCCAGTTACCTCACAGCCTCTGAGGTCGAGCGACAAGTGTTGAAGCAGGTGCTTGACCGACCGACGAGGGAGGCTCTCAGCTGTCTGAACGGGAACGTCGCATATTTTAGCTTCTATTTCAACCCGTCGACAGCTGAGCTGAGGCCTTCCCTCGCACGAAAAAAAAAAAAAAAAAAAAAAGCAGACGCAGCTCGTTGAGAGATGTTCCTGATGTTTTATTCAGAGTCTATATTTAAAGCAGTATTTGACTCCTCTTCTTTCCTCCTTCTTAGCGTGAACACATGTCCCAACAACTGCTCGGGCCGGGGCGAGTGTCGCGTGGGGAACTCCTCCTCCTCCTCCTCCTCCTCCTCCTCCTCCGTTTACTGTGAGTGTGAAGCGAACTGGAAGGGAGAGTCCTGCGACGTCCCCTACTGTCTGGCCAACTGCGGCGCCCCCGATCGAGGCCGATGCCTGAACAAGATGTGCGTCTGCGGCAGCGAATGGCAAGGTGAGCTGACGCTGCAGCAGCAGTCATGTGACCTCATCGTGTGACCTCATCACGTCACCACATCGTCATCGAATTTCAAATTCGATACCGACTCATTTTCCAGACCATGATATTTATCATAATACTATAATAAGACCAGTGTTGGTCAAATTGTGATGTGTTACATGAGCTACTTTTAGCCAAATAACTGTAGAAGCAGTAATAACAAGTATGATATTACTGAATGTTACTGCGTTAAAGAAAAAGTAATCTCTTCCAATAATTGCGCTACTTTTGTAACATTTTACACCAACACTGTTTATTTAGGACACTAATAATTATGTTATTCTGATAACATTAGCTGCATAGCTCATATTATTAGCGTTATTAGCATTTTAGTTTTCTATTACCAGTAGCTACTAGCCAATACCTGGATGATGTTAGCTTGGCTAGGCTAGCGAGTGTTAGCATTGCGTATGGTAACCTAGCCTAGATACGCATCACAACACTATTTATTTAAGATTATTCAATTACAGACAGAATGGGACTAGTAACGTTGGCTGACTGGCTCAGATTTATTAGCGTTATCGTTTTCTATTAGCTGTAGCTGCTAGCCTGCTAGTACCTGGATGATATTAGCCTGACGAGGCTAGCTGAGGCAATGCTAACTGAGAAGAAGTTTCACGAGATCTCACAAGAAGTTAGCATTTTATGTTAGCATCATGTATGGTAGCCTAGCCAAGCTAACATCACTCAGGTAGTGCCTTGCAGCTATGGCTAACAAAAAAAAAATGATAGCGCTAATATATGAGCTAGTTTGGCATCTTGTTAGCATCACGTATGGTAGCTTAGCTAAAATTACATCATTCAGGTAGTTGCTAGCAGCTATGGCTAATAGAAAAATGACACTGTGAGCTAGGTTAGTGTCTTGTTAGCATCGCGTATGGTAGCCAAGCCAAGCTAACATCATTCAGGTACTGGCTAGCAGCTGTGGCTAGTTTTTTGACAAGGATGACAATGTCGTCAAGTTGCCAAAACCTCTCGTCAGTGACTGAAATAATCTGTGATGAGCAGCAGCTCCGCTCCAACAGAAGTAGATGGATTCACGTCTTTACCAGCCAAAATTATTAACAGGGGGAAAATATCCTCCCTCCTCAGTAGTTTGAGAGTATTTCACGGCGGTGGTACGCTGCTTATTAGATTAGATGCAGCGACTCTCACGTTCATGTTCTCCTGTCTGTTTGATTCAGAGCTGCTGGATCCAAGTCAAAGAATAAAGTGATTAGAGCTGAGAACAGTTGAAATTGCAGAGACCATATAATGAGCTCGGTTCCACGCCGCCGAACCCCCCCTTCACCTCCCCCCAACTCGCCCACATCCTTGGCTTTTTCCAGCAGCTCGTATCCGATGAATAAAGTGAAAAGGAATCTCAATTCAGGGAGATTATTAGGCTAATTTATAACTGAAGTGGTGGAGTAATCTGATTAAGTGCTCCATGTAGCACCTTCTAAGAACGGCTGACAGTGCTGCTGCGGGACACGGCTCAGATAATTAGGTGAAAAAAAAAATATAATTAAGAAAAAAAAGTTTTACTATTTGTCTTGTGTCTGTCCACTCTACAGAGTCATGAGAGACTGTTTCTTTACAAGGATTTAGGATAACTAGACCCTCCAAGATCAGAAAAGTCTCACATTTACCTTCTAACGTCGCCGCTAAGGACCAAAAGAAACAGTATTTGGGCAGATCAACAACTGGTCTGAGACCTGTAGTGTTCACACTACAAGACTTGTCAGTGATTGACTCCCGATCACACCGTGACGTCACCAAACTCTACGTCTGGTCACGTGAACTAGACAGGATGTAGCCGCTGCTTCTCACCGTGATTTACAGCCGTTTATTGTTGACGAGCACCGGTGAAGACGCTGCCTCCGACACAGACTAAACCGCCGCGTTCGGGTTCGGCTCCTCTGACGTGGAGACGCCAACGAGACGACGATCTGGACGACGACGACTCCGACTGACGGTACCGAGGACGCTGCAGAGAAAACAGGAAGTAGAGACGTTTAGATGTGAAAACACATGAAAACAATCCTCTTACTCATTGATCAGATCCTCCAGGATTTAATGACGTTACAATCACAACTATTAACACTAATTCAACCAATCATTGTGGATATTCCTGAGGTCTTTGACTGGTGACTACCTATAGCAGCTACAGTCAAGGAGACTGGACTTACACATTAAAAATAATCTTATGATGGAAACTATCACTAAACCAGCGTGTAAACATCACCATGGCAACACGCTGGTTTTCATGGTGGAGCTGAAATCAGCAGCAGACCTCCCCGGTACCGGGTAACATCTGGATCAGACGCGGGGAGTTTGTAGAAAGTGAAAATGAAAGAAAAAGCGTTAAAACGTCAGACTTTTAAACGTGGTCTTGAAGGATAAACCTAGTCTGGATGAATAGAAGAAGAGTATTTTAGAAAGTATTGTTTTAATATTTTGCTTCATCACTGACAAAATATCATAGAAATCTTGACTTTCTGGTTATTTTTTATCACAACAAACATCAGTAACATTTGGTAAAGACTCTAACTCGGTATCAAACAGCTCCATGGAGGTTTAGTGGTCGTTGTTCTGGTTCAACTCGGTGCCTCTTCAGTTTTAAACTGCGCCCACATCATCCGTCCACTTTAACCTTAATCTATTTTTTTGCAGGATCAGCTTCCTCTTCTTTTTCCTCCATATGTTTTCTTTCCTAAACCACTCGATTCCTCCTTAAACGCCTCAGACGACGGTTCATTTAACAGCAGCTCGGTGTGTTTCGAATCTAATTACCAAACGCTTTTTTTGTTTTTTGTTTTTTCTTATTGCCTTTATTACACCGTCACGGTGTTTTAGCTGAGGAGTAACACGCTCGGTGCGCTGCCATCCTCCAAATGAACTCATTTTCTTCCTCCGGCCGACAGAGCGAACGCTGAGACAGATGTCTGTTCGGGTCGCACCGGCACCTTCCGACAAATTACACGTCTCTTAAAAAGGCGACTGAGGCCACCTTTGTTTTTATTTATGGAAAACACCACCGAGGTGCAGAGGTAATTTAGTTTGCTTTAGCAATATTGGAGTCAGATTGAGGAATATTAGCCACCTGGGGGAAGGGGTGGTGAGGATTTTCTGAGCCGTAAAAAAAAAAAAAAAGTAAAGTGACCTTGATTACTTCAGTGAATCACAACACTTCCTTTCCTGTCACATGGCCCCTTCTGCATTGTTTTGATAATGATCAATTAGGAAACTCACCCACTGGATAACATCCTGTTTCTTCGCTGTACGATGGAGCGATAGCAGAAGATTTGAGCGGTTGGATGTTTTTTATCTGAGAGTCTCATCAGGTTGGGTGGACAGACGTTTGGGGTTAACAAGATCAACAAACTTCGGCTGCAGCCTGCGCCGACCGTTTCCAGAGATTGACAAGAGCAAGGTCGATCTTTCTATTTTTGGCGCGGCAGTTGTTTCTCCTCCCAAAAAAAAAAAAAAATATAGCCCTTCTCAGAATCTTTTCCCTTCATTCAGGAGTGATTCCGGTTTATGGTGGTGTTATTGTTCTCGTCCACTAACAAGGGAAGGCACATTTGGCAACAGATCAGGATTTATTTGGTTGTAACAGCCGCCGTTTCCCCCCCCACAAAAGAATGTCGAACATGAAATAAAGCTTCCACTTTTCTCCATGAAGCTCTGTAGCTCTGCTTCAACACCTTTTAGAGATGCAGGAAGTAAACGAGGCCGGTTAAAGTTTAATCGACGTTAGCGATCGACAGTCGCTGAGACTCCACATCATGCCAACACAAGTCGTGTGAGTGTGAGCGCTGCAATGATGTCGGTTTTTCTTTCGCGTATTTAAAAAAGGTTTGGCGTCCACATGGACACAGGAAGCAGGGTTAAAACGATGTAATACCTACACCACACCTGTAGGTGGCGCTGTAAACAAACACAGACAGCTGCAGGATGTGCTAGTCCTCGCTGAAAACACATAAGCACAAGAAGAAGAAGAAGTTTAGTTTTATTTATTGATTGTTTATACAGGATTATGAGGTTTTGTTGCAGTAGTGCTAATAAACTTAGCAGCACAAATAGCTCTGTCAGGTTCTTCCTACTACTTCTACTCCCGGTCATGTGGGACTGTGACATAGTGACGCCCCTTCTGGTCGACCCACTTGGACCAGAAAAAAAATGAATGAAAGTCAATGGAGAGATAAAAATTACTGTCTGATCCACTTTGACTTCTACCCTGAATCCCACATGTCCTGCATCCTAATTTAAATGACAACTATCAGTGTGAGTCAAGACTATGTTTGTGGTGTAATTGTTGATTTAACTGGTTCGACTACAAACCAAACAGTCTGGTAGGTGACGTCACGTCACAGTTTCTTTCCTCCTCTGAAGAGAGAACGAGGAGCAGGTGATAAAACTGACCAGGTCGGATATTTTCCTAGGTTAGCGTAGCTAGCTCTGAAGCTAACGTTAGCCGTCGGAGTTTGACGGTGACGGAAATTTTGAATTAGCGAGACGAGCGTTTTAAACCTACAGTAACGTTTGCTGCCTGTCACTAAACAGACTCTCTCCATGTCAAACATTATCTTTAACATTCACAAACATCACATGTTAAAACCAGGACACATTTTAAACTGGACCAGGAAATAACTTTCATCTCTCCATTGACTCTAGTTCATAATTTTTACAAGGTTATGACCCATGGACCAGACTTAGATGGACGTGACTAATATCGGTGCTGCAGCAGCGTTGTGAGATTTTCCCTCTTGAACTTGTTATTGAAAAAGATTATTTCAAGACGCCAACAACAACGTTGACGTGGGGACAAAAGGCCAAAACGCTAAAAACAAAAACTTTGGCGTATTGACTTGAAAATGTTGTCGTGTGGACGTAGCCTGAGACTCAAATCGCTGTCAAAGTCGACTAGTGTGAACTAGACTTTAGTGTCGAACGGACAAAACCAGAACCTCGAACTCCGTTTCCACCTTTTCTACGTATAAATCCTAAAACTAGAAACAAACTCTGATGTTTACATCACAAAACAATCCTTGTTAAAATCTTCTTTGGTGCTAAAAGCAAAGATTAGTCAAAGTTGTACCAGTGTCTAGTCTAGTGTGAAGTGATACGGTTTCACTTATTACAGCAACGCAGGACGTTCTTCTCCGTTATGATGCTGATTCATTTTGTTGGTATTTTGTCTTAAGGCAGTCTCATTTAATGACACCCTCCCTCAAGAAGCTTCTTGACTGGTGCCATCTCTTATCGCTCCTCAGGCCCAGACTGCTCCGTCCCGGTTCCTGCCAATTCCTCCTTCTGGTCCCGTGAGGACTACGCCGAAGCCGGTCTGGCCAGAGCTTCCCACAAGGCTGTGGTCGACCAGGGCATCATGTGGGTCATCGGAGGCTACGTCTTCAACGCCTCCGACTATCACATGGTCAAAGCGTAAGTACTTCTCCTCGTGAGCATCTGCAGTCGGATTATTATTTTTTTTTTATATTTGCTCGCCGCTTGTTGCTACGCGACCGTGCTGCAGAAGTTTAAATATTTTTAACTCGCGACGCCTGTTACACCGAGCACTAAAGTAACACTTGGCTGTCAATGTTGTCAGGGAGAAGCCACAGGACTTCCTGTGTGTTACAAAATCAACAAGAAGCAGCAGAACGCAGCTCCGTGCAGCTCCGTGCAGCTCCGTGCAGCTCCGTGCAGCTCGCGTCGGGGCCACGGACTCAAGGATGTAATTAAAAGTGTAAAATTACAGGATAGGCTGATGTTCCTCGCCCTGAACCCCACCCAGGAAGATCGCGCTCATTCCCTTGGCACACGTTTGGGTTTTATGGTTTGCTGGCCAAGCTTTTTTTTTTTTTTTTTTTTTTTAAATTTCGTCCCAAGGTTTTATCATATCAGGCTATAAAGGAGCTTCCAACCTTACACAACTTGTTTTACTTGTTGTTTTGGCCGTGACTGGATTGGACGGTAGCATAAATAACCACGTCACATTTGAAAAGACCATGAGATGAATCAATAAAAGCTCATAACATTTGCGTTTTTTTTTTTTTATTATTGGTAACTAGTGTTGCAGAGTTCAAATGGTCGAGATCATTAAACTTTAGACTCGTTTTACTGACGCCAGTGTAGTTTTATGAAACACAGGTTTTGTTTTTCTGCAGTTCAGTTTCAGGGCATAGACACATTTAAATAAATTAAATTAATTTATTTTCAAATTATTATTATTTAAAATGTTTTATATTTATCATAGAAATAATATATTTTATTATTTATAATATTGTTTAATTTCATATTTATTTAATATTTTTTATTTTTTAGTAAAAATAGATATTTAGATATTTTTTTTATTTTATATATATATTTATAATATTTATTTTGTTCTTTTGTTTTACATTTTATTTTGATTTATTGTAAAATAAATAGATAAATATAAATATATATAGTGATTTTTCCCTTGTTTTTAAAATTAAATTAAGTTTTTATTACAATTTTTTTACAATTGCAATTTTAAAAATTAGCGCAAAATTTTAAAGTAATATAAATTAAAAATAATTTAAAAATAATAAAAATAAAAAATACATTTAAAAATCATTTCAATAATAATGATAATCATTTTTAAAATTACTGTTCATTTATTAATATCAAACCAGAGTTTTTCACTCTTTCTGTGCAAGTGACAAATTAAAAACTAGAAAAAAACTAAAATTAAAAGATGTAGGAAAACACTTGAAGTGGCTGAGTAGGTCGATGAAGCCAAACGAGGTTATCTTAGCTTCGAATCAAAGACAGGAAGTTGGGTAAATTACTGACTTATTTTGTGTTTAAGGAGGATACAGTGTGTCCAGACACTTCTTTTACCTCATGACATCACTAGTTTCTGCATAAAAAACTGTCAGAGATGGATTTATATCAGCGACTCGATCTGTGTTCGCACATTTAGACTGAGAGAAAAGTGATTTATATTCCAGACCTCGTTTTAACTCCTCATCACCAGTCGAGGTGCAGCCAGTTTCCTGCAGACTGACTTGACATTTCGCTCTGACTTTTAAAAGAGACGATTTGAGAGCGAGCGCCGGTGCAGCATTTTGTGTTTTTATAAAGCATGTTTCAGGGAGAGAAAACTCACCAGGTTTTGCCGATCGGTGCTTTTATTTTGACGGGTCCGTTTGTGTTTCCTGAAGGTTCAACCTGAGCAACAGGACGTGGCTGACCCTCGACCCGTCCGTCAACACCGTCACGCCTCGATACGGCCACTCGCTGGCTCTACACGAGGTACGTCTGCTCACGCTACGTCTACACAACGTGACAACACAATGTAACACAATGCAACTGAACACAGCACAATGTAACACAACACAATGTAACACAACACAATGTAACACAACACAACACAGTGTAACACAACACAACACAATGTAACACAACACAATGCAACCGCACACAGCACAATGTAACACAATGTAACACAACACAATGTAACACAACATAACACAACACAATGTAACACAACACAACACAATGTAACACAATGTAACACAACATAACACAACACAATGTAACACAATGTAACACAACACAATGTAACACAATGTAACACAACACAATGTAACACAACATAACACAACACAATGTAACACAATGTAACACAACACAATGTAACACAACATAACACAACACAATGTAACACAATGTAACACAACACAGTGTAACACAACACAATGTAACACAATGTAACACAACATAACACAACACAATGTAACACAATGTAACACAATGTAACACAACACAGTGTAACACAACACAGTGTAACACAACACAATGTAACACAACACAACACAATGTAACACAACACAGTGTAACACAACACAATGTAACACAATGCAACGGAACACAACACAATGTAACACAGCACAATGTAACACAGCACAATGTAACACAATGTAACACAATGCAACGGAACACAACACAATGTAACACAGCACAATGTAACACAATGTAACACAACACAATGTAACACAACACAGTGTAACACAACACAACACAATGTAACACAACATAACACAACACAATGTAACACAACATAACATAACACAACACAGTGTAACACAACACAACACAACACAATAGAACACAACACAATGTAACATAACAACACAGTGCAACACAACACAAAACAATGTAATGCAGTGCAACGCAATGTAACAGAAGGCAAAACAGAACAAGACAAAACAACACAACAAAACGCAACAACACAGCACAAAAAACTAACAACACACAATACAATGTAACTCAACGCAACAACACAACATTATAAACTTCTCCCTCCTTCCTCTCCCCGTCCTGTTGTTTATACTCTCAGTAGTGTTTCAGTACTGTCTCGTTTGTTGTGTGGAACTAATAAATAAATCTCTGGGTTTTGATTCGCTGCAGTGAAGTGGTGAAGCGGTTTCCTCTCAGCCAGAAAGACTGTTAGGAGCTGCTGATGGAATAATAAATTAGAGAGGGGAAGGATGCAGCCTGCTCCGCTCCGCTCTGCTGTGTTGTGTTGTGTTGTGTTGTGTTGTGTTGTTGTGTTGTGTTGTGTTGTGTTGTGTTGTGTTGTGTTGTGTGGTTTGAGCTGCTGTGTTTGCGATGCACAAATTGCATCAGGTCGTATGAAACGTGACGAGACAAATCTGGAATCAAATCAGTATTTATCAGCATGAAGAATAACAACTAATAACACACACACACACACACACACACGCTGCTGTCTGTGATACTCACTCTAACTCTGATCTTGTTCCATTATTAGTTTACATTTGCAAAAAAAAATGTGCTTGGAGCTAATGATGATCAGTTTTATTTGGTTCAAAATTAAAATTGCGTTTATTTCAAACGATCACTTGTTGACTTGAACTTGAAACAAATTGAATATATTGCACATAAAAATAAAAAATAAAAAAGTGAATGACCTTGAATATGAAATTTTATCTTCTTTTGAATTTCCCTTAAAAGTATTATAACTTGCTGAGTGTTGAAATGTATTATATTAAAAATAATAAATATAAAATAAATAAAATCTTTTAGTCTCTTGAAAACAAGTAAACTACTAAACTGACAATAAAATACAAACATATGTTAAATTACAAAACAAGTAGCGCTTATAGCTAACGCTTAGCACACTAACGCTTAGCACACTAACGGTAGCGCTTGCTAGTGGCGCTAACATGTAAAATAGCTAAATTTTAGCTACTGCTTAGCATCGTTAATGTTTAGTGGCGCTAACGCTTAGCGTGGCCAGTGTTTAGCATCGTTAAGGTTTATAATGTCTAGCGCTTAGCATTGTTAGCACTTAGCTAGCGCTAAGAAGTGTTAGCGCTTAGTATAACGCCAGTCCAAAGTATGTACTAAACAAGTGAAACCTTTATTCTGCTGCGTTAGCCAGGCTTTTATCTTTAGCCCCAAAAGAATGAGATTTTTTTTTTTTTTCCTGTAAGTTTCGATTAATTGAACAGCCCTAACCTTGGGACAGAAAATGGAAAAAAAACATTTTATTGTTATTTCTCAAATTGTTGAAACTGAACAACAACTATTGATTGTAAATAACAAAACAAGCATCTGTATTTACCAATAGCTTCTGCAGTTGTTGCATTTTATACAAGTGAATAAAGTAAAACTGACGCATTTTAGTTTGAAGGAAGTTGAAGAAGTTGTTCTGGAGGAAACAAGGTCCAGGGAAGAATAATGATAATGATGATAATAATGATAATAATAATAATAATAATTATAATAATGTGGTGTTATTCAAAACTCAAGGACCGTTGGAAAGTTAGTGAAACCAAGGGGTTTAATATTTCTTTGGGAATTCTCTAAATTTCTTTTCGATTATTAGGTTTTATCCAAATAGAGCCTCCTTCATATTAATACTAGATCAATCTGTTTAAAACAATGTCCATGTAAGTTTTTTTATTATTATTATTTTGGAAGTTACACCCAAGTTTATATATATATTTCTGACCTGACTCTGTTTTTTGTTTCTACCAGGGGAAGATCTTCATGTACGGAGGAAAGATCGACTCCTCTGGAAACGTGTCCAGCCAGCTCTGGGTTTTCCACATCCAGAACCAGACCTGGGTCCTCCTGACCCCCCGCGCCAAGGACCAGTACGCCGTGGTGGGTCACTCTGCTCACATCGTGCCTCCGCTCCAGGAAGGAGCCGGACCCGTCATGCTGGTTCTGTTCGGACACTGCCCTCTGTACGGATACATCAGCCAGGTCCAGGAGTACGACATCGGTGAGTTCTGACCTGGAGCTGCTCCCTCGTTTGAACTAATAACCTCGACTCCGGGTGTTGGAGCGGCTGATATATCAAGTTTACAACAACAGGAAATTAACACCGGCCATCAAAATAAAGCTAACGAGCTTTGGACGCGGGTGTGTTCATCTAATCCAGCAACCTCGTTGGCGGGGACCCAGACTTCATTAAGAGGTCTGGTTGTCTTCTAAAAGCTGATCTGTCTGAGTAAACGGGATGAATGAACCTGTCGGAGCAGCTCACGGACACAAATCTGTCTTCTGTTTACTCAAAGATTGAAGTCATTCAGTTATTATCATCACCTGAACGGTAACAAATTAAATCTAATGTCTGACTGATGCTGGTTTTCTAATGTATTTTAATAACAGGAACATAATATTAATCTCTTGGTGTAAGTGGAGGTACGTTCTGCAGTAATAACATCGTCCTGCTGTGATTAAAAACACCTCGCTGCACTTTTTCCTTTGGTTTCTGGCTCATAAAATCCACAGAACCGTATTTACCTTGATGTTGTCGAATGAAGACAAAACCAGGAGCTCAGACCTCGTCTCCACCTCCTCTACGTGTTAATCCTAAAACTAGAAACAAGCTCTGTTAGTTGCTGACATCACTTTAGATGCAAAACCCCCAAATTTACATTTACATGCCTCAACCAAGGTTGGCTGATGACTCTTTTCCGACTCGACTCTAGTCACTTTTTTTGGTTTTCCGTTAGCGGTCGTACCTGGTAGCTGCTCCGTCGTCGTAGCTACCTCGTCATAAGCTAACCCAGCGACAAGTACAGCATCTCCTCCATTAATACTGATGTTTTTCACTTCGAGGACGTAAACAATGTGTCAAGTTGAATAGCGCTTGAACAGTTTAGTGGAAAAGAGACTAAATAAATGACTAAACTCACCACTGACATGTTCATTTCTAATCTCTGGTTGCTCCTTAATATCTGACTCCTCTGACTCTGGATCAGTCGTGTAAAATTGAAGTTCAATACCTCATTGATTCACTCTGAAACCGTTTGTCGGCCACCGTTGTTTCATGCTAGACCAGGGGTGTCAAACTGAAAACTCAGTGTGCCAAAAATAAAAAACTGCATCCAAGTCGAGGACCAAACATATTCAGTAATTACTGTAGAAAAGAAATATGTATTATTTGTTCATATGTCAACATTAGCTTACTTTTTAAATATCCTAAAGACTAGGCCTATTAGTTATTGCCTTATTACACATAAAATTAAAGATAAAATTTCAAAATAAAAGAATCATCAGTGGCCTTTCTTTCCAGTAATTTCCAATGAAAACATTTTTTCCACAGGAAACAACAACAACAACGGACAAAAATGAATGTCCTTCAATAAAAATCCAAACATCAAACTATTAACAGTTAATTGCATTGCACTGTTGCATTGTGGGACTTGAAGTATTAGCGGTGCATGTGTGTATTAGAGGTATTTCATGAGGTTAGGACTTTTTCAGCTCAACCAATGTGAAAGAACAGTTTACGATGTTAAAAAAAAAAGTTTTCTATGACCTGTATAAATATAATAACTTGTAACTGTGGTGTGGTTTTCCAGTCAAGAACACGTGGAGCCTGGTGTCCACAGACGGGGCTCTGGTTCAGGGAGGTTACGGCCACAGCAGCGTGTTCGACCCCGGCACCAGAGCCATCTACATCCACGGAGGCTACAAAGCCTTCAGCGCCAACAAGTACGGCCTGGCCGGAGATCTGTACAAGTTCGACGTGGACAGGAAGAAATGGTGAGAATAAACGGACAATAAACTGTCTCTCTGAGGTGCAAAAGCATCTTTAAACAACCGTGTTACCTCTTAACCGTGTCAGGACCATTCTGAGAGACAGCGGCTTCTTCCGTTACCTCCACACGGCCGTCATCGTCAGCGGGACGATGCTGGTGTTCGGAGGAAACACACACAACGACACGTCCATGAGCCACGGAGCCAAGTGCTTCTCCTCCGACTTCCTGGCATACAGTCTGGGTCAGTAACACACACACACACACACACTTCTGCTGAGCGTGCATCGCCTCATTTTCTTTTTTTCTTTTTTTTTTGTCTTCCTACTTTGCATTCACACGGTTGCACGGTCGACTCACTCGGGAGCTGCTCGCCTGTTTTGTTTGTCGGGACGCCGACTCCAGCTCCAGCGGGAGGTCAAACGTTGTAACTGTTTTGTATTTATTTATTTATTTATTTTCAGGAGCAAGCGAAACCACGGCCCACTTTCATACAAAAAAAAAAAAAAAAAGAGTCGTAATAATGTGCTGCTTAGTTTTCTGGAGGCGTCGTTTTGTTTTTCTTTCTGCCCACGCGCTCACACATTTACATTCCCACAGAGTTTATTATACACAGAGCAGATGAAGGTGAGCGTTGCCTTTTTAAAATATCTGCTTGTATAAACACTTTCACATCCGTTTGATTAAAAACAAAAACAAGACAAACACTGAACCGAGCTGAGGTTTGTAATTTTACCACTAGGTGTCGCACTTGGCTCAGCAGAGCAGATGCTCCCAAGTCCACTGGGGGCAGTAACACACCTCAAACTGGGTCAAAAACTCAAAGACTCTTTAATAGACTGATGGATCTTGAGGTATAAGACATGTTAGGTCCCGTCAGTGTCGCCATATTGGTGCAGTTTCAGTTTAAAGCTGCATTAAATCACTTCCTCCTGTTGAAGTTTGATCCAACTGATGTGGTTTGGCAGTTAAATTAAATGTCTATTAGTCCTTAGACAAAAACAATATGTCATATATCTTATTATTAATGCTTTAATGTCCATTAAAAAATAGCCAGAAAATTCTAAATTAAAAAATATTAAATGCAATGTCATTTCATATGTGATATTTTTTGTTTTTATTTATTTGCTTATTTTTATTATTTTTTATTTTATATTATTATATATTTTATAATATAACTATATATAATATATATTATTTATATTATATTTTTTATTACTATTTTTATTTTATTTTAAAAATACCTTAAATATATATTATTAATATTATTTTAGTCAATATAATACTAATTAATCTATTTTTTAATTAATATACATATATTTAAAAATTTTATTTCTGTTTTTATTTTAAAAAATACATTATTAATTACAGTTAATTTATTATTTAAATGATTAAAATTCACTACTTTACTTTGTCTCTAGTGTTTGTTCAAGTTTGATTCCTCTTTCTCATCTGTCGTTGTCGTAAATCGATTCGGTCTCAGTTTTTGTTTTTTGTTTTTGTTTCTTTCTGCAGCGACTGTCGTAAACTGCTTGTTAACACGTGACTTTTATCTCCGTCTAGACGGGGAGGGAGATATTCCCCGTGGGTTCGCGTAGTCGTGTCATTATGAAGATGATTGACAGATGATCGACTTCTCTTCCTGGTTTTTGTTCATGTGACCGAAACGTCCCGTTTACCCGCACGTGTCCTCGCGTGACACGATGAGACTAACCGGTCTGGCTGTTGTCACGGCAGGAAACAAATTGTTTTTTTTTTTATTTTATAGTTTCCTCTTGAGAATTTGTAAACTGAAACTGAGTTGCAACTTTTGAAAAAATTCAAAACTTTCCCCGTTTCTCTTCTCACCTCCTCCCTGCCACTCTTCATCTTCGGTATGATTTTGTAAATTGGACTGAAGAAAAAAAACTATTTCTCTCTCCAGCAGCAGCAGCAGCAGCAGCAGCAGCAGCAGCAGCTGCAGGGCTGCTGTCAGCGGCTACGGCAGCTCTGTAATTGTCTGGTAATTACAGTTGAGATGGGCCGCGCGTCGACGACTAATTGCCCCCTTCTTAACAAGCTGAACTCAATTAGAGTGTGGAAATTTAAGGGCCGTCCGCCGTCCTGACATTGGTTAAGATGACGACGTGTAACAAATCTTCCCCTCACCTGCAGTACCCGGGGTTTGACACCAGAGGGCACTGTCTACCTGTGAATATCTTTTTTTTTTGCAGACGTCGCTCCGTGATGACTTGCACCGCATCGTGCAAACTGAAGGTGATGTACTGCAGTCGTTTGACTTTCAGCCTCACGTGTCTGGTCTCTCTCACGCCGATGAAGCGTCACTTCAGACATGTTTACCCACGGAGCGCTGATGTGACGGTTCGGAGGTCACTGAGTCATTAAAACAACTGTTAAATCCAACCCAGATGTTTTAATAAACCAGTCGTGTTGTGTTATGTTGGATGATTAATGGGATGAGGAAGGAAAACATACATTGTGTTTATGTTTTAGCTTCTTTATTGTGACTAACGTCCTACTTTCACCTCTTCGGGGCCTCGAGGAATGTGTTTAAAAAAATCTTCGATTTATCTTCACTTTAAGGTCATAAACTTAGATAAGTGGTTACAAGAGGATTATGCTTTATAAGTCGACCTGCAAATCGTCAAATTATTGCTCGCTGGGTGTCTGTTTATTTCTGTTCGGGGTCGTCTAAAGACGACTGTTAGAAGTTGAGGGATCAAGCTGTGATTGAGTCTGAGGGTCAAAACAACTGGGTGGCGACTGCTCCCGTGGCAGTTAAAAACCTCGTTTTTATTTTATTTTATTTTAACGTGATTGTCTCCCACCAACATATCTGTCGTCTTGTTTTCAATTCTAATCAATAACCAAAGTCTTACTAGAGCTGATGTTTGATCGTGTGGCTCCATGTTTCATGTGAGGTGGAGATTACCTCCTCTTCTGCTACGTAGCCAAGATGGCGTCATCCAGGGTGAAAAGTGTCCGTCGTTACACACTCAGCTTTTTAACTGTGATGAGTGAAACCATCTGGGTTTCAATTAGTCAGTGTGAACACACTTAACACACTTAAAACAGTAAATGTAAGTGTGAATGAGTCAGACGACGAGACTGAAAAACTTGCCTTTAAATCGGCTCAAATCGAGTAAAGGTAAAAAATGCTCAGACAGTCCTGGTGAAGAAAACTATATTTCTGTCACTGCTGTAGCGGTCAGTCCCCGTCAACGTCTCCGTCAAGGTCATTTCGCTAAAGCGACTTGTTGATTGACGCCGGGATATGAGCCGTGAAGTCGCCGCCCGCCCCGCGGCGTGTCAGCTGCCGAAGACATGTATGATTTAATATGTGGCAACAGGTCAAGAGTTTGACCTCTGTGTGTGTGTGTGTGTGTGTTTTCTCCTCGTTGCAGCGTGTGACGAGTGGAGCGTGCTGCCTCGACCAGACCTCTACCATGACGTCAACCGCTTCGGACACTCGGCGGTCTTCAGCGACAGGTAATCATTTCTGCGGAGTCTGCACACAAAAGGAGAAATCCTTAATGGACTATATGGAAAATGATTTTTTTTTTTGTTGTTGTTTGTTTGTTTTCATTTCTCCCCTTTCCACTTAAGTGCTTTAATCTCATTTTGTTCTCATTTCGTTTATTGTGTTAGCCGCAGTAAGAGAATATTACATTGGATGTAATCCTCACATGAAATCGTGGCCATAAGAGTCTAAACTCCACTAAAACTCGCCGGAGGCTGCTGTTGTCGTCTTGTTGTAAATGAAGCTGGGAGTATTAATTTATAGACTACAAATACTAACAGTAGGTATAGATGCTATTATTAAATAACCGGGTTATTGAGGCTTTTTTGTAGTAACCTGATTTCACAGGAAACCCACTTTCTGTAATCGGAAACCAGGTTTCTGATTTCTACACATCCACGAAAAACCCGAGACGCTTGTGCACACATAATTCAGATAATACTCATTTTCTGGCTTCGCGGCTTCAGTCATAACATCACTCGTATTTGCTTGATGTTTGATGTGTAAGGGCCAATCCCATTTTTCCCCGTTAACGTGTTCACGTTAGCAGAAGGTCTGTCTACCTCGGTGAGGTCACAACCCTCCAAACGAAGCTGTTCCAGGACCAGCACTTCAAATGAAGGAGGTATGAGACATTTCCCAGCATGCACCAGGACAAGGATGGCGACAGAGGAGAAAACGGGACACCTATGAATATATAGGGCAGTTGTCAAATAGGTTAAGCTAACTAATTGTTAACGTTAACTAGTTACCACTAGTCAGTTTTTAATCCGTCGCCAACTTGATGGATATAAACGAGTCTGTAGACGCCATCTTTGTTGTCATTCGGTCGTCATGGAGACTTGTAGCATCGTCTTTACCTGCCAACTAGCGATGACTTCTGATGACGTGTAACGGTGAAGTAGAGGTGAATCATTTCCTAGAGGAACGTTTTCACCCCTCAACACTTTGTCTGAATGGCCGAAGGGTAGAGGTATGAAAAGGGGAAGAGGCACCAATAAAGAGAAATGAGATTGGCCCTAAATCTACACAGGTGGACAGAAAATCACTTGTTCCACATCCATTTAGCAGCACTGATGGATCATTCACAGATATTCAAAAGAAAAAAGCAGACAAAAGGCCTCCCTCTGTAAACTTTTATTATTCATATAAAATGGTGCAGAGGCTGAATTTTCTCATTTAACTCACAATTTTAAAGGAATAAGGGTCTGAACTCTTTGACATTTCTCCATCAGTCCAAACACTGGGACCGCAGACGACAAATTGCAGGTAAAACCTTCACTAATGAGTCGTCGCAGCAGCAAATACAGATGCTTCCTGAATATTGCAGCGGGTTTGATTAGTATGTGAGTCGTGTGCCGCCGCCGCCTCATCTGAACCGAACTGAACCTGCCGAGATTGAACGTGAGGATATGTGAAACACTGGCGAGACAGAAATCTCCTCCACCAAAACACTAAATGAGGGGATGTTTTTAAAGACGTTGCGTTTTATCCCTCCCTCGGAGCTTCGCAGGCTTGAAAAATCTATGCCAAGGAGCGCCGAGGCTCCTCTGGAGGCTCGTGGTGGCCCAACACTATGTACTGTTTTATTTTTGTCTCCCCCTTTTAATTAGTTTTATGTCTTTATGTTGCTAATAAACAGAAAACCCAAGGAGAAATCTGTCAGGCCAGAGCGGTGCATGTAAACATGTCGATTTCCTGCCTTTTCTCTCCGTTAACCTTGTTTTTTTTCTGTCGTTCATGTTAAAACCGAGGTAGTGGTGTTGTCTTCTCACCGTCACCTACACCTTTAATTATGTTCTCATTGTACTTAAAGATGTGTTAAAATGGAAGATGTTGCTGTATTATGCAGGTAGTATGGAATTTGATTTTAGTCTTTTCCAGGTCTGGATAAGTTTGGAAAACCCTCCAGGATTTTGCAACTTTTAACGCAAATTTAACCAATCGCAGCAACTTCTCATCGATTTTTAAACCAATCATCATCGTTGTTTCCTGTTAAAAACATCGACTCATACGTCAGTAGACTCACTTCCTTGTTTCTTCACTGCTAATGACCAATAGAAACAGTATCCGGGCAGAGTTCGTGAGAGATTGTGACAATAGTGAGCGCAATTATCGCAAACACCACTTTTAATGGTTTTATTGTCTTTAATTTTAATTAATTGTTAAAGTATAAGTGTAAGTAAGGAGGAAAAATTGGCTGAAACAAAATAGAAATAAAAAACACAACTTTTGACTTGCTCTTGCAACTTTATTGCAACAAAATGCCTAAAATTACTGCAATTCAGGCAAAAAGTCTTTAAACAATTAATATTTAATGTTTTTCAGACTCATTTGTTCTTTGAAATTTTCAGACCCTCCAGGATTTTACTTAACGCAAATTCACTAAAACTAAAAACGTGAATTCTGCTTGACCTTTTGATTTCGACCAATCATGAGTCATCAGGCAAATTAGGCTGCTAGGGAGAAAAAAAACACACAACTTTTGACTTGCTCCTGCAACTTTATTGCAAAACAGTGTGTTGAATCAGTGGATCCCCAATTCACCACCACTTTTTAAATGGTTCAAAAATATAGGTGACTTCATTTTCCTTTTGATTTAGAAAAGTTATATTGAATAAAAAATAAGGTTACACACCAAGCAGAGGCTACAGGACGGAGGAGGGAAATAGATTAAACTAAAGGGAGATAAACACAGTTTGGAAGGAAGAAAATGATTGAAAACGATTGTTCTAGAATCAGTAAAACTCATCGTAGAAACGTGAAGTTTTGAATTGAAACATTTACAGAGGAAAAAATAAAAAGGAATAACAGAAGTGCGACCTTTTAAATCAACAGACAATTTAGTTGTCACTCAGATCTGCAAGAAGGAAAATATCCTAAATGTTACAATTTCCTCCTATAGCTGATGTTAAAATGATATTAAAAGGAGTAGTAGTTAACCATTGACAGATGGAGAAAAGTACAACTTTTCCCCTGCGTGTTCACACATGACATTTCATTATTAGTCTGCAATATGAATAGATTGCGACGGAGACGGCGATGACTCATCGGTAAGTATCATCTGCACCACCAGCAGAGCGAGACACAGCAACCCATTATTGAATTATACATCATGTTGTAGAGAACACATCAAATATTAACACGTTCGAGTCGATCCGCGCCGACGTCTTCCTCTGGAGAAATTAACACTTCATCCATTCATTTAATGATTAATTGACGAGCGCGAGTTTGAGAATTTAAAGCTGTGATTGTAACATTGTTTCTTTGGAATAAAAATTGTTTAAAACAGTTTCCAGTAGCTGTAGAAATATATCTGAAATGTGTTACGATTAAACCCGTTGAGATTAAATGTAAATGTTGAGGCCTTTACTTTGGCTGATTTTATTATATTTATTTTTTTTAAATTGCTCATTACTTCAGTTTAGTTTTATTATTGTGCCCATAAATTGGCTTTTTTCAATGGTTGCAACAACTATTATCTATAATATCAATTATGCTATTATTATTTAATCTATTATTAAAGTAGATGTCAACTATTTTAATAGCAGATTAGTTGTGTCGACGTTATTATGTTTAGAAAAGAGACACCAGCTGCTATAAAATAGCCTCCATGTTAGCTGCAGACCGCCATACAACGAGTAGTAGAAGAAGAAGAGGAGGACCAATGACGAGCCTCGTTTAGGTCACGTGAGCAATCTCTGGTATAGGAAGTGTTCGAGAAAAAAATGGCGGCGATAGCGTTAGCATAATGTAAACAGCGTTAGCATAATGTAAACAGAGAAAAATCTTAGAGCACTTCAAAATGAATCTTTCAAAGAATAGACGGTATTTCCGTGCGTCACTTTGGTTTTTAAATCCCCAAAACGGACACAAATATGGTGGAAGCGGCCGTAGATATGTTTGAGGATAATTAGCTGAAATGAGCTAGCTTCATAGCCGAGCTACTTCTTCTCTTAGCAGTTTTTTTTAAACCAACAAATAACACAAAGGACGTTTAGGTGGTTCAAATCCTTTAACCATAGTCTTATAGTTTCGTCCTGTTTCGGTGGTGTTTGATTATATGGAGCTATCAGTAGCTGTTTGCTTCGCTAGCTAACAAGGCTATCGAAACCCAACTTCCGGTCCACACCGGAAGTTTAAACATATTCGCAATCGCTTTGCTGACAATGTGAATAACGTGACTTTATGACTTTATGGAGTTTACATTAATAACAGAAACTTGAGAAATAAATATATATTTCTTACATTTAGCCATTTATTCTCAGCTCATGGCTGCATCGCTCAATATCCATTTATATCATGTCACTTAACTTTGTCTGTTTTTAATTGTTTTAGTGATTATTATTTAAAAAGACAACATATATTTCTTACTGTGCTTATGTGCAGATTCACACTAAACTGTCTAATGTGTCTAAAGACCTGATACTACTTTAGTTTTATTTCCTTTTGCATCCTTACTGTGCTATCTATTACAAGTTTTCACGTGTGACAGATTAGTCAATTATCAAAATAATTGGTAGTTGCAGCCCTACTTTTCCCTGTTTTCCATTAAGGTTGTTGTTATTATAGTAATTAATCACGCTTTACCTCGACGAGATGCACAAATAATCCAGTCTCTATGTCCGATGCGTCCATGTTATTCAACCACAACTGTTTTCATCAGTTTCTAGTAACCAAATGTTTCCTGTGAAAACGCTTGACAGCGCGTTTATCCGGTGTAACAAGGTCGTTATTTGTGGCAAAGTGATTTTTCAGCGTCAGATGAAATTCTATTCACCTCCATTAGACTGAGGCCGAGGCAGGAATCTAAGCAGATATCACAGAATGTTTTTTTTTTTCTTCTTTTTTTCTGTAATTTAGATGAAGTGACCCTTTTATAATTCATTGTGTCACTGTCTCAGCCGCCCTCTCCTCCTCTTCTGTGAATGCGTTTGCACTCGCATCATTTTTAAAAATGAGAAAAGACACGAATGGCAAAGATTAAAAAAAAAAAGAAAATCCCACATTCTTCTTCTTCTTGTGCTCCTGATCTCCCTCGATCAGCGGGAGGTCCACAGCGAACAGTTTGAAGTGTGCCCTCTGTGAACTGAGGGGACTTCTTCTGATCAATCTGGTGCCGGTGGAGGAAGATGTTCAGATGTGGCCTGGACCCCACATCAAAACACACACCTACACACACACAGACTCCCAGCAGGAGGTGGACCTCCTCTTCCATCCACACAGGAAAAGAGCTCTTGTCGTTGAAGTTTAGTGGCAGCTTTAGGCCCCGAGAGAAGGAACACCGGTCAGCCTGAGCTTCTTTGGCTCTCACTGGGTCTAAACGGTCAGAAATGAAGAAAATTGCAAAATTTATAATTGTCTCCTCTGACTCTCTCTTTCTCTCTTTTCTGTTTTGCAGTATGATGTACGTGTTCGGAGGCTTCAACAGCCTCCTGCTCAGCGACGTCCTCATGTACGCGTCTCCAAGCTGTGCGGCCTTTCCCACCCAGGCGTCCTGCAACCAGGCGTGGCCGGGGATCCAGTGCGTTTGGAACAGCAGCCAGGAGACCTGCCTTCCCTGGGAGAGCAACGCCATCGGACCCGACCAGCAGCAGCAGCTTCCAGTTTACTGCAACACGAGATCATGTAGGTTGATGCAGTGAAAGCTGTTTTTTTTTTTTTTTAATATTCCTGAGCATCAGCGGGGGCTCGTCTGCATCCACAGCACCGACAGTGACAGGAAAACGCATCACAGGATCTTTAGATGTGTATGAGATGAAACACAGTCTTGACAGATGTTAAACCAGTTTATTTAACAACAATAGTTACGGTTCTTCAGCTTTTATACATCACATGAGAGTATAAGTGTGTGACGTGTCCTATAAACACATTTATCCACATATAACGTCATTTTCTTTCTTTGAAAATGACTGCGTGTCCTCAGTCCACTCCGTCTGCCGTCCTGTCTCTATATATCTATGTGTGTCGGGTGTGTTACACAGGAACAGGGAGGAGGAATTATCAGGGACAGTTCAAGCAGGTCTCAACGTCTCCCTCAGAGGATTTGCTTTCGTTTGCTGTTCACAATTTGTCACAAAAAAAAAAAAAAAAAAAAAACCCTCAGCTGCTGTAGTGTTGGCAGATGGGAACTGCGCCCTGGAATATCTTTCAGGCAAATTTAATACCGGGGAGACCCCATCTCTGCTCTGCTCTGCTGCTGTTGTCTGGCAGTCACTCTGGCCCAGTTCCCTCCTCACCCTCAGAAGAAAACTCATGTCTAGGAAGTGTTGACTGATGTATCAGAATCAAGAGAACAAACGAGAACCAAATAAAATGGTTGCGCTTTAATATTTTTTAAAGCTGCCATCTCATCACATCAAATAAAACAACTAGCGTCTTAAATGGTTAAATAAACCAGTGGTGTCAAAACAGACGAGACATCCGGAAACTTCACAGTCTGACTAAGTGAATTAATGTTTTATGTCTGTCGAGTTTGTGGAACTAATCCCCGCATCTTGTTCTTGTTCCTCTACACTTCACTTTTACAGACGCAGATAACGAAAGGTGTGACCAGTACACCGACTGTTACAGCTGCACCGCCAACACCAACGGCTGCCAGTGGTGCTCCAGTCAGTGCGTCTCTCTGGGAAGCAACTGCACCTCGACCACGGTGAGAAAACCGTCTCCCCGACCAACCTCAGCTTTTCTCCTGCCAGCGCTGCTGAGAGCTGTGATGCTCAGAGCACCTTTTAGAGTTGTAGCTCAGTTTTAGTGGAAAATAAAGTGGTCACAGCTGGTGAGCAGGTATCTGACACGTTAACACGGGGGTCAGTGTCCTGCTGCTTCTTCTTCAGGTGCCTGGACAGGTATCTCTACTCTCTTCTGGATTAAAGGTGAGGGGTCACAACCCTCCAAACGAAGCTATCCCAGGACCACACTGCAAACAAAGGGATATGAGAAATTTCCCAGCATGCACCAGGACAAGGATGCAGTTGTCAAAAAAGTTAGCGATTTAATTAATAAACTAATCAAAACATTTAACTTGTTGCGCTAACTTATCGCTACGCACTAATCAGTAATTAGCATTAACATTAGCATTAGCTTAGCAATCACTAGTTGCCACTTTACGTTTTCCATTCATCTGATAACAGGATCTTTTCTGATCAAACGTCACATTAATGTAAACGAACATCTTGTCAGTTTTTAATCCGTCGGCGACTTGGCGGACGTGAACGAGTCTGTAGATGTTAGTTTGTCGTCATGCGGTCGTCGCCAGCGTCAGCAACTAGCGACGACTTCTGTTGACGTGCAACAGTAAAGCGTTGTTTGAATGTTTAGGAAGGATCAATAGGAGGTGGAGCTTGGACCGAAACAGCAACACAGATGTTACGACGATATGGATCCATGTTTTCACTTCACCGCATCAATAATAATGATTATAGATCAATAGATCGTTATAGCATGAATGTTACTTTAAGACAGGAACAGGCAGTAGTTTTAGAAGCCATAACAACGTTTTTCTTACTTCTTTTAATGTTTTTGATGGTTTGAACAAACCTTCCCTCCATTTTCCTCTGAGAGTTACCGCCTCTCTTACTTAAAAAAAATAAGTAGCTGTCAAACCTGAATAGTGATTAGATAAAGACCTGATGAAGCACGTTCTCGTTTCCTTCTCTGAATCTGATTTAACGACCCTGTGATTAACTCTCATCTCCTTTAGATCCTGTCACTTCGCGCGTCTCCTCTCGCACATTTACCTTCGCTCGTCTTTGTGATGTTTAATAAATAAAACCTCTTTTCTCTCACCACAACGATTTGATAATCAAATACAGTTGACGACCCGGTTTTCTGTCCAAATCACTGCAGACTCTTTAACATTTCACAAGCTCCAAAACCTTTTTTTTTTTTTTTTCCATTGAAAATCTCTTAAACTGAAAATGACCTGCATCCTCTTCATAAAACCCTTTTGTGTTCCATTAATAATAAAATACTATTTCAATTTCAATTTTTTTTCCCACAGAAGCCAGAGTCATTTATGGGCCATGAAATGTAATAACTCGGTACTTTTGAGTCCTTTTTGTCGGTGACGCCTGTTATTTCCCCGCTCTCTCTCTCTCAACCCAGGGGGCCATAGGAGAGTATGATGTTTGCCCCAAGGACAATCCCTCGTACGTGTGCAGCAAGAAAACCAGTTGCAAGAGCTGCACCGTGGACCAGAACTGTCAGTGGGAGCCTCGCACTCCCGAGTGCATCTCTCTGCCAGGTAAGTGTGTGTGTTATTATATGCAAATAAAACCATCTCATTTGCACAAGTTATATGTTTTTAAAGGAAAAAATCAGATTTATAGTCTATTCTAGGTCTTTTTTGAGATGATAATGAGTTCATACTTTGCACATCAATGGTAGTGAGGAGACGGTTCCTACAGACAAACTAAAATGTCCTTAACTTTTTAAATGTCCAGACTGATTTTATAGAATATTGTTGATAAAGTCACTAACGTTACCTGAAGTTGTTTTACTGTCGACGCCGTCTTGTAAAACGTCTGTAGTTAGATTATGATGTTGTCTGTAGCTTTCTTTCAATTTTCACTTCAACACTAGTCTAAGAGCTGATCCCATTTCTCTTTTTTACTCCTCGTCCCTTCAAATAAATCGAGGTGGAATGAGGTGAAAACGTTCCTCTACTTCACCGCCACACGTCATCAGAAGTCGTCGCTAGTTGCTACGTAAAAGACGACGTGACAAGTCTCCATGACGACTGAATAACAACAAACAAACAAACAAACAAAGATGGCATCTGCAGACTCGTTCACGTCCATCAAGTTGGCGACGGATTAAAAACCAACAAGTTACATTAATGTGACGTTTCATCAGAAAAGATCCTGTTATCAGATGAATGGAAAACGTTAGCGATCGCTAAGCTAATGCTAATGTTGACAAATATTATTGATTAGCGGTTAGCGATAAGTTAAGTTTGTAAATTAGTTTATTAATTAAATTGCCAACTTGTGCTGGTCCTGGAACAGCTTCGTTTGGAGGTTGTGACCCCATCACCCTTCAACTAGAAGAGAATAGAGATAAATAGACCTTCTGCTAACGTGAACTCGCTAAAGAGAGGAGGCGGAGCTAAGAAGTAGAAATGTGATTGGCTCTTTATTGATACAAAATGATAAGAATTTGTACATTTCTTTGGAAACGTCCTCCTGTTTTGGCGTCCCCTTTTTCTTCAAGATGGCGTCGACAACCACACAAGTCACATGTTAGTTTGAGTCTTACACTGGTTTAAAACATAGACATTTGTCCCTCACACTGTCGTTATGACTCTTTAGATTGAAATTACAAAACATGAACTTCCTCTAAACTCGTCTGATTGATTGTGTGAACTCTAAGTTTGGGATTTCAGGATGCAGCAGCAGTAAAAGATGAACATGTTGCTTCGGTCTAAAGCTGAAAACACAATCAGCTAATTTCTCTCTAATTATCCTGATGAGCCAGAGAGTTTTCAGAGCTAGGACCGAAAACAAAGACAGCTGCTTGTGTTTATTGCAATTTAATGTCCCCCTCTTATATTTTACAGTCATACTGCGACTGTTGGGCAGCGATTCAGTCACCGAACTGTCTGCAGCACCCAGCTCCTCATCTGTTCTCTCTCTCTCTCCCCTCGCTCGTAGAAAACGTGTGCGGCGAGAGCTGGCATCTGGTCGGCAACTCCTGCCTGAAGTTCATCACGGCCAAGGACTCGTACGACAACGCCAAGCTGGCATGCAGGAGCCACAACGCCGTGCTGGCCTCGCTCACCACGCAGAAGAAGGTGGACTTTGTGCTGAAGGAGCTGCAGATCATGAGCGTGGTGGTAAGAAAGAGGAGGAGGGTTTTAAATGAACCGTCAGTACCCTCGGGTTTGTGCTTCACATGTCATGTTATTTAACACTACGCGGAAATAAACCTCTATCTGATATGTTAGCATGCTAAGTATTGTATTTGACAAGTTACTGATGATTTTAAAAGTCAAAGTCATGTGGGTCTGAGTCTTATATTGTATTTTCAATATTTGAATGTCTGTTTATATATATATATATATATATATAGACATTTAGTATTTCTATTTTTATTTATTGTTTAAATACATATATAAACTGGTGTCAATCGTACCGGACAGGGAGGTTTTTTGGGATTTTTTTTTTTGCTTCCACATTTATAAAATAAATAACAATTTTATTTCTCCGTCACACACCTGAACATCCAAGCACACAATCTGACGTGTGAACCAGCAGGACGTCCATATAAGGAGCTGCTTGTTTTAAAACTCAGAAGTAGTAAAAAGTAGTAAAATCCTTGTTTGTTTTTCTTCTGAACTTGGACGTTTTTGTCGTCTTTCATCTCCAGGTGAGCTCTGTAACGTTTGGACCAGTGAGCGTGAAACAACAGATTCTTCTTTCCTCAGAAGCTCAGACGTCTCTTACTCGCTCCATTAGAGCAAACGCACAGAAGTAACATTATCCCCGACATGAACGGGACTGAACTCATCATCACTAAACACGCGGGTCACGTCGACTCAAGCGAAGCATGACGCCGTAGTTAAGGCGTTATTTCATATTTAGTAGCACCCGGTGGTTTATTATAGAAGAATATCCATAAACAACAACTTTAAAGACCTGTCGTGTCTCTGTTTTTCTGTTGAATAAAGAAAATAAGCAGCAGAATAATAGATAATAACAATAATAGTTAATTCCAGTCTCCTAAATAGCCTCTAGGAAAGACCAAATAAAATTGTCTGGTGTTTTAAATAAGATTCACACCATAATTTCTCCCAGTTAATAAGCTCTGTAGATAAGTGTCTTTTTTTTTTCTGTGGCCTAATCACCGCCAGATCTGTCTAAATATTTAAATGTTTTATGCGAATGTGTCTTTTTCCACTCCAGTTCACAGAAGAGCGGCGTTACGGTTACATAATCACCAACGTGTCGAAAGAGGCGACAGAGCAGCTCTAACGAAGCCGCGATGCACTTCAACGGAAAAACACACAGCGTGATCTCCCAAAGCGGAGCCGCACGAAAAAAAAAAAAAAAAAAAAAAAAAGACATAAATGATAAAAAAAATATGGTTTAAACACATGGGAGGAACACAAACATGTGCACTGGAATAATAAGAATAATTTAAACTTAAATGAATAAACCTTAAATGAAATAATTATGATTATAACTAAATAAAAACAATATTATACATATAAAAATATTTTAAAAAAATATCCTAAAGCTTAAAGCTGTTTAGTTATTGCCTAATAAATACATAAGATAAAAATTTCAAAATAAAAGAATCATCGGTCGCCTTTTATTTTATTTTCTTAAATATCTAAACATTTAACTTATTATTTGTTGCATTGGACTGTTGCATTGTGGGACTTGTAGTATTAGCATGTGACACAGTAAAATAATATTCACCTCTAACTTTGATTAAAGTAGATGTTGATTGTCGTGATAGAAGCAGATCGTCGTCCGTCGTCAAAGACAAAAGATGTGTAACTCTCCGTTTGTTTGATTGTTTTTCTTTGATTTTGTTCGACGATTTAAAAAAGCCGACGCGAGACATGATTCACCGTGTTATACATCGATGCAGTTTAGCCGCTCCAACCACTACACGATCAATCAATCGGAGCGACGCAGGTAATCGAGCTCCCTCTTTGTTTACTGCTGCTGCAACAGCGCGGCCATTGATTAGCGATGGGATGGATAACGGCCTCTCCTGGGTCGAGTCAAGTGAAGCCGCTCAGTCAAGTCAAGTGGAATTAACGTCAGAAGTGATGAAAAATTGCTCCGGCATCGTTACTGTTGCTCATAGTTGTGATGTCTGTTGTTTAAATGTGACATTAAGAGTTAAAGAGAAGAAATAAAAGGTGTTAGTGAAGTTGTGAAATCCTTGTTCCTGACTTTGCCGCTCTGCTTGTGTTCCAGTACAAAGCCACGGTGACGCCGTGGGTGGGCCTGAGGAAAATCAACGTGTCGTACTGGTGCTGGGAGGACATGTCGCCCTTCACCAACACCTCCCTCCAGTGGCTGCCCGGGGAGCCGAGCGACGCCGGGTTCTGTGGCTACCTGGCCGAGCCGGCGTCCAGCGGACTGAAAGCTCAGACCTGCATCAACCCGGTGAACGGCAGCTTGTGTGAACGACCAGGTGGGCTCCACCGCACGAAGCTGAGTTTAGTATTATCAGGAAGTGGCTTTTAGGTCACATCTATCTATCTATCTATCTATCTATCTATCTATCTATCTATCTATCTATCTATCTATCTATCTATCTATCTATCTATCTATCTATCTATCTATCTATCTATCTATCTATCTATCTATCTATCTATCTATCTATCTATCTATCTATCTATCTATCTATCTATCTATCTATCTATCTATCTATCTATCTATCTATCTAGTTCACAATCTACTTTCATAGACGTGGACACAACAGTCAGTGTGTGAATGTGTCGAGCTGCATGAATTGAAACACACCACAGTGTTTTTTTTTTTTTTTTTTTCCATCTCAATTCAAACCTCAGCACGTCTCTGCCTTCGATGCATCGGTTCTGACCGAGCTTTAACGTTTCTCTGTCACCGGTCACAAGACTTTATAGAAAAACCTCATGGAGTCGTCGCCGCTTCCCCTTTTAACTGCTGCTTTCAAAGTGCGAGCTGCACATTTTTACAGCGCGGAGTAGCAGAAATGTAATAAGAGGCAGATGGAGACCTGTGTGGTTTTGCAAATAGATTTGAGCTTCATTATGCAAGTTATAATAAAGTGGCACAGTTTGCTTTCTATCAGAAAGTATACAGGATGATCAACTTTAGAACAACCTTTTGTGTGGCTGTAGTTATCCAGGACAAACAAGTTGTTCTGTTTTCCACATATAGTAACACCTAGTTTATCACTGTCCAGACGGGTTCAGCGGGGACAGAAGTGGCTGAGCACTTTTCTGCTTCCTGCTCCCACCGAGACATCAGAGTTAAAACAAATAAATAAATAAGCAAATATACTATAAAGGGGTTTAAACATAACCTGTTCTCCAGCCAACCACAGCGCCAAGCAGTGCCGGACGCCGTGCGCCATGAGGACCACCTGCAGCGAATGCACCAGCAGCAACTCGGAGTGCATGTGGTGCAGCAACATGAAGCAGTGCGTCGACTCCAACGCCTACGTGGCCTCGTTCCCCTTCGGGCAGTGTATGGAGTGGTACACCATGAGCTCCTGTCCACGTAAGAACACTCACACTTTAAATCACAACATTAAAGGGGACATAGACGACATGTTTTGATCCTAAACAACCTCATTAAATACCTCTAGAATAATCATGAATGTTCAGAGTCAGAGGTGTCAGATATTGACGAGCAGCCAGAGATTAGAAACTATATCGATGAGCTGATAAACTTTATTGAAATTCCTGGACTTTATTTATTCATTTCACCGCTAATAAACGGTTAAAACAACAAGGTTAAAAGTAGAAAACAGCGTCACGCCAGCGTGGTGCGTTCAGGAGCCGTCGGGAAAACACGTGAACACGAACGTTAGCTTGCGTTTTTACGCGTCACCCCAGACTAGACGCTAACACAACTTTACAAAATCTAAACTTTATTAGCATTATTTCACACGCGAAACCTCCATAACTTGTTAATCTCACAGTTTAAACTCTAACTTCTCCCACCTTCATTTTATTTTCTCAGAGCCATCAATTCGGAATAATTATCTGATCATTTCAAACACGTTACTCAGAGATAAAGATGTGATTTGACGGTAATTCCAGTATAAATTGAGCTAATATTCAGTCGGCGCTTTCATTTATTTATCCGTTAGTCGGTGCACGGCGGGTCAGGAAAGTTATGTATTTTTTTTCCTACAGGAAAGCAGATCTTGACATAGGAAAGGGAGTAACTTTTTCCAATAATATATGAATAATGAATGAATGTTTTTGCTGTGATTGTGATGGATCTTTTTTCGTTTAGTGCCAAATTACATTTCATTTTCAGGAAACTTCCCTAGATAGAAAATTAAAGACCCAGTACATGCCGTCTGATGGTTTTCTTCTAATCCGTCTTTTTATCAGTCGACTTGGGCGTCATCGATCTTGTCGCAGGACTCTCCTCGTCAGCATCTCTGCACTCAAACCCGGCGATTTTACATTTTGTTTTTTTTTTTTTTTCAAGAAAAAGAAAAGTTTACTTTAAAATGTGCACAAACACTTTCTACCCGAGGTGTGAAAACTATTTAAAAGCTGATGAAGCTGCAGCAACGTGCATGTGTACATCGTCTCCGGTTTTAACCTGTGAACTGAGAGAAAACTGTTCGCACACGTAAGGAAGAAAAAAAAAATATATAAAAGCATCTAAAGTCTGATCACGTAGTCCTCCGCTTGCAGTTAATGTCCTCAGCCACTGGAGCGTGGTCGAGTACGATCTTCATCAGACTTAAAACATTGAAATGAGCGCGGCTTTCTGCAGCAGACCGTCTTTAAATATTTGTTTTGTTTTGTTTTTTTAACCTCCACTCAGCCGAGTGCATCAAAGCTGCGGCCTCCTCTGGTAGATGAGATGATGATTAATAGTTAGTTTGAAAACTCCGGCTGCTGCTGCTGCTTCTTCAGGTCGATTTAAGTACAAATTCTCGCTCACAGACGCACTCAAAGAAAACCCTGGAGGGTTGAGAGTTAGGAATTAAAATATAGGTACTTTCTTTGTGTTTGTGTGTGTGGAGAGAAGCTTCGGCTCAGGAACGAGCTAAATTTACTGTCGAGTCTTGTAAAGTTTTTATGGGAGTTATTAATGTAAGATGTGGATTAAAAAAAAAAAAACCCCAGAGCTTCATCCGCCTTAACGCCAGAAATAACAAGCTCAGCCTCGGACGTTGACTGCAGATGTTTGTTGTTCGGTTACAGCTGAATATTTTAGAGGCAAAAATCGTTATTGACCAAATTACTGCAGCTTTTCAGCAATCCTTGACCCAATTTGTCCACAAATTTTGACCAACAATCGCAGCTTTTGACCAATCACTGCAACTTTTTGACAAATCACTGCAACTTTTTGACAAATCACTGCAACTTTTTGACAAATCACTGCAACTTTCAACCAAACAACTGCAACTTTCAACCAAACCACTGCAGCTTTTGACAAACCACTGCAACTTTTTGACAAATCACTGCAACTTTTGACCAATCACTGCAACTTTTGACAAATCACTGCAACTTTTTGACAAATCACTGCAACTTTTTGACAAATCACTGCAACTTTTTGACAAATCACTGCAACTTTCAACCAAACAACTGCAACTTTCAACCAAACCACTGCAACTTTTTGACAAATCACTGCAACTTTTGACCAATCACTGCAACTTTTGACAAATCACTGCAACTTTCAACCAAACCACTGCAACTTTTGACCAATCAATTCAACTTTCAATCAATCATGGCAATTTTTTGTGCAATTTTTGACCAATCATTGCAACTTTTCTGTAACTTTAGTTTAAAAATTACTGCAATTTATTTTCTTTTTTTGATCATTGTAACGTTTTGCCCAATTTTTTACCGATCAGTGGTAAAACCTTTTGGCCCAATCATCGCAACTTCCCTGCAACTAAAAAACAAACAAAAACAATCAACTGCAGATGCTTATTGTTCTGTTCTAGTTGAATATTTTAGAGGTGAATAAATAAAACAAACGAATACTGACTGTGTTGTTTTTGTGTTGTCGTCGTCGTGCAGCGGAGAACTGCTCCGGGTACCGAACATGTGGCCAGTGTCTGGACCAGCCGGGCTGCGGTTGGTGCACCGACCCCAGCAACACGGGGAAAGGTCAGTGCATCGAGGGCTCGTACCGCGGACCCTTCCAGACCTCGGTACCGGCTCCGTCCACTCTGCCCGGCCTGCCCGCCAACCCTCAGCCGGCCCTCAACGCCAGCATGTGTCCCAGCGAGGCCAAATACAACTGGTCCTTCATCCACTGCCCAGGTCGGTGGTAGGGAAGTCAACCGCTATGTGATGTTATATCAGTTCTTTAGATGTGGCGATATGGACCCATGTTTACACTTTGCATCTATAATATTTGTTAATTATCGGTTGTTACACCTCCGGTAGGCGGCTCGGTTTAACACGTCCTCATAAACCAGGCAAAGATTAAATTACAGGAACGTTATTTGTGACGAGGACGTGGCGTCAACAGACACTTCGCACCTCATTTTCTCACCTTGATCTACTTGTAAATTAACTTTTTATATAAATCGTGCATCTCTTTTTTTTTTTTTTTTTTTTCCCTTTTTTTTTTTTTTACAGCTTGTCAGTGTAACGGTCACAGCCAGTGCGTCAACGAGAGCGTGTGCGAGAAGTGCGAGGACCTGACGACCGGACGTCACTGCGAGAGCTGCATCTCCGGTTTCTACGGCGACCCGACCAACGGCGGCAGCTGCCAGCGTGAGTGTCCACGTCTCCTGAGACGCTAAATCCCCCGGACACTGTCTTTTTTTTTTTTCCATGTTGCACAACTTCATTTAACTTGTCTGTATTTTGCAGTCGAAGTTTTATGTCGGGCCCCGGGATATTAAAGATTTACTCTGCTCTTTACGCTGATACTGACAGTCAGTCAATCAGACGACAAATCAATCGTCAGGTCTTTCTCATATATCACAACCTGCGTTTCCAGTTTTCTCCTCTATATCCGTGACAGTTAATCAATGAACTAGCAGCTCTGCATATCTTCATCTTGTCACCGTTACGCATTCGTTGTTTATTCAAAGTGTTTATTCTCAGGAGGGGCAGGGGGGTCAAGTGCGTGTGCTGCATCGCAGCTAATCATGACATTCTTTACATCACGTTTGACTCGCGGCGTTATGAGAGCAAATAAAGTACAAAATCAACACCTCTAAGAGGAGGTAATGAAAAAATAATGGAGATAATACATGTACATAAATTACGATTTGTCGTTCCGCCAGCTGTTTCCCTCACTGTTACACAGATTTGGACATATTTCGCAGCTGTTTATGCCAGGAGGCTCAGCCGTTTGAGAAGTGATAAACGGCATTAATGTGAAGGATGACGAGCATTAACATTGGAGCAGGTGTGATAAATCTGGCTCTCTGAATCACCAAACTATAATAGACAGTTTGGCATCTGTAACAACCACAAAAAAAACCGTCTCCTGGGATGTAGAAAGTCACCTCTGAGCGTGTAGTGGTGGTTGTAGTAGGAGCTGGCGTGCGGAGATGAAATATGATGCAGGAACATCCTTTCTTGTCTTTTCCTCGGAGAACGAGGATTGTATTTCTACACTTCAGGGTTTCTTCTCAGAGTCTCTGCGTTTCTGAAAAGGACGACTCGTGACGAGGACGCCAGGGAGTTTTTTGTTTTATTTGTTGTTATCAGATTTAACAACTATAATCAAACCCTTCACGATTTCACGTTTTTGTGATTGCAGCTAGTCCCCATAAATTCTGCACGAACTTTTACCAGTCACTGCAACTTTTTTCACAACTTTGTACACATTTTTCTTGACCGATCGCTACAAATTTTGACCAATTATTGCAACTTTTACACACTTTCTGACCAATCGCTGCAACTTTTTACACAATTTTCAACCAATCGCTGCACTTTTGCACAAATTTTGACTAATAACTACAACTTTTATACACTTTCTGACCAATCACTGCAACTTTTACGCAATTTCTAAACCAATCACTGCGACTTCTGGTCAATTATTGCAACTTTTTACACAATTTTGGCCAATCTCCTTAACTTTAATGCAATTTTTGACTAATAACTGCAACTTTTATACCCTTTCTGACCAATCACTGCAACTTTTTACGCAATTTTTGACCAGTTGTTGCAACTTTTTACACAATTTTCGACCTATCGCTGCAACTTTTACGCAATTTTTGACCAATTGTTGCAACTTTTTACACAATTTTCGACCTATCGCTGCAACTTTTACGCAATTTTTGACCAATTTTTGCAACATTTTCCACAATTTCTGACCAAACACTGCAACTTTTACACAATTTTCAACCAATTGTTGCAACTTTTATGAAAGTTTTCACTCATCGCTGCAGCTTTTGCACAATGGTTACCAGTCACTGCAACTTTTTCCGCAACCTTTGACCAAAGGCCTAAAAATCTGGAGGAACTAGAACAAATCACATCATTTTAGTATGAACCGGTTCTTACACTAAGGTGCCTTCAGCCACATTGCGATAATAGACCTCATGTTTTCAGATTTGTGGGTTTACGTGTTGAACACAGTGAGGAGAGCAGCTCATTACCTCTTGATGATGTTGAGTCGGATCAGGCAGCAGCATTATTTATTAACGGTGAACTGGGAGCATCTTGATCATCCTGGGATTCATATCCACGTTGTTTGAGTCATGGTTTAAACTCAACGCCTCGCCGTGAAGAAAAGGAGCCGGGATTCAGTGCGTCAGCCTCCATATGTGAATATGTAAATATATGTAAAACTGTCGCCGCGACGCTCAATTATTGATTGTCGTGTTTCATGTTTCAGCCTGCAAGTGTAACGGCCACGCCAGCATGTGCAACCCGAGCAACGGCAAGTGTTTCTGCACCACCAAAGGCATCAAAGGAGATCGCTGCCACCTGTGAGTCTGACACCTCTTAAACCTCCATCTCTCTGCTCTCAGCTTTTACATTTACATCAACACTCCTGCTTCATCTGCAGCTTCAAGTTAGCAACTGTAATATCTCAATGGAGTTACATTTAATTGAGGGAGTATAGATTATTTATGTATTTGTTGTCCATAGAGTAGAAGTACAGATACTTAACCAATAAATGACTTTGGTAGAAGTTCAAGTCGTCACTAGAATGATACTTAAGTCAAAGTCTTAAAGTATCTAGTATTTACTGTACTTAAGTATGACAAGTGATCTATTTATAAAGTAAATGCACTTTAGTAATGAAAGTAAAAGTACAAGTACATGTTAATAAAACCTCAAACACCTCAAACAAACAGAATTTTCACATTTACTGCTGTGACAACTTGAGCTAATTTAGCTTCGTTAACGTCCTAATTTTAGTTCATTATGAACAAGCTAATGTTAGCATGAAGTTGTTGCTAACGTTAGGATTAAATTAGATCGTAACATTTTTTAACGTCCTAATCTTAGAGCTTGTTTATTGAGGATTAGCATCTTTTACTGCTGTGACAACATGAGCTAATTCACAAGAAATGCTAACGTGCTAACGTTGAAAAGTTTCTCTAGCAAACATAATTAATCATAGACAAAGTGTTGAGTCTGAACTAAAGTATGTGAGTTTCTTCAATATTATATAATAAGTTTTTGTCACGTTCTAGTAGCAGCTGTTCATTAGCGCTCGCAGCTACGCGCTTCTTTTTTTTTTTTACCACTTATCTGAAGCGTGGCCTTCATTACCACGGGCGGACCCATTCAGACTTGAGATAATGTTTCATAAATGAGCGGTCATCAAGGATGAAGATGAGGCTTTTATCTTTTATTCTCTTTTCTGTTTAATTGGTAATACAAAGTGATGTTTATCAGATTCCTCAGGCCTCGTTCTTCTCTCTCTTTGCTTTCTTTTCATTGTGACGTTGATCGAAGGTTAATAGGCACACGCACACACACACGCACGACAACAGCAGTTAATTTGTTCCTCACTTTCACAGTTTTCTATTTTTTTCCTCTTTCTTCCATCTTTTCCCCATTTTTTTTTTCCCTCCATCCTGCCTCTAACACCTCTCCGTCTTTTTCTCTTTCTTTCCGTTTCAGGTGTGAAGTCGAGAACCGTTACCAAGGCAACCCGCTCAAAGGAACATGCTACTGTAAGTGGAAACCCGCCATGTTGTACCTCTTAGCGATACGATGACTCTACAGTGTAACCCTATGTAGCCAACGTGCAGCGTTTAAGTAAAACGTTTATTTTCTCCATAAACTCATAAATGTTATCACTGTCCAACAACATGGAAATCATCCTTAAAAAAGTCTATATACACGTATCTCAAACATCAGCACTAGTAAGACACAAGTGCATATTCTACGTAGTATATTGAAGTGTCCATCGTTCCACACTCAACTTTTTGACCATAATGAGTGAAACCATCCAGGTAGTTTGATGTTAGAAGATGAGTCTCTCAGCGTCGTTATTCGAGAGACAAACAAAAATAAGGTGAAATATTAAACAAACTACGTCCTCTCGGTCCATAAAGTGTTTTTAACAACAGAGTAGCAGCTATAAATACCTCAGACCTGGTGGAGTCGATGAATCTGAACCACTTTCACACTAAATGGGTCGACTCGGGTTTCGTGACCCTGTTCTCCGACGCCTCTGTCTTTACCGAACAGACGCTTCTGTTATTAACAATGTGAATTTAATCTTTCCAAAGCTTCGAATGTTGACATTTTCTTCCCTTTTAAAAAGAAAATAAAAGATATTATCATAAAGTCAGTGAGCTCTTCTGTTTTGTTAGAAGAAGTGAATGAAAAAAATATTTAGTGAGAAGAAAGCAGAGGGCTCTGGGGACGGCAGGTTTTTTATTTATTTATTTATTTAAATAACCGTCGCCGCTTTTATTTGTGGAATCTGCCAGAAAAAGAAAAAAAGAGGAAATGACAAGAAACCTCCTGAAAATACCGATGATAACAAGTAAACTCAGTTCCAGTAAATAATTGGAGAGATTCATGTATTTATACATGACGATGCAGATCAGATGGTGACCTCTTTCATCTGCCAATTATGGAAACTTAAACGGATGTGAGGATTTGCAGCTTTTCTTTGTGTTATAGTTTTGTAAATTGCATTTGTTGCTGCTGACGTAAGAAAAGAATGAAAAGTTTCGAAATCACAACACGTGTAAAGAGGTTAGAAGGTGTTTTTCCACATTAATGCAGGATCCTATAATTCCATCGGCCTCACCGTCGTGACACAAATCCAAAATCTTAGAAAGTCAAAAGTAAAGTAGAAATAGAAAATCTGGATCATCTCCCGCCCCGAGCGAAGTCTGAACACTCGTTCCTGTGGGACTTTCAAACCAAACTGATCAGGTTGTTCTTTTCTTTCTCCCACCCTCCCCTCCTCTTTGTTCCTCTTGTTCCTTCCTTCGTCTCCCACGCGACACCTCCTCTTCAAACAGACACGCTCCTCATCGACTACCAGTTCACCTTCAGCCTGTCGCAGGAAGACGACCGCTACTACACGGCCATCAACTTCGTGGCCACACCTGAGGAGGTATGTGACAGTGAAGTCACAGCACTAAAATCACCACCTGATGATGATGATGATGATGATGTTAGCAATAACTGGATCGATGTCACTAGTTCACAGTTGAGTCTAGTTGACTCAGACGCTGTCGTGATCAGATCCTCCAGGATTTAATGACGTTACAATCACAACTATTAACACTAATTCAACCAATCATTGTGGATATTCCTGAGGTCTTTGACTGGTGACTACCTATAGCAGCTACAGTCAAGGAGACTGGACTTACACATTAAAAATAATGTTATGATGGGAACTATTAGTAAAAACAGTCCAAAAGCATGAAAATGTCAGACTTTTAAATGTGGTTCTGAGTTCGCTAGCGCTTAGCATCGCTAACATTTAGCGTCAGTGACACTTAACGATGCTAACTCTTAGCATCACTAACATTTAGCATCGCTAGCTCTTCAAACGTCAGACTTTTAAACGTGGTTGTGAGTGAATCAGTGAGACGGCAGCAGCATTTATCTCACATCCCTCCTCTGATTGGCCGTCGCTCTTTGTCAGTCTCTTCAGACTCCTCCAGTTTTCTAACATGACAGATCCAGTCCCGGTCTCAGACCAGGTCCCGACGGCCTCTGATGGAGTTGTTAGGGCTGTTCACACATTATGATCATTAACTGATGATTCACCAACCATCAGAGGACCAAGTCCACCAGACACCACCACTGGAGATCACTGGTGAAGTCGGTAACATTTCAACCCACAGATTTTCTTTAAAAATGCAGAGACGAGCGCAAACAAACACTTGTGACTTCACAATAAAAGTTCCACATTAAAGAAAACAATTAAAATTGGCTTGAGGGTATTGTTTTTTTTTAAAAAGGAAAAAAACCCTACATTATTGAACTAATGAAGGAAATAAAAACATGAAATAAAAAAACTACAGGAAATTAAAGCATCAACTGTAATAATGCAGTTACCAGTTAACCCAGTTAGCAGAGAGAGAGAAACAGTAGAACAACAAACTATTATTAAGTTTAAAATCTCCCATTAAGACCAGGATCTTAATTTCTTATATATAAAGATACTTAATATAATCATGAGAAATGTTTCTATACATGAAGAACAGACATTATACTGTATTTCTGTTATTACGTATGTAAAAAATGTAAATGAATGGAGCCTCTTCAACTATTCATCCCCACTGGAGCGATTTAATTGTGTTTGAGAGACTAATCAGTTGTCAACAGACGCTGCCTTTCAGTCAGTAAACAATAATTAGGTCTTAATTTACACTTTGCCTGATGATGTCAAAGCCGATATCTCTTCACAGCTGCACTTCCAGCGGTTTAATACGTACACATTTCCATCTCTTGATTCTTACTCAAACATTTGTTTTGCTAATTCAGCTTCCATTAGCTGTGTAAATTTGCTCCCGTCTGCAACACAGTAGCCGACTGTGCAGCTGTGAAAAAGTGCGTGCTCAGGATGTGCTGCGCTGCGCGTCGGCCTTTTGACCTGACACCGATAAAAGTTTAGAAAAATCTTTTTCTAAACTCGCTCACTTGACTGAACTGGACTTGTCCTCGTTCTCGTTCACTGAGTTCTGGTTTCACACTGTGTTTGAAACGGTGGTGGTAACACTGATAATTTGTGTTTTTTTTTTTTTTTGTCTCTTCAGCCAAACCGGGATCTAGACATGTTCATAAACGCCTCCAAAAACTTCAACCTGAACATCACCTGGGCCACGAGCTTCACTGGTACGTCTCTATGAACAACTATCAGCTGATAAACACATGATTAAGGCCGACGTTTGGTCTGTTTTCTGCTTTATTTCGTTTGTTCCAAATGCCTTTAATTTGAAGATCTTTACCTAATTAGTATCTGCTGGTGTAGATAATAACACTTCCTGTATTATAACATGAATTGATGGTTTTTTTTTGGGTTCTTGAGGCTGAATTTGCCTGATTTCGCTGCAGCTTCTCTAAAAAGTTGCAATGAAAGTTGTGGATTTGTTGCAATAAAGTTGCCGTAACAAGTTAAAAGTTTAATTTTTTTTTTACCTTTTTAAATGGTAAATTAATTTTGTTAATGTTTTGTAGCAATAAAAAAAAAAAGTTGCAATTTATTTTTTTTTAAAATTTTTGTCCCTTATTAGAGGGAAAAACATTTTATTAACGTTTTTGTTGCAATAAAGTTGCGGGAGCAAGTTACAGTTGCGATTTTTTTTCCCCTCATGAAGTAGAAAACTAATTTTGCAGGAATAAGTTAAAAGTTGCATTTTTTCCCTTTATAAAGGGAATTTTATAAAAATGTTTTGTTGCAATAAAGTTACAGGCACAAAATGAAGTTGCAATTTTTTTCCCTTATTAAAGGGAAAATTCATTTTGTCAGTGTTTTTGTTGCAATTAAGTTGTTTTTTTTCACAACTTTAACAAAAAAACAAGACAAAAATTGGATAATTATGTTAATTTCGTACGTAACAACCCGAACACGTCCGTCCTCCACCAGGCTCTTTTCCTTTTGTCTCCCTCACGTTGTCGTCTTCTCCGTCTTTGTGTCGTTCAGCAGGGACCCAGACCGGGGAGGAGATCCCCATCGTCTCTCGCAGCAACATCAAGGAGTTCAAGGACAGCTTCTCCAACGAGAACTTTGACTTCCGCAACAGCCCCAACATAACGTTCTTCGTCTACGTCAGCAATTTCACTTGGCCCATTAAGATTCAAGTAGGTTTTATTCAAAACAAATAATTCACTTTGACAGTACTCGGTTCATTTTGCAGCACAGAGAGATGTAATCTCCACTAACGTGAATTAATTTAACACTGTCAGGCTGTATTAGATGTGAGTGGCGTGTGTGACTGCTTCCTGCTGAAATTAACATCATTACTGTCCAATGTTTCTTTTTAATAAACCGTGAAATACATTTTAGGCCTTACTACCTTATTAATATGAAAAGGAAGATATAGTGACAGCTGAAATCTGCTGAAACGGAAGAACGTCTTTGACAAATCTAACTGTCCAGATTCATTTCTGACAGACGGAAAGAAACAGTCAGCTCTCACATCTAAACATCAAAAGCTGTTAACTGTGTTTTGTTGGATATTGGAAGAAGGGAGAACAGTCTAGTTGACACCAGTTGACTTCACCAACGATCAGTGAGTCTCAGTCTCTGTCGTGATCGTTGGCGACTTGTGTTCCCATGATGTGGAGTCTCAACAACTGGTCTGAGACCTGTAGTGTTCACACCACAAGACTTGTCAGCGATTGACTCCCGATCACACCGTGACGTCACCAAACTCTACGTCTGGTCACGTGAACTAGACAGGATGTAGCCGCTGCTTCTGGATCAGACGCGGGGAGTTTGTAGAAAGTGAAAATGAAACAAAAAGCGTTAAAACGTCAGACTTTTAAACGTGGTTGTGAGTGAATCAGTGAGACGGCAGCAGCATTTATCTCACATCCCTCCTCTGATTGGCCGTCGCTCTTTGTCAGTCTCTTCAGACTCCTCCAGTTTTCTAACATGACAGATCCAGTCCCGGTCTCAGACCAGGTCCCGACGGCCTCTGATGGAGTCGTTAGGGCTGTTGACACATTATGATCATTAACTGATGATTCACCAACCATCAGAGGACCAAGTCCACCAGACACCACCACTGGAGATCACTGGTGAAGTCGACTAATGTGAACTAGACTTTAGAGAGGATGAAGCTGGGCTTTGTGCTGCGACAGCACAGGAAATGAAAGGTGACGGAGGGAAAAGTTGAATCGACTCGATGTCAGATGAATAAAAAAAAAAAAAAAAAGGGAAAGATGTGACAAGACGTCATCATTCATGCTGCGCTTTAGCAAAACTCTTCTCCACGTACAGTATTTTATTTTGTTTCAGATTCACGAGCCATTTTTCTCAACAGCCGGATGGTGAAATGTAAGTGTTGGCAGTCGCTAGTTAAAGTGAAAGAAAAATGTGGTCAGCGCTGGAGGGAATGGATGGAAAAAAAGTTTCCTGTGCTTTTGGTGTTGATGTGGCTCGTCGGCAGCAGCGGTAGTGAATAGACCTCTGTATGTGCTAACTGTGTGTGTGTGTGTGTGTGTGTTAATGCACTATTCATCACACTCACATAGTTAAGAACTAATCATTAATACCACTATGGCTTTGTCTTAAATGACTGTGAGTATATGAGTATGATTGAACAACTGTAATAATAATAATAATAATATTTTGTTTGTTACATGCACATACAGTTAGCATACAGTTAGCTGGCTACTGGAGAAGTACTACAGCGGACTGTGGATGTCAAAAATATCAGACGTATACAGCGTCATGTTTGGTCAGAAGCTCCACCCTCAGGTTCTTGCAGACCTGGACAAGTGGACAGACATCTGTATGGTGGAGAAATCTAGTTGCTTCAACCTGCGCTCCCACAGCTCACCTTTAACCTCAGCATAACAGCATAACATACAGAGTTAGCACTTGATGCAGACTTTGACTGCGCTGCCACGGCTGGTGTTTGCGTTTGGGAGTGAACGGCGCCTCGGGCCTGGCTTTATATATATATGTGTGTGTGTGTGTGTGTGTGTGTGTGTGTTTACCCGCCTCTATTCCTCCCTGGATCAGTTCTGGAAGTTATTTGACTGGTTGCCCCCATGTGCCGAGCTCCTTCCTCCTCCTCCTGGAGGAGAGAGAAAAATCCTGCCTCCATCTTCCACATCCTGCCCCCGTGTGTTGGGCATTTAGTCCGACTAGTCAGTCAGTCAGAGTCAGTCAGTCAATCAGCTTCAGGAGGTCACAGTGCAGCAGCTCCACAGCACAAACCAGTTGAGCTGCGAGAGATCGTGCTCCTCTCTCCTCTCAACACCTTCTTGTCTTGCACTACTGTGGTGGGATCATGTAGAAGAATCACCCCCTTCTGTTAACGTGTCATTTTGCACTCATGGAGCTTTACCTTCATCAGCGAGGTAACAATTTCCATTTATTTATTTTTGTTTTGTTTTGTTTTTACCATTTCTTCTTCATACACTGCCGGCCTTCAGCGGTCCACTGCAGTGTGGCACTAGGATGTCAATGTGTGTGTGTGTGTTTGTGATCGTAGGCGGTTGTACCTCCGGTGTTGGCAGGCAAAGATCCGAGTGTTTGGAAAAACGGTTCACAAACAGCAGCTGAGAAGGGCAAAGTGGAATGTTAAGTTGAAACACATGCTGCATTTAGAGTGGGCCGTGCGAGCTAAGCTCTCTCTCTCTCTCTCTGTCACCACCTCAAGGTTGCTTCTGTTTGCTTTCACGTGGTCGGAAGTAGAGTTAGAGCAGCGTTCATAACATCCCCGAGTTTGCACCACCCGATCCCCTCCGCCGCCGCCACCACCACGACACCTTTAGCTCTTTTAAATGGGTCGAAACCAGAACCTTAGACCTCATCTCCACCTCCTCTACATGTAAAATCCTAAAACTAGAAACAAAATGCACAGACCCCAGCCCACATCTACAGGAGGATGTTTTCCTACAATTAGTCACATCTGATAATAAAATCAAAGATTATACAAAGTTGTTAGTGTCTAGTCTAGAGTGAAGTGATGCGGTTACACTTGTAACGCTAACTAACGTTATCACAGCTAACGTTATCACAGCTAACGTTATCACAGCTAATGTTATCACAGCTAACGTTATCACAGCTAATGTTATCACAGCTAATGTTATCACAGCTAATGTTATCACAGCTAACGTTATCACAGCTAACGTTATCACAGCTAATGTTATCACAGCTAATGTTATCACAGCTAATGTTATCACAGCTAATGTTATCACAGCTAACGTTACAGCTAACGTTGTTACATCTAACGTTATCACAGCTAATGTTATCACAGCTAACGTTATCACATCACAGCTAATGTTATCACAGCTAACGTTATCACAGCTAATGTTATCACAGCTAACGTTACATGTTACATATATTTCCTAGAAAGACTCAACAACTAAACTTAACCTGACACGTTGATTTCTAGTCTCTGGTCGACAGACTGATCCTCAATATCTGACTCAGGATCAGACGCGTCAGGTTGAAGTTTAATGACTCACTAATTCACCCTTTACCTGACTGGTTTACTCACCGATTAACTGATGATTAACTCACCAATTAACTCACTGTTTAACCCATTACCTCACTGGTTTACTCACCGATTAACTGATGATTAACTCACCAATTAACTCACTGTTTAACCCATTACCTGACTGGTTTACTCACCGATTATTTCACCCGTTAATTCATACATAAACCACAATTAACACACCTGCTCTGAAACCTGTTGTCGCCAGTTTATCATTGTCAGACCTTCTTTACCTTCGTTATAAACCGACCAATCAGCTCCCAGCTCATTTAAATATTCATGATCTTACTGAGCAGAAGAAAAACTGGTTGTTTCATTCTAGAGGTTTTATTTCATGAGGTTACATCAGGTCGTTGAAGATCCTGGACCTTTTTTTCAGTCCAACCGAGTCCTCGAAGAACAGTTTATAATATTAAAATAAATGTCCTCTATGACTTTAATTTAAACAGTTTACTACTCTATTTGCATCACATTAAACACGCAGGACTTGTTTTACACATAATCAAAAAAAAAAAAAAAAAAACAAGACGCGGATTCTCTGATGACTTCATCAGCGTCGAGCAAGTGGCATCATCAAAGTGAAATCACTTACTCCGAGATTAGTCAGCAAACACTTCCTCCTCTTCTCCTTCTTCGTCTTCTTCTCTCTGGATGAAGAATAGATCTGAATTTAATGATGTTTGTAATGAAACGCAAATCCCAGACTAATTACATTAAAGAGCTGTGATCTCCTGTTCCGTGCCTTAGTGAACATGTCATGATACGGCAGAGATTAGAACAGCCTCCAATTTAATGTGTGTGTGTGTGTGTGGTGTGTGTGTGTGTGCAGCTGTAGTGTATGTGTGTGTGTGTGTGTGTGTGTCTGTGTGTGTGTGTGTGTGTGTGTGTGTTTATCTGGGACATGCATGACTGTGGTTTGATACCGATCACAGAGAAGAGGAGGGAGAAAACGCAAACACGGCAGTTTTTATTTATTTATTTATGTATTTATTTTTCCCAGCTTGCAGCAGTGACAGATACGTATTATTCATTCATTGTACGAAGACTAAAAACTAATCTGGGGTGGGAAAAAAAAATAATAATAATAAAAAAAAAAAATTATAGTCATATTAACTAGACAATGTAAATATAAAAAAAGAAAAATAATTCTCTTAAAAAATGTAATTTGGGCGGTAATTAAATCATTGTACTGACCAAATTAAAAAAAAAAGAAAAAGAAAATATAATTTATTTTCTTTAAAAGTGCAATAATTATTATTATTACTCTGTCTTTGCAAACACTGATAAAACAAACTTAATTCGAATTAATTAAAAATAATTATTTTCCACCAGCATCGTCAAAGAAAATGACAAAAACCTCAAATGATTAAAAGTGTCACTGAGATGCTAAACGGCTAAATAAATAAGCTAAAATAAAGCAGGAATTTTACATATATGCTAATTATACATGAACAACATTTGAGCTAAATGCTACGTCGGTATGCTAACACGCTCGTAATGATTCCAGTCTAAATGCTGAATGCTACTAACAACAAACCCTGAAGAAACATGTCTTCAGTGATGTTTGTTAGCGCTAAGTTGCTGTCGCCCTGCGACCTCATCCCAGAGTTTACTGTTGTAGTCATGGTAACCGAGCGATTGAGGTGTTGGACTGGAGACTCAACGACGTTTCATTTGGGGCAGTTGGTGGATAAAATGGAGTAAACCACTGGACATCGTCGGGGCAGTGTTGGACAGTATAAGAAGCCTGAGTCAGGCCCCTTCTGGTCGACCCACTGGGTCCTTAGATTGAAAAGAAAATGAATGAAAGTCACGGAGAGATAAAAATTATCGTCCGATCCACTTTGACTTCTACCCTGAATCCCACATGTCCTGTGTCTTAATTTAAATGACAACTATCAGTGAATCAAGACTATGTTTGTGGTGTAACTGTTGATTTAGTTGATTTAACAGTCTGGTTTGTAGTTTCTTTCCCCGTCTCTTCCCCTCTGAAGAGAGAACGAGGAGCAGGTGATAAAACTGACCAGGTCAGATATTTTCCTAGGTTAGCGCAGCTAGCTCTGAAGCTAACGTTAGCTAAGTCGTAGGTCTACGTGGTCTCACACTAAACCTACAGTAACGTTTGCTGCCTGTCACTAAACAGACTCTCTCCATGTCAAACATTATCTTTAACATTCACAAACATCACATGTTAAAACCAGGACACATTTTAAACTGGACCAGGAAATAACTTTCATCTCTCCATTGACTCTCATTCATAATTTTTACAAGGTTATGGACCCGTGGACTGGACGTAGATGGACGTGACTGAGGCTGCTTGTAGCTCACGTGCGACCAGCGAGAGAAACAAATTCACATTCTTTCTTAGGATGTGTCTTATTGTTTCCAACTCGGCACTAAAGTAAAGTTCGCGTGGGGAGTATAAACTCCCTGACGGACATCAAGGGAACATAAATGGGCTTTATGAGGTTCCCTTGAGTGTCAACACTCGACATTTAGCCGCCGCAACAACCGTTATCTCACAATCTCCTCAACGCGGTGGCGTGACGGTAACTTGATGAACGCGGCGGACGTTGTATCATCAGAGGAGCCGTGTTTCTTTTTTTGACGTCTTTATTAAGGCCGCCGCGTCTCAAAGCGCAGCCGGGTTCAGAGCAGCAGCTTCCTTTTGATATTTGCGAGCGGTCGTCCTAAAGGAATCCCTGCCACTCAACGCTTTTCATATAATCTCCCGTAGTTTTTCTTTAATCCTTTCGTTTCTTTCACCCACCTTTTACATTTACGAGCACAGAAATGTGGATTTACTGTTCGGGAAATTATGAGCAGAAACTTAAAAAAAAAGAAAAGAAAATGTCGTCGTTCTGCCTGATCTGTCACCTTCTGATTCCAGCGTCTCTAACGTTATTATTTCCTACTAACCTGAATAGATTTCACTGCTTTTTGACATTTTTATACCTCAGACGGAGCAGCAGGTGTTAACTCTTCAGGGTTTTCCTCTTTTTTCTTCTTCTTCTTGTGAACACGACATCTAAAGAACAACTCGAAGGAATCTTAAACATGATCGTGATTGAAGATCAATAATCGTCTCCTAAATGACCATCTTGGAAACTGCTTCAAATTTGGCACAAACGTTCACTTTTCACGTGGCGGAGGAATGAAGTTTTACTGAAAAAGTATCGTCGTTCTTACAGTTAAAGACAAATTATGTGTTTTTGATAAAGTTTCATCCTTAAAAAAATGGTATAAAACCATAAAAGTGACAAAGACGAATCCAAATGAACGTTAGTGATGCAGACACAAATAGAAAAATCAATTAATTAGATTAAAATGATTATAAAATCAGATAAAATGATGATAATATTAGTAATAAAATAATTTCACACAAGCCATTAAAGATAATAATAAAACTATATAAAATTATAAAAATAAATAACAAAAGTAATTAAAATAATAATAATAATATTTTTAAAAAAATCATAAAAAAGAATAAATAATAATAATAAAACAATTATAAAATAAAATAATGCAAAATAAAAATAATATAAATCATTTAAAATAATAATAAAATAAATAGTAATAAAAATCATAAAATAATAAATAATGAAATAAAATAAAAATAATTAGATAAAAAAAAAAAAGTAATTTGTTTTTATCTAAACAGTTTAATAAAAATCTCCGATTTTTAAAAAACAATTGAATTTTGTGTCAGACTAAAGGGTTAATACATTAATTAGTTCTATAATATAAATGTGTATTTTGTATATTTATATGTTTTATCGTTCTCTCTGTCCTTCTACTTGTGTCGTGATCGATTTCAGCTAATTGATTAATTAATTAATTAATTGATTGATTAATTAATTAATTAACAAACATCCTAACAAGACGCTAGAAAGAACCCGTCAAACGTCTGACGTCGGACACGACGTTCGGGAAACTGAACGAACAAACCTTTTTTTTGTTTGTTTGTTTGTTTGTTTTGTTTTTTTTTTTTTTTTTTCTTTTCTTCTTGTTTAACTCTGTCTCCGGGCGTCTTGGCGCCATGAACTTCTCGGTGTTCAACAGTCTGGAGCAAAATTATCACACTGGAGGATTTGGCGCTCAACAGTAATCAACAGCAACACATTAGCGAGCCAGATGGTGCTGACTACACAAGTAAATTAGACCCCGGGCCCTTCACAAAACACACACACACACACTCCTGTCATCACACTACAGAGGCCACGTTGTTCTTCTTCTTCTATGAAGTCGCTGTAGATTTAAATGCATCAAGTTTTTTTTGTTTTTTTTTTCTCTCATGCATATATTTCTATTCTTCATCTCATATTAAGTATTCATAGACAAATCTTGACACACTCGCAGCTGGAGCTGGCTTTCTCCTGCTTTTTTTTTTTTTTTAACTGTTGAATTGCAATGCAAATCTCTCCCTTCTGCTGCTGCTGCTGCTGAGGAAATAATAATAAGCCGTAGACGGAGATGATGACGATTTCTGGTCTGAGGTTGGGGGGGGTTGTTCTGCCTCTGGATGGAGATGTAGATGTAATACCTCCGTGTCGCCAGGGTGAGGCAGTGTTGTGGCGTTGCAGAAATCAGAAACGTGAGTCGTCTTAGTTTTCATTTTTTTTTTTTTTTTTATAGAGGAAGAAGAAGAGGAGGCAACCTTGATTAATTGATTGAAAGAATCTCTCGCTCTTGTTGTGATTAAATGGTGAATATTTGTGCCCACATGTGCAGGAATGAGGCTTTTATGTGTGTGTGAGCAACATGGAAAAAATGTGGAAAGCACAAAGACAGATTGGGAATCTCTCTCGGAGATGCAGCGAAAGCACCCAGGCGGGTACCAGCTCACGTCGACGGCGACGAATCATAAATATTCTATACGTCCGACATAATATCCAACATGCAGCAGCGTCCGAGATGAGAGCAGATGCAGCATTATCATCTCTCTCTCTTTGTATGTGTGTGTGCTCCTTTTGTCAGATCTACAAGGTCGACTCAGGTCTATAACTCGTGTGTGTGTGTGTGTGTGTGTGTGTGATGCTGACCTTGTGTTTTCATCTCTCTCTTCCCACAGATCGCCTTCTCCCAGCACAGTAACTTCATGGACCTGGTGCAATTCTTTGTCACGTTCTTCAGGTGAGCATCTCTCTCTCTCTCTCCCGCTGTCACTTCACATCTTTACACCTTCACGCCACAGATGTGTCGTGTGTTAAAGTGCTTCCTGCACACGCGCGCATACGTATAAACACACACGTGTTTGTGTTTGTGTGTGTGATGCAGTGTGGCTTCGTGGTGATGGATCACCAGAGCTGCTCTGTGCCTGTGCACCAGCCGTTACTATGAACAAGTGCAGCAGCTTCAGTGCTTTAGAGGAGCTGGTTAGCTGTCAGCACAAAACATACTAACACACACAAACACACACACACACATGTATATATATATATATATAAAACTCCCTCTCCATTACTGTATAGACTCACAACATCCAAACACAAGCACTTCCACTACTTTCCCTGTTTGTTGAAAAGAAAAAGAGAGAACAGATCTCAAATTTTTCCCTCCTTTGGAAGATTTGAAAGTGCCTGATTCATTTCAACAGCACCTGATTTATATCAGTCACCCCCCCCCTGCACACACACACACACACACACACACACACACACACAGTGCAAAGCAGACACACATGCTGTTTGAAAGAAACATATAGTTTAATATTCACAGGCGACACACTTAAAGGATCTAATCTAATTTGCTCTGCGGAGCCGCGGGGACGTTTGATTCATTGTGGATAAATTCAACACATGGACCTGCAGCATATTTATATAGAACTGGTAGTTTTTATATATAGAAAGATTCTATAGATAGATATGGAAAGATTCATTTAACTGTGGTAACTTTCTGGATAAAGGTTTGTTTTACAACAAATTGGTCCAGTTCTGAATATTATAATTTAATTATTTTAACCAATTTTAATGCAAATGACATCAGCAAAATGTCTCCACGGTTACAAAACTTTATATTTATCTCCACAGTTACTGTCGAAAACAGTCACATTTTATACTAATGTCATACATATTTAACAACAGAAAGGAGATATTTTCATAAAATACTAAGAAGTATCAGCTTCTATTATAAATAAGATTCTTTACCACATGAAACAGAAGATATTTATGCTGATTCTAGTAGATTTCCCTCCATAAATAAAAAAAAAATAACCGGGTAAAGACTTTTTGTATTAAAAACAAGGAATATTATCAATAAAGCGTGGTAATTTAGTCTAATTCTAAGTAATTATCATTGTTCTCGATGATAGAAAAGGTTTAATCACGTTAAAACAGACTGTTAGACTTTTATAAACATTATTAATTCCAGCAGCTTTAACCAAATCGCTCCATAGCTGCCATCTGCCGCTGCTGTGATGAGGAATATGTGATTTTTAAAAACACGTTGGCGGAACATTAATAGCAACGATTTATAAACAAGTCCACTATCAGCAGCCTGTTTGACAACATGGTCGCTTATCGCCAGCGTTTTCCCTCTCGAACCGAGCGTCGGTATCGCGTATATGTTGCATGCGACACGTCTGATGTGTGTCGGTGAATCGGCTTCTGGATCTGGAGCGGAATTAAATAAATTTGTCGTCGCTTTGCCGGGTAATGACGGAGGGGACGGTGGGGCGGGAGCCCATTGAATTGGCTCGCCGTCGTATTTCACTTCTCCAGGAACCACAGTAATGTGTTATCGATTTAAAAATGAGCAGCACCAAAAACTGTGTGATACCGGTGGAGGAGGGGGGGTGGTGGTGGTGGTGGTGGTGGTTGCACCAGTGTGTCCCTCACATGCTCGACTGCACGTGCAAATTTATTTCTCTGGAGCATCTTATACATTTGTTTGTTTGCTTCCCAGAGGAGATTTGTCTCTGCGTTACCCCAGAAAATAATAAATAAATATCTGGCTGCGCCCGGAGTCGCGCTGCTTTTATTGATCCAGCGGCCATGTAAAGGCAGAGACATTTGATAGGTCTGATTTGAAGGATTCTTTTGTTTGTTGACCGGCTCTTTAAGCCCAATACGTCGCCGTTCGATAATGGTGTGTTTCAGCATCGATTCAGGCTGAAAAAATAAATCACCGTCCTCCTGAATGACTGAAGACTGAGGTTTACACTGGACAGTATTTGTTTTATTCACCCCAGGAACACAGCAAACCTTGGGTTGTTAGTGATTTAGAGTCAAATGTGATTAGTTTTCGAGTGGATTCAGTGATGCAGGGAGACTGTCTTTACTGAACAAGACTCACATGTTCCAGGAACAAGTGTTGACCGATTCCTAAAGTCTAGTTCACACCAGTCGACTTCACCAACGATCAGTGAGTCTCAGTCTCTGTCGTGATCGTTGGCGACTTGTCTTCCCATGATGTGGAGTCTCAACAACTGGTCTGAGACCTGTAGTGTTCACACTACAAGACTTGTCAGTGATTGACTCCCGATCACACCGTGACGTCACCAAACTCTACGTCTGGTCACGTGAACTAGATAGGATGTAGCCGCTGCTTCTCACCGTGATTTACAGCCGTTTATTGTTGACGAGCACCGGTGAAGACGCTGCCTCCGACACAGACTAAACCTTCGGGTTCGGCTCCTCTGACGTGGAGACGCCAACGAGACGACGATCTGGACGACGACGAGTCCGACGCACTGACGGTACCGAGGACGCTGCAGAGAAAACAGGAAGTAGAGACGTTTAGATGTGAAAACACATGAAAACAATCCTCTTACTCATTGATCAGATCCTCCAGGATTTAATGACGTTACAATCACAACTATTAACACTAATTCAACCAATCATTGTGGATATTCCTGAGGTCTTTGACTGGTGACTACCTATAGCAGCTACAGTCAAGGAGACTGGACTTACACATTAAAAATAATGTTATGATAGAAACTGATACTAAATTGGCCACCATGTAAACATGACAACATGTGGATCAGACGAGGGGAGTTTGTAGAAAGTGAAAATGAAAGAAAAAGCGTTAAAACGTCAGACTTTTAAACGTGGTTGTGAGTGAATCAGTGAGACGGCAGCAGCATTTATCTCACATCCCTCCTCTGATTGGCCGTCGCTCTTTGTCAGTCTCTTCAGACTCCTCCAGTTTTCTAACATGACAGATCCAGTCCCGGTCTCAGACCAGGTCCCGACGGCCTCTGATGGAGTCGTTAGGGCTGTTGACACATTATGATCATTAACTGATGATTCACCAACCATCAGAGGACCAAGTCCACCAGACACTTATATTTAAAAACTAATTTAAGAGCCTTTTTTTGTTTTATGAAATGTTGAGTAGCCAGAAATCTTCAGTTTGTCACGTATTGCGGTGCTTTAATATATTTTGATATGTTTTCAGGTTAAACTCCTTTGCTCCTTTTTACACACAAATGCAGAACGTGCAGTTTCTCTTGTCATGACTCTGGTATGTTTATACACATGCGTCAGCAGCGGTTTGAATGTTCTCACGTCAGCAGTGGAAATGTGTAAACCTGCACCTGCTGTGAGTAGGAAGCAGCGGCGGCAACGATCCACAAACACAGCAACTCCTCCACCACTTCTCTTCCCCTTCCCTCTTTCCGCTCCTTCATCCGTCACTCTCTTTTTTTTTTTTTTTTTTTACATTTCTTTCCCTCCTTTCATCTCTGGGCTCTCTCTCTCTCTCTCTGTGTTGCTTTTATTCCTCTTGTCTTTTCACTTTCTTTCTTTCATTTCAGTCCCTTCCTCCCTCCGCTCTCCTCCCCTCTTCTCTGAATCGCTCTTAATCCCACAGCTCAGTCTTTTTCTTTTCTAATGTGTTTGCTGTCTGCCACTGATTCAGCACAGATGAGTTGGGACCTAAAGTTAGCCCGTTAGCTCGCAGCCTTGTCCCTGTTTGCTTCTGTTTTTTTTTTTTTTTTTTGTCACGGGCGTCGCATTGTTTGTGTTTGAGTGTTTTTTTGCGAGGACAAGAGGAGGAGAGAAGTGCTAATTAACATGAAAATTGTTTGCATTTTTTTTTTTCCCCCTCTCTCTCTCTCTCTTTCTCTGCCACGTTCCCTGTAGGGACAGATGAAGGTGGTACCATCCTGTTATCTGCAGCACCAGTGCAGATACACCCCAACCCTCCTCCACCCTTCCTCCAACCTAATTCATTCTCCAGCCATAAAACCCACGATGCATTAAACATCACATCAGCGTTTTATCAGCAAACAGATGCGTTCGACATATTGCCCCATTTAGCCCGTCCGGCACTTTCCTCACCTCCTCAACTTATGTTGAATCATGGCTTTTAAAAAAAAAAAAAAATTTACCCAACTAAATCTTTCAGGCTTTGAAAAAAAGAAAAATAGAGAGCCTTAGAGAATGATGTGAAAAATTTGGAAAACCGGGTTTTGAAAATGAAAATGTATTCTCGACTCAAGCTGTCATGTTTTTAATTTTAAACTTGGCTGCTGCCGCTGAAGCAAAAAAAAAACACGAACCTCCTCCCCTCTTTGAAGTGAGTAATAGTGACCTGAATGACAAAAAAAATGTTCTTTGCCAAATAAATCCAAACTAGTGGATGGAGGGAAGCTAAAAGATGTCATGGAAATATTACCGAATTCTGACTTTGCACATCTTTTCTTCCGCCGCCTCCTTCCTGCCGGCATCATAAGCTCCTGCAAAAATGAAACAAAAATATTTTTAGTAAAGTAGTTTTACTTGGGACTTGATCTGAACCCACAGTGTCTTTGAGAATTAACGGTTCTTGAATAATGTACGATTAACAAAATTCATCTTAAGCTTTTCAGCCAGTGCAGATGTTTCAGCGTAAAGGTGGAGTTCACAGACATAAAACAGGAGACAAAGTTTTTTTATTTTAGTGTTTTTATGTGTTCCGAGAAAAAAAGAACAACGTAAAGGGTGTTCCAGATCAGCAGATTCATCATTTTCAAGAACAACAGGCCGATGCGTTCGTGAAGAGCGAGAAAAAATGATGAATCTGCTGATGTGGAACAACCTTCATCACCAGTTGTTATAAAGCAAGATGTTAGTAAGTCTTGTAAAACAGTGTTTTTAATAAACTCTCAGTTCACTTACTAAGTTATCAGTACTTCAGTTTATGTGTAGGGACCCTATTCATGCTACTGCTGAAGTGAAGTGATATTTTGAGCTTTATTAGTGGTTAAAAAATGACAATTTAGATACGTTTGGCTGGCTGCCCCATTTACTTTCATTGTTAACTATTTGGTTGTGAAAACAAAAGACGGTCAAAGTTGATATTACTTCAGAGTTTTTCAGCTGAATGCAGATGTGTCTGTGAAGCGTTAGTTTACAGAAACACGGAGACAAAGTTTTATTTTAGTGTTTTCGTGCAACTGAAACGGTGGAACAAAAGAAGACAAGGTTAAGAAGCGGTGATGAAACTGTCAGCGTGTGAGTCAACATCCAGCCTCTCTTGACCCGTCAGTCGCTCCCACATCTTCTTTGTTCTTGGACCTGTGTTTGTGTTTTTATTTATTTTATACTTTTTGATGGAAGCATCAAAGTGACTGAAGAAAAGAGTTGGATCCATTGTTCTAGAACACTGACCACACGTCGGCCCCTCTTTTCAGGGGTTTTTCTTACTTTGGAGTAACCTCTCTAATGTCGGTCCCGATGTCCCAGAAAATCCCCTCATTCCCTCTTGCGGCACACCTGTGCTTCTTGACAGCTTTTTATTAAAGTTACTTTTAGCTGTATGTCTCCAGCCAAACACTTGGAGTGCTTACTCTATATTTTTAGGACGCGAGTCGTCCCGGTGAGACACAAACCTAGTCAGAGAGACTTCAGCCTGTGTTTCCTCAGACTCTTAAAAAAAATATAGGTTGTGATTAAAATTTAAAGAAGTGGTAGAAGTTGCTGTAGTCAGCTGTTGGCTTTTTAAAAACACTGATCAGTATCTTAGAAAATCTTGATTAAATAAACAAGACGTAGCTTATGCTTCACCTTCAAGCCTCTGAAGACGCTTAAAGTTTGAGTTTGTTTTCACAACCAAATAGTTAACAATGAAAGTAAATGGGGCAGTCAGCCAAACGTATCTAAATTGTCATTTATTAACCACTAATAAAGCTCAAAATATCACTTCACTTTAGCAGTAGCATGAATAATAATAGATAAAACTCTCTATCTCAATAGATTTAAGAAGTTTGTTTGTTTTTCTTTTGGAACAACATAAAAGATGTTCCAGATCAGCAGATTCATCATTTTTCTTGCTCTTTACAAATCTTACAAATCTGCATCACAACACTTCAGTTTATGTGGAAGGACTGAAGTGAGGCTGAAGGCTGAAGTGAAGTGATATTTTGAGCTTTATTAGTGGTTAAAAAATGACAATTTAGATACGTTTGGCTGACTGCCCCATTTACTTTCATTGTTAACTATTTGGTTGTGAAAACAAAAGACGGTCAAACTCGATATTACTTCAACCGACGTAAAAAAAAATCTCTTTCTTCATGATAATGTGATGAAGTGGTTCTAAGCTAGCTGAACACAGCGTTAGCCACATGGTGCTATTTCTAGGGCTGAGCGCCACAGACATTGTTAGTAAGGAGATGATAAGTACAAACAAACGCATTTAGTTTTAATCTCTTCATTGGATTTGTTGACAATAATAAAACCGTAAAGCGATGACTCTTTTTTTCTGGGGCAAGACACAAAAAAAATCCACCCTTTTTAAATCACAGACGACAGAATTGTAGACACACTTCCTGTGAATCAGCACACCCTTAAAAAAAAAAGAAGGTGTTGCAAAATCATAATTCACCTCACTTTGCAGCCACGTTTACCACGGTGGCGTATTATAATAATTAGTGATTTATGTTGCTTTTGGCGGTTTGAACAGAGAAGGGATGTAATTTGGTCGGGGCAGAGGCGTTTAAAAGATGAGGTAACAGCAGGTTACCTGCCCCGAGCCAAGTCTGGGTGGATGTGTGGGCGGCTGGGATTTGATGATATGAACGTAGCTCTGCCGCCATCAAGGAGACTGAAATTCTCTCCTCGTGCCACTCAACAGGTCACGAATCCTTTAGTTTTTTTTTATTTATTTATATTTTCCTGATTACGTTCAGATGTGATTCTGTCTATATTGGCTCCATCATCGCAATCATCATCAGACCTTGAGTACCACCACCACCACCACCACCACCCACAGCAGCAGCAGTGTTATTCCACTCACTGACCTTGGTCTGAACCGTTTACCTCGTTAAAGCAGAGAGGTGATTAGTGTCGTCGCTCGTCGGTCTCTTGAGTCAGCATCACCGCCGTGTGTTTGTGTGTGTGTGTCGCTCTAATCCTCCGTCTGCCTCCTGTCTCTGTTCCCTCCTTGTGTTTTTGTTTTTTAAATCGTGATAAAAGTCGCAGTGTTTGTAGCCGCGTCGTTGCAGTAAAGTTGCGGGGACCTACGGCTCAACGTTTCACGGGAAAGTTTCTGTGATTGGTTGCACATAATTCGCCTGTTTTGAAATTGTTTGGCCTAATTAGTCTGATTTTGTGAGTAGAGTTGCGGTGTTTGTAGTTGTGTTGTTGAGATAAAGTTGCAGGATATTTCGAAAAATTTGCATAAAAGTTGCAGTGATTGTTTGCACAGAATTCGAGGCGATTGGTTGAATTTGCTTTAATATTATTATATTATTTGAGGCCTTTTTTGATGTTGTTGAGGCCAAATTTGTTTGATTTCTCTGCAACTTTTCTTTAAATAATTGCGATTAAAGTTGCAGTGTTTGTAGTTGTTTTTTTTGCAATAAAGTTGCGTAACATAAGGATCAACGTTTCACAGGAAAAGTTGTGATGGAGATTTGTCGAATTTCTGTTAATAGTTGCGATTGCAACTTTGCAATATTTCAATTGTTGCCCCATTAAAAAACATAAAATTGCAGCAGAAGTTGCAGGTGTTTGTAGTTTTTGTTGCAATAAAGTTGCGTAACATATGGATCATATGGAAAAGTTGTGGTGATCGGTCGCACAGAGTTTTTGGAGATTGGTTGAATTTCTGTTAATAGTTGCAATCGCAACTTCGCAATATTTCAATTGTTGCCCCATTTTGCGGCAGCTTTTGTTATTTAAAAAAAAAAAAAAAACATGAAATTGCGGCAAAAATTGCGGCCGTTTGTAGTTGTTTTTGTTGCAATAAAGTTGCGCGGTTCGTGGCTCAACGTTTCACGGGAAACGTGAAAGTTGCTGTGATCGATTGCATTTTTATTTACGTTTCTTATCGCGCATGTTTACTGCGTCTTCCGAAAGAAACAAGGAAGTGAGTTGCCGTGATTCTGTTGAATTTGTTAAAAGTTACGATCTCAACTTTGCGAAATCTTGGAGAGTGTGATGTAATTTGGGTGAAACTTCCCTTTAAATGGACGCGAGATGAAACCGAAACAGATTTCGCTGTTGGCTCCAGCAGGTTACTGGTCGTAAGGTCAAGGCAGACTGATGTTGCGCTTTAGAGTGCAAACTTGCAAATTCTGCAGACAGAAGTAAATAAAGGCCTGACAGCTCTCCGATATGGATTCACAGCCTCCCCCCCACACACACACACACTCACAGCAGCAGTAAAAACACCTACCCAGCTTCACACCATCACTCCGGGGGCTGTCTGTGTCGGCCCCCGGGGCTCTGAGGACAACCAAGTGGCAACTCATGCATATTTTGTCAGCTGGAAGTGGCCTCCAACAGGACATAAATAATTCTGTTGTTGTTATCATCATCTCACTACTCGGGCCTCTTAAACACATCTGCAGATTTAGACACTGGCACAGAAAATCTCTCAAACACAAACACACACACAAGCGGTTGTTGTGCACACACTTAGAAAACGCTCTTCACTCAAACACAGGAGGCAGCTGGCCACTCTGTGGTGCTGTGCGCCCTCTGAGCTGTATGATTGCCCTTCACACACACACACACACACACACACACACACACTTATGTCTGGCTCTTCTTTTACCTCTGCTGCGTCTCTACAGCTTCACGCCGCAAAGTTTGGATGTGGCCGTGTCGGTGGTCGGCTCAATACAGTCGATTCAAAATGTCAATTGAAATCGCAACCCGTTTACTAACGTCAGATCGTTCTCAATTACCCGCCCCCCCTCGGTATTTTGGCCTCGCCGTGTTCATTATCGAGCTTGGAGCTTTTCTGGAGCTCGGATTTGGAAAGAGATCCATCAGTGCGATCGGTTGAAAAAGAAAGAAAGTGACATTGACCCCCCCTTTCTCCCTCCAGGCTGTTTTCTCACCCTCCTTTTCCTTCCTTCCTGTTTCCTCCGTTTGTATTTGTACACAAACGTCAGCGTCAGCATTCACAGAAGAGCTGATCGGTGACTTGACAGAACAGATCAAAGCCTCAACAGAAAATAGTCGAATTCACTGTAGCTGCGATTGATAGAAAATTAATTATTTAATAGAAAATTGATGCGTTTAAAGCTCTGGGGGGGCTTCAAACTGGTAGCTTCTTTAAAGTGATGGTCTGGAGTAATTTACCACGAATACAAATCAAACACCCTCCAAGAGATATTTTACACTGGTTGAAGAAACATTGAGTTTTACCGTCTTTTGTTTTCGCAACCAAATAGATAACAATGAAAGTAAATGGGGCAGCCAGCCAAACGGATCTAAACTGTCATTTTTAACCAATAATAAAGCTCAGTATCAGTACTTCAGTTTCTGTGTAGGGACCCTATTCATGCTACTGCTGAAGTGAAGTGATATTTTGAGCTTTATTAGTGGTTAAAAAATGACAGTATAGATCCGTTTGGCTGACTGCCCCATTTACTTTCACTGGAAACTATTTGGTTGTGAAAACCAACCAATCAAACTCATATTTGTGTTGAAATAGACTCTGGGTTCAAATTGTTCCCGACCGTCACCTTAAGTTTTCGGTGTCATTTTAGTCGTTTTATCACAACCACTATGAGGACACGTTGTTTTCCCTCAGTTTATTATCGTCATAGAAACAGAAAATCTAAGTTTGGATTACATTTGAAACTTTTTTTTTTCACTGTATTTTTTTATATATATATATATATATATATATATATATTTGTTCTAGTTTATAGTTTAAATCACTGTTTTCCGACATGGAGGTCAAGACCTTTTCAGGGACGAGCAGCAGAATAGGAAATTGTTCTGTCACTCAAGATCGTATTCAGTCTCTCAGCGTTGCCAAATTAAGGGTTTTTATTTTTCTCCTCTGTTATTGTTTTTGTTTTGTCTTGTTTTCCTCGTCCTGATGTGACAGAGCGGCAGTGGGAGGTTGTTGGCGCGAGGCGATCCAATCAAATCTTTCACCTTTTATATATATATATATATATATATATATATATGGTGAACGATGTGGGGCAAGGTCAGCGTAAGTCGTCGTTGTGTTGGTGCCTCAGTTTTCTCCTCTTGGTGTTGACTGACAGACTCTCCATCTTTCTCTCTCACTGCCCCCCGGAGACACCTGAGAGAGAGAGAGACTCGGCGACATGTTGGAGCTGCGCCCGTCTTCCTGTCTTCGTGTCCTCAGGGGTCTCCCTGGGCGCTTAGGAGGGGCTGCTGCTGCTGCTGCTGTTGTTGTCAGAATCTCCTCCTTCTCTCCAAGCTTTTTTTTTTGGTTCTCTCTCTGCCTCTTCTTGCCGTCTCCATCTTTATCTGGCTACTTCCCTCCTGCTTGTCCATTTATCTCTCAAGCTCTTTTCTCTTCTCATATTCTCAACCTGCCTTTGTTACATCCTTAAAGGACAAAGCAGGAGTTACAGTCATTTTAGGTCTATTAACAATGATAATGAGTTCATACTTTGTGTTTGTACTTTTTAATTTCAACCTAAAGAGTCATAACAACAGTGTGAGGGACATAAAGTTGAGTGGAGACAAATGTCTGTGTTTTAAACCAGCGTAAGACTTAAACTAACATGTGACTTGACAAACCAACATGTCCTGAACGTTGTAAATGTCCAGACAGATTCAACAGACAGAGTCACTATGATACCTGGAGTCGTTTTAATGTCGACACCGTCTTGAGGTAAAAGTCTGTAAAAGTCGCCGGCGGACGTCAGTACAGGAGAGTATTTCTGTGAAAATGCACAAATGAAAAAGGAAACAACATCACAGTCTAACTCTGACTTTACCTCAAGACGGCGTCGACAGTAAAATAACAACATTTGTCTCCACTCAACTCTGTCCCTCACACTGTCGTTATGACTCTTTAGGTTGAAATTACAAAACATGAACTTTCTCTAAACTCGTCTGATTAATGAGTATGAGCTCATTATCATCTGACTTTTCCCTTTAAACTCCTCCTCTCTCTTTGTATCTGACCTCACCGTTGGGTCACCAGCGGCAGAGATACGAGCAGAAGAAAAGTGCCTCGTGGCGAAATCTTCTTCTTCCTGTTCGGTCTGCGAGGAGCTGAAAGCCGCTCGGCGTCGGATAAATAATAAATGAGCCACATCAGTAGGTTTGACTCGGAGCGTCCACTCTCCCTCCTCTTCTTCTTCTTCCTCTTCCTCACCTGTAATGAGGAGGAGGAGGAGGAGATGCGGGGACGTGAACTGGGCCATAACACTCCTGGGGACTCCCAAGAGTGAATCCGAGTCTTTTTCTTCCCATTCGATCGGCTTCGTGTCCACTCCACCTCGTCCTCGTCCTCCTTCACGCACATTACTCTTCGCTTTCAGGTCCTTGTTGCAGAAAGTTTGTGCTAAAACAAAAAAAGATGATTTTTTTTTTAAACACTGAATCTTCTCCTTTGATTCACCAAACGGTTTCTAAATCCTCTCATCCCCTCGGCTGCTTTCGTTCTTCTTTTCATATCAGCTTTTGTGTTTTTGTCGCTGCCGTTTCTTCTTTCTCTAGATCAGATCTCGTACCAACAAACTCCAGCTCTCAAGCTTAAATCGGCACTTTCTCTGCAGCTGCAGTGGACGAGTTTACAGTTCAAACGATTCGGTTTGATTAGTTGCAAGTGGAATTTTTTTCTTTCTTTTTTGATCGTAAATCTGCAGCTCTGCTTTAAAACCCACAACACTAACGACGCTCCTTTTTGTAACATCACTAACTAAAAAAACAATACATGATATGATAAACTGAAGTAGTCTTCTTTTATTTCCAGCTATATAACGTCTCATAAAAAAAAAAAAAAAATGTTCTAAAATTAAGGGACCGTTAACAAAAACAGTGAATGTATAAAATAATAAACAGAAATAAATAAAATCACTGATGTCGTCACTTCTCGTCTCTTGAAAACAAGTAAACTACTAAACTGAAAATAAAACACAAACATAAACTTAAATTACAAAACAAGTAACTCATATAGCTAACGGTTAGCATCACTAACATTTAACATCGCTAATGTTTAGCGGCTGTAATGCTTGACATTGCTAACACTTAGCAACGCCTGGTTTTAGTGCCACTAACATTTAGCATTGTTAACAAGTAGCATTGCTATCACCTGGCATTGTTAACTATTAGTATTGCTAACAAGTAGTATTCTAATGTTTTGCATTGCTAACGCTTAGCACTGTTAACACTTAGCATTGCTAACACTTAGCATCGTTAACAAGTAGCATTGCTATCACCTGGCATTGTTAACTATTAGTATTGCTAACAAGTAGCATTCGCTAATGCTTTGCATTGCTAATGCTTAGCATCATTAACACTTAGCATTGCAAAAATATAGCATTGCTATCGCCTGACATTGTTAGCTATTAGTAACGCTAACAAGTAGCATTGCTAAAGCTTTGCATTGCTACCGCATAGCATCGTTAACACTTAGCATTGCTAGCATTCCGCATCGTTAACGCTTAGCATCGGTAGCTGCTAGCATCGCTCCGTATGACATTAGGAACACAACACAAAATAATGAAATACTATTAATAAGTTTACAAGTTTCGACTAATAGTAATAAGTAACAGCTCCACTATAAACCACTAACATCTGGTAAAAAAATCACCTGTTTTTTTGTGCCACATTTGATTTTCTACGTTTCGTCTCTTTTAACCAACATAAACCAGAGAATCAAGTGGTTTCCCCCCAACCCGTCTCCCATTGTGAGAGCAGTGAGTAAACACAGAAAACAAAGCTACAGAGATTATTCAGAAATTTGTATTCTACAGTGCGTTTGGCTCTGCCTCCGTCTCAGGTGGGTTCGACTTCTTGGAAGTGTCCCACCACCCACCTCGTGCTGCAGGCTTTATTGAAGACAAGTGCAAGGCAGAATGGGACCTTTTGAGCAACTGCTGTTTAGTGTTTTTTCTTTTTCTTTCTTTTTTTTTTAAACAAACTTATCAGCCAGTGGTGAAAATCAAATGGCATTTGGCTGGTGAACAGGTTTAATTTCCCACCCGGGAGGAAAAAATAAAAAGCCAGTGGCGTTGGTAGAGCTGGATTAATATTCAGCCGGTTGTTGTGGACAACGGAGCCAACAGTGTGTTGGTGTTTGCCCCGTGGCTGTTGTTTTGCTGTCAGGTGACGCGTCAGAGCTCACCACTCTCTCCTCAACAGCTACTGGCTGTACTGTAACACACACACACACACACACTGACATGAAGTTTCTGTCATTTATTAACCTAATTTCATCAAAAGAAAATCAGCATCGTGTCAAATTTGTCAAACGAAACTTGGCTCATTAGCTTTATCGCTCATTGCGGGCGTTGCTAACGTTAGCGGTACTTTCAGACTTCATTCCTTCATCCGACGTAGCCGAATCGAAGTCGACCAGACTGGTTTTATTTCTTGAAGACTTGAGAGTTTTCTTTAGCTCTGACGACAGTGTTCACAGGCGTTTTATCGACAGGCGTTGGTCAGTACGGTTAGTTTCAACGCTGGTTGTTAGCGTCGCTATTGCACCTTGCTTAATCGCGATTTTTCCTTTTTGAGTCTTTAAAAAGTTTTGCGACAGCATCTTCAGCAATTTACTCGTTTGCACCGAGACACAAAAATAGGGGAAAAAAAAGTGAAAACGCTGCAGTACATATGTCACACCAGTTGGTGGCACTGTTTATAACAAACATCATACAATCATAAATAATATAATAATTATAAAATAGTGTAACGTTTATGTTCCGAGGGCTCCCGATCGGACCTCGCTAGCGGCGTTTAACCCGTTTCACTTGTTCCCATGGTAACACAGCATCCCACAGTGGATGGTTGTTTCAAAAACATTGTCTCCGTGTAAACAAAAGGCCTAAACGACAAAGAGTTTTCACGTTTCACCAACCTGCGTGTAAACGGTCACACTGTGTTAATGACAGTTGTTAGCGAGTACAAACAGTTGCGACGTTAGTGGTCGTTTGTGTCGCTCAGTCACTCAGAGCTTTTGTTACTCGCAACGAGAGGTGTTAAAGTTATTTTTTAAGAATGTATAATGTTTAAAGTCCAACTGGTTTAGACCCAACTACGTCCGATCTCGTCACTTCCTCTGTTCTTACTGAAGTTAGCACGTTAGCCAGGTAGCCTCCGAGTGGACGATGGTCTCTGTAACTCAAAAGAAAAGTTGTTTTGTTCTTCATCTCCACATCGATTGTGTTGTTTTGAGTGGGAGTAACAGTTTGAAGCATTTAGACGAGCAGAAGGTCACCACCACTACCACCACCAGCACCAGCTAAAGTAAACATCTCAGGTTTGTTTTCACCGTCTTAGATATTAGTTTAAATTTAGCTTCTATCCTCTTTATGACCGCTGTATCAGATCAGAAAAAAACCTCTTTTATTCGCACAAGTTCCCTCCAACCTTAAAGACTTGTGCTGCACCACCACAGTAGCAGAGCAGAGAAGATGTGGCGCTTTTAAGTAACTGTAAAAAAAGAAAAACACACACACACACACAAAGCGGCGTCTCCACGCAGGAGCTTAAAACTGCTGCATCATAAACAACGTGGGGGTTTTCTCTCTTTTTCTTTTTCGCTGATTTTACTCTGAACAAGTCAAAGAGCAGGATTTTTTTTGTTTTTTTTTACTGCACCACAATGACTCAAATCAGGACGTTTTCAGGTAAATGTTGCTTAAAACACAATTTTACCCGAGGACCTTTTTTTTTTAATTTTATTTCTATTTTTTTTTTTAAATCTCCCTATTTCACCATGTTATTATCTACGATCGAGTCATTCAAGGCAAACGTCCTGAAGTAAACACCGTCCTAGTCTGTTCCTTCGCTCTGCCAAATTATGATTCAGTCCAGATTATGATTCATGACAAAATATCGTAAGAAAACACGGGGAACATACTTGTTTCTACCTTCAAAAGAAGGATTTTGGGTCTCATTTTTTTTTCCTGAGGCACTTCAAAAAAAATAGATAAATACATAAAAAACGAAACTGGACTTGTTTGAACAGGGTCATCAAAGTACTTTTATTCAACTTAGTCAAAAAAAATCAGATCACAGCAGCGTGTGTTACAAATACAAGGTTGTTTTTTTTTTTTTTTTTATATCAGAGACAGATGTATTTGCAGTGAGTGTTGAGTGTTGTAGCCCTCCAGGCTGCATGAAGATACATAAATCTCTGCAGTTGAAAGAAGTAACACAGATTTCAACACAAGCTTCGGCAATAAACACTGTTATAAGGTTGTTTTATTGTTGCTAAACAGCTAACATTAGTCTTAACCAGCCTTGGTTGCTTCGGTTTCATATTTGTATGTTACCGTCGCTGACGCAACATCTTTCTTTGATATGTAAGCTACAGTAAATAATGACATGAGAAGCTGAGGTGTGATTGTTCTTTCTGCTCCGTCTGTACGTTTTTAATCTACGTCTCCTCTTTCTGTTTGAGTCCAACTAAAGTCTTTTTGACACCAGTCGACTTCACCAACGATCAGTGAGTCTCAGTCTCTGTCGTGATCGTTGGCGACTTGTGTTCCCATGATCTGGAGTCTCAACAACTGGTCTGAGACCTGTAGTGTTCACACTACAAGACTTGTCAGTGATTGACTCCCGATCACACCGTGACGTCACCAAACTCTACGTCTGGTCACGTGAACTAGACAGGATGTAGCCGCTGCTTCTCACCGTGATTTACAGCCGTTTATTGTTGACGAGCACCGGTGAAGACGCTGCCTCCGACACAGACTAAACCGCCGCGTTCGGGTTCGGCTCCTCTGATGTGGAGACGCCAACGAGACGACGATCTGGACAACGACGACTCCGACGCACTGACGGTACCGAGGACGCTGCAGAGAAAACAGGAAGTAGAGACGTTTAGATGTGAAAACACATGAAAACAATCCTCTTACTCATTGATCAGATCCTCCAGGATTTAATGACGTTACAATCACAACTATTAACACTAATTCAACCAATCATTGTGGTTTTCATGGTGGAGCTGAAATCAGCAGCAGACCTTCCCGGTACCGGGTAACATCTGGATCAGACGCGGGGAGTTTGTAGAAAGTGAAAATGAAACAAAAAGCGTTAAAACGTCAGACTTTTAAACGTGGTTGTGAGTGAATCAGTGAGACGGCAGCAGCATTTATCTCACATCCCTCCTCTGATTGGCCGTCGCTCTTTGTCAGTCTCTTCAGACTCCTCCAGTTTTCTAACATGACAGATCCAGTCCCGGTCTCAGACCAGGTCCCGACGGCCTCTGAAGTTCTCTGAAAGTCCCCTGGTGGAACTAGGATTTAGTCTCATTTTTAGTCAAATTTTTTTACTCTGCTTTTCATACATTCCTCTTTCAGTCTTTTCTTTGTCTCCATATGTTTGTTTCTGGCTTCATCTCTTCATTATGTCCATCTTTCCATCTCCCTCTGTCTCCATCGTTTGTTTGATTTTGATTCACAGCTGATATATTTTCACGTGGGTCATTCATCAGCACCGTGTCCCTCTCTGAGAACGAGCAGGAAGCCAGATCAATAAGATGCTGAACAGATGAATCTCTTAAGAGTCCTCTTGAGTCTGGAGAGATAAGGGATTTTTTTTATTTTAGGAATGGATGGCACTTTTAAAAAGTCACACAGGGTGGGCAGGGATGGGGATGTGAGCTCGATGAATAAAGATCTGAACGCATCACACCCGGGTATTAAAATAGGCGAAGACATTTAGATTGAAAAGGTGGTGGAAAACTTTGGAGAGGAATCGGAGTCGAGTCTCTCTGGGATTACGCTTCAACCTGGAGCCACTAATTAAATCCTTTTCCTTAAACCTCTGCAGTAGAATTCACATGCATTATTCCTCTTGAATGAAAGAAGAATATCAAGTGTAAAAACGGATTTTAAGGAACTCAGAACCGACGGTTTTCAACCTTGGTTTTGTTAAATGTACACACATCAGTCAAACACTTGTCAGTAGATGCCAACTCACTCAGGTCATTCACTGAACTAAATTTGTAACGGTGCAAATCCATTTTTTAGCTGTAGTTATCGTTGTTATTGTTACTAATTGATCGAGTATGGTTCTACTTTTGTCTGCTTTTTATCAACAGTAAAGTAAAATGAACACAAAAGACAGTTTGGATCGATTTTTTGAGGTTCAAAGCCTTTAACCAGAGTCTCCTGAGACCAGAGAGTCCTGTTTCGGGTGTGGATGCAGGTTATATGAGGCTTGTTAGCTGTTAGCAACCACCAGCTGTTAGTGATTGCTAGCTGTTAGCAACCACCAGCTAATAGTGATCACTAGCTGTTAGCGATCAATAGCTATTTGTGACCACTAACTGTTAGTGATCACTAGCTATTAGCGATCGCTAGCTGTTAAAGATCCATATCTATTTGTGACTGTCGGTTGTTAGCGACCGTTGGCCCTTTATGCCACTAGCTCGTTGTGATCACTAGCTGTTAGTGACCGCCAGCTGTTAGCAATCACTGGCTATTAGTGACCACTAGCTGTTAGCGATCACCTGCTATTTGTAACCGTCAGTTGTTAGCGATCACTAACTCTTTTTTGGTGAATAACTGCTAGCGATTACTAACAGCTAGTGATCATTAGCTGTTCGTGGTCACTAGTCGTTAGCGATCACATGCTGTTAGTGATAACCAGCTGTTGGTGACCTTTAGCTGTTAGCGATCAGTAACTGTCATGTTAACATGCCAGTTCCCACATTGTGGTCTTTATATTTGGGTTGTGACCAGAGATACCAGCGGTCGATGAGTTTCTAAGCTGCAGCTTTGTGATGAAAAGGCCTCACGTGAGATTGTTCAGGCTTCAGATCAGGTCGCCTCCTGGGTTGTCTCCCATCGGGAGGATGTTTTTTTTTTTATCTGGGCACATCCAACTGTTTGGAGACGTCGCTATAAACCCAGAACAGGCTGGAGAGATTATCTGTCTCATCTCGGAGGAGCTGGAAAGAGACAAACACCTGGACACATTGTTGACCTGCTGCTGCTGCTGCTGCTGAGATCCGACCCAAGACGAGGGATTAAAACTTTTAAATCAAACTACGTTTATGTATGAAATGCAGTTAATTTTGATTGACAAGTAAAAGACAGTAAACACAAACAAACTTGTGAATATTAATGAAGGTCTTCGCTATAGTCTAGTTTTGAAATGCAATGAAAGAAAATCCCTCCAAGGTAAAGAGCTTCAGACTGTAATTCACTACATTTACATTCACTTAAGTAACCAGGTCAGCTACAGTCTGCTCTCGGCTCTAAGCTGATTTCTTACTATTTCATGTGACCGTGAAGCCCAATTCTCAATAATCAGGACAGGGAATTAATTTTTTTTACAGCTAGAAACACCTCTCACACTTTTATACTCAGAACCAATAGTGATATTTGAGCTGCTGAGTTGAAGAAGAATATCACGCTTCAATCGACACAGTTTCGCTGTAACAATAAACTTTGATGTAATTACGTCGTCAGTCATCGTAGAAAACAAAGCTTTCAAAATAAGGTTTGTGGTTACGGAGAAGAAATGTGATCACTGACCGGCATCTGTTTTTTTTTTTTTTTTTTGCAGTAACCAGGTTGTAAATATGTTCTCTGTTTACCTCCGTGACCTGATTGACCAGCAGAGTGTTGTTATAAATCACTGTGCTGTGTTTACAGTCACATTTATGAATCAAACTGCAATTAACGTCGCTCAGATTGTTAATCGTTATGTTCATGGAAGACAAGAGATCCTGATTATGTGTCTAGTGTGGACACAGACTGTTGAATGTACAGTATGTGATAGTCTCACTACTGAAGTACAGACACTAGAGTAGAAGTACAGACACTAGAGTAGAAGTACAGACACTAGAGTAGAAGTACAGACACTACAGTAGAAGTACAGACACTACAGTAGAAGTACAGACACTAGAGTAGAAGTACAGACACTACAGTAGAAGTAGAGATACTCAACCTCTGATACCAACTTTGGTAGAAGTTCAAGTCGTCACTAGAATTGATTTTCCAGTAAAAGTCTTAAAGTATCTAGTATTTACTGTACTGAAGTATGACAAGTGATCTATAATGAAATGTACTTTAGTAATGAAAGTTAATGTTAAAGTTCAAATACCATTTTACAATTTATTGCTGTGATCTAACGGAGCTAACTTAGCTTCTTTAACGTCCTAATTTTAGCTAATTATTAACAAGCTAATGTTAGCATGAAGTTGGATCCTACTTCTTTGTTAAAAAGCTAACTTTAGCTACTTTTTAGCCAAAATGCTAAGTTAGGTAATGTACTAAGTACAGTAGTGAAGTATTATTATAAGTGAATCGTCTGTAGCTGTTGTTGCTGTCGGGGGTGATTTTGTGTTTCTGTTCACACGTCGTAATCGAAGCGTCCGGGGTTGACATGAAACCGAAAACGTGCAAATTTTCTATTTTTGTAGGTCATGGTTGTTGTTGTTTTTTTTTTTTTTTTCCTGGAGGAAAGTCTTATTATATCAGATGGTGTTGAGGCGTTTTTCGCTCGTCAGCCGCCGCTCGGGTGACAAGGTGAAGCGAGGAAGTCGTCGCCGTCGCCGCCGCCGTTGTCGTCAGAGGGTGATGGGAAATCAGCGAAGAGGCGTGACAATCAGACGGATGAAGCTCAGATCGCTGGGGAGATGTCTCCTCTGATGTATTTGTGCAAACACGCACACGCAGATGCACTCGCCGTCTTTTTTTTTTTTTTTTTTTTTTTTTTTGTGGTTTTCCTCTCGTGTCTTCTTCACAGCTTCCTAAGTGCAAGTGCGAAAGCAGGAAGGAGAAATGGAGTGAGATAGGAAACGCACACACTCACGCACACACAGCAGTGACTATAACAAACAACCCCTCTAAGTCATGTCACCCCAACCATCACCACCTCAAGGCGATTTTGTGTAGAGTGCAAAGAACACTCTGGGTTTTTTGAGCCTCTTGTATATTTTATTTTCTCAACTGTCGAAAACAGCAGCCAAAAAACCCCAACAACAACAACAACAACAGCGCAATGAGGAGAAGAGAAAACATAAAGCATAAAGATGCTGCTTTAATGTCAAAATACAGAGGTTGGGAAACTGTACGTGGAATAAGTTGAGTCATTAAATATTCTAACTGTGATGATAATAAGGAAACAAGTCCCGTGTTTGTGTTTAAACAAATGTGTAGCAGCGTCGGCCATTTTCCAAACGAAGCTGTTGCGGGATCACATTTCAAATGAAGGGGGGATTAGAAATTTCCCAGCATGCACCAGGACAAGGATGAAGTTGTCAAAAAAGTTAGCGAACGTATCGCTAACTAACTGATAATCAATAACATTAGCTAGCGACCTAGTTTTCTATTTATCTGACAACAGGATCTTTTCTGATGAAACGTCACATTAATGTAAACGAACATCTTGTCAGTTTTTAATCCGCCGCCGACTTGATACCAACTTTATTTATTTAGCTTTGATTCTTTTAGCTGTGAACAAACAAACAAGGTGGAAAAATAGAGAAAATTAGCAATTACAGTCGAGTGTCAAAATGAATTTCTACTAACTCTTCTTCTCCGTGTCCGTCCACAGCTGCTTCCTGTCTCTGCTCCTCGTGGCCGCCGTGGTTTGGAAGATCAAACAGAGCTGCTGGGCGTCACGGCGACGAGAGGTGAGTTCAAGAGCGAGAGACGCTAACTTGCAGCTAATATCGTCTCGGGGCTGGTAAATAAAAGTATTCCCAGTCACGTGTTTAAAGAGAAAACGTCGCCTCACAGCTTCGTATTATTTCATTCATTCAGAAACTTCACAAACGACCAAACTCCAACATCCAACCGTGACGTACTTACATCTTAGCCACGGCTTTAAATAGCTGTAAGAAGCCTCTCGTCATCCCGTCTCCTCATCCAACATTAATATTGATACTTCACGTGTCATGAGTTTCCTCCCCGAGGCTCCAGTCTTAGACCAGGACCTCGGTCTTGTTCTAGTTTGTGCTGTTGCTGCTGAATCTGTTTTTCCCCCTCGGCCACAGAGCTTGGGATTGATTTTTCTATCTGTGCAGACAGTTTGTGCAGCTGTAAATCTCTGAATCACCCGATGATATATTAGGCTTATTGATAATTAGTTCAGTGCAGCAATTACTATATCAATTTGTGGCTGATGTGCGGTTACCTGCATCTAAACAGAACAAAAGAAAGGCAGAGAGATGTAGATGTAATTATAAGAGCTGGTGCATTAGTTTAAACTCCCTGTAACAAAACATCTATTAATACACTTCACTTTGTCCTATGTGTCTTTATTTAAAGTACAGTCAGTCTTCCCTCTGACAGGCAGCTACTAACAGACTAATAGATGTTTTTATCTGTAGCAGGCTCTGATGTATTTGGTTAAAGTACTCAAAGAAAGAAAATCCTAAAGTCTATTTGACACCAGTCGACTTCACCAACGATCAGTCTCAGTCTCTGTCGTGATCGTTGGCGACTTGTGTTCCCATGATCTGGAGTCTCAACAACTGGTCTGAGACCTGTAGTGTTCACACTACAAGACTTGTCAGTGATTGACTCCCGATCACACCGTGACGTCACCAAACTCTACGTCTGGTCACGTGAACTAGACAGGATGTAGCCGCTGCTTCTCACCGTGATTTACAGCCGTTTATTGTTGACGAGCACCGGTGAAGACGCTGCCTCCGACACAGACTAAACCGCTGAACCAGCGTAAACATCAACAAATTCAACCAATCATTGTGGATATTCCTGAGGTCTTTGACTGGTGACTACCTATAGCAGCTACAGTCAAGGAGACTGGACTTACACATTAAAAATAATGTTATGATGAAAACTATTACTAAACCGCTAAACCAGCGTGTAAACATCACCATGGCAACACGCTGGTTTTCATGGTGGAGCTGAAATCAGCAGCAGACCTCCCGGTACCGGGTAACATCTGGATCAGACGCGGGGAGTTTGTAGAAAGTGAAAATGAAAGAAAAAGCATTAAAACGTCAGACTTTTAAACGTGGTTGTGAGTGAATCAGTGAGACGGCAGCAGCATTTATCTCACATCCCTCCTCTGATTGGCCGTCGCTCTTTGTCAGTCTCTTCAGACTCCTTCAGTTTTCTAAAATGACAGATCCAGTCCCGGTCTCAGACCAGGTCCCGACGGCCTCTGATGGGTTTTAAAAACTCTCTACCTGCCTTTTAATTTCACAACCTAAAGACCGACAGCATATCAAGTTTAAACTTGTAGATTTGAAGAGAGACTGCCTGGAGTCTAAACGTTTCCAAAAAATTTCAGTTTCAGAAAAAAACCAAATGTGAAGCTGTCAGCCAATGAAAGAGCGTGAAGTTCACTGACCATAATTGATTCTTCCTTTCTCGCAGCACGTGTCGTCTTTTCAAGACGATGTTCAGTCGAGTGAAAATAAAAAAAGTCAATATTTTTTATATATTTATTTATTTTTTATTATTATTATTTCTTTCTTCTCTGGACTGAACAGAGAGGATGCCAAAGCAATCTGCCAGACTGTGGGGAGCCCTGCAGCCTCCACAAAAGATTGAAAATTACTTCTTTTTCTTTTTTTTCTTTCTTTCTTTCTTTTTTAACAATTCTGGAGAAAAAAAAAAAAAAAGCCAAAACGTCTTAACATTTGACAGATTAATTCACTTAATCATCAACTCGTCTCCACCTGTAGAAACATCATGTGGATCTGGAAACTGCGCTGGAGGTTTTTAATCTTCGATGATGTTTATTCACCTTTTTCTAGAACACACACACACACACACACACACACACACACACACACACACTTGGCAGCGCTGACAGATCCTGACTAAGCTCCCGTGTGATTGGTTTATGCCTCTTTTAAGATGACAGCAGCCACAATAGATTTGCTCCGTTTATGACTTTATTTCTCAGAGGCATTGTCCAAGTAACTGCGGTGGCATTTTATTTCCTTTTTGTGTTTTTGTTTTAAACGCTCAGGAGATAGGACGAGGACGACCTCAGACTTTAGTTAGCCAAGTAAAAGTTCAAAATAGTCCCTCACCCATACCCTCATGCATTTTCATACCGTGCCCCCCCCCTCCTCTCCTCGGGTAGAAAGGTTTAGGTTCGACCACCAGGTTTAGGTTTTTATTTTTTATTTTTTTAGAACGAGTGGCTGAAAGCCTGCGTGCTCTCTCTCTCTCTGTGTTTGCTAATGTTCACGCTTAATACGAACTTTTGATTTGTGCTTTTCACACTCGCTGAAGTGCCTTTTGGCTGCGACCTCAGGCCGGAGAGTGCTGTCATCACCCTCACCTCTGGATGCCTCTTAACACCCCCTCTCACCCCCCCCTCTATCACAAACCACCCCTCAACCCCCTTTACCTGCTCCCACTCCGCCCTCTCCATCACACAGACCGCTGCCGTCCAGCTGGGCTCTCCACAGGCTAACCTTTTAAACTACATTATCACAGGACCTTTTGTTAAGAGGATTGGGTGGAGGGTTGAGGAGGAGGAGGTTTTTTTTTTTTTATTACAGGAAACTGCAGGACTACTGTTAAACTCCCTGCCACCTTGGAAAGCTTTTTGAGCACTGCCGGGTTTGTTAAAAATGTTTTTCATCAAATCAATTTAGGTGGAAATATTAACTTAGTTCAGTTAACGCACCAAAAGAAATTTTAAAGGTGAATTCTGTCACATTTGAACCTACATCCTACTGTCAGATCTATGAGTTAATGTCAGTTGATTAAAAATAAATGAAACTAATCGGTGCTACATTAGCGGACATGTGGCATTAGCTAATAAGCTAATGAGCTAAGTGATCAGGGCAGATTTATAACAGTGTTGTTGTGTCACTAAAGAGGCTGAACATCTCTTTCTAAACCCTGTACAACAACAGCTGGGAGCCTTAACAACATAACACTATGTCTGTTTAACTCAGTAGTGGTAAAGAAACAGTAGAAAACAAGTGTTTAACCAGGTTGTCACACACCTCTGATTGGTTTCTGACGCATTCGTCAAAGTTTAAAAGAGTCGATTGTCGAACTTTTGATGTCATTTCCTCAAAAACTCCGGTGGCATTTTAATCGTCATGACGTTATAAATGAGAGTAACAACATGGAGGCATCTGATCTTGTGTGAATTTCGACAGGGTCATGTTGTCTCAAATCTTTATGCATCCTTCTTCTTCTTCTTCTACTTTTTAATGGTGATTAGGACGATTTGGACCATGACCAACATATCTGTCGTCTTGTCTTCAATTCTAATTAATAATCAAAGTCTTACTAGAGCTGATGTTTGATCGTGTGGCTCCATGTTTCATGTGAGGTGGAGATTAGCTCCTCTTCTGCTACGTCGCTAAGATGGCGTCATCCAGGGTGAGATGTGTCCGTCGTACTGGTCAGTGTGAACACACTTAACACACTCAAAATAGTAAGTGTAAGTGTGGAAAAATGTGATTTTAGACAAACAAACAATCGACAACTTCAGGTGATGTAGTGACTTGATCAACAATCTTCTATAGAATCAGTCTGTACATTTACAAAGTTCAGGACACGTTGGTTTGTCTGTAGGAACCGTCTCCTCACTACCACAAGTCACATGTTATTTTGAGTCTCACACTGGTTTAAAACGTCGACATTTGTCTCGTAAAAGTCAGTAATTCTTCATAAACACAGTGTGTGCAGAGAGGTGGAGTCGCAGCTTTAACTCAACGTGACATCTCTGATAAAAGCAGCTCATTATATAACTAATATAGCTCCTCCATGTTTCCTCTAGAGTCACTTCATGTCCTTATCGGCTCACTGACAGATTGAAGTGTGTGGCGTTTGTCGTCACTGATGAATAGTTGACTGTCGCACCGGAACAGAAACATTTACGTTGTTAAGTTGAGCTTGTGAAACTGACTGAAAGTTAACATCCAACTCAAATAGTCAAAAAAAGAAAGCATCAATTACGAGTGTGAAGGACAAAGACATCATCATGAGCGGCGTCATTAACCAGACTCCCCTCAGATCATCGCTCCGTCCGTGTGTCTTTTCAGTGACAGACGTCCGGAAAAACCAAGACCAGAAATATGAATCGTTACCGAACGCAGGCGAGTCATTAACGCGGCCCCCTGCTGTTGGTCGCGGTCGCAGCGCCTCTGTAGAATATTTCACTCTTCTAGATGGCTGCTTCGTGTTGAATATTTCAAGTCTCTCAGAGGATCTAATAGCATTAAAATGCAAAAGCTCAACAGGATTTTTTTACTTATTTATTTCTTTTAATAAAAACAGACCAGAACGCCTTCTGCTAGTGATGTCACTGCCACATTTCTAATCCTTCTTGGCAGAAGTGACTATATTTATTAACTGGCTGGTCTCATGTTTAGGGATTGTTTGCCAAAAGTGGCCCAGGACGCTGAATAGATGTATGAATCAGGGCAGCATGTTGGCTGTTTTCACAGTGTTTTAAAGATGTGATCCCACGGCTCCACAGCTTTACTCTGGTTAAAAAGAAGAGAAAATTGACTAATGAAGCAGATTTAGTGCTTTTCTTGAGTCAACACCTTGAAATGAAGACCGGGGGAGGTGGGGATTGAACCGCCGACCTTCTGATCAGGTGTATTCGCACCCGTTTCGTTTGGTTTGAACTCTGGTGCGGACTGAGACCCATCTGAAGAGGTGGACTCGGTCTGGTTCGTTTAAGGTGTGAAAGCAACACCTTTTTTTTTTGGATCTAACAGGCTCCCGTTGTCGCTCAGGCGTAACAGGGTGGTAATAATACTGTGAGAATAAAGTGCAACTTCAGTTTATTCTATTAAAGTTGAACTACGTCACATTTGAGCATATATTCTATTCTGTTAGAGGTCAGACCTGCTGACAGACGTGTGGTGTTTTTACTGACGGACATTTCCCTCCCAACAGAAAGCTAATCAAGTTTTTTCTATTTTCTGTGAAGTCGAACCCTCCGGTTACAGCAGCAGCCGCCTCCTCCTCCTCCTTCTTCTTCTTCTTCTTCTTTTTCTTCTTCTTCTTCTTCTTCTTCTTTCATTGACGACACCGGGGCGTTTGTTGTGTCCTCTCTCTCTTTCCCTCTCGACACCCGTCCCCTTCAGGCGCCGTTCCCACATTCACCCTTCGATTCCTTCGTGTTACTCGCCGCTTGCATCAGCTGCCGCACAGTGACACACACACACACACACACACACGCGCGCATTTACATCTCTTTATGCCCATGTTTCACCTCGCCGGGGCGAAACACCGGCCACCGCGTTTGATGTGGTCGTCGCAGGGTCACGGGATTGTACCCGTCAGACGACTTTAAAGATTTTAAAAAGAGCAGTAAACACATATTTGAATCGACTTTGTTTCCTCTCTGAGCCAGTTTTTACAGAGGTACAGCAAGTCGCTTCGTAATGTCTTTACAATAAACGTAAAAAAAGTCAATCTGTGACTTAATTCTTCACAGTTTCTTTGACTAATTTTGATTTATTTTCTTTTCCAGCGCCAGAAAGATGAAAGAATCATTTATTTTTCTCACTTTCCTTCAGATTTTATGAGACGTTTTTATTTAAAAATCTAGTGTTTCTTACTTTCAAAGCAGCGGCTGAGTTTCTAACAGCGTCGTAAATTCAGCAGACGTGTTCTGATGGTCAGACTCGGTCGCGGTGAGTTTTGAAGGGTTAAAAGTCACGAGACGACTGAGGGAAAAAAAAACACACAATTCATTTTTATTGACATTTGACAGTTACTTAAAGGGGACATAAAATACAAAACCATAAAACCACAAAACCAACGCTAGCTAACGTTGTTACAGCTAACGTTACACGTTACAACGTGTTTATTCGTGTGTTTTCCGACGGCTCCTGAACGCACCCCGCTAGCGTGATGTCGTTCTACTTTTAACCTTTTTGTTTTAACTGTTTATTAGCGGTGAAATAAATAAATAAAGTCCTGGAAGTTCAGTTAAAGTTCGTCAGCTCAGACGCTTTGCAGCAACATAGTTGCTACTCTACCAACCAATCAGAGCGCAGCTCATTTAAATATTCATGAGCGTGCTGAAAACCAGTCGTTTCATTCTGGAGGTATTTCATGAGGTTGTCTAGGATCCTGGACCTTTTTCAGTCCAACCAATATTACATAAACTATTTAAAGACGTCCAAGAACAGTTTACAAAAGTCAAAAATACACCTCCTATGTCCCTTAACCTTATTTTTTTATTATTATTATTATTATTTATTTCGAGGCCTGAGTATAAATAATTCCAGGTCCTTCTTGTCGTCTAACTCCCCGCTGAGACCGGTGGAGGTTTTTCTAAAACAAGCAGCCCACCTGTTGGTGTCTGTGCACTTGATTGTGCGCAGGTTGAAAGCGTTCAGGTAGCGTCTCGCATGTGTTTAGCCTCGCATCTGTTTGCATAGATGCACCCCGGTGTGTTTGTGTTTGTGTTTGCGTGTGTTTCCGTACAGTGTGATTCTTAATCAAAGCTTTCCATTGCGACCTGACAGCTCCTTTGAAGGAAGCTGCAGCGGCCAGATGGCAACAGACACACAAAACCTAAACACCGGCGGCCATTTTGTGCCGGCGGAGTAAGCTCGTCGCTGCAGGTTCATTACTCCTGCAGGAGCATTTGAGCTCAGCGGGTCTTAGTTGAAGATGCTGCTTTGAGTTTAATATATTCTTCTTTTTTTTTTTTTGGTGTAGTTTACATAGTTAATCTTTAAAGACGTGCCGGGTCCTAAAGGGGAGGAGTGTAACTCTCTTATCAGGAGCCAACAATTAAAGCAACGCTGACAGAGGTCTGCAACACACATAAATGATGAAACCCTGTTTTTTTTTTTTTTTCTTTTCTTTTGAATAGAGATGAGCAATCTAGCTAATTAGGGCAGAGATACAGCAGTAGTGTCTAGTGCAGAAGGGGAGCGGAGGGCAGTGTATCATGATGCAAAATACTGTAATAACAGCAGCCGTTTTTAACGTTGGCTTTCTTCGCCTCGGGACAGAAAGTCTCGTGCTCGATTGTAGTCGGCAGCGAAACAGATTTTTGTCGGTTAGACCCTCACGCGCACACACACACCTCAAAAAAAATCTCCTGATCTTGTATATTTATCCAACATCCGTCGTGGCCCTAACTCAGACATACATCACGTATAACTTGACATATATTAGACACGTATCACCCCCCGGAGGTATTGACAAGAAATGCAGAACGTGATAATATCCCCGATCGCGTCTCACATGATTAACTGCGTTGTTTTTTTACACCACACCAGGGGTGTAAAGAGGTGGCGTAAACGTCTCCAGATACCCTCACATATTTATTACCCCATTAACTTGCCCTCCTGCCCCTCCCTCTACCTTGACTCTGCTGCTATAAATATGAACGTCAGCCAATACCTGCTATTATGTCATAAAATGAGCGGATAGCTGCTCAACGGTCTGTGATGTGTAAACTCGTCTTCCTCGTCTAATCGAACACGATGCGAATCAGGTGGTGGGATGTTAATGAAGTGAAGTAAGAAAACTCTCCCCGCGTCTCTGTCTCGGCCACAGTTTCACATTTCTCTTTGATGACTCTGAGAGAAAGAGGAGGAAGGTATAAAGGTCCACATGTAAAAAAAAAAAAAAAGTTTTGGAGAGAATGGGAGCAGATCAGAGGAAAAGATCTGAAGCCTTAACAAGACAGGCTGCTGTGAAATGGATCTGTTCTCTGAAGACTTTACTTTTTTTTTTTTCAACTCAAGTGTATTGACCTGTGAGTTCACCTGTTAGAAAAAAGAAAAAGAAAAAAAATCTAAACAATGTGTGTACATTTCTACAAAAGTTCAGATCTTATAGCTCAACTGATCTCTGAGATAAAATAGCGTCTCTTCGATCTTCACCGGGGGGAAAAAACGCTGCTCCAGAGCCAATCACACGTCTCTTTCTTATCCCTGCCACTCGTCCCCTGAAGCAGAAGTTGTCGCTAGTTGCTACGTAAAAAGACGATTCAGTCAAGTCTCCATGACGACCGAATGACAACAAACAATCAAAGACGGCGTCTACAGACTCGTTCATGTCCGTCAAGTCGACGACGGATTAAAAACTGACAAGATGTTCGTTTACAGTAATGTGACGTTTCATCAGAAAAGATCCTGAAAACGTTAGCAAAGTGACGACTAGCGATCGCTAGCTAACGCTAACGTTACTGATTAGTGGTTAGCGATAAGTTAGCATAATAAGTTAAAGTTAACAAACTTTTTTTTTTTGACAACTTGTCCTATAAATTAATAGGTGTCCTGTTTTCCCTCACCTTCTTTTTTTCTGGTGCATGCTGGGAAATTTCTCATACCTCCTTTATTTGAAGTGCTGGTCCTGGAACAGCTTCGTTAACAGAGATACACAGACCTTCTGCTAACGTGAACATGCAGGAAATAGTGTCCCAATATTTGAAGAGAGGTGGCAGAAACATCTTAGATCTAAGATGAAATCTGCTCCTCAACTAATCATCCGACTTTTACAGTGTAAAAGAGAAGAGACCGTTGTAATGTGTTAGTTTATATAAGCCACATTTTTCTCTTTTATACCCACATCATTCTCCTCATCGGAGAGTTTTAAGTCGTTCGCTCGCCTGTGGGCCGAACGTGAAAGGTTGAGGATGAATCGGAAGTGGCGACAGTTGTTAAAGCTGCACCACGCCAGAGTTTTAATTCGTCAGTGTGATGGTTAAATCTCCGTGGAGACTCCTTACAGGTTGTTCAGCAGTACAACGTTGTCGAGGTAGTTTTATAAAAAACCTGCCGTCATACGTTGTGAGGCAACAGGGCGTTTTTGTTGAATTAAACGTTTCAGCAACGTATTCATAAAGAAAATAGGGACCATAGATGTGCAGTTACAAAAACATAAAGCAAAGACGTATTTATCTCTTTGACCGACGACTCTGCTTTTCTGCAGAGTCGACAAGCGGAGACGTAAAGAACCAGGATGTAGCCAACACCCCCTCCACCCCCTCCCTTTACTACACACTCAGATCTCTACAGCAGACGGTTGAGCTTGAAAGCGCAGTATAGCAGGAGAGACTGGCACTGCTATCCTCCAAGAATAAAAAAAAAAAAAAAACAAAAACAATGAAGATATCAAGGAGCACGTAAGAGCTCCACATCGAATTAGTTTCCAGAAATATATCTGTAATGATACGGAGGATTGTCTCACACACACACACACTAGTCCCACAAGCAGATGGCTTGATGTGAATGCGGTTCACACATGAGCAGGGAAGAAAGAGGGAAAAAAAAACAATCTCTGCACCTTAACTTTGCAGCTGTTTCCCCTCCCCCACCTTACGAAGCACTTCTCAATGACGCTCTGTAATACATTATAATTTTAGAGTCATGGGAACGAACGCCGCCTCTTTACTCCCGTTTGACAGGATCATTATACGACATAATCCTAGAGTGAATGTTGGGATGTGTTCCCAATATACGGGTTTTTTATTTACACGACTTTGACTAGATGTTTTGAGATGACCTAAACAAACTTTTTTTTAATTTTGCTTTTATTTGTGTTACAGCTCAAATTTTCTCTTTTTCTGTTTGAAACCCGTAGGAGCAGTTCATGTTTTCCTCATTTTCCTGACTTTCTCCCCGTAACTGTGCTGAGACAGAACAGCATAAGCTGGGCTTCTTCTTCCTTTTCAGTCACCTGGTCCGACTTAATATTCCATCCGAGTGCGTCTTCATATACGTGACGAGAGACCGAAATGAGTCTGAGGTGATTATACATTCACCTGAGGTGTGTGTGTGTGAGAGAGGTTATTTTTGTTTGTTTTTTTTTTCAGGAGGGTGAGTGAGATGCTGTGTTAACTTCCTGTCCTGGCAGCAGGAGACCTATTGTGGTTACATCATCAGCTTACTTAAGGACGGTTACATAACTGTATCTGTACGAACAATTGTTAGTCTGCATCACTGCAGGTTGAGAGGACGAGACCTGTGTCACATTAAAGTGATGGTCTGGTGTCAACAGACCATGAAAACAGTGTTTTTAATAAACTCTGGGTTCACTTACTAAGTTATCAGTACTTCAGTTTATGTGTAGGGACCCTATTCATGCTACTGCTGAAGTGAAGTGATATTTTGAGCTTTATTAGTGGGTAAAAAATGACAATTTAGGTACGTTTGGCTGACTGCCCCATTTACTTTCATTGTTAACTATTTGGTTGTGAAAACAAAAGACGGTCAAACTCGATATTACTTCAACCAACGTAAAATATCTCTTGAGGGGGAGTTTGACTCGTATTTGTGGCGACAAAGACCCCGAGTTCAGCTGACTTTAGTTTAGTACCTGAGGTAATAACAGTTCATCTCACTTTGAATTAATTTATGAATTCTCCCAAGTTGTGACAAAGAAACGTTTCCCTGCCGTCGACAGTCTTAGAATAATGATTATGCATCAGAAAACCACCACTAAGAGCTGAGTTTGATCCAACTAAAAGTCCAATTTGCAACCTCCTCTGCTTGTACTAATCCAGCCTGAGGGCATCCAGTAATTTTTAATAATCAGCTCCAGTTTTATTTTCTTAATTTCATCAGCTCAGACACACACACACACACACAGTTAAAACACTGAACTGTGTAGAAATGAGCAATAAATGAAAAACGATCGGAAGTTTAAAATCTACAAACTGATGACACGCTTGAAATTTTAGTTTTATTTCTTGTTTTTTTTTTTTTTTATTAGAGACAAAGGTGAGACAGTGAACAGAGCTTTAAAGAAACAGTGACAGGATTTAGTGACATCTAGTGGTGAGGTTGCAGATTGCAGTCGACAAGGAGCATAAATTGAAGTGATTTGTGGTTTTGTCCATTTAGAGCTTTTTTCATTTATAAATCCACTAATCAGGCTATTTAAATTCAACCCCTAAGTGTATAGATGGGGGGTTTAATCCATAATTACCCCTCCACACAGCCATACACAACACTCGCTGGTGATTTAAACTCGACTACTTCAACTTGTTTCTAAGTGGCAGTTAGGAAGTCTGAAGACTCGATGAAGCCGTTTGTTTTATTTGAGGCCGCTTGATAAAACAGCAGAATCGTCGTGACTTGAACACAACACAGAAAACTGTCTCCTCTGCAGCGTCGTCATCTTCTCGCTTTAACAAACACCAGTGACACTTCAATTCAACTCCACCGTCTCTCCGGGGAGAGACGCCGATGCCCCCGAAACATTAAGAAAGATGCGTTTTCACTTAATAGCTCCTTCTATTATTCTTTTGTCCTTTCTCTCTCACTCTCTGGGAGCTGACTGCAAATGTAATTATTCCCTCCGCCTTTTATATTTTACACCAAGTCGTCTCAACGAGGCGGAAAAGCAAAGTTCACCTCGATTGAAAGTTGATTTTCAGACGAATGCGATGTTTGTGTCCGAGGGGAGAAGAGGTGAACGCAAAAACTAGTTGAGACGGAGAAAAGTTATTTTGTGTACACAGTGACCGAGGCTATGTTTACACGAAAACATCTTTAAAGAGTCTAGTTGACACTACTTGACTTCAGTCTCAGTCTCTGTCATGATCGTTGGCGACTTGTGTTCCCATGATCTGGAGCCTCAACAACTGGTCTGAGACCTGTAGTGTTCACACTACAAGACTTGTCAGTGATTGACTCCCGATCACACCGTGACGTCACCAAACTCTACGTCTGGTCACGTGAACTAGACAGGATGTAGCCGCTGCTTCTCACCGTGATTTACAGCCGTTTATTGTTGATGAGCACCGGTGAAGACGCTGCCTGCCCGACACAGACTAAACCGCCCCGCGTTCGGGTTCGGCTCCTCTGGCGTGGAGACGCGTAGCGAGGACGTCGATCTGGACGACGACGACTCCGGACGCACTGACGGTACCGAGGGCGCTGCAGAGAAAACAGGAAGTAGAGACGTTTAGATGTGAAAACACATGAAAACAATCCTCTTACTCATTGATCAGATCCTCCAGGATTTAATGACGTTACAATCACAACTATTAACACTAATTCAACCAATCATTGTGGATATTCCTGAGGTCTTTGACTGGTGACTACCTATAGCAGCTACAGTCAAGGAGACTGGACTTACACATTAAAAATAATGTTATGATGGAAACTATTACTAAACCGCTAAACCAGCGTGTAAACATCACCATGGCAACACGCTGGTTTTCATGGTGGAGCTGAAATCAGCAGCAGACCTCCCCGGTACCGGGTAACATCTGGATCAGACGCGGGGAGTTTGTAGAAAGTGAAAATGAAACAAAAAGTGTTAAAACGTCAGACTTTTAAACGTGGTTGTGAGTGAATCAGTGAGACGGCAGCAGCATTTATCTCACATCCCTCCTCTGATTGGCCGTCGCTCTTGTTCAGTCTCTTCAGACTCCTCCAGTTTTCTAACATGACAGATCCAGTCCCGGTCTCAGACCAGGTCCCGACGGCCTCTGATGGAGTCGTTAGGGCTGTTGACACATTATGATCATTAACTGATGATTCACCAACCATCAGAGGACCAAGTCCACCAGACACCACCACTCTAGACGTAAATGTTGTTTTCGTACAGATGTAGCCACTCAGTTGTCAGGGTCAGGACAGATACAAGAGCGTGAGTCGTCACCTCCACCATCTCACCCTCCACGTCGAGCTTTTAACAGAAAGTGTCTACGTCTCTTTGTCTCTTTGCCGCAGGAGGTGGGAGATGAATTACTTAAGGTGACCAAAGCCGATGCGCTTTTCTGCTCGGTCTGCCGTCTGCCCTCACACCACCGTCCCTCACACTTACACTTTCTGTTCTGTCAACTCACACACACACACACACACACACACACACACACACACACACACACACACACCAGGTGGCACATTTCAGAGCCGCCTTCAGCAGCCTCTTCGCCACATTCCTGCTGTTTCTGTGTTTCTTTCTTTTCTTTTCTTTCCCCATTTTCTTTGGTTGATGACAGAAATCTCACAGCTTTATTTTAATATTTTTCATCATTTTTTTTCCCACTAAAACATACTGTTAGTCAATTACCAGCTAATACAATAACATCTCCAGACTTTTAATGATCGTTATGAAACGATGGATGACATTATCAAGAAATGAATCATCACCGGATCAGAGTTTATTACTTTTTTTTTTTTTGCTCATTTAGAGCAACATTTGCATTAAATCCGCTATTATCTTTCGCTCGTAACTCAGCTTTTAACTACATAAAACCAATGAAACTCTCTCGATGGAAGTGTAAAACTCTCCCTTTGTACGACAGAGTATTAGCGCCACGGTGGGTTTCGAGGACAAAGTCGTAAATTTACGAGAATAAAGTTATAATTTTCGGTTTCTGTGTTTTATTTCTAAGAGGAAATATGAAAGGAGCAGCCTGAGGAACTACTTTACTTTGATATAAAAGGTTTCACAAAAATAAGGAAATATTTCATGTTTTTTGTTCATCAACACCACGTTACTATAAGTGTCAGGACTTTAAAAAGATTGAGCAGAAAACTTTGTTCTGAAGAAAGAACAACACAAATTTTCGAGCAGATTGTTTCTTTTGTGGAGGAAGAAATAACTGAAATTACAACTTTTGTTTTTGATTTTCATTCTGGTAAATTTACTACTTTTTTTCTCGGAAATTTCCGATTTTTATTCTTGTAAGTATTACGACTTTATTCTCTTAAATTTACAACATTTATTCTCCTAAATTTGCAGTTTTATTTTCGTAAAATTCTCGCTTCAATTCTCACAAATGTACAACTTTTATTCTTGTAAAGTTTTGATTTTATTCTAATAATATTACTACTTTTTATTCTTGTAAATTTATGACTTTTATTCTCTTAAATTTACAACATTTATCCTCCTAAATTTGCAGTTTTATTTTTGTAAAATTATCGCTTCAATTCTCGTGAAAATACGACTTTTATTCTTCTAACTTTTTGATTTTATTCTCATAATATTATGACTTTTTATTCTTGTAAATTTATGACTTTTAGTTTCGTGAATTTTAGACTTTTATTCCTGAAATGTTACATCTTTAATTCCTGTAAATCTGCGACTTTTTTCTCGTAAACATACAACTCTGTTTTTTTTTTTTAAATTTAAGGATTTAATTTCTCGTTGATAATGAAACTTCAGACCGTCGACGCTGTGAAAAAGTTTTTCTTCTGAATGATGCAGCACAAAAAAAAAAAAAAAAAACTTTTTGAATTCCTACTTTTTTATTATTGTGGTAGTAATTAAATTTTAGCTGCTGACTTTTCGTTTCCTTTGCGAACAGGACGGGTCGTGATAATCCTGCCAACGAGGAAGTTGCTGACGTCGTCTTAGATACCAGATTATGACGCAACCGAACGAAAAAAAAAAAAAAAAACAACCAGTATTTCGTTCACACCGATGCAGCAACGTCAACCGTGCACTTCTTTAAAGCGACTAACTAGAGCGATGCTTTGAGATTCAGTGAGAGATGCCTTCCCCGTCTCCTCGTCTTCTCTCCTGAGGTCGGTGTTCACTGCACCACCGCGCAGAACAAAAGGCCTCCTTCTGAGGTGATCAATCCTGAAGTGAGAGGTAAAGAGAGGGGAGCTCGGATGATGAGAGAGAGAGGCGAGCAGCAGCAGATGAAGGTCACTCACAAGAAAAGAGAAAAAAAGAAAAGAAGCTGGAAATCTTAAGGAAAAAAAAAAAACACGCATCCTCCTCTTTAAAGCCAAGACCTTGTTAATGGTTCGCTCCGCCCAAGTCGAGCTAACGGGAGGACGAGTCTCCTCGGACCTGACAGGATGCGGAGTCATCAGGATGGGATGAAAAAGAATCGAGGAGACGATGCAGCAGCAGCAGCAGCAGCAAACTCAACTCTTTTTAAAAAAAAAGGAAATAACTCAGCTGCATCAGTTAATGATAATGATGCGTTTACATGTTGGAGCAGCTCGTGTGTGTGATGATTCAGTTCATTGTTGTCACATTTGTTGTTGTGTGTGTCTCTAATCTTAATTCTGTATAATTAGAGTTTGATTCAACGCCAGCGTCTTTCTTCCTCACACAACGTCCAGACTGCACTGAGGTTGACCCCCCCACCCCACCCTACCTCACCCCACCTCACCCATCCATCCATCATGGCAGCAGTACAAGGCTCTGTCAAACCCCACCACTACTCTACTTATAGATTCTGTTTCATCTCATCTCTCCGACTGTCTTCACTTCACTTTACTTTACTTTTTTTTTTTTTTTGTTCCACTCATTTCTTCTTCCAGCCGACGTCTCATCCTTTTTGTCTCAACTTCACAACTACAGGAACTTTTGTTTCATGCGTCAGTGTAAAATCAACAATTTCCGACTCCTCCAACGTCATCGTAGCTAAAAAGCTGTAACCGGAGGTGTCCCGCGTGACGTTATTTGTCTTTTATTAAACCAGGAAGTTCCCGTCGAGACGCAACATCTCTTCTTAAAGAAAGTCCTGACCGAGATGGCAGCAAATGAGATAAAATAAGATGAAAATGCTTCATAGAAATGAGCAGAGACGGTTGATATTAACACTGACAAACACTCCTGATGACAGAACAGGCTGCTAAATTAATAAAAGACATTTATGAGAAGCAGTCCCAGATAGATTTTTAAAGTTTTAGAAGGATGTACGGCTCCTATATGGACCAAATTAGAGGTGTAGAAGTAAAAAACTCCCCCGAAACCAATTATCTAACTCCAAAACATAGACATAACTGCCCCGTTAAACCATAACTATGACATAGTCAAACCAAAGACCTTCACCTGCTTCCTCTGAGACTAAATGAATCCAACAATGACAAACATCTGTTGGACTAAAACCACAATCTTTAATATCTGGGGACTTTCAAAGGCGTTGAATAGGTTTTTAATCACGTTCAACGAGTCCAGATCCAAAGTGTTTTATAACTCGTTCCACTCCTGACGCTAAAGAACAAATTAGCTTATTGATGGAGTGATTAAAAATGTTCTAAAAGTTGTTAAAAGTTCAAACATCAAGGTCACTGTCGCCTCATGAATCCTAGAAACACAACTAACTCAGCAAATGTCTCCAGTTTGATGATTTATGATTGAACTCTGTGATGAAATGATTCGATTTAAACAGCCAGAGGTTGTTGTGACTTTTTAGTTTTGAGAAACACTTCAGAGATGAACTCGAAGCTAATTCATTCATGTTTTTTAGCCATAAAAGAGATAGATTGAGTCGCTCTGACATTGGTGCTCCGACCTTAGAGAATCATCCTCCAGCTGTGCCGATGTTCAACACGCTTTAAAACACCTGTGTCATTTCCATAAGCGAACTATATATGTTGGCGTCAGTTCCCAGCATCCAGACACCGACGCTGAGCGAGGTTTTATCTCGTCTCTCCTGGGAGGTAAATCTCAGCTCCTGTTCGTCTCCCGCTGCTTCTGTCCGAACATCGCGTTGGGGTTTGAAACCTCGAGGGGGTTTCACATAATTTGCTCCGGTGTGATGTTAAACACAGCGTGATGCATCGTAACGCTGTTTTTTTTTTTTCCCCCCTTTAAAGAGTTTGTACCAGTCTTGTCAGTAACACAACCGGTGGGGAGAAAAAGTCGGGAGCAAATTTAAACTACTTTTAATTTAACAGGTGAAGTGAAGCGACCTCATCTCCAGGTCCACGTCAAAACGCTCCGGACACAGCAGAGGTTTAACAAAATTGTTGTTATAGGTAAAAATCCTTTTCTTGAAGCAGAAATAGTCATGTTTGCTGTTGAAGATTTAATATTTAGTATTTCATTTTCAGTCTCTTTCAGGATTCATGGACCTTTTTTTTTTTTTGAGATTGTTGAGGCCCGGCCTGGTTTTGCGGCAGCTTTTCTAAAAAAAAAAAAAAAGTTGCAATAAAGTTGCAATAAAGACGATGACTCAACTTTTCACAGGATTTTTTTTTTAATCTGTGAAAAAGTTGCTGTGATTGGTTGATCAGAATTTGCATTAATTTATATTAATAATTTGCCTGATTTTGACTTTTTTTTTTTTTTAAAGTTGCAGTATTTTTGGTGTTTTGTTGCAATAAAGTTGCAGGACGTATCGCTCAACGTTCCACGGGAGTTTTCATTTTTGTGGAAAAGTTGCGTTGATTTTGCATTTGTTGTTGCATTTTGATTGTTGACAACTAATTTGACTTTGTGGCAGCTTCTCTAGAAATATTTTCAAAATTTCAGTTTATTCTCTTGGTCCTTATCACTGATGTATGATCCCAAAAAAAAGTTGCGGCGATTGGTCGAAATTGCGTCAATAGTTGCAACCTCGCAGCTGAAATCCTGGATGGTCCGAGGAGTGAAGTTTGGTGCACAACTGAGCTGTCAATGCTAATGCTAGCTACATAGCGATAGCAAAAAACAGTACATTTAACACCTTTAAAGACATAACTTTCTCCTGCAACTTTATTGCAACAAAACGACTAAAAACAACGCGACATTTCTGAAAATCTACCCGGTAACTGTTTCTCTCTCTCGGTTCTTAGCGGCTTAATTTTATTTAATCTCGTCGCAAACTTTTCCGTTTTATTCCTCTTTGTGTTTGTTTCAACTTTTTTTTTTTTTTTTTTTTTCTCCCTTTACACCCTTTGATGGAATAATGATTAATCCTGCGGACCAGGTGTTGAGGAAAGTAGAGAGAGTCCGATGTGAGGGTGAGGGGGACGACGGAGGCAGAAGGGAGAGGAAGAGACAAAAAAAAAAAGATGGTGGAAGGAAGGAGGGAGGGAGAGGGAGGAAAAGGGGGGAGGGATCAAAGACTTCTCCCTTGTCAGTATTCACAGCGAGCGTCCTCTACCCCCCACCTCATCGCCGGAGAGATGGAAAGATGAAGCGAGAGAGAAGCAGCAAGCAGCTAATGTCGTTTCACAGACAAGGATTTTCTCCCCCTTTCCTCCCCCTCCCTCCCTCCATCACTGCAGTTTTCCTTCAGTGGTGCTGTAGGATGATTGAGAGACAGTATCAATAAACAAATGGCTCGACGTGTGTGTGAACATGTGTGTCCAGGATCCGACGCTCCATCCTCTCCTCCCAGGGGCGAACTCTTTGAGTGGCTTTGTCTTTCTTTCTGCTCCCGTTTTTTTTTTTTTTTCCATCTCTCTGCTGTGTTTGCCATCACTCATCCCTCTCCAAAATCGGTCCCTTATTTCTCTTTTGTCTCGTTTGCCTTCTATTTGGTTTCTCTCCTGCATTTTTTTTTTCCTGCCTCCCCTCCCCTCTCTGCTTCCTCTGCTGACGCACTCCATCTCTTTGGCGCACCGCCTCTGCTCACTTTGAAAACGCTCAAACACACTTTCCTCCGACAGCTTAAGTGTGCATGTGTGAGAAAGTGTGTCAAATCGTTTGGTCAGTCCACACAGTCGCTCCGACATCACATTAAAAAAAAAAAAGATTTCACTACACCTGTAATTGACCGTTATCAGCGTTATTACGTGGACAGCGAGTCACGTGACTATCAGGTGAAGGTCGCTCGCAATTTGAGCTCAACTTCAATTGTTCGGGGTTTTTGCATCTCGTTGATTTTACTCTCGTCACCACCATCAGCAGCGTTGTTCACTATATAACTTGATAACAGACTTTTATTCTGATACATTTTTAATATTTCAGTGTCTCCAGTTCACTCTAAGTCTACATGTGACTGTTTAGACCATCAACACCATGTGGGTTGATGTAGCTCCTTTACTTACAGATGTTAGCATGTTAGCATGTTAGCATGCATTTCTACTAAATTGGCTCACATTGTCACAGCAGTAAAAGATGCTAATCCTCACTAAACAAGCTCTAATATTAGAACATCAGCAAATGTTATGATCTAAACTAATGCTAACGTTAGCAACACGTTATAAGAACTAGCCAACATTAGCAGGAAGCTCCAACTGTGTGCTAACATTAGCATTTTGGCTACAAAGCAATATTCAGATTTATTCTAACATTAGCTTCTTTTACACCTAGCTAATGTTAGCATTTTAACAAAGAAGGAGGGTCCAACTTCATGCTAACTTTAATTCGTTTATAAATAAATAGCTAAAATTGGGATATTAAAGTTATGTTAGTTTTTACACAGTTTTTCTTTTTATTAACTTGTACTTTAACTTTCACTACTTAAGTAGATTTAATCATAGATAACTTCAGTACAGTAAATACTAGATAATTTAAGACTTTTACTTGAGTATCATTCTAGTGACGACTTGAACTTTGAATAATTTAGTACCTGTACTTCTACTCTAGCGTCTGTACTTCTACTCTAGCGTCTGTATTTCTACTCTAGTGTCTGTACTTCTACTCTAGCATCTGTATTTCTACTCTAGCGTCTGTACTTCTACTCTAGCGTCTGTATTTCTACTCTAGTGTCTGTACTTCTACTCTAGTATATGTACATCTACTCTAGCGTTTGTATTTCTACTCTAGCGCCTGTACTTCTACTCTAGTGTCTGTATTTCTACTCTAGCATCTGTACTTCTACTCTAGCGTCTGTATTTCTACGCTAGCGCCTGTACTTCTACTCTAGTGTCTGTATTTCTACTCTAGCGTCTGTACTTCTACTCTAGCGTCTGTACTTCTACTCTAGTGTCTGTACTTCTAAGTACAGACACTAAGTCAATAACGTTCTGGTTGAACACAGTGGAGCGTTTTGCAACTAAAGAAACAGAAAAGAGTCTGAAATTCATTAATGTATATAAAACATGTCAAAACATAAAATTCTTAGATTTCTACATTTTTTTGTTCGCGTATTCTCATGTTCACACTCGTCGCGTGATTGTGTATTTTTCTTATATAAGTGTGTTTAATTCAAACGCTGGCCCTCAGCCTCCAGGCAAACATGCTCATGAGCTGAAATGATGTCATTTGCATTAAAATATACTCAGCACATATTCACGAGCAGTCGTGTGCAGGTGCCGCCAACCTGCCCACATACATACATACATACATACATGCATGTTAATGTACTTTGTGGTAATTAGGTTTATATATGCACAGTTCACTCAGCCGTGGTCAGATGTTTGTTCGTATACACACACCGACTTCACTGCAGAAAACTGGGAGCCAATTGAAGAAGTAGGCGACTCGCACTGTAACCGCTCTGGCGTCTGGTTATCTTCGGAGAGGATGAGTGTTTGCTCTACGGCGGCTGCCTACTCACAGCACGGCATAATGAGATTTGTGGAAATTGTATCTTCTGTAGGATTCCTTCCAGAGAGTTGAGAGGGGGGGTTGTTCTCCACATTATGTCTCTTTTACCCGATGGTGGCAGTCCAGAGGTTTGAGACAAATGAAACTATCAGTTTTCTTGTTTTAGTTTGATTTGGAGGAAATCCTCCCAGAGTTCCTGTACATCAGTGTTAACATTTCTATTACAAACCTCAGTCTTGAACTGTAGAGACACGGTGACGTGATCTGATATTAAAAAAATGAAAAAAAGACAGCGATTTTGTGAGTAAAATGATATTATAGTGAAATGTAGGGATGTAATGATACCAAAACACTCGCAATACAGTAATATCACATCACGATATTTATCACGATACAATACTTATCATGATATGAAGCAAGTGATGCGTTTTTTATCATCGTATGGTGTCTACGATATGATATTTATCACAATATCAAACCCACAATACAATATTTATCATGATACAATATTTATCACGATACGATATTTATCGCAAGTTGATAGTTATCATGATATGAAGCCCTCGATATGTTATTCATCACAATATTTGGGTGTTGAGGAAAAATGACTTTCTGCTTTTTAATGAAATAATAAAACAACATACGACATGTTCGTTACAGCAGCAACATGTACAGCGTTAGCCACTCAGTCGTCACTGGCAATATTGTTACGTTGTTACAGTTACATTCCACTGTGTTGGTGACTAACAGCTCGGCAAATAAATCCCAGATTGTAAAAAAAAAAAAACAAAACAAAATGTTTTAACCCTCGTTAAGAGTCCCATGATGCAAAGTCTTAAGCCCATTTCAATTACTTTTCCAGAATTTTGTGCCTTTAGGGTTCCAAAAAAAAAGCAATTAATTAATTATTCCCCCTCAGGAGTTTGTGCAAATCACAAAATGTGAATGTGTCTTTGTTTCAAACAATAGAATAATAGAATAAAAATAAGCTTTTATCCCAGTTCTCACTCACGGTTGGTATTCTGTAGTAGATACACGACGGTCGTTCAAAAAGTTCTGTCATAGCTAAACAGTTTTGTTTTTGCAACACGCTACCGCTTCTTATAGAGCCAGAAAAACAAACTCAGATTTCTGTTTTAATTTCTGCGGCAAGGTGAGAGAAAAATCCAGAAATGGACAAAACAGAGGCCAGAGCAGTCATAAAATAGCGGCAAAAAAAAAAAAAAAAAAAAGGTATGACGCCGAAGAAATTCACGAGGACGTGGTACAGACTCTTACCGAGGACTCCTCGTCCTATTCAGCCGTGAAGAAATGGGCTGCAGAATTCATGTGGGGCTGGGACACCACACAAGACGACCCTCGGTCCAATTATAAATAAAGAAAAGCTCAGGACTGGGGCCAAAAGTGGCTTATTAGACTGAGGTTACCTGTGTGTTTCGACAAGGGAGCGGGTTGTTTGTAGGGAGGCGGAGGGAATCTATAAAGTTTGTTTACTGCAACATTCAGATGCACCCGCATCTGCTTCGTATCCACTAAATCAATTGTGTTGCTTTGTGCTGATTCAAGGAGCTCCGCTTATGAAAAAGGACGGACGTCGACCACATGCAGATTCTCTCGCACGTTCTCCGGCTTCAGTAGAAGTGCAGCTGGATTATGTCGAGAGCAGGATCCGAAAAGAAAAACAAACAAACAAACAAAAATTCATTATCTGAGAGACAAACCTGATTTGAAGCAGAAGTATTGACTTTTCATTTCTGGTGGTTAGAAAGTCATTGATTGGATTAGTTGGTGTTAATAGATGTTTCAAACTATAAAACACTTAACTGAACCAGACGTGAGTTAACTCTTTATGGCCAGTGAGACCCGATCGACATGATCAATACCCGTCACATTAGAAATGAATTTAAAAAGTACAATAAAAAACAAATGAATAAATATCAAATTGTAAAATAATGAAGCAGTTTTATGAATTATTAATATAATAATTGTAATTTCATTTATTAGAATTATTTTTTTGTTTTTTTAAGAAGAAACAAAAAATGAAATAAAAATAAGAATTAATATAAAATTAATTAATTAATAAGAAAATAAATCATTTTTTGAATCTGATATATTTATTTAATCTATTAACAAATTTAAAAAAATGAAAATGCTTTATCATTTCATATGATATATATATTTATTTATTTGTGACTATATTTTAGTAATAACATTAAATTTAATATAAATATAAAAAATATAAAATATATTTTTAACTATATAATATATTCTTAAAAATGCTGTAATTTGTTGCAAGGTTTAATAAACCTAAATAAAACTCAGATTTAAAAAAAAAATGCTAATGAGCCGACTTTTTAATATATATATATATATATATTTTGCAGCTGTTAATTTTCTATTATTATGATTCACGCCGCTTCTATTTATAGCCTCGTAACGTGGAGTTTGTGTTCGTCGCGGCTGATTTGTTTTTTTTTTATGTTTCCTTTGGGTTTTTAATGCGAGAGCTTTTTATATAAAACAATCAGAGAGCTCGTGTTTTACTGCAGACAGATTCCCATCCATCCTCAAACGACATCGCCTATCTCTGCTCTGATTGGTCGCGTGTAAATCCGACTACATCTAAAGACATTTTGGTCGTTCTTAAATGAAATTCAACTTGGTCTGAGGATCAAATCTTTTCTGTGAACACTGGTGAGGATATGGTGATTATAGCTCCTCACATTTAAAATAAAAAAAAAAAAAAAAAAGCATGTCAGCGACCGCAGCCGACAGTCGAACACATCAGGGATGAAAACACTCAGCGCGCTTTAATTGCAGAGTTGATAGAGATAAATTCACCTCGACCTTCATCTTTTTCACGCGTGTCGACCTGGAAACGACACGTGTGATTTTTCAAACAAATGAACAATTAGACCTCGTTTTTTTTATGTTGTTTCTTCTCTTCGTGACTCTTCTGTCGAGGTGCTTCGCTGCTCGTGTTCAGGTCTCGATGTCGACGTCTCGGAGGTCGACGCTATTTGTTTCTCTGTTCGTAGCGTTTCGCCTCGTTCGCCGTGATTTCTGACTCTTTAAAAACCTCCCGTTGCTCTTCTCTTCCTTCCCATCTTTCCTCCCCCTTCACTCCCTCATGATCTCCTCCTCCTCTTCCTGTGACCAAGGTCTTCGTCATAAATTAAACCGGTGTGAGACTCTTCCTGCACCAACGATACTAAATATATTTACTCAAGTGCAGTTTGAGGACATTTGTACTTTTACTTTTTGCATAAAATGCTCAGATATTCTCAAGGAGTCCTTTTACTTTTTTTAGGGAAATTTTTCTAACATAATAACGCAAACCTTAATTAATAGTTAATTAAAACCCAATCACATTTCATACCCCTACCGCTGGTATCTTGAAACAAAAGCGTTGAGGTGAAAACGTTCCTCTACTTCACCGTCACACGTCATCAGAAGTCGTCGCTGGTTGCTACGTAAAAGACGACGCAACGAGTCTCCATGACGACAAACAAAGATGGTGTCTACAGACTCGTTCATGTCCATCAAGTCGGTGACGGATTAAAAACTGACAAGGTGTTCGTTTACATTAATGTGACGTTTCATCAGAAAAGATCCTGTTATCAGATAAATGAAAAACATTAGTAAAGTGGCAACTAGCGATCGCTAGCTAACGCTAACGCTAACGAACGTTATCTATTAGCAGTTAGTTAGCGATAAGTTCGCTTCACTTTTTTGACAGCTGCCCTGTAAATCTATAGGTGTCCTGTTTTCCCTCTTTCGCCATCCTTGTCCTGGTGCATGCTGGGAAATGTGTCATACCTCCTTCATTTAAAGTAGCTGGTCCTGGAACAGCTTCGTTTGGAGGTTATGACCCCTCACCCTTCATCTAGAAGAGAATAGAGGCAGACCTGCTAACGTAAACACGCAATAATGGAGCTAAGGGGTAGAAATGATTACACAATGGAAATAGTGTCACTCAAGTAGCTTCTACTTTGTTTTGGTACCGTCTCATCGTTCTCATCGACCTCAAGCCACAGTAGTGAAGCTGATCTCAGTTTAGTTCAGTAACTTCTTCTCACGACCCACTTCTTCCTTCTTCTTCCTTCTTTTTCTAGCAACTGCTGAGAGAGATGCAGCAGATGGCGAGCCGACCGTTCGCCACCATCAACGTGGCTTTAGAGACGGACGAGGAGCCGCCCGATCTGATAGGAGGAAACGTCAAGGTGAGTTCAGTCACACGTTCACGTCAGGTCACGTCGCATCGTGGTTATCTACCCTTTTGAGTGTGTGTGTGTGTGTGTGTGTGTGTGTGTGTGGGCTTTGAGAGATCTCAACCGACGCTGCCGCTCATCCTCCTCAAGTGGGAGCTCAGTCTTACGACCCGTCGTCAGCGCTGTTTGTGATTATCGCCGCTCCGCCGCCATCTGCTTTACTGCTTCCATCGTCGAGTTGAGGCGAGTCGAGTAGTTTTCCAACCGGCCGACGAGGCTCAAGTGAGCTCACTTATGGAGGAAAGTTTGAAGTGGAGTGCGGGTTGAGTACAACTAATGAGAATCGGTGATGTGTAGGTTCACCTCAACAGTGTGAAGGCACGATGATGATGATGATGATGATGAAGAAGAAAGCATGTTACACCAGTTGGAGCCAGTTATTGCGGCAAGGAAGTAAAATCTAATGAGAACGAATTCATTTAACCCCAGTGTTAAATACATGCAAGACAGGAGAAGAGGAAGAGTTTCATTCCAACGTTGACATATTCTTCATCTAGTCAAGAGAAGAAGGGGAAAAAAAAATTTTGTTGGCATGAAAATAAAGAACGTTCGAACACGCTGTTAAAGTCATGATTCGTCTTAATTGCGGGTGCATCAAACCATCTGTGTTTCTGAAAAACTGGCAAATATCTGTCACCTTGTTGGAGCGAAGCCACGCATATGAAAGCGAAAGACAGAGATAGTTTTAAAAATATAAGATATGGCTCTTCACGTTGAATAAATCAGCGCCGTCACTACGACCATATTGTGTAAGAACAGGTCACAAAGTCAGTTTCAATCTTTCTGTTTCAGGCCGAGAGAGAAGATCTGAGTCACATGACTCGACACAAACTTGGTCTCTATAAAAAAAACAAAAAGTTTGTTAAACCCCACAACTAAATGAATAATTAATAATTAAATAACCAGCATTTGGCCAAACAATATGTTAGAAACACGCTGCCAAAAAAAGCAACTTTAAGCTGTGATTCTGGATTGAAACCCAACGTCTGTTGTTCGGTTTTGCAATCAAAAATATGTTTGTATTTCCTTACTTAGCTGACTTTACAGCCACAGATATTTTCACCAATGTTATTGGCGGCCAGAGGTTTGGGGATATATTTCTATGAAACTTCCCCCACAGTCTCAGCATACGAAGTAGAACAGGATTTGTGTCGTTTCAGCTCAAAACTTTTCCGAAACAAATGTCCGAGCTCCTCCGGATATCCTCCGGATAACACGAAAGCCTCACTCTGGAGAGGAAACTTCAACTTCAAATTTGTGGTAATTTTTTTTTTTTTTTTACCATCAACTGACAACGACTTATAGGACTCAGGAGGCAACATCACTGGAGAATCTTCCCACGTCAGTTTTATCTCCTCTTAAACCTGTCAAAGAGCCACTTTGTCCTTAGCTAGTCACCCATCAAAGATCACCACACGAGATCACTGGACCTTGTCAACGAGACGTGGCCACGGCAATGAAATGAAATGATGGAAACAGTGGCCGGTAGTCAACCTAGATCCATCAGCCCACAACCTCCCATGGCCACTAGAAGACTATAAATTAAAGGAATGAATGCAAATAGATCATTTTAGATCCTTAATGGGAAAGAACAGTGAGTGACTCGGTGTAGAGGTGTGATGTGATTAGGATAAAACCAGTCTAAACAGTAATTTATTGAACAATTTCTACCACAGGTACAAAAATTAGTTTCAGTGACAAAAGCTTCTTAGTTTTTAAATTGAATTTTCCTACAAACCAAAACTTTTAATCTCCATCGTACCGCTCTGGATGTAGAAAAGTTTTTTGGCCAAATGAACTGCGTCACTACTTACTCATCCAGAAGTTGGTGTCCTTTTGTTTTGATATTTGGAGGAAATGACTTTTTAGTTCAGTACCAAAGTTGACAGGTCTGGACCTTTTGGGGCATGAACACAAGATGTCCTTTTTGGTTTCTGGCAACAGGATCCTGTGGGTTTCAGGGTGAGGCCTCCATGGACCTGGTTTTTGTGATGATACTCAATCAGATTGGGAGGAGTTGTAGTTCATTTGTGGAAGTGATGGAGTAATTTGAACCCACAGTCTATTTCACCACAAATACAAGTCAAACTCCCCCTCAAGAGATATTTTACATTGGTCAAAGTAAGATTGAATTTGACCGAAAGTAAGCGGATTAGTAGACGAAGACGACGATGAATATGCTGATCTGGACCACTCTTCATGTTGTTCCAGATCAGCAGATTTCTATTTTTCTCGTTCTTCACGGACACATCAGCCTATTGTTTAGGAAAATGATGAATCTGCTGATGTTAAACAACCTTTATCAGCAGTTGTTACGAAAACCAGACGTTGGGTAAGTCTTGTAAAACAGTGTTTTTAATAAACTCTGGGTTCACTTACTAAGTTATCAGTACTTCAGTTTATGTGTAGGGACCCTATTCATGCTACTGCTGGAGTGAAGTGATATTTTGAGCTTTATTAGTGGTTAAAAAATTTAGATAATTTAATTTACCATAATAATAATTTACCATTTAGATACGTTTGGCTGACTGGCCCATTTACTTTCATTGTTAACTATTTGGTTGTGAAAACAAAAGACGGTCAAACTCGATATTACTTCAACCAACGTAAAATATCTGTTGAGGTGGAGTTTGACTTGTCATGGTGATAAAGACCCTAAATTCAACTGACTTCAGTTTAGTTTAGTACCTGAGGTAATAACAGTTCATGTCACTTTAAATTAATTTATGAATTCTCCCAAGTTGTAACAAAGAAACGTTTCCCTGTCGTCGACAGCCTAGAGACATGACTCTGCATCAGAAAACCACCGAGAAGAGCTGAGTTTGATCCAACTAAAACTCACAATGAGCTTTATTAGTGGTTATGTCGCTAATGTCGCTACAAGCAGCTAGCATCAAGCTAGAGATGAGGAGTTCACTTCCACATTTCTCCACTTTAAACCAACTGATGCTGACTCAGATATCTTCCCATCAGGTTATTTATTCATGCAGCCCCCCTGTGGAGACACAAAAGACTTTATTTAACTTTCTTTACATATGCATTGGTCCTCCGCAAGACCTGTAAACACACTTTGATGTGCAAAAACCGGAGGAGTTCCCGTTTAACCTGCGGGCACCTCCCCTCCGGCAAGTCATAATCTGACAAATTGTCTGTTGTAATTTGCTCGCGCTAAAAAAAAAAAAAAAAGGGAGAACGTTTGAACAGATTTAGCTGCAGCGTGCATTGCGGAGCAGAGTGATGTTGCAGTAGATTAAAACATAAAGGGATATCGGTAAAGCAGATTAAAAGTAGAGATTGAGGCCCCGTTGAAGTTTTTCGTAGGGTGGATTTAAACATAAAGATGAAGCTGCAGGAGATGGCGCTTCAGAAGACTTTATTACAGGAGAGAGTTTGACGTACCCACGGAGTTTAAGTGGGTTAGAGCAGATTTAAATGCAGATAGCGAGCGCAGAGGCAGCAGCAGAGAACACTTAAAAGTAAGAATTGTGCAGAATTACCCGAGTTGCAGTTGAGTATTCGGCCGGCGCGGCGCCGCAGGCAGCCGTACCTGTGACTGTGCACTTTGTGATGAATGACCTCTGAATGCAGATGTAGTGCAGAATTATAGGGCTGTTTCAGCAGGGTGGCTCGGGGCCCCTCGGCTCTGACAGGGGCCATGCATCTCACGGGGGCTCGGCTCCTATAAGCACAAGGTTACTCTGAGCGCAGGCGGCTCGGCCTCTGGGGAAGATCAGCAGCTCATCAGATCTCTGCTCCAACACAAATGATCCCGCCTCTTCACTCCTCTGCTCCTCTGTCCTCAATTCTCCTCTTTCCTTTTTCTTTTCTTTTTTTTTTTTTTTCTAATTTTCACTTCACTTTTCTCTCTCTCTTTTAGTTTCTCTTTTATGTTTCTTTGCATTTCATGTTTCGTTCACTCAACTTTTTTTGTTCCCAATAGTTTCCTTATTTTTTTTTTCTTTTCTTTTCCCCATTTTCAGGTTTTTTTATTTCCATTTTTCCTTGATTCCTGTTTTGTTTCATTCCTTTTTTTCTTTCCATTTACATCACTTTTTTGTTACTTTCTTAGTTTCCTTTTTAACTTATTTTTTTAACTTTATCCCTCCCACTTTTTCTCTGTTTTCAGTTCTTTTCCTTTATCCCATTTCACTCCACTTGTTTTCTCTTTTCTTGTTTTTTTCCCTTTTCCTTAATTCTTTCTGTTTTTTTTTTTTTTTTTTTTTTTTTTTTTTTTTTTTTTTTACAATTTTTTGTTGCTTCATCTTGATGTTTTTAGTTTCAGTTTTTGTTGTTTTTTGTTTTCTCTATTTGAATCTTTTCCATCTGCTTCTCCTCCTCCCTCGTCTCCTGTCTGACATGCTTCCTTCACTATAGTGTTTTCTCTAATTTACCAGCCTTTACTGATGTTATCACCTGTCTGGGTTTTTTTTTTTTTTTTTTCCCTGTTTGTCCTTATCTGCTCGTGGTGTTTATGTTTGTGTGTGTTGGTGTAGAGAGAAAAGATGCAGCTTCACCACTTCCTCCTCCTACAACATCATCTCTGCTTCACCTTTTTCTTCTCCCACCTCCATTCTTCTCCTCCTTCTCCTCCTTCCCTCCATCAGGGCAGGAGCAGCTCAGGAGCAGAGATCCAATTTAGATCTTCCTCCTCAGCTTTCTTGCGCTTTCACCGGCTCAGACGGCGAGCGCCGGCGCTATCCTATCTCCTCTCGGCTCAGATTGAGCGACTCGGGTCAGGTTCTTCCCTCTTGTTTCCGTGCTGTTTTATCAGGACGCTACAGTAGCGGTATTAAGACCGGCGATCAGAGTATACGGGAGGGCCCCGGCGCGCTGCACAGCGAGCTGAAGATCATTAAAGTTGTTTATAGCCTCGATGGGAAGTCCAAACTTCCTCCGCCGATGAGATATATACGCGCTCGGCTCCTGCAGCCTCACGGGCGGATGATTACCTCCACGACACGTAACGCTCTGCGTTTATTTATAGATACCGTGGGACAAGAGGAAATCTACACATGTGATGTAATGGAAAGTAAAGAAACAGAGGTGGGGGGCGTTTCTGCTTTATCGAACTCCGTCCCAGACTCCTTATCTCCCCCTCCTGCTCATTGTGTGTTGTGTTAATTTCTAAGCAATTTGGCAAATTGTAACGAGAGCGATAACCTCAGATGGAGTGAAAGAAAGTAGAAAGTCAAAGGTCGAAACCCCAGAGAGCTGAATCATTTCACAGATAAGAGCGTGGTGAGAGAGAAAAGAAGAGTTTCTCGGTTACTTCTGGTCCAGTTTTCGTGTTTGAGTAGAAGAAGTTTACAGGCTGAAAACTTGCAGATGAGGACGTGGCAGGTTGCCGCCGGTGAGTCACTTTTCATGCATAATTTTAATTTGTGTTTTTTATTTTTTTATATTCTTTTTTTGAGAAAAACAGGTGAGAAAGAGAGAGAAGCAGAGCTAAAGGCAGAAATCATTCTTATTTGTTGGCGAGCCGTCGCAGTCACCTTTTTTTTTTTTTCTCCTTCTACTCAGTTGAACAGAAGTCAAATAAAATCCAATTAAATCCAGTTTATTCCAAAAAAAACCTTTCATTTTTTAGTCGAATGAAGTGGTGTCCGGTAAAATAACAGGAGAGAAGGAGGCCCTAGAGACGGAGAACTGATCCAGATCTTTACGGCAACCGGGTATTTTGATCAAGTTTCATCAAGATATGATTTTATATCGACGATATTTGACGATATCACGACACGATCTGGATTTGATTTGATTCATATCCTTGAGATCGATATAGGAAGATATCATATGTCTAAAGAACCAAACTAGACGTTGTGTCGTTGATACTCAGAGACTCTTTTGCAGTTGTAGCTGTAAAAAACAACAATAAAGGAACTTAAATCTCAAAACTCAGTCCTGTGCTTGACTGGTAGATGATACATGATGATTGAATTCATCCCAAGATGGAGGAATTTCAAATGCAGGAACAAGTGAGATGAAGAACAAGTAGTGTGTCTCAATTCAGATACTTCAGTGAGTTCACTTCCATATAATATACTATTCACACTGCGTACTTACTTCTGTAGTGTATTGCTCTTCTTCTACTCTTTTTTTTAACTGTGAATCGGTCTGTCGTCTTGTTTTCAACTCTAATCAATAATCAAAGTCTTACTAGAGCTGATGTTTGATCGTGTGGCTCCATGTTTCATGTGAGGTGGAGGTTACCTCCTCTTCTGCTACGTAGCCAAGATGGCGTCATCCAGGGTGAGAAGTGTCTGTTGTTCACTCAACTTTTTAACTGTGATCAGTAAAACCGTCCGGGTGTTAACTGGTCAGTGTGAACACACTTAACACACTCAAAATCGTAAGTGTAAGGATGGAAGTATGTGAATTGAGACACATGGTGGAGGTTTACCCTTCAACTCAGCTTAACTCTACCTGGTTTCTCTTTTTAGTTCCTGCTCCTTCAAGGTATCAATCGATCTTAGTCGACACTAAAACGTGACGTGAGCAGACCGCCGGCCGCTGATTGGTCAGAGAGAGCATCAACAAAATAATCAATCTCCATTTTTAAAGGGATATCTGTCGTCGTAGCTACCTCGTCGTAAGCTAACCCAGCAACAAGTACTGATGTTTTTGACCAAACTCACCACATTCACTTCAAGGGGAAACAAACTGTGATGGAGAACGATGTGTCCGGTCAAGTCGAAACAAACTAGAACTTTCCTGGTTCCACAAAGTTTTCACTCTCTTTCTCTGAAGACGTCGGAGGTTGTTGTCGGTTTGTTGCTTTGACTCGTTCAGACCCAAAGCTCTTATTTTAAATATGTTGCAGTATTGCACTGTTATTATTAACCAATGACAAAACATGTTTTTGGGCGACCGAATGGGGGGAAAAAAAAAAACTCATCAAAGTCGGCTCGGTGGAAGCGTCCGCGCCCGGTGAGTCACAGCAACAGGGAGTTGGACTCTGCTCTGGTCGCTGGCGGGAGGAAACTCATCCCCCCTCGTCAGCTGCCGCTGAGCAGAGGCGAACGTGGTGGATGAAAGCAGGAGAAGCAGCATGCAGCTGCGAGTGTATGCCCACGTCCGTGTGTGTGTGTGTGTGTTGCTGCTACGTGCTGGGCTAATTACTGGAGGTAATTTAACAAAACCTTTTCGCTGCTCTGCCTGGCCAGTCTAGATAATTCTCCAGAGGAGGTTGGGCAGACGGAAGTAAAGGGGTGGGGGGGCTTCAATGCCAGAAAAAAAAAAAGAAATGTTATTAACACGCAGCCTCTGAAGAAGACTGCAAGAAAAGACACCGCCTTTGGGAACATCTTAGGCAGAAAAACTAAAAAGAAGAAGTGTAAACGGATGGATAATTGAATTTTTTCAAGGTGTTTTGTTTTGTTTTTTTCCCCTTTAATTACCATTCAGGTCTAAATAAAGTGGACATGTGTGGTGAAGGAGATAAATAGACTATTTTTTTTGTAAATTTTTTTTTTGGGAAAAGGTGGGAGGAAGTATGTAGTGTTTTGTTTTTGTCAAAAAAAAAAAAAAAAAAACGGAAGTTGAGGTACTTGTTGAAAATTGAAGGTACAACAGCTGCTCGTACCGACACTCGAAACGCTGAAATGATCTGACGGCAGGCCTCTTCCGATCTCAATTTTATTTACGTTGCCCCACGTCCACCCACTCACTCCAGATTGAGTATGAGATGCTGGTGTTGCAGCAGCAGCACGTAGAAGAGAAACGAGCACGTAAACAAGCGAGAAGCTAAGAGCAGCTCACAGCTGCTGCAGTGGAAATTGGACTTGGCAGATGAGTTTTTATGACAGCCCTTAGCTGCAGAAATTAAAAAAAAAAAAAAAAAAAGCTGCCGGTCGTCTTCTTCATGGTGGAGGACCGCCGCACATTGATCATTGAATGTGATTGATCAGTTTCCACTGTGCCAAGAGGTTCCTGCCTAGAAACGCCCCCAATTCACCGTTCGCCAAAGCCACGCCCCCTAGTTACTGCTGCTACGCCCGTCAAGCTTTTGAGCTTTCTCCATACCTGTCAGTGTGACTGGTTAATTTTGGAGTAAAACAGCAGAAATATCCTCCAGGACAAGACAAAAGCAACCTAGCAACCACCACCGGAGAGCAAAACGCCGCCAACCTCTTGCTATCTTGGTGTGGATAGCAACACCAGTTAGCGCCCACCAGTTAGCGCCCACCAGTTAGCGCCCACCAGTTAGCTTAGTGTGCTGATTTACAGATGGCAACATGTGTTGGTTCGTTTGTGAAATGTTATGCACACATATTGTATCTGCTTAGCTACCTGAACCACTTAGCTGATGTTAGCTCGCTAGCTTTAGCAGACGTATGTTCGCTTCTTAATCTTTGAGACGTTTAGCTGATGTTTTGGGTTTTGGAAAGGTGAAAAAAAATGACCAATTCTAAACTTTTAGGGAAACGTGGTGTCAGACTTAAGTAAGCGCAGCGTTTCACCATCTTGCTGACAAAGCTTGACGGCCATAGCTACAGTGGCTAAGCTAAAGGTTTGCAAAAGGTCAATTGTGCTATATTTTAACTTGAAACTAGCTAATCTGCATTGTTATCAATGATGCACATTTGCAAGTAGCAATGATGTTAGCAGCGTGTAGCATAACCTGATGTTTTTTACTTCATATGTTAAAAATGTTGAACTAATCTGTAGTTTCTTTAGTTACAGTACAGATGTTTTAAAACAACATTTGAAAAGATTTATCACACACACAAAGCTTGTAAGTGATATTATTAAAAATGTGTGTATCCCCGAGGGGGAAGAGGAGGAAATATTGGCTTTTACTGCAGTCAAATGGAGAAAAAATAAATAAAATGCTAATTCGATTTCTTTTAGTGTTTAATTTAGATGCTTTTATCCGGTTCAATTTCTCACCTCTCCTCTTAAATGTTTCCAGAATCAGGATAGGAGACTTTTCCCATGTGGTTCTCTGTCGAATTAATGGAAGTTAAATCTGGCAGTGATCACAAGAAGATTGCTGCCGTTTTTGTTTTTTTTTTCCCCACGTCAGTCTTGACTTTTCTCTTTTTTTTTCTAAATTTAAACAAGAGAAGTTTGTTTGTCAAATGTCGTCGGTGATATGACGACGACTTTAGAGATTTTCTCTGAGATAGATCAAGTGAGATCAAAAGGTTTTGATTGAAATAGAAATCTAATTATGTGTTGCAGAAGACAGTCACTGGTGTGTTTGTGTTTAATGTAATAATGTGGAAGATGAGTGTCACTAAAGTCTAGTTGACACCAGTCGACTTCACCAACGATCAGTGAGTCTCAGTCTCTGTCGTGATCGTTGGCGACTTGTGTTCCCATGATGTGGAGTCTCAACAACTGGTCTGAGACCTGTAGTGTTCACACTACAAGACTTGTCAGTGATTGACTCCCGATCACACCGTGACGTCACCAAACTCTACGTCTGGTCACGTGAACTAGACAGGATGTAGCCGCTGCTTCTCACCGTGATTTACAGCCGTTTATTGTTGACGAGCACCGGTGAAGACGCTGCCTCCGACACAGACTAAACCACTGAAGCAGCGTAAACATCAACAAATTCAACCAATCATTGTGGATATTCCTGAGGTCTTTGACTGGTGACTACCTATAGCAGCTAGAAGTTCAAGACGTGAACGAGACGACGATCTGGACGACGACGACTCCGACGCACTGACGGTACCGAGGACGCTGCAGAGAAAACAGGAAGTAGAGACGTTTAGATGTGAAAACACATGAAAACAATCCTCTTACTCATTGATCAGATCCTCCAGGATTTAATGACGTTACAATCACAACTATTAACACTAATTCAACCAATCATTGTGGATATTCCTGAGGTCTTTGACTGGTGACTACCTATAGCAGCTACAGTCAAGGAGACTGGACTTACACATTAAAACTAATGTTATGATGGAAACTATTAGTAAACTGGTGAACCAGCTTTGTAAACATCACCATGGCAACACGCTGGTTTTCATGGTGAAGCTGAGAAAACTTGAAACCTCCTGTCACTCTGAGCTCCTCTCTTGATCTCTGCTACCTGACAAAAGTCACTTGGGCCACTTGTAACTGTGATCTCGTTCTTTCAAGTCTTTACCCAGAGCTCACGACTACAGCTGAGGGTTTGAACGTAGATTCACTGGTAAATCAACCAAGACATTGATTTAATACAACACCTGCCTCACAGCTGGAGCTGCACCAATCTGTTAGTTGATCCTCAACCTAAAGAGAAGCAAAGAACCCAACAACCCAACGACAATAATTAGCTATCCTATGATTCCTGTCAGCCTATGATATTAATCAGACCCTCCAGGATTTTGTTGTTACATCCAGTAACCGCAGGTGTCGGCATTGACCAGAACTGGAACCTTTTGGAAAGACGGTCTCTTGAGTCGACACTGACGAGCACAACAACATGAAGTGAACCATGTGGACCCGGTAGTGTCACTCAAAAAAAAAAAAAGAAAACCACCTGACACTTCTCACCCTCATCATAGCCACAAAGTTAAAACGAAGGCGCCACTAACCTGGTGAGGTTGAGTCCAGTGTTTGATCATTCGTAGCATCAGCAGGTCGATAGTTGCTGACGATCCTCTGAGTAACTGTGTTATTTGTTTATGGTAATTATTGTTATTGCTTTTCTTTTTGTAAACATATAATTTAAGGTAATTAAATTTTCATTTAGAATTAATGTGGATGTTAAAAGCGCGGCAGGTTGAAACGTGGAGAAAGAAAGACGGAGGAATTTTTCAAGAGACAAACTTCTCTTTTGAAATAAAGATAATTCTCGTGGGAGTTTGATTATTTACATTAATCAGCCTCATTTCTCGACATCCAACAGTTCTAAGTGTTGAAGTTGCAGCGTATTAAACGTGTCGGAGTAATTTGTTATCGTTTGACACAAACACAAACACGTCTCTGTCAGACATGTTGTCGTTTAAACACTGCAGGACTTTTCTTTTAATTACGTTACATATACAGGAAACGAAAGAGGTGTGAGAAATTTCCCAGCATGCACCAGGACAAGGACGGGGACAGGCGAGGAAAACAGGACACCTATAAATTTATAGGACAGTTGTCAAAAAAGTTAAGCTAACTTATCGCTAACCGCTAAGCAACAACGTTCATTAGCGTTAGCGTTAGCTTAGCGATCGCTAACGTTTTCCATTCGTCTGATAACAGGATCTTTTCTGATGAAAGGTCACATTAATATAAACGAACATCTTGTCAGTTTTTAATCCGTCGCCAAGTTGACGGACACGAACGAGTCTGTAGACGCCATCTTTGTTTGTTTGTTGTCATTCGGTCGTCATGGAGACCCGTTGCGTCGTCTTTTACGTAGCAACTGGCGATGACTTCTGATGACGTGTGACGGTGAAGTGGAGGAACGTTGAGTTAAATCATTATCATTTATGGAGACTGATCGTCTGATCGTTGTGTCTTTTATATCGTTTTATATCATGACACATCATTGTTTCCTCCCATACTCAAGATACAAAGAAGCAAAGAAAATAAAGGACTTTTATAGACCGTGTTGAGATTAGACAAATCTCCTCAAGCCCTTAAAAATCTGTCTCCTTCGCCCCATCCGCCGACACATTTCCTTGTTGTTTATTGAGTTTTTTGTTTTTCCTCATGCGATGAAGAGATGATTATAATCAAATTTTCCCAAAATATGCAAAAGGGAGCCCTTTCAGAGGCTGTTTTCTTTTTATATCGTTTGTTTTTTAACGTCGTCTTTTTCATCCTGTTTCACGCTTAGGACCTACACTTTACCCATAATACACCTCTCCGTGTTGACTTTTTACACGTACCTTCTTGTGGGAGCCGTAATGCCACGTTTAAAAGACACAGATGTGGCGTTATGGTGTCACAGAAACGGTTCGCTTGGTGAAAATTGCAGGCGTGTTTAAACACCGACCGTCGCCGCCTTTTTCCCTCTTTCATTTTTCCCCGTTTGAGATTTAAACGTCCTTCGCTGTCAGATCCTACTTGAGCGCAGTCAGCTGCATGTGGAAACACATGTGCTGTAAATAAATACAGAATCCCCCTCCTTCTGTTATACACACACACACAAGCATCCAGGTCTTTGTGCCACTTCCCTAGCTACCTGTGTGACAGCCTGTGTATCCTGCTGCTATGAAAGGTAAACCTCAGAGAGACCGAGCAGAGAATGAATGTGCAAAATGGGTCAGAGCCTGAATATCATTACTGTCCTGCTCCACATGTACATACTCATGCTGTGTGTGTGTGTGTGTGTAAGAGTATGAGAAGCTGTGATGAATTTATGTGTGTGCATACATTTGCATTTGTGTGTTTGGGTCACACTCAAGTGATATCACCACTTGGGGCATTAACTCTCCAGAGTATAAGTGTGTGTGTGTGTGTGTGTGTGTGTGTGTGTGTGTGTGTGTGTGTGTGTGTGTGTGTGTGTGTGTGTGTGTGTGTGTGTGTGTGTGTGTGTGTGTGTGTGTGTGTGTGTGTGTGTGTGTGTGTGTGTGTGTGTGTGTGTGTGTGTGTGTGTGTGTGTGTGTGTGTAAAACAGTGCATATGAAAGAGGAGACAGAGATAAGCAGTGACGTGTGTGAGAGGTGGTGACGTCGTCCGTTCAGGTGAATCTGTGAATATTATAGAACAGTGTTTACAGCAGCAAGAGGATCATCCTCACTTATGGATGAGATATTGATCAACAGGAGATACTATTAGAGATGTGTGTGTGTCTGTGTGTGTGTGTGTGTGTGTGTGTGCGTCTGTGCGTGTATGTGTGTGTATGTGTCTGTGTGTGTGTGTCTGTCTGTCTGTCTGTCTGTCTGTGTGTGTGTGTGTGTGTGTGTGTGTGTCTGTGTGTGTGTCTATGTCTGTGTGTGTCTGTGTGTGTCTGTGTGTGTGTGTGTGTGTGTGTGTGTGTCTGTCTGTGTCTGTCTGTGTGTGTGTGTGTCTGTGTCGGTCTGTGTGCGTCTGTGCGTGTATGTGTGTGTGTATGTGTCTGTGTGTGTGTGTCTGTCTGTCTGTCTGTCTGTGTGTGTGTCTGTCTGTGTGTGTCTGTGTGTGTGTGTCTGTCTGTGTGTGTGTGTGTGTGTCTGTCTGTGTGTGTCTGTGTGTGTCTGTCTGTGTGTGTCTGTGTGTGTCTGTCTGTCTGTCTGTCTGTCTGTCTGTCTGTGTGTGTGTCTGTCTGTCTGTGTGTGTGTGTGTCTGTCTGTGTCTGTGTCGGTCTGTGTGTGTCTGTGTGTGTGTGTCTGTGTGTGTCTGTGTCTGTGTCGGTCTGTGTGTGTGTGTGTGTGTGTGTGTGTGTGTGTGTCTGTGTGTGTCTGTGTGTGTGTGTGTGTGTGTGTGTGTGTGTGTGTGTGTGTGTGTGTGTGTGTGTGTGTGTGTGCAGCCCGCGGCGACAGTACTGCATCGCCAGCACCGCTGACACAAATCTCCTCTTCCAGCGTCGCCACTTGATTTCCTGTCGCGTCCCACGCTGAACACACACAGCATTGTCATGAAATTGTGCACAGTGGGGTATTTAGAGGAGGGGGGGGGGTTGTTGTAGTAGAGTGTGGTGGGTAGGTGGTGGGGGGGTTGGGATCCAATTTGTACCCTCTGGATCTTGGTGTGTGTGTGTGTATCTCTGCAGGGGATGGACGGAGGCTGTTGTTTTTTTTCTGGTTGCTGACACAAACACAAACACGAACACCAAAGCTTCTGTTATTCTTGTCTTTGAAAACTGTTTTTTTTTCACGTGGATTTGTGAAGCTTGTGATGTGTAATACACGTTTTCTTTTTTTCTTTTCAGTCCGTTCCGAAACCCATCGCCCTGGAGCCGTGCTTCGGCAACAAAGCCGCCGTGCTCTCCATCTTCGTGCGGTTACCCAGAGGCACCGGCGGCATCCCTCCTCCAGGACAATCTGGTAAGACGACGACGCCCCAGATTCTTTTGATTGTCCTACACTTTCCTCTCACTGTCTGTCGCTTCCTCGAACACTTAGCTCCTCCGACTCCGTCTTTTCTTCTCTCTTATTGGCCGTCTTCCCCGCTGAAAAGTCCTCCACTCCGCGCTGAATCTCAAAAGCACGAGTCAAACCAGTTTTCTTCTTCCTCAACAACTAAATTTTGCAGAAGCAAACAGACAAGACGGGCTGTTTTCTTCGCCGGTTATTGTGGTTTTCAGAAGTTTCGCACTCGATGTCGAACATCACCTGAATCCGTCTGTGCACAAGTTGTCGTCTTTCTTTCTTTTTCTTTTCGTTTTATTTCCAACCCTCAACTTAAGTGGGATCCTGGTCTAGTCCTGTGGTGTCACATCCTTACACTTACTATTTAGGGTGGAAATTGTTGCTTATTTGTTTGTTTTGGCTAGCACTTAGCATCCCTAATGTTTACTATGTGTCTCCATTCACACACTTACACTTACTACTTTGAGTGTTTTAAGTGTGTTCACACTGACCAGTCTGGTAAAACACAGTGTTACCGTTAACACCCGGATGGTTTCACTCATCACAGTTAAAAAGTTGAGCGTAGAACGACGGACACTTAAAAATAATTACCTTAATGGAAATTATTATTATTATCTTTATTATCAAGAATTGAGGATTCAGGGTAATTTAGTTTATATAGTTTAAGGTTAAACTTTAGATGTTGCGGCACTTTCTTTTCTTTTTTTTTCCCATGATCCCTCTCTGCTTCCTGTTCCCCTCATTCTGTCTCCGTTCTCCTCTCAGCTCCTTTGAGGCGAAGTGAAAGCTGCGTTTGCTTCTTTTTTTTTTTTCTAATCTCTGTTTCCTCCCTTCATCATCTCTGTGCCGGCACGTCATCGTCGTCTTCTTGAGTTTTCTTCCTCCTCGTCTGTGAGGTCTGAGGCTTTAAACCCCAGTCTGCCGTCTTTACTTGGTTTTTTCTCTCTCTCTCTCCTGTACAGTCTGATAGCGCTGAGAATTGAGCCCATTACTTCCTTTTTCATTTCCTTTTACTTTCACATCCATCCATCTATTTCGCTCGTCCCTCTTTCCCAGCGACAGTCCGATAGGACCCAGGACGAACCACTTCACTTCTCCCTCTGTCACTTTCAAAATCTTCAGATATTTCCTGTTATTTCTCTTCTCTGTGTGTGTTTTAGCCTCTCGTCCTCCCTCAGTCTCAGTCCCCAGACTATCGACACGCTCCGGGCTTTTATTAATTACCACATCGTCCTTTTGTCAAAACAAAACCACTTCACCCCCCGGTCAAGCTTCTCCCTCCAGGCGATTTATTTATTTTTTTATTTTGTCGAGACTGTGTTAGCGTGTCGCTAATGACCTCGTCCCAAAATGGCCGCTCTGTGGCACATCAGGCCAATTAATCGTAACTTGTGTTTCGATTTCGGATACGAAAACAAAAGTAATCCAAGACGCAGCGATTATTAACTCTATTCTGTCTTTTCCTGCTTTGTGAGTGTGACTTTACCGCACAATTCAACACATATGGAGCTAAAACAGTAGAATAAAGAAGGTTTCAAGTGTTTAGTACTTTGGATGAGCGTTGTGCTAAGCGCTAGCCATGCTATGAGTTAGCTATGTTAAGCGCTAGCGACTCTAAGTGCTAGCCATGTTAAGCATTAGCCATGCCAAGCGCTAGTCATGCTAAGTTCCATGCGACTCTAAGCGCTAGCTAAGCTAAGCGCTAGTCAGCCTAAGCGCTAGCCATGCTTAATCATAGTGACGCTAAGCCCTAGCCATGCTAATCACTAGCTATAAGCATCAGATAAGCAACAATTTCCATTTGTTTCAAGATCAATGAATAATTATCGATTATTATTTTCTCCACAATCAAGCAGCTCTAGTCATCTGAGTCTCATTTGGGGGATTTAAAATCATCCTGAATCCACTTTTCCCTTCAAGAAACAAGCAAAGACGTGATTCCTGTCAGACCGTTTGGTTTCAGAGCGTCTCCTCCTCCCACTCACTGTTTGTATTTGGCCGCCGGCTGTGTGTGCACGATCTGGCTAAACGCATCCATCATCGGAGATAAATGGAGTTTATTGGAATTTCATGGCTCAGAGAGTATTAATAAATGTTAATGAAGTGTGGTATAAGTTAATGATTGCCTGCGCTGCGAGTGTATGAGCACACCACCTGTGTATGAGGTTGTGTGTGTGTGTTTCAGTGCGTCCTGTGTTCACGTTGGAGCAACATATTGTAGGAATACAGCTGCAGCAGCTGCAGTAATTAGCCGCTCCAGCTTTAAGTGTCGGTGTAGTTGAACGCGTCGAGCCCGAGGCCACGGACAAAGATTGAAACTGACCTTCTTCATCACGGACACTGACTCTTTTAACCCTCCTCCTCCTGACAAGCTGCGGACCATCAGGGCTGAGACCTCTCACCACAAATAACGACGTTTCTCCTGACGGTCGACCTCTTTAACGAAGCCCTAGACCCACAACTGACACCAACACCCGCCTTGTTGAACCACCGAACTGTGCACACGTCAATACACGTATAGATTTATATTTTCCTCAAACTTTTTTATTTATTTATTTTATTTTTAGACGTCAGTTTTTATGCATCTGAACCTGAGAATTGAATAAATTCAAGCCCATCCCGTTTGATTTGCTCTCACAACTTTATTGCAACGAAACGCGTAAAAACGTCGCAACTTATGTCGCATTTTTTTCCCTTTTAAATGGAAAAAAAAGCGTCATTATCAATCCCTCCAGGATTTCGTGGTCTTTTTTTTTTCCCCAGGTTGTTGGGTCCTGATTAACTGATTTCATGGTAGCTTGGTAGTTGCGGTGTTTTGAGGCGTCTTGTTGCAATAAAGTTGCGACTGCAACTTGAAATTTCTACTTTTATCTCGCAAGTTTCTTGCGTCTTTTAAACGAAACAAGGAAGTGAGTTCAGAAAACGTTCCTACTCTTGTTGGAGCAACATTTGTGTTTCTGTCGCAGTTTTTCGCAAAATAAAAGCGATTTTTCTCAAAGTTTCGACAAAGTACAGTCGCTACCCGTAGGTGTTTCCATTGAAAGTGTGTCGCGTTGCCATGGCGATCTTGGCGGCGCGTGTGAAATCACGAAAACACTTTTGCGATCCGCTTTTATATCGACGCCACAAAATGTAAGTGTTTTATGACCAGTTTTTTATTGCGATATTTAGGTTTTGCCACATTTCTTTGAGGTAATGGAGCTTTTATATGATCTTTAATTAATTATATTATATTTATTTTGTGTGTGTAGGTCTGGCGGTGGCCAGCGCGCTGGTGGACGTCTCTCAGCAGATGTGCGTGGGCTACAAGGAGAAGTCCGGAGGCCTGAGGAACCGTAAACAGCAGCCGACCGCACAACCCTCCACCTGTATCTGACCACACCACCGCCGCCGCCGCCGCCTTGTCCTCCTCCTCCACCATTCCCAGCGCTCTCCCATTATCCTCCCACCTGCCTCGGCCTCCTCCCCACCACCTCCCAACCCTCCTCTCTCCTCCACAGACTTCCGCCAGCTCCAGCTCTGGCAGGGGAGAGGTGCATGCTGGGAAAAGCGGGACGACTCATCCGTCGGTGGGTTTCCTCTCCTCCTCCTCCCCGGCGCGAACTGAAAGAACAGAAACAGAAAAAAAACAAAAAACAAAAAAAAAAAAAACTGGACATACTGGAGGAGGAGGAGGATGAAGGAAAAGAAGGAGGGACGGACAAACCCCCTCCCCCTCGTCGGAAAAAGAGAAAAACAAAACGAAACAACAACAACAAAAAAAAAAAACCTTTTACATTTGTCGACACCGCCTCGTTAGAGTCGAGGCGGCCACGGCTTGCTGCTAGAAGAGATCCTCGTCTCGTAGTTTTTTGAAGAATCCGGAGACGTTGCAACCCTCTGCGTTGTCGTTTCACTTAAGTTATTTTTGTTTTTTGTTTTTTTTTTTTGCTTTGTTTTTGTATAATTATACAATGATTTTATTTTATTATTTCTTTTTCGAAAGAAAGGAACAAACTGGACGTGTTCAACTGCGCGCAAACACACACACACACACACTCTGTCTCTTTATTTCTTCCAGGTCCCTGACCCATTTCGTGTCTCGTTTTTTTTTTTTTTTTTTTTTGGAATCGGCACCGATTGACCCGCTCGTTGAGCTCGTTGGTGAAACCGGCGCTGCAGCCGTCATCAGCACAATAAGCAGCAGCGTCGGTTACGAAAACGCCACGAAGTTTCTTTGATTTACCTGCTTTGAAAATTATTATTATTATTATTATTATTTTAAATCAACCGGCTGAAAATGAAGAAAGATCTCAGAGCTGACGTTGTTGAATTAAAATGTCCATCTTTTTTTTTTTTTGATCTTCTCTCCTCATTTCTCGCTCAACACCGATATATTAAAGATATACCTCCACCTCCTCTCAACGCTAAGTTATTAACTTCCCGCCCTCGGAGAAGAAAGTACAGTAATAGAACAATTTAATAAGTCGCGTTCTGCTCCTAAACAGAGCTCCTCGGCATATTTAGTCGCAGGTTCTCGTGTGTTCACCGCACTAGAACCTGCTCGGCGCCTGGTTAAAGGCCACGTTTTTTAAGGTCAGAGCAGAAAAGCGTGAACAAAGTTGACGTTGTGTAATTACAGAGGGAGCGACTCTCTCGCAGGTGCACGGGCGATTTCAAGCACTTCATGTTTTGTTTTGTTTTGGTTTAGATTTTTAAATTAGACACTTAACTTTAAAAATAATAATAATTAAAAAAAAAGAAGCTCTGACTCGTTTTATTAATTTTTTTTTTTTACCTGTCAGGCCGTGGGAGGTTTTCATTTTATTCTTTTTTTTTTTTATTTTACATTTTGTACCACAGTTTCTTCTCCTACGCATCTGTCACTTCTTCTTCAGGTGTGCAGGAGTTTTTGTTTTTTTCTTCTTCTCCTCTCTGCTGCACTACCAGTGTGTTTGGCAGGTAACCAGCCATTGTTTCAGAGAAAGTGTTGTTCAATTTAAGAAAGACGAAAAAATCTTGTTGGGTGGTTAAAAACACTGACAGTAGCAGGAAAAATTGACACGTACAAGTCGGCGATGTTATTCTTTCTTCCTCGGCGGAAACGGTACTGCTTTTAATTTTTTATTTTTTAACCTGACGGAAACGTTAAAAAACCAACGTGACGTCACAAACCGAGCAGCTTTGAGATCAGCCAAAGTTTCTTTCCACACACACAGATAAACGGACACACGCTACCTTGCTCGCTCGAGTCGCAAATTTTATTTCATTTCACACAGAAACGCGCAGAAATCTCTGGTTCAACATGTACTGTAGTAATCTTTTTGTTTGTTTGTTTGTTTGTAAATGAATGTAAAACAACAACAAACTAAAATCTGTAAACTTCATCGTCATCATCTTCTTCTTCGCTTGTTTCCTCGGCGTTGCCGTCCATGACGCGGTGGCGCCGTCGTCCACGTCGGATAAGATTTGTCTCGAATTAAGAAAGAAGTCGTCAACGTTCTTTTTCTCCTCGCCGGGGTCTGATACGGTCTCGTTTATTTAAAAACAGAAACCAGATCAGTCTGTCGTCGTGGGTTCGACACCAGGTTCCTACAAAAAAAATCCTCAAAGTCCCTAAAGTCAGACGATATTTGGATATCGCACCTGTTCCGCCCACGCTGGCGTTTTTCATTTATTTTCATCCGATTACACGTTTCCTCGGGCTTTGGGGTTCATTTGATTGACGTCCACCCTCCACCCCCCACCCTCCACCCCTCCACCCCCCACCCTCCACCCCCTGTTAGCTCGGCTGCACCTGTTCGCCGTCTTTAACGACCCGAACTGGAAAATCACAAACCTCTTAAAAAAGCACCTTAAGTGACGATCGAGTCATTCCTGCACATTCCTACTTCGTTTTAAATCTCGTGGTTTTCATCAGGGCTGGTTCCTCCCACGGAGCAAACAAGCAGGAGGCTTTTATTTTGAAGGAGCTAGAAGAGCTACTTTGACGCAGACTTTCATGTTCCCCTGAGGATGAATTTCTTGTAATTATTATTATTATTATTATTATTTATGTTCTGCAGTAAAACGTCAACAAACTCCTCCTCATCCTCTCCCTGTCTGTCTATAGACACATTCGTGATCCACAGAGGATGTACCCTAATGGTCCTGAAGCTCCTCTGACTGTTAATCTGGCTCTATAACACCTCAGATTTCATGTGAAATATCTTAACAACTACTGGATGGATTTTTCTGAGGTTTGGCGCAGACATTCGCGTTCCCCTGAGGATGAACTTTAACGGAAAATGTGTGATTTTTAACTAGACAAATTACTTTGGATTTATGTTCATATTTTACCGACAAATTTGATCGTTTGACCTAAATTCATTGTCCTCTGGGGAACTTAACCCACATGTTTTCATTGCTATAGACACATTCGTGATCCACAGAGGATGTACCCTAATGGTCCTGAAGCTCCTCTGACTGTTATTGGATGGAATTTGAAAATGAAATTACTGATTCAATGAAATTTGATGCTGACATTCGTGTTCCTCTGAGGATGAACTGAGCTGAATTTATGTTAAACTAAGATAATAAATGTTACATTCGCTAAACGTTGTGTTTCTATGTTAGCATTTAGCTCATGTACAGCCTCACAGAGGTTAAACTAAACACGAAAGAGACGTCATGTAGAGGGAGATGGTGCTTCTTCTGGGGAGAATGAATATTTTTAATATTCACACCAGTACTTCCTCTATTGTAGCTAGCAGGGAGGGACTAGCATATAGGTCATGTGGATACATCCTCTGTTGGTCATGAATTTACTCAAGTGAAATGTTGAAACATGATCCCCAGAGGATGTACCCTGATGATGCAGACATCATCATTCAGGCCTGTGCACACATTCATGTTCCCTTGTGGATGAACCTTAATGCATTTTCAACTCGTGTCCAAGCGATGTCATTTAAGGGGAGAGGACACTTCCTCTGGGGAGCATGAACGTGCTCAAAAATTGTCTAAATATCCACGTCGATAGTTTTTGTTTTTTTATGTGTAGCAGTCAGATGTTTTAGCAGAGGAAGCGGCTAGCATAAAAGCTCTGAGGATACATCTTCTGGGGATCATGAATATAATCAAGCTCCGTGTAGGTTGGTGTAAAATTGGCAAACTAGCGGGGGTGGCTTTTATTTTAAAGGAGATGGTTAATTAACAAATTCTAGCGCCCCCTTCAGGTTAAAATCACCTCAACGGTCCCAAACGTCGGACGTTTACGAACACGTAGGAACCACGTGATCGAACCATACTCTTTATTTTTTTATTTTTTTTTTTTATCGTCTCTCCCGTTCCTGCTTCCACCTCCAAGCCTCAATCTTTTATCGGAAAAACGCAATTTTTTTTTTTTTTTTTTTTTTTTTACAGTGGCCTTATTTCATCCTATTTAATCTCTGTATTAACTGATACAAATGTACAGCAAATGCGTATTTATACAGCCTCATCAGTTACTGGAAAATCTTTAAATATTCACAACGCAAGTAGATCATTATTTTTATTTTTATGTTTTATCTTAATGTCAAACACTGGCAGCATTAATATGTATTTAAACCGCTTTAATACACAGGTTGAAACATCCAAATAAGGTCATTGTAAAATCAGGATTTACCCTCTTTTCTTTCCATCTCTTCTTTGTATAGCGGCATTATATATATACTGATGAAGTAGTTTGTTAATATGTATAATTTAGCAGTCGCTCCGTTTGTTTGTTTGTTCTTTTTTTGTTTTTGTTTTTTTTTTTTTTCTTTGTAAATAATGAGAAAGTATTGTGAATGACATTTGTTGAATGGTTTTCAAAAATAAGGCAAAAAAATGATCAAAAAAAGACAAAAAAAAAAAAAACTATACACGGCGAAACCCTCTACACGCTTTTAAAAAACAAAAAGAAACAAAAAATTTAAAAAAAAAAACAAAAACGTGACGCTACAGTACATAGCATATTTTGTAACGTAAGACGGCAGTGTCAAGATGAACACGCATTACTAGAAGCTGATGAAACTACATGTAAAACTTGAGGATAAATAGCTTAATGAACTTGTAATTACTGATGTACATAAAAAGAATGACAGAACATTTTTGTCTATTATTAAATGTGAAAATCCATCTGCTGCCGTTTGTCTTTATAATCAACTTCAAACTTTTTCCCCCGTAGCGCTTGTTTGACTTTGCCTGCGGCGCCGGCGGGGTGGTGTCTGACTGGGGAATAAGCGCTTTGTGGTGAGATGATTTAAAAAAAAAAAAAAAAAAAAATGTAAAAGATTTTTCCCTTTTTGATGTTGTCCTCAGAGTCCCTCCTCCCAACGTCTGGATGGCGTCTTTAACATCAAATATGTAAATCCTCAGAGGAGCGGGAACGCCCTGGCGAAATTTCACGGCGATCGTCGTCTCGTCGGGAAGTTTGTTGACACCAGAGGAAAGTTTGAAAGTGTTGTTATGGAAATCTTGTAATTAGCTTTTTTGATGTTCCGCAGGAAAACGTCAACAAACTCGTGTTTTGTTCACATTTGATCATTTGACCTAAATTCATCGTCCTCTGGGGAACTTTACCCACACGTTTTCATCGCGTCTGTCCGTAGAAACATTCGTGATCCACAGAGGATGTACCCTAATGTTTCTGAAGCTCCTCTGAATGTTAACCCGACTATATAACACCTCTGATTTTGTGTGGAAATATATTAACAGTTACTAGATGGATTTCCATCGAGATTCATGTTCCCCCGAGGATGAACTTCAGCGCATTTGGCAAATATGTAAAATTTAATCTCCTTATGCCAAACATCAACATTTCAATGTGTTAGCATTTAGCTCATGTTCAGCCTCACTGAGGTTAAACTGTAACATGAAAGCGGGACGGTGCTTCCTCTGGGGAGCGTGAATATTCTTAATATTCATCCTAATAGTTCTTCTTTTGTAACAGACGTTTTGGTCTGGTGCTAGCAAATGAAGGGACTGGTGTAAAGGTTATAAGGATACATCTTCTGTGGGTCATGAATATAATCAAGCTGAAATGTGGAAACATGATCCACAGAGGATGTACCCTGCAGGTCTTAACGTTTCTGTGGTACCGTGACACAGGTTTCCGGTGAAACGTCTCAACAACTACTGGATGGATTTTCTTGAGATTTGGCGCAGACATTTATGTTCTCCTGAGGATGAACCTTAACGCATTTCAACATGTAGCACAGTGTCATGTATGTTTGTGTGTACAATACTTAGATGTTTTAGTCTGGCGTTAGCAAAAGAAGAGACTAGCACAAAGGGCATGACGATACATCCTCTGTGGGTCATGAATATAATCGAGCTAAAAATGTTGAATCATAATCTACAGAGGATGTACCCTGACGGTCTGAATGTAACTTTGGTACTAGATGGATTTTCTTGAGATTTGGTGTAGACGCGTTCACATTCCCTTGAGGATGAACCTTAATACAAATCAACACGTAACGCAGTATTATATAAGAGAAGAAGGCGTTTCCTCTGGGGAGCACGAACGTGCTCAAAAGTTGCCCTAAATATTCACATTAATACTTTTTTTTTCGTGTGTAGCAGTCAGATGTTTGACGCTAGCAGCGGTAATGAGATGAGGATACATCCTCTGGAGGTCACAAATATAATTGAGCTATTAGTTGTTGAGTGGGCGGAAATTAATCAAGCTGCAACGTTCGACCTGATTGTGACGTCAGATGAACAATCTCTGGGTTGAAGTTTTAGTGTCGTTTCTCGCGTGGGATCATGATCTTGCGACACCGCACGTCGTCTGCTGCTGCTGCTGCTGCTCCTCCCAAGTGGGACGAAACAAATGTTGAGCATAATTATTTGTAAATAAACTTTTTCCTCGGGCCTGTTTTCAAATAATCTGCTGCTATTTTTAAAGCTCGTGTTGATGTTCCCACGCCCTCCGGCGAGGCGGCGGCGGCGGCGGCGGCGGGAGAAAAAGGCTGAGTGTCGCTGAGCTGCTGTTGTTCTCACCAGCAATTATTCATCACCAGTCATCCTGCATCTCTCCCCCTTTAATCTCCCCCTTTTTCCTCCTTGTCTCTTTTTGTTTCTCTCTCCCTCTCTCTTCTCTTCCTTTCACCTCTCATCTTTTTTTGCCACCCAGCTCTCTCTCCCTTTCTCTCCTTCTGCCTTTTTTCTCTCCACGTCTGACACCAGACTTTTTTTTTTCTTGGCTACTTCTCTCTCGTCACCCTCTCCCCTCATCTCAAACTTCCTCCCATGACACCGAACTCTGTCTTCATATTTTTCCATCTCTCTAGTCTTTGTCACTTATTCTCTCCCGTCTTTCTTCTATCCCCATTTTTCACCCTCATCTTCCCTCTCTTCATTAATTCTCCTTATTCCTCCATTTTTATCTTCCTGTCGCTCCTCTTCCTCCCTACTTTTCCTCACATTTCCCAACTTTTTCTCCCTTTTTGTCCTCTGTTCTCTCCATCTCATCCAATCCATCCCTTTTTTTGTCCTCCATCTGCCTCCATCTGCTATCTTCCACCTTTTTCTCAACTCTTTCCTTCTTCCTGTTCCTCCTCTTTTCTCATTTTCAACTCTCCACTTTCCCTCCCTCCATCTCCTCCATCTGTCCTCCCCTCCCTCTCCCCTCCATCCCTCTCTCACCCACTCTTTCTTTTCATTTCCGATCCCTGCGGCTTGTCGACCGCTGCTTCCTCCTCCCACTTCCCTCCGCTCCCTCTTCTTCTCCCTCCATCCCTCGTCCATCTCTCACCTTCCCTTTCTTCCCTCCCCCTGCTCCTCGGGAGCCTCCTATACGTTGTGTGTAAACAGATGAGGAGGTTCGTGCTCTTTGATTCCACGTCTTTGACTTTAATCCATCCTGATCGTTATGACAGGCTGCACACACAGGCTGCAGCTCTCTGTGCTGATAATGAGCCTCTTATTTATTTATTTTTCACACCCCTCCACCTCCTATATTATGACGATGCCGTTTATGAAACCACCATCCTCCCTGACCTCCTCCTCTTCCTCTTCTTCATCTTCCTCTTCCCAGCAAACAGAGATTTGTTTGCAGACTTTACACTCATTTCCAGGTCATCTCGTCTTCATTGCTTGTCTGTAATTATCTCCCCTCTGCGTTGATTCAGTTTGTTTGTTTTTTTCTTCCTTTCTAGCAGAGCTGTCAGGGGCAATAACGTCTGTTAAAAAAAAAAAAAAAAGAAAATTTAAAAAATAAATAAAAAGTTCTCCCTCATTGCATTTCAGATTTGCTGAACAAAAGGTTACACACGTCGAGATGTGATTCTCAGAAATGCTGCATTTGTGTTTTCAGATTGCGTAGGTTTTTTTTTTTCCCTCCTTCTCTCTCGCATCTTGCTGACAACATTAGATACATTAGAACAATTAGTAAACAACTCTCCGAGGAGCTCCTCCGATCTTTCCGCCCACGCTTCATCTTTCCTACCGAGCTGCCAGATCTTGACTTATGATTTTATTTATTTATTTATTTTTATTTTCCCCCTCTACTGAGAACCATAAGTATCCATAAGTATACTAGGAGGATGTGGAGTAGCAGCATCTGTGTTAATCACAGCACAATTCCTCATTTATCGGCCAATCACTGGCTGATAAATTGCTTCATCGATCAATATAAATTAATCGGCGTCTTTTCTTTGTCATATTTGACACACTGAGCTGAATATATTTGGGGTTTTTTGGACTCTTTTTTTGATAAATAAACATAATTTAATGCCGCTTAGGATTCAAATGATGGATTGAGAAAAGATTAAAAGAAATAACTTGCTTTAGATGCTCATTTCCCTTTAATTTTATATTCAAACGAGTAGGCGAATGTGCTTAAAATATTTCTTAAAAAATGTTTTTAGTTTGATTCTACAAGGATATATTAATTCAAGGTGGTTACTAAAAATCCAATAAATTAAATAAATATTAAATAAAATAAAACAAAAAAGTAATAAAAACGCGATTAATTCCCACAGAGACAGACGGTGTCGGAGAGCGACCACCAGGGGCAGCACTGAGCCGCCGCCGCCGCCGCTGCTCAAAATCGGCCGTCGGCGAAGAAGAAAACCAGCGCCATCTTGGATTCTGCTCCAACGACGAGAGTAAAAAGGTTTCCGCCGCTCTCTTTTCAAAAACAACTGTTTTTATTTTTAAACCTTCGGAACATCTGTTTTCTTCCACCTTCGGAGTTGTTACGGAGCTTTATAAGTCACCGGTAAGTCCGTATTTTCACGTTTCATTCGTATTTCCGCTCGTCTTGTGAAAGTGGGTCAGTCACGGAAGTTCCGTGGACTTTCAAACTAAAAGCGTAGTTATGTTTTTATGTACAAAGGTTACGCTAATACAAGTTTGTTGCGTAAATACCCAAATCCTAATGCATCAGAAGCTTGTTAGCGATTATTAGAGTATATTGTGTTATGGCTAACTTATTTACAACAGGTGTAAATAATTTATATTCATTAATTTGGTTGAACAAAGATGGCGTCCTCTCGCTGTTCACGGGTTTTCTCAGGAAATCTCGCGATATTTTGATACGCGCTTGTTCACAGCTGAAACAGGAAACGTGTTAAAATATTTCGATTTATTTATTTATCCCTCAGACAAGCGGATGTTACAGCTCGTGTGTGTTGAATAATAAATAATTCAGGAGACACATAAGTCACAGACTCTGCTCACACGTTGAGATTATTTATTAAAACATAAAGAAACCTGCGTGGACTGTAATAAATAAATAAAACACGTAGCTGACGCATAAATAGACACTTTATGTCTGACAAGAGAGAGAAAAAGATCATTATGAGCTGTAAACTATACTATAGTATAGTATACTATACTATAAAGGTTTAACGCTCTAAAAATAATGTATATAAGTACAGATTTAAGGGAATAATTCAATAATTCAGTGACTATAATGATTAATCAACCTGCTCATTAATACACGACGAAATCATCATTGTTTCAGTCTGAAAGCAACTGTGAGAACGTGTTTATATATAAATATATACTTTTAACACGTTTTCCTTTGTATTTCTTACAGCTTGTTGTCACCTTTACTTAACGAATTAAAGGTGGTGGATCTTTCCTCCACCGCTGCGATGCTAATTAATTTTAATCATATTTTTACTGGCTCAGATCTGGTCTTAATAAATTGATGTGGGCATCGTGTATTATTTAATACCTCTGACCCTGATTAACTCGTAGCATTTGACCAGTGTTGTGGTTTGACATTGGGCTTTAATTAAAACTAATCATCTCTGTTGTATGAATAGTAAATGTTCCCTTTAGACTGAACCTTGGAAGAAACGTTATTAGTATTTTGTTTAATGTATTTATTTATTTTCCCTCAGAACGCCGTTTAGAGAAATTAGCCCGTTGTAGTTTTGATAATTAAGGAAACTTAACTGATTCTCAAACCTGAGTCAGAAGTTTCAACCTAAAGAGTCATAACGACAGTGTGAGGGACACAGAGTTGAGCGGAGACAAATGTCTGTGTTGTCTGTGACTTGTGTGGTAGTGAGGAGACGGTTAATCCCTTTTAATTTCAACAGCTTTTATATAAAAACGTTGCTGTGTTTTTAGTCGTTTTGTCTCAATAAGCAGCCTAAGTCTGGTCCATGGGTCCTATAGTATATTTTACATATGCTGTATGTAAAAATTATGAATGAGAGTCAATGGAGAGATGAAAGTTATTTCCTGGTCCAGTTTGAAATGTGTCCTGGTTTTAACATATGATGTTTGTGAATGTTAAAGATAATGTTTGACATGGAGAGAGTCTGTTTAGTGACAGGCAGCAAACGTTACTGTAGGTTTAGTGTGAGACCACGTAGACCTACGACTTAGCTAACGTTAGCTTCAGAGCTAGCTACGCTAACCTAGGAAAACATCCGGCCTGGTCAGTTTTATCATCTGCTCCTCGTTCTCTCTTCAGAGGAGGAAAGAAACTGTGACGTGACGTCACCTACCAGACTGTTTGGTTTGTAGTCGAACCAGTTAAATCAACAGTTACACCACAAACATAGTCTTGACTCACACTGATAGTTGTCATTTAAATTAAGACACAGGACATGTGGGATTCAGGGTAGAAGTCAAAGCGGATCGGACGGTAATTTTTATCTCTCCATTGACTTTCATTCATTTTTTTTCTTGTCCAAGTGGGCATAACTTCCTATAAACTTGTGTTAGCAAGTCTAAGTAGCATTTTTTCCCCTTTATTTTTGTCTGTAGGATCCGTCTCCTCACTACCACAAGTCACATGTTATTCTGAGTCTTACACTGGTTTAAAACACAGACATTTGTCTTATAGTGTCACTTTAAGTCTTTACGCTGATATAACAAGTATGAACTCATTACCAGAGCGACTGTAACTCTGGATGTTTCCCTTTTTGAGATCAACTAATCCACATGTCAGTGATTAGTTCAGTTTGTGTCAGTGTGTTTTGAACCGAACGCGTCACCAGTTTCAGTCGTTCTGTGGAGGAAGTTTCTCAAAATCCGACACATTTTCCAACTCGTTTGACATTTTTTCCAACTTGTCACCTCACTAACTCTGACTCTCTTGTCTTTTTTTATTTTTCTTCCAGCGTAAAGACACAGCTCCACCGCCGCTGTTGTGACGACGTTGATGATGATGAGCAGTCACCTGTCGTCGTCACGTGACGTGTAAGTATTTATATCAGATTTCAACGTTTGTGACGCTAAACAAGCAGCAGATTGACACTTGTGCTGGTTGAAAATTGTCCTCACGTCTTTAAAAGAGCGATGAAGTTACATCAGAAACACTCGGCGTATCTGTGCAGTTACAATGTAGCCGATGGTTTGTTTTGTTGACGCCAGCGTCGAGCTGCTCACATCCGTCAGCCTCTTGTTTGTTTGTGTGACTTAATAGACGCCGCAGGAAACGTGATTATTTATTTTTATTACCGACGGACCCTGTGGGTTGAGTTTCACTCCACGTATTTCACGTGTGTTTTCATTTGTGGCCTCGTTTGAGGTGCGTTAGAAATATTTAACAGCAGTAGCTCAATTAATAACAATAATAATGATAATAATCAGGATAATTGTGATTATCTCAAACAATTAGATCAGTTTTTTTTAACAAATAAATGTAGAGATATAATAAATATAAGACAGAGACGGTGATATTTCTAGATTAAATTTCCAAATAAAGAAAATCTGATCCCGCTCATTAAAAAAACAACAACATAATGAGAATAAAATTGGTAATAATAAAATTTTGACAATAAAATTAAAACGCAGTAGTGAAACTTGAACTAGAGGTCGACTGATTATGGAAACAATAACGATCACGATTGTTACAAAACGACTATTCGTTGACTTGAATTTGTAGCACGTTAAAAACAGTGAATGTTTTATATAAAATCACTGATGTCGTCACTTCTAGTCTCTTGAAAACAAGTAAACTACTGAACTGAAAATAAAATACAAATAAAACATTAAATTACAAAACAAAATATAACATAGCATCTCTAGCATTTAGCATTGATGATACTTAGCATCGCTAGCGTCTGAGCTTGCTAATGTTTAGCATCACTAGCACTGATCATCTTTAATGCTTAGCTTTGCTAACTTTTAGCATAACGCTTGTCTGAAATCGTTTGGGTCCGTAATCGAAACCTAAACCCAAGTTTCAACGAAGCGCGTTGCCGTAGCAGTAGTTTTCACAGTAGTTTTTCGCAGGTTACGACCGATAAGTCGATATTGAACGTTGTCGTAGTACGTCATCCATCTGTCACCATAGTTACCAAAACCGAGGCTGCAATACTGAGGATTACCTCAGTAGTGACTACGTACTGCTGAGTAGCTATTATATATCAAGCTAACTAGTAGTAGCACCATTCAGACGTACTACGACACCTCCACCTTGTTTGTCCTGTGACCCGGATGTTTACATCAACATCATGATTTTGCAGCTTGAATTGTAGAGTTAGCTACCACGGCTAGTTAGCATCGGAGTCATAGCTGCAACCTTTTACTCTCATTGGTGACGTGAACGACTATGTACATGTTTTACTTACTGAACAGTCTGTTTGTGTTTTAATGCAGCTGTTTTTTAAGGTTTGTATAGGAGGTATTCAGACGTACTAGATTGTCGTTTACTCATTCTTCCTACTACCTAGTAGACTAGTAGTGGTATTTGGATGCAGATCGGCGTCCATTGGGTAATTTCCTGCTTCATTTCTATTGGCTGATTAGCAGACGTAGGTCGTAGCAGCCGTCACACTGAGATAGTCGTCCTGACTTTCTGACACCGCTAGAATTTAATCTCGGGTTATGTTTGGTCGCAAGGCGCCGACAGTGGTCGTCCCTGAACCCGTCTCAGTGCGACGTAAGATGAAGATTTTAGAGCCACGGTCAAAGACACCTCCACGTTTCTCCTACGATGGTCGACGGCCTAAAATCACACGGTGTATGTAACTGGGGTGTTGAAATTAATCATCTAATCGATGCATCGAGATACAGACGTAAACGATTAAATATCGATTTAGTAGCAGACTGTAATCGATTTTAATTAGGGACGTCTAAGTTTGTTTTTAACGTTGTGTTGGGAAAAATAATGAATTAATCTGAAGCGTCAGTGTTGATTTTGTGGTGACGTCACACATTGATGTTGATTGATGTTATTTTATGTTATAGATTGTGTTCTGTATATTATAGTATAGTTTGATATAGTGAAGTTTGACCATATTTAGCTTTTTCCATAAATGCTGGTGTCTGCTGAGTTTTGTTAAATAAAAGGAAGCTAATATGTGACTGTTTGTTCATCGAGACGCATCAAGACTTGTCATTGGTTGTCTTCTTCTTCTACTACTTCTCTTTTGTTTTACGGCGGTTAGCAGCTAGCGTAGCGGTTAGCAGCTAGCGTAGTGCGTAGCAGCTCGTCTTCCTCCACATGAACGAACGTCAGCACCGTGGGTCTGTGTCGCAGCAGTTAAGTGTCGCCGTTGGTTAAAAGATTCGTCAGAGCTGCTGAGAATTAGTTTGATGCGGAGGAGATTTAAAATATTTCTGTCTGGTTTATTTAGAGACTTGACCAGTGTTTAATTGACGATGTCACAGGTCAGTAAAGGTTAAGAAACGTTGTTTAAAACCTCCGTGTCTCTCGTTAGTTGCTGACTTCCTGCTGCAGTCACCTGCCTTTTACTGCTCGGAGGTTTATTTATTTATTTATTATTTATTTTTAAATCAGCCCGAAGCAGCAGAAACCCAACGGTGGCCTGAACAGCTTCAGCATGTGGAGCAGCAGGAGGTTTGTCCCACATAGCTGATGACCCAAAACATTTAAAAAAACAAAAACTGGCACCAATTACAGCCACCATATGTAAAGCACAGGTGGCAGCTGGACTCCCACTTTCTTCTGTAGATAAAACGATGATGCACTTGGTTTTATTTTGTTATTTATTAAAAATAACATCAGATACTTTAGCGGATTACAGATTCTACCGTTAAACCGCGTTTCTCCAGCTGCATTATAACTTCACACCGTCACGGCCTGAAGGTAAAAACACACCGGGACTCGGAAGAAAACACAAATATGCGGCTGTTTTGTTTTTACACCAGGGGTCTCGTTTATTAAAGTTGTGCTTTGTAAAGTCGTTGGACGTTCCCTCCGTCAGACATATGGAAAACAAAAGAGTTGTTTTTTTATTATCATTGTTATTATTATTATTATTATGGAAGGTATGGATGTTATAGACATCATATATATATATTTATATGTATATGTACATATATATATGGTATACACTGTGAAGTATATACACTATACTATAGCATCTTTACAAATCACGCCCCGTGTGATGAGAAATGGATGTGGTTTTATTACTGTAGAACACCAGGGGGCGCCGCCAGATAACACCGAGTCAGACGAGTCCAAAACCAAGTCCGGTCCTCCGCTCCGCGAGGATCCACGTCGGCTGACGGTTGTTTTTATTTTGCAGGAAGCGAAACTCGTCACACGAGCGACGCGGTCGGTCGCCGGCGGACGCGGTGGGAGACGGAGGATTTCAGTGAAAAGCAGAGGTATCGCAGCCAAACACCCTCACTGTCACTTTACCGTGTTGAAAGTTTAAAGGGTTAGTTCGCTCAAAACGCACAGGAAAACACGTCGTCACTCGCGTCTTTAACGTCCAAACGTAGAGAAACCTGCTCGTTCTTCTTCTTCTTCATCTTGATTCAGTTTATCGTTAATTTCCCAGACGACGCCAGGTTTAACGTAGCGATAACTTTAATTTTGTCAGATTAAAAGGTGTAAAAGAGTCTGGAAAATCTCGCAAGAAAAATCAGAATGAAACGATCGTCTGATCCTTCATTAAATTAATTAAAATCACGATTGTGTGGCGGTGATGTCCGGTCCCTCCAGGATTTTAATGTTGAGCTCGTCGAGGCCTAATGTGTCAGATTAATGTGCAGCTTTAATATGTTAAAAACGGCTGCAAAAGTTGGCGTTTTTATGACGTTTCGTCGCCTTAAAGTTGCAGCATCAATTCAAATTAGGAGAATCTAAATCTAGTTTTTATGCGTCTGAACCTGATGAATATTATATATTTTATATCGTACATATTCAGTTGCGATATTCCTGTCGATCTTCTAGTTCGTTTTGAGGTGTTTTGTTTTTTGTCTTAAGGTGGAAAAAGTTGCAATTTTGACATGACTTGCTCCTGCAACTTTACAGAGAAGAAGCTTCAGTATCAGTCCTCCAGGATTTCACAGACCTTTAGTTTTTCTAGGTAGTTGGGACTTAGTTTGTCTGATGTCGTGTCAGTTTTTCCACCAAAAAAACTTAGAGAAACTGTGATGAAAGTTGTGGCGTTTGTAGACTTTTCGCTGCAAATCAAGTTAGTTTTCGCCTTAATCTGGGAAATATTGACGACTTTCTTTTGTTGCTTCAGAACAAGATAAAACAGTTTTCCTTGTCTTTGTTGAACTCTGCCCGGATACTGTTTGTCGACTCGGAGATGTGACTTTTTTAAAATGAGGCCGGTTTCACGACGTTTGACTGACGTTTGCGGTCGGGACGGGAGACGTGATGGGCTCCAGTTGGTTTAGAGGAGTGGAGGGAGACGGGAGAGATGGAGTCGGGCTGCTATAGATTAACAAGCAAAGCATTGTGGGTAGTGACTTTACAGTGTAGTGGTGTTGTTGTTTAATCACTTTAACCTCTGGTCACATGATGTAAACGTATCATTAGAGCAGATGTTGATGAGTTTTGTTGCTTTTACTGATTGTTGTTGTGGTGACTAGCATGCTACGTTAAAGATTGTAATGTTAGAAAACAATAGAAATTTAATGTGGTTTATCCGTTTCCCATGACGACGATCGGTTGATAACGCAGCAGCCCCTCATCATTTCCTTTGTTTCTCTCTTTATGTGTCTTTAATTCCCACAATGCTTCAAGTTAAGTCGGTGATTATGTCGCACCGGTGAGATCTATGGTCGTGTTAGCTGTTAGCAACCGTTAGCGAACCTAGAATAGGGTGTTTGTAGCTGCGACATGTTACTGCAGTGTTGCTGTTGTTGCAGTGTAAGAAAAGAAATCAGATCTTTAGTAAAATTTGAGACTGTTTTTCTTACACGTGTCTACATCTTTAAATAGAAATAAAGAAGTGAGTTGACGTGTTGAGTCATGTATTTAACGATGATGATGATGATTGTTGTCAGGTTCAAAGCGGTGCTGAATTCGTGAGGTTTGGTTGAAGTCGCGTCGATTGTAAAATCCTGGAGGACGTGATTATTGTTGGTTTGTTATTGAGTGTTAAACCATGAACATGTCACACATAAAGACACCTGGCTGTTTAATGTTATTATCGACAGTGATCATGTTCAACCAACACGTTCAGTTACAGACTCCAGACTCGTTTAGACGCGAGTGAGAAAGTGTGTCGTCGTGATTCGGCCCCTTTTTTTTTTTAACAAAACGAAAACAAAACCAACAAAGCTGACGTCAGATCAACACGGCGTCTCTGAAGAAGCTGGAACCGTTTCTGTTCTTGTCCTAGAAGTCGCCAGCACAGTCCAACATGTGGTGTTGTTGTTAATGACGACGGTGTGAACTGTTAGCGTGTGTTTGCTTCATTAGGTCCAACGTGAACGAGAATGTGTCATTTTCCTTCGTCTTCCTCTTGTTTGTTGTTTTAACCAAACGATGGGTCGGATGGGAAATAAGTGGTGGCAGTTTTGAAGATGACACATTCGTCATTATTATAATTACTGTTATTATTATTTATCAGCTGTCTCCAGTCTGTCAATAAACATTTAAAACACTCAACACGTCCGCTGCACCGAGCAGAGCTGTGCTTTTACATTTCATATTCATAAAAGTCCTTCCTCCTCCTCCTCTTCCTCCTCGGTCGACGGCAAAAAGCGCAATTGGTCACAAAGTCCACGGACATTTAAAAAATAGAAACTCGTGTCCTTGTCATCATCTTGTTGCGTCACCAAAAACCAAATGATTATGATTATTATTATAATGATTTTTTTTTTTTTTTATACATTTGTGAAGAGAAACAGTCCCAAACATTTATTTAAACATCAGCCCGTCACACTTAAAGCTCAATGAATGAATGAAGAAGAAGAAGAAGAGTTTCCTCCACAGTGAGGTATCCACCATTACAAGTGATCCATAGTGTTAAAATTAAAATATAATATTTAAAAGGCTTATAAGTAGCGTAGGTCCTTGTTTGATAAAATAAAGACATTTAGTGACTTTGGGATGTTTTAATCTTTTTTTTTTTTTTTTCTCTGTGTGTTTGTCTATATTTATATATATTTATATATATTCTTTATTTGGAAGTGAGCTCTTGATGTGTTTATGTTGCAACTGAAATTGAAAAGAACAATAAAACATCGTTGTGATTTAAGTTTAAGTTACGTGCTTCGATTTAAACATCATGTGATGTCGTTAAAGTGAAAATAAAAGTTAAAGTTTTGGTTAATTGAAGCGATTGTGCCGAGTAACGTGAACCCAGAGTCTGTGTCGCCACGAATATGAGTCCAACTTCACCTCAAGAGATATTTTATACGTATATATGGAGTTTGACCGTCTTTTGTTTTCACAAGCAAATAGTTAACAATGAAAGTAAATGGGGCAGTCAGGCAAAAGTATCTAAATTGTCATTTTTTAACCACTAATAAAGCTCAAAATATCACTTCACTTCAGCAGTAGCATGAATAGGGTCCCTACACATAAACTGAAGTACTGATAACTTAGTAAGTGAACCCAGAGTTTATTAAAAACACTGTTTTACAAGACTTACCCAACGTTGTAGAAGTTGATTACCTAATCTATTGAATTAAGTGAAGTTAAGTTCCAGAAATGAAGCTATAGTTGTACCAGGTTGAGCAAATATGAGTCACCGCATCAGTAGAAAATTGGACAATAGTGAGATACAAGTAATCAACTTGTTCAGAATGTGCTAAATGTAGGAAGTGATCAGAAGATTGTCTTGTTTTATAAAACAGTGTTTTTAATAAAGTCTCGGTAGTTTATGTGTAGGGACCCTATTCATGCTACTGCTGAAGCGAAGTGATATTTTGAGCTTTATTAGTGGTTAAAAAATGACAATTTAGATACGTTTGGCTGACTGCCCCATTTACTTTCATTGTTAACTATTTGGTTGTGAAAACAAAAGACGGTCAAACTGGATATTACTTCAACCAACGTAACGTATCTCTTCAGAGCGACTTTGACTCGTTCATGTTACTCTGAACTGTCACTTAAAAGAAAGAAAAAGTAACAAAGATCAAATGTGTTGATGTAAAGAGCAGAAAGTAGAACGACGTACACACATGTCCACCTTAAATCTCATGTAACAGTTCGTCTGTGATCAAAGTCTTTAACATTTAATGTTTGTTTTTACATCGAGGAATGTTCAAGGACAAAGAAAAGAAAAGTAGCCGAGACTCTTTTTTTCTAGATATTTGTCTCCGTCACTGCGTCTTCAGCGTCTCTGTACACGTTCTGATCCTGTGATTAGTCAGATGAGTTCAGTCTGTGTGTCGTTTAACAGTTTGTGTTTGGGCAGGCGTGAAGTGAGAAATGAGGCATGTACTTCCTGTTACCCCCCTCCCTTCTCCTCGTCTATCTTTCTATTTACTCTGCGTCTTGTCAAGGGCGTGAGCTGCACAGCACAACACATCTGCTCAGTCATGATGCACAAAAAAGAGATTAAGCGTGATTTGTTTTGTTGGTTTTTTTGTGTGTGTTTTTTGTTTTTCCTCACGGAGGGAGAGGGAGAGGGGAGCGGGGCAGAGTCGACCCTCTCCCCCTCCCTCCACGATGTCGTCTAACACAGAAATGGCTCTCGTCACGTCCGTCTCTTCTCTCCTCTCTAGAGTTTTGTCCGTGGAGGTCGGGTGACCCGAGTCTCGTCAGTCGCGGAGCAGCATCAACCAGACGATGACGAGCAGCAGCAGCAGAGACGGGCGGTGGAGCGACCCGGGTCCTGCGTCCGACAGACCTGGAGATGGAAGAGTTGAGTCGCCCTCGACGCCCCAAAGTCTGTCGTTCTCGTTTACCTGAAACGACAACACATGAAACGAGACATTAACGAGGGAGAATGTGTTTGCGTGAAGGTGATTTTTTTTTGTTAAATTGCAGCTGAAAAACAAGACGAAGAGAAGGTGACGACGTCAGCTGCATTGATGAAATGACAAGTAAATTGACTAGTTTTTGTAGGGTTGTATTGTAGTAAAGATGTGAACCTTTTTAAATATGTAGTCGTAGTAATTTGTGAGTGACTTTGATGTCGATTTTGTGTGTTTGTCCGTCGTAGTTGTAGCCGTGACTGGTCTTTTGTTAGCTGCTGTAGTGAGGCCTCACATTCAAATGTGACTTTAGGTGTTTGTCTTATTTCAATTTGTCTTTATCGTGTCAGTTCATCTTGACACTGCAAAGTCAATGCGACTGTTTGTCTGTTTAGTGAGTCAAGTATAAAGAGATTAATGAAATTGACCAGTGAATCCTGTTGTAGCAAACAAATTGGCTTTTTCATTGTAGTTGTAGCAGAATGTGTTTGAAGTTTACTCACGTTAGTGTTTTTTTTTCCCTCTAGGTCTTGTACCTGACGCCTGGTGTGACGCGTGTGCTGAGCTGCTACTAAGATGCGTCTTTGACAGACTGAGATGTCCGAGCGTTGGTCAAAGTAAAAGTAGAAAGTTCCTGCAGCAGCCTGGCACGTGAGATCAAGTGGCACCGAAGGGCGTCACTGAATGTGTGCGGCTTAAATAACCTGTGTTGGTGTGAGACTTAAGCTGACACACCTGAAACACGTGAGTGTGTGAGTGGCGTCACACCAGGGCAATCAGACGTGAAGGGCTGCGATTGGCCGGTTGTGTGTTTGTGGGGTGTGGCTGTGTGCGATTGGTTGACAGGATCGTCAGATGCAGGTTGGTGTGATGAGCGGGACGAGGCGGTGGCTGTGTGCAACGAGGGCTGAGGGTGTAAGAAGCGCGCTCCGACTGAAGCGTCAGCGGAAGCGTCAGCCAGCGTCCTGCCAGCGTTCGGCCGGGGTGTCGACCTTCTGCGGTGAAGACCTTCGAGGATAAAGACCTGCATGTCTGCCTGCGCATGTCCGCCGAGCACTGGCCGACCAGCACGGCCACGGGGCTAACGGCGATTCTCCTCTCACCCGCTGCTGCTGCTGCTGCTACAAACACTTGTCTCCACACGTGGTAAACTATCGCTCTAGTTTATCTGTGTTCTCACACACATTTCAACAACACACACGACTCATTCTGTTTTAATTTCTTTTCTCCACACAGCTGAGGAAGCACAACTCTACTGCAAACAAAGACGACCTTAATCGCCACCTGATGACTTCCACCTGTTGCTGCACCTCATGGCTCTGACTGTGACCCGATTGAACCTGGAAACACCGGTGCACACGAACCTCACACTTCTACAGTTGCAGTGAGTAAAACCACCAACTCAAACACATTTCACATTGACCCATTCAACTGCTTTGTTTAATTGTGTCTTTCCGTGTCTCCTCAGGAGACGACGTCATGTGAAACATTCCTCTTCCCGGTTAAGACGAATCCACAGCAGCGACGACCTCCTTCTTCACTTCTTCCCCAGTGTGAACAACTTGTTGATCTGGTTTGCCGCTCGCAGACGAACATGACCGAACATCTCAACCTGTTAAAGAAGCCATGGTGACTCAAACACTTCCCACACTTCCTCATGACCATCTCATCTTCAGTGTTTAACACTCAAACACATGACTTAGGTACATAACATCACTTTAGCTTCAACACACGTCAAACCATATTTAACTTTGTCTTTCTGTCTCTACAGGCGACAACCTGAACCAGGCTGAGACTCGTCACCTCGTCTCCACCGACGATACGATGCAGCTGTCCTCCTCATCACTTTAATTAACTCAAGTGACCTGAACCACATGACCAAGCCCCTCAAATCAACTAACGTCCATATAGTTTAACTTAGACATTGACTGAAGCTAAATGTATAAGCGTTACACATAGATACTAAATCTTAGGATGTTAATGTTTACTGACATGTTCAGCAACTCAAAATGATAAAGTTGTTCAACATTAACAATCCTCAGTGTTAACATGTCTGCACATGTTAAACATTAAAGGTACTAACACTTAGAGATGGTCAACATTACAAACACTAAGAGTTAAACTGGCTCAATAATAAAGTTGTTGAACATTGAAGACACTAAGCACAACACTTGCTCAACATTAACAAGTACAAATGCTAAACATTGAAGTTGTTCAACATTATAAACACTGAACATTACAGCTACTGACACTTAGACTTCCTGAACATTAAAGAACAGATACACTAAGTGTTAAAGTTGTTGGACCTTACATTTGCTGAGCACTAAAGCTGCTAAGAATCCTCAGTGTTACCATGGCTACACATTCAACTTGTTAAACATTAAAGATGCTAAGAATTATAAATACCAAACATTAAAAACACTAAGTCAGACTTGCTGAGCATGACGGATACTAAACATTAGAGAGACTACGCTGCTAAAACTTAAACCGAACGAACATGGATACTAAGACTTAGTGATGCTGAACCTAACACACACTAAGCACTGGACTTAAACATAGTAGAAGAAACATCACACATCTGTACATTTACTCATTTACTTTAAATGTCTTGGACACATTGTTTCTAATAACACTAAACTGTAAAACAAACAAAATACATGTACGTCATCTAACACTTTTACAGAAGGACGACACTGGACCTTCCTCAACATACCAACATTACACAGACAACACGACTCAACATTCAACATTTAATTTGAACAAATGTCAACAGCAGAAGAAAAGTTACTTTGTAAACACAACATGGTTTCTTCTTGTCCTTCAACTCCAACGACTGTGACTCACATTGTTACTTTTTACATAAAATTAACATTTACATTTAAGTTACATAACATACAAAAAACAGACAAAACAAAACAAAAACAAACAACTTTTTTTTATTTTTATTTTACAGACTTTGTACCTGACATCGTCTTCACTCCCACCCGCCCACTGCACCGACGAGGCTCAAAAGACTAACGTCAACCCATGTTACCCAGTTCACAGTCTCCGTCACTTCAGTCTTTCTGTGTGCGTGTGTCTTGTTCTCACCTGAGTTGGTATCTGCGCCCGCAGAATGTTCTGCTCTGTTTCCATGGAGACGCCAGCTGCAGCGGCGGACGTGGTCACCGCGAACTGGCCGTGGTCGTCCGACGCGGGACTGGGCATCCCGGGTTGACCGCCGCTCGTCTTCACGTCTGAGCCGTTACCGAAAGCAAGGATGGCGTTTTCTGGAACGCGACACAGAACAATGGATCAAACTTCACCTGCGGTTTCTCTTTGTCCTGATGCTTTTTACGATAACGTAACGCTTTGTAACTATGTCCTGTCGAAGGCTGGGGACCACTGCTAAGACACGGTCGTGACCTGTGACAACTACATCGTCTCATTAAACAAAATACTATGATGACACTTGTCTCATCACTTACAGTCACTAAGGTACTAAATCATTTACAACAAATTACGATTCATACATTAAAAAAAATTGGATTGTTTCACATCTACACCACAAAAATATGACACACATTCTTCATATATATATATATACATATATATTTCAATATATACAACAGATAATGCATAATCACTACTGCAGCACAATGACTTTACATGCTAAAGGTACATTGATAAATATCTGTGTACATTATTTCATGCTGCTCGAGTACAACTGACCCGAGCTGACTATGTTTCTATGACGTCTGAACGCATGTATGTATTTATGAATGACAAATAAACTACCTAAACGAAACAAAAGATTCATTCAGCTTTCTATATTATAACATTTTTTCCTACATCTCTGACAACCGACAAACTAAACTATGATGTTTTCATGACATTTTCGCAGTTACTTAAATGTTGTCAAGGCTGTCACAAGCTCAGTGAACGTGTATCAAAGCGGAGCCGCTTTGGCATTTTTTTTCAAGACATACGGTACTATGTTACTGTACAAAACAACACAGCTTATGAAAACATCAAAAACATAATGTCAATACCCTAACACATCAAAGTTGTTGTCATACTATCGCAATGTTACAGTCTAGTATGTCGTCAGAAATTGCAAAAAAAGTCAGAGTAAAAAGTATGTCGTTGAAAAAAATCATCTAAAAAGTCATACTATACTATGTTGTCAAAAATTGTGAAAATTTAGAATATAATATGTCGTCAAAAAAAACATCTAAAAAGTCATACTATAGTATGTCATTTAAAATTGTGATGAAAGTCAGTATAGAATATAAGAGTACAGAATGTCATTAAAAAAGTCATACTATATTAAAGTCATACTATACCACGTCAAAAAAATCATCTTTAAATTCATGCTATAGTATTTTGTCAAAAACTGCGAAAAAAGTCAGTTAAGAATCACGATAAGTCACACTATAGCATGATAGCTAAATCTGAATAAAGTCATACTATAGCATGTTGTCAAAAATCATGTTCAAAAAGTCATAGTATGGCATGTCTTAAAAAATCACAATAAAAGTCATACTATAGCATGTTGTCAACAATTGTGAAAATTTAGAATATAGTATGTCATCAAAAAAAAAACATCTACAAAGTCATACTATATGTCAGCAATTTTTTTTTCTAAAAAGTCATACTATAGTACGTTATTAAAAAACATCTAAAAAGTCATACTATAGCATGTCATCAAAAATAACATTGAGAAAGTCATAGTATAGTATGTTGTTAGAAATTGCGAAAAAAAAGTCAGAGTAAAGTATGTCGTCAAATATAACGTTCAAAAGTCATACTATGGTATGTCTTTAAAAATCACAATAAAAGTCATACTATAGTACATCGTAAAAAAAATAATCTAAAGAGTCATACTATAGTATGTCGTCAAAAACTGAAAAAAATCAGTATACTATGTCATCAAAAAAAAAACACAAAAAAGTCATACTATAGTATGTTGTCAAAAATCACGTTCAAAAAGTCTCAGTATAACGTCACCAAAAATCGCGAAAAAGGTCAGAGTACAGTATATTGTCAAAAAAATCATATAAAACGTCATACTATAGTATGTCATCAAAAACTGTGAAAAAAGTCAAAGTACTGTATGTTGTCAAAAACTCTTCTAAAAAGTCATACTATAGTATGTCGTCAAAAATCACGACAAAAGTCATACAACAGCACATTGGCAAAAATCGTGTTCAAAAAGTCAGAGTATAGCATGTCATCAGAAATTGCAAAAATGTTATACTATAGTATGTTGTCAAAAATCACATTCAAAAAGTTATATGTTGTCAAAAAAACATCTAAAAAGTCATACTATAGTATGTTGTCAAAATACATCTAAAAAGTCATACTATAGTATGTCGTCAAAATTCACAGTAAAACTCATACTACTGTATTTCATCAAAAAAATTATCTAAAAATTCATAATATAGTATGTTGTCAAAAATTGTGAAAATTTAGAATATAATATGTCGTCAAAAAAACATCTAAAAAGTCATACTATATGTCGTAAAAATCTTTTCTAAAAAGTCATACTATAGTATGTTGTTAAAAAACATCTAAAAAGTCATACTATAGCATGTCGTGAAAATTCACATTGAGAAAGTCATAGTATAGTATGTTGTCAAAAAACATGTAAAAAGTCATACTATAGTATGTCGTCAAATCACGTTGAAAAAGTCATAGTATAGGATGTCATCAAAAATCACGTCAAGAAGTCATACTATAGTATGTCGTCAAAAATAACATTGACAAAGTCATAGTATAGTATGTTGTCAAAAACCGCGAAAAAAAAGTCATAGTACAGTATGTCGTCAGAAATCACAAAAAAGTCATACTATAGTATGTTGTCAAAAATCACAATAAGTATGTATGTCAAAAACATCAGAAATAGTACATCAAAAAAAGTCAGAGTATAGTATGTTGTCAAATATCATGTTTAAAAAGTCATAGTATAGTATGTCGTCAAAAATCACGTTTAAAAAAGTCATAGCATAGTATGTCGTCAAATATCACAATAAAAGTCATACTATAGTGCATCGTCAAAAAATCATCTAAAGAGTCATACTATAGTATGTCGTCAAAAACTGAACAAAATCATATTATACCATCTCATCAAAAAATTCACAAAAAAGTCATACAATAGTATATTGTCAAAAATCACGTTCAAAAAGTCAGAGTATAACGTCACCAAAAATTGCGAAAAAGATCAGAGTACAGTATATTGTCAAAAAAATCATATAAAACGTCATACTATAGTATGTCATCAAAAATTGCGAAAAGTCATACTATATTATGTCGTCAAAAATTGAGTAAAAAGAGTATATTATGTCTTCAAAAACTGCGAAAAGTCAAAGTATAGTATGTCGTCAAAAATCACTATAAGTCATACTATTGCATGTCGTCATAAATCACATTCAAAAAGTCATAGTATAGCATGTCTTCAAAAATCATGTTCAAAAAGTTATAGTATGTTGTCAAAAAAAACATCTAAAAAGTAAAAAAATCACATCAAAATCACGTAAAGTTTGTTGTCAAAAAGTCGTTGAAAAGTATAGCATGTCATAAAAAAAGTCATACTACAAAAGTCACGTCAAAAAAAAAAAAAAAATCTATATGAAAAATCATTTAAAAAAGTCATAGTATACTAAAAAGTAAGGTCAGAGTACAAAATTGTCAAAAAATCATATAAAACGTCATACTATAGTATGTCATCAAAAAGTGAAAAAAGTCAAATGTGTATGTTGTCAAATCCATCTAAAAAAGTCATACTATAGTATAGGATAAAAATCCAAAATGTCATACAACAGCACATCGACAAAAACGTCATATTATAGCAGAGTATAGCATGTCGTGAAAAATCACGTTGAAAAAGTCATGTAATCAAAAATCGCAAAAAAGTCATACTATAGTATGTCATCAAAAACTGCAAAAAAAATATCAAACTATATTATGTCGTCAAAAACTGCGAAAAGTCAAAGCATAGTATGTCATCAAAAATCACTATAAGTCATACTATTGCATGTCGTCATAAATCACATTCAAAAAGTTATAGTATGTTGTCAAAAAAACATCTAAAAAGTCATGGTACAGTATGTCGTCAAAAACCGCAGAAAAAAAAAAGTCATAGCATTGTATGTCATCAGAAATTGCGAAAAAGTCAGTAAAGTATGTTGTCAAAAATCATGTTTAAAAAGTCATAGTATAGTATGTCGTCAAAAATCACGTTTAAAAAGCATGTCATCAGAAATCATGAAAAACATCATAGTATAGTATGTCGTCAAAAGATAAATCACAAAAGTCATACTATAATATGTTGTCAAAAATCGCACTAAAAAGTCAACATATACTATGTCAAACAAATCATCTAAAAAGTCAAACTATAGTATGTCGTGAGAAAATCGTTAAACACGTCATACTACGGTGTGTCCTCCATCATTAAAAGCAGAATGTCATTTTTACAACATTTTCGAGACTCTGTCCTGCAGCCTAATTGAACGTCTGGCTTAGTTTGCAAATTATAATGTAAATAAAAGATACATATGCGACATTTGACTTTATGCATGACGGTTGATTTCAAAGTAAGGTCAAAATGATATGAATTATACTGCTTCATTTCCATATTTTGCAGAGCTTCCACTCAGACCTTCTCACCCTGGCAGGATTTTTCTGTCTAATAAAATATGACTCAAGGTCACGGTCAGCAGAGCGTCGACGCACACGAAGAAGCGGCATCTGAAAACGTAAATCGATCATATCTTAACGCAACGCCAACAATTCATCACAGCGTGTTTGATTTTAGCTCGGGGACAACTTCACTAAACTAAACTTTTTTTTTCGCTACACAATACATCATACGGTTATGGAGGAGAGGGAGGAGAGCAGTTGATTGGAGAGACAAAGAGAGCTCACTGATTGGCTGTCAACACCACACGATTTCAATTATCACGACAAATACAAGCACGAGTGGCACGGACGTTACTACAGGTGGTCGACTTCCACTATTTAACTTAATGACTCCACATAAACACTTGAAGCGGCGTCATAACATCAACCTCGGCGACAAACAACGGCGTGGTGTTTGAATAGATGTTGATTTCCCACAACACTACGGCACAATTATGTTCCACAAAGGAAGCAAAATTAAAAAGGGCTGAGACGAGGCTGGAGCCCGCTGACCGGTCCGACCGACCCCGTTTTTTAACATTTGGCTTTTGTCTCCGTCTGTTTTAGTCAATGTCCTGTATTTATTTTGCACCAGGGTAGTCATTTAATGTTTTATGCTGTTAAAATGACGGTGAGGGCGACCGCGTGTTAGGATTCAGCTTTTTGGAAAGGTGGTAAACAGGAAAAAAACATCTATCAGATGTCCCTCAGTCCTGACAACACATCCGCACCAGGAGCCAAGTGACCTCGACGACTCGCGCGACGCTGAACGGACCACAAGTCGCGCTGACGTCCCTCGAGGTTTCTAAAACCTCTTCACACTCCACGTCCAGCGACTCTGACGACCGCAGGATGTCTGAGAGTCAACAGCTCTCGAAGACTCGTCTACGACTTGATGTGAAGTGATACACCGCTCGGTCACAGCTAAATAAGTGAAACGCCTTTACAAAAATTCAAGCCAGTCGCCTTCTCGCGCGTCACGACGACAGCGAAAAGACCGTGGAGGGTTTGATGTTATACGATGCCGCCTTTCAAAGCTCGTCATCATTAGCGGTGTGAGGGCAACAGGCCGGGAATCATTAAGGCTCGTTACTGTCGAGGGCTTAGCAACAAGGGTAACGGTGGTAGTTTTTATTCTCTGGTGGAACGACTGGTTCAACGTGACGGTGAAGACCGCAGCACAACGTGATGCACGACGGTTCCCAGAGAGCAACATAATTACAGGTCCAATTTCTAAGGGATGTAGAGCCTCTATATGGTCCAAAATATAGAGATAACTGCCCCAAAAACAGTCCTCAATCCACCGCAGTCAAACCAAACACCTTCACTAACTTCTCTAACTACACACAAACAGCTACCCAGCGATGAAAAACACAACTTATTCATCAGACCAGGTCACCTTATTCCAGTTCTCAACCAACAGGAACCATTCACCACCGTTAGGAACAACAGCAACTCATCTCCCAGATACTTAAATCATTAACCAACCAATGATCTAACTCCCAAGAAGAATCAAACATCCACCACAGTCAAAACAAAAGTCTTCACCTTGTTGATCTTTACTTTTTAAGTAGTGTGTTTAAACCATAACTATGACATAGTCAAACCAAAGACCTTCACCTGCTTCCTCTGAGACTGAATGAATCCAACAATGACAAACGTGTGTTAGTCTAGAACCACGATCTTTGATGATCTGTGTTTGTTCTTTGTTAGTCCTACGTGTTTGTTTCTATCTGTTCTCATGATCCATAAACACAAACTGCACAACACAGTGGAGCAACACTGACATAATCAATAACAGAGGATATTTAACAGACTGAGGATTCTTCTGTCTGACATTTATCAGCCGACAGCGTTTCAGAGTCGAGAGAAGGTGGACTCAGATCACTAACTGGTCCGGACCGCTAAGTCCAGCGACCCCCCCAAGTGTTAGCGACCAGTGATCCGCTGGCGACCACGTTCAGACCCCACACCCCCCCGGCTGAGGTAAAGTTGTGCGATCCCTCGCTGTCGCTAACACCCACAGCTGTACCAGAACGGATTTACATCATGTTCTGAGCGGTAGTATTATGTCACCGTTCAAAACTTTCACAGCACGTTGATGGATGGAGACATGAAGTGGGTGTTGAGACTCAAGGACCAAGAGCAGCGATCTACTTTAACATCATTAATGTTTATACAGACGTTGACGTCAACGCTAAAAGCAGCAGCGGACAAATTGTTCCTTTAAAGAACGACGTCTTTTATACTTTAATTCTCACTACAATGACATTATGAAATATATATATATATATATATACATACAAAACAACACTACTCACTCAGTACTTTCTCAAAACTCACTACTTGTGCTTGAGTTTTTTTTCTTCCATTGTATGTTTCTTTGCGTTTGTGCTCGGCTTCATTTCACAGGAAAATCTATTGCGCCTTAAAACTCTGACAAGTTTTTATACGGCAAACGCACCACTTTATAAAATAATCATGGATTGAACTACTCAACTATACAAGGGGAAAGGGGGAAAAACACAAAACGAGGAGGGTGAAACCTTTGGAACCAACTCATTTATGTATAAATTTATAGATAATAAATGGTGATCAGAAGTTCAACTGGACAAACAGCGAGATGATGTGTATTAAAACTAAAGTTCACTGCTAATTGGAGCTAGGAGTGAAACAGTTTAGGTGACAAGGTAACTTCAGGTTTAACCCCGTGTTGGTTCACTTCAGGGAAACTTGTGCCAAACTTCTGCTCAACAGATTGTAAAAAGACGACTCGGCTCCGACCATCAAACCTCCTGTTTTATAACAACTGAAACACTAAAACTTCAAAACTCAATACTACAACTAACTTATCAGGTCTGCAGCTAAAGGAATAAGTTGTAAATAGTCACACACGTCCTGAAAATAACATAAATGTCACTTTCTTGAACTAATACGACTACTGACATACCAATGATGTTATGTAACATTAGAGGATTAGATGACTTTGAACACGTCTTTGTGACTTTGTCATTTTGAGCCAAGTTACTTCCTGAAAAAGCGACGTAAACTTCTTTTTTCCCCAACTACTGTGACAGACCGTAGGGATGAGCAAACAGCCAGATCAATGTGTTTCATTGGCTGATCAATCAATCAATCAATAAATAAATGACTATAGAGCGATGTGTCGGGTCAAATGAGTAAAACAAACTCAAACGTTACAACTACTTGGACTAAACCAAACTACTGTCTCCTCCTCACGTTCATCTTATCTTCAGCTGCTATGAGCGACGAAGCTGTTGCTGTGTGGATGTCAGCTGGTTAACCTGTGAGCCACAAAATACAACTTTACGAGCGACTTATTTGATCTAAAAAGACTATTAACTATTCTACATTTAGAGCCTAGACTATCTCGTGGTTTCACTGACCAATAGGGAACGAGTCGCGCATCATGGATCCATAACTTTGTTTTTGAAGCGTCCGTCGTCTTGAAAAGATTATCAAATAAAATAAAGTCACAGTCACGACACAGGTCATACTGCATACCTCTACTACACAAGTATATGTACTTATATACTACATAAGTACATATGACACAATTCGATACAATAATTCCACAATTAAAGGCCTTAACGACAAGGAGCACAAATAAGGTGATGACTCATACGGACGAAACGCCGCGGACGACTTAACGACTGGAAAAGTGTGGAACATTTAGCGGCTAAAGAGCCAGATGCGGTGTGTTAACGTCACGTTGTTGCGGCGTCGCCCACCCCCTCCTGTAAACGCCTGGTTACTTATAGTCGACATGACTGACAGGAGGAAAAAAAAGATCAACAGATCGCTTGTGTTTTTCACAAACTGCTCGTGTCGAAACGTTTAAAATCCACAGATCTTTGCTCGTCTTTTTCAGGCTGTGGAAAGAGCAGATGTTCACTTTTTTTCCCGGTGTAATTCAATTAAATAAACAGATTTTCACTGTTAACGCTGCAAAAAAAAAAAACAAAAAAAAAAAACAAGCGTGTCACAACGTCGACTAGAGCTGAGACGACGTGTCGAGTAGTTTGATTATAAAACTTCATCCGGGTTATTTTATTTACAATCGTAACATCATCACTAACGTCAGGTTTATTATACTTCCCATCAAAGTATATTAAAGTACAACGCTACCTGACAAACTGAAATAATCTTTTATTTCCAGCTGCGCCTCATAAACCTAGAAAAACTAACACAAATAAATCCTAAAAACAAAATAAAAACATGGAGGTGTGAAGTCGTTCTCTGGTCAACACGCTCCTGAAACTATTTGACTCTAAATCACCAACATCAGGTAAAAAAAAAAAATCAATTAAGGTTTAGTTTGGTTTCATTAACGCGATCAAGGCAAAACTAGTTAACGTAACTCAGGCTGCATATGGATATCAAACTGTTCATGTCCGAGCACCCGCATCCTTCTTAACCGCAAAATACGTACACGCATATAGTAGAGTAATACCACCAGAAACCACCGGGGGCAGCGTTGGACAGTGTAGCTCAAGTGCGACCGGCAGGAGGAGAAATCTCCTTCGACATGCCGCGACGTATTTAACGCTACCTCTTTTCATCTTTCTCACAACGTGAATTGTCACGATCTCCGTCACCGCCGCCGTGTTTGTTGTTGTATGAAAACACACCGCCCTCTAGTGGACGAGCCGTCCAACAACCGCGGCAACGCAAAGTACGCGTGTAGAGTACGAAGGCAGAGACGTTCAGCAATGTTTGAAAATGACATAAATGTCTTCAAAGGTCCACAAAGCTCCAACTCTACAGACACGTGGACGGAGATTTACTGTGATCACTAATCGAGATGAACTTTAGTAAAAACGTACGGAAACGAAAATTACTGGTGTCGATTAGTTACCGACGTGAGTCGATATCGATCACTAGTTGTGTTTTCAGTGTGACATTTATGATGCATGTCAATATGTAGCCATGTCATTTCGGCACTGACGTTAAGTCTAACAAATGTGTTTATTTTTTTTTTTTTAAAGGAACATTCAGGAATAAAAGCCAATTAGTTTTTCGTTTTTTTCAAAACACATTTTCGCGATATAACGATCACTCTGAACAGTCACACAGTGAGGAAAATGACAGCGTGGATTCTCATGGTTTTCCGTTGGCTCCAGATGAAAGGCGTTACATCACATCCAGACATGACTGATGACGGTGTGAGGAATTAATATTCTACAAGCGTTCCTCTCCATCCCGTTAATGTGCCACTCGCCGTTCGCGTGAAAGTCGTTTCAATTAAAATCTGCTCAAATGAAAACATGAACGAGAGATTCGTCAATTACTATCCCTGTAAAAGATGGACGTGGGCGCTCAGACGTGAAAATCTCGCTATTATTCCATCTGTTTGGCGGCAGAAAGCCTCTCGGTTTTGCGAGGGACTGGCTGGTTATTAGCGATGGAGATTTAAAAGCCTAACGGCGCGGTATCGGGGTGTGACACATGTGCTGATTTCTCGCGGGGATCAAAACAAATTGATCCGTTCTCTTGAGGCAGTTTTCGCTTTTGCAAACAAAATTCTGCAGGAATCGATGCGAAGCCTCGACTGCATCGACGCCGAGCGGAGACGGGGGCCGCGAGGTGAGCGACCTGCGCGTTTTTTTTTTTATTTCGTTTTTTTCGTCGTTTCAAACTGCTGCTAATTGGAGAAGCGGAAAAAGTTGCACGAGTCGATGAGCGGCAGCGCTGCGGGTACGTCGGCGCCGGGCCGTGAGGCCGGCGCGCTGACGGCGTCGTGGGTCATTAGCGTCGCCGGGACAGGTGGGAAAGTGCGCAGTTAGCGGCCGGCGGCTCACTGACGGATGAGTGAAGCGGAGGGGCTGCGACTCCAGCTGCTCGCCGCCGCGTCGCACCGCGCCACTGAGATGAAACGGCAATTGATATGTTCGCTTGTAAGCTGTTGTGACACTTTCCCCTTTTGTAAATGTCTGGACGCGGCTGTTTAAGCACCACCATCTCGCTACTCTTTGACTTTTAAGTTTCCTCCTGAGGGCTTTATTTCTCTGTTTTAGCTACACCTGAAGCCACACAGAGCAGCAACACACACGCCTCTTTTTTTCTGGACATACATTCACCTTCTCTTGTTGGACTATTAATTTACCCCCCCCTCAAAAAAAAAAAAAAAAAAAAATTAAATAATTGCAAAAATAAATGAGCTTCACCTCCATCTGTCCTATATTTTTTTTCCCTGACACACTCAGCTTTAAAAAGGATGAAGTCCAGAGCTGCTGTTCTGCATAGTGATGCGGTTGTTATCGCCGCGATGAGGTTGTAAGGCGGTGGGGGTGACAGCTGTTTTTAAAACCTGAACGCTCTCTCTCTCTCTCTGGAAAGGGAAATCTTTTTTTTCCTTCTCCCCTTATCTGCAAACGACTGTATTCTTCCCTGCCACTATTCTCTCTGTCCACCTCATTAGTTCGGAGGCAGGAAACCAAATTACGCTCAATTACAAAGTCATCAAAGGCCATCTGAAGTCCTGTCTCAGCAAGCAGGCCCCAGAGCAGCAGTGGCGGCGGCGGCGGTGGTGGTGGTGGTGGAGGCGTGCAAAAAATAATGCTGAACTCGCTCACAAAAAGATGTAAAGCACCAGGAGGATTTATTAAACCGACAGTGAGGTTGTCCGCTTGTTTAAACTGAACCGTCACCGAAGGACGCGAGAGTCTTGGCTCGAGTGGAAGCGAATAGCGCTTCGTTCTGCGTCCGCTGTGATTACACGGGGAACGCGGGGACTGAAAAGACGGACAGGACGGGAGCTCTCCCGGGGGCGGACGCGTTCCCACAATTACTGGCTCGCACCCAAAACCCTCTCCTCGCCAAATCATTACGAAACGCTTTCTCTCCAGAGCGGAGGAAGACTGGCCTCGGCCAACGAGAGCGAGCTCCAATTGAGATGAGAGCGTGACGTGCGCCGCTGGTCCAATAATCGTCTTCCCCATTAGAAACTTGTTCATCCTTATTATCACGTACGCGCCTGTTTGGCTTCAGCCATTTGCTCAGGCAGGCTTTTTTTTTTTTTTTTTTGGCGGTGCTCTGTCAGTCAGAGGTTTGTTTTTCCGGGTCTCTAAGGAGCTTACAGTAAACAGCACACACAGGAGCTGAGTCCCGGGCTGCAGGATGCACATGAGGAGATTCGCAGACATCCATCAACCTACACACCCTAAAAAAAACCAAAAAAAAACACACATGACGACTCTGGCAGGTTTAACTCAAATGTATATTTCATTTGCGGTTTTAAATTGAAGATTTAGAGAATAGAAGCGGCTTTAACAAACGGCTTCATGTGACTGAGTGATGCAGGGCAGGTGGCGGGGATGATAAAAGGTTTAGTATGCGTGAAACGAACTTGGCTTGTGTGATGTTTCATCTGTCTGCCGCCTCCTCTGACCTCTCTCCAACAAACGCGGCGGCAAGTCTCGGTCTTTTTCCAGCTCAAACAAACACGGGACGAAAAACGACGCAAGCGCCGTCGGTCTCTGCTCTGTTTGTGCCGCTTTTAGTGGGAGAGAAAAAGGAGTTAGAGATGCGGAAGGATGAGGATTGAAAGAGAGTACACACACCTTTGAAAAACTGGACAGTTCCCGCATAAAGCAGGGATATAAAGAGAATAAGAAAACGCTCTGAGAAAACCTGCAAATTGCATCATTTTTCATGGTTTTTCACAAACCAAAAACGCACCTAAAACGAAACAACACACCTATTGCCAGCTGGTGGCGCTACGCCACAGAAGCAGTTTAGCTACGTGGATGTCATCGTAACGATAGTATCCGCTAATCTGTGAAGTTTCAAACAAATCATTCAAAAAGCACTGTGACTTTAACACGTTTCCTGTCAGGTGGCGAGTTTAACGATCAGCAACATCCTGACATCAAGTCTGCCACATCTGACGTGAATATGACGAATTTTCCCATAATGCAATCGACCTGAGTCGACGCTAAAACACGGCGTGAACAGACTGGTCAGATTGGTCAGAGGAAGCCTCCGTTTTTAAAGTGACCCGGCAACAACCACTCACTGAACTGGTCGCTCAAAATGGCTCCTAGAAAAAACAATGAGCCAAACAAACACACACGTTTGACAAAGACACACTCTGTGCTGCTCAGTGACATCTCATGCTTTTCTTTTTATATAGATTTTCAAAGCCAGAGGAAACATTCACAACCTTCCCATGTGGAAAAAAATCAAATAAAAGAGGGTGACACTTTTTTTTTTTTTTTTAACATCTAAAAAAGAAAACGCTGCAACTTTGAAACACCGATGAGGTAAAAGAGTTTTGTATTAATGATTCTGATGGAAAAGTTCTGCGACTTCTAATGTGAGATTTAATAAATAAATACATCAAACTCTTCCTCTATAGGTTTTAATGTTTCCTCTGCTCTTTAAACTCCAAACATCAACTTAATCAAACGTCTCTGTTGTGGTTTCATCCTAAAGCAACATGTCATTCAGCAGCTGTTTGCGTGTGTGTGTCTTACGAGTAAAACCCAGATACCAATCTGCATTTCATTCATAATTTATGCGATAACATATTTTGAAGCTGCGGTTTCATCTATTTTTTTTCCTGCCCGCTCTGCTTTACTGACAGAAAAGAAGAAGAAGAAGAAGAAGCAGTAAAGGGGTCGAACCCTGCGTATTTCAGCCTTGATCTGGTTGTGTGTGCTCGACCAGGTGGTAGCTGCTGAAGCCGCTGTCTTTATCTTTACTGTTTATTTGCTGCGTGCACATAAAAGTCACGGTCAATATCTGTCATAAACGTCTGTGGTAATGATCTAGATTACAACCTGCAAACTGTAGTGTGATTATTTTGTTTGGTAGTTTAAGCTGGAGAGTCAATATATATATAAAAAAAAAAACTGACGGGGTTGTAGACTTAGAGTAGATGTGAGGTTAAGGGACTGGATACTTAAATTACAAGTTAGTGAATATTTCATGGATCAACTGAGTTGTTCAAGTATCTCAGAGTCTTGATTGTAAATGAAGGGATGTGAGATAAATTCTGCTGATTCACTCACAACCACGTTTAAAAGTCTGACGTTTTAACACTTTTTGTTTCATTTTCACTTTCTACAAACTCCCCTCGTCTGATCCACATGTTGTGATGGTGGCCAATTTAGTAATAGTTTCCATCATAAGATTATTTTTAATGTGTAAGTCCAGTCTCCTTGACTGTAGCTGCTATAGGTAGTCACCAGTCAAAGACCTCAGGAATATCCACAATGATTGGTTGAATTAGTGTTAATAGTTGTGATTGTAACGTCATTAAATCCTGGAGGATCTGATCAATGAGTAAGAGGATTGTTTTCATGTGTTTTTTCACATCTAAACGTCTCTACTTCCTGTTTTCTCTGCAGCGTCCTCGGTACCGTCAGTGCGTCGGAGTCGTCGTCGTCCAGATCGTCGTCTCGTTGGCGTCTCCACGTCAGAGGAGCCGAACCCGAACGCGGCGGTTTAGTCTGTGTCGGAGGCAGCGTCTTCACCGGTGCTCGTCAACAATAAACGGCTGTAAATCACGGTGAGAAGCAGCGGCTACATCCTGTCTAGTTCACGTGACCAGACGTAGAGTTTGGTGACGTCACGGTGTGATCGGGAGTCAATCACTGACAAGTCTTGTAGTGTGAACACTACAGGTCTCAGACCAGTTGTTGAGACTCCAAATCATGGGAACACAAGTCGCCAACGATCATGATCACGTGTCAAAAAGACTTTAGCTAATTCTTTGTCGATTAGCTAACTAATTTTTTGGTGTTGGTGGATGTTTCCTCCATAACACAAAAGGTTAAAACACGTCCTCTGAGCAGCACCACACTTCTTTTTGCTACAGCTAGTCGGTACCAGAAAGAAACCACGGGGCTGGCGCTAGCTGTTTAGCATGCTAACTTCAGCAGAAGCAGCAGTAGAGTAGTTTCCACCGCTGGAGATGGTTTTTAACTAGTAGAGGATGAAGTTGCATCATCTATTAATGCAGCAAAAGCTAAAACTTACATATATCATCTTTAATGCACCGTCTTATAAACCACAACGCTCTCCTGTTTATCGACGAACACAACAGAAACAGACTTTTTTTTCCATCATCTACGATTCCTGCGGATTGAGCGACAGCACCACTGATGCGGCCACACGACCACACGGTCGCCTCACTCTCCGTGTGTTCATTTCAATCCATATTCATTTATTTCTGCACAGATAACACTCGCAGAAACGGGTCCCTGAGTCACCGCACCCGGTGAAACAGCTGATGGCGCTGACACATAATATCTCTATTGATGATGGGGGGGCGTGGCCAATAATCTGCATCTTGTTTTATACATTGATTATCAACCAATCCTTGATAGAGTTGTTTTGTTCCAACCGGCAACACAACAACAAAAGCTGCTACAATGACAGATCATCCCTCTGAGTGAGCGATAACACCGGCGACACAACAATGACACTTTGACAAAGTAATAGGAGCCGTGGCTGCTGGTGTCACCACAGACACTAGACTTTGTTCGTGGGTTATTATTACTTGTAAAAGCCGCTGGCGGGAGCAGTGACGGAGCGATGACACCAGGAAACCACAGCTGCTGATATCAGGAGGTGTGTGACAACAGGAAAAAAAAACAACAACATTAATTCGTCATCAGATGCAACACAAATGGCCATTTACTCCTGATCCCACCGCAAACGGCTTCAACACATCCTGGCGGACACAAACGGTGCGGCGCCGAGTCCAGGTCGACGTGCCAGACTAGAACGAGCGTCGGCTTCCAAACACCCACTGATCCACCGTCCTCACACACCAAGGCTATTTATTTTCGTTGCCAAACCAGCTCAGTGCTGAACGTTAAAAACCAGTGAATGATGTTACTCATCTGACACTAAAGAGCTGTAAATATATTTGAACCTTAACTGTTTATAATATGATCAAATGACTGAATAAAAAGGTGTGAAAAAGCTTAAAATAATAAATAGTGTAGAGTATATTACTAGCAATTACAGCTCTGTATTTAAAACCTTATCATTAGATTAAAAGTGATTAATCCAGACATATTTTCTTGTCTGTATCACCGTGCTCTACAATAATTAAACAAGCTTCCATCCATTTTCTGCTGCTTATTAAAGGTCGAGTCAACTGCAACGTTGTTCAGCTCCTCCTGGGGGCTTCCTGGACCAAACCCAAACCAGCTGAGATATGTAATCTCTCCTGTCTGTTGTGGATTTACCTCGAGGTAGACCCCCTTCTGTCCACTAAACCTCCAAAGAAACCAATCATAAGTCTGAATCACCTCGACTGTCTCCTTCCAACTACATCCTAGTTGACACTAACTTCACCAGTGATCTCCAGTGGTGGTGTCTGGTGGACTTGGTCCTCTGATGGTTGGTGAATCATCAGTTAATGATCATAATGTGTGAACAGCCCTAACGACTCCATCAGAGGCCGTCGGGACCTGGTCTGAGACGGGACTGGATCTGTCATGTTAGAAAACTGGAGGAGTGTGTGTTTACTGAGACCACAGAGCGCTGGAACTATGGTGATGCAGCATCAGAAAGATAGAGATTCGGGCCACGGTCCCGATGCGCTTTAGTCAGATACAGGACCGATATGGTTTTGGAGACTGGAGAGCTTGCTGGCTGGTGCAGGCTGTCAAAAATATGACGCTCCTGTCTAAAAATGTGCCGTCATCACGTAACGTGAGAACGTCTGGAATCGTTTAAGGAATTGATAAGATGTAGACGCGGCTGATAACGATGGATCGGACCATTTGGTTCCTTAGTGGCCGGTTTAGTCTGTGTCGGAGGCAGCGTCTTCACCGGTGCTCGTCAACAATAAACGGCTGTAAATCACGGTGAGAAGCAGCGGCTACATCCTGTCTAGTTCACGTGACCAGACGTAGAGTTTGGTGACGTCACGGTGTGATCGGGAGTCGATCACTGACAAGTCTTGTAGTGTGAACACTACAGGTCTCAGACCAGTTGTTGAGACTCCACATCATGGGAACACAAGTCGACAACGATCACGACAGAGACTGAAAATCCCAAGTCGACTACCATCAAACTAATTAAGCTGTTTAGTGACATAAAGTCTGCTGTTCAAAAACCTCTAACAATCATAAGTCAACACACTAAACTTAAACTTTGATCCACTGGAGTTACTCATAAATAAACTAACTAATCTTCATTAAATCTCTGCATAAGAACAACGGGTAATGTTTCAAGTTATAAATAAGAAAGTAAGTGTTTAATAAAGGGATGCTGGTGATGAGTCCTGAGAGTAGAGTAGTAAATGTAAAAACTTCCAGTAAGTGGATTTGAGCTGAGTCACGGTGGTGTTACGCCACATCAAAGGATGTTTGCAGTATCAAAAATGCCACGGATTATATTTGTTCACATGTTCAACTGTTGCTAATCTTCACACTTGTCCCGCTTCTTTTTGTCGCACTTGTTATTGTTAACTTGTCTATTGCCAGAGGTCTCTCTCTCTCTCTCTCTCTGCAGCTGCTACTCACTCAGGCAGACGTTGTCGTGGAAGAAAGCGAGGAAGTCGTTGCACTGTTCCCTGTGGTTGCCGCTCGCTGTGCAGGAGCACCACGGCCCCACGTTGGACGTGGAGTTGTCAAGGTAATTGGGAGTTATTGTGCTTCCTGTGGGAAGAGGAACAACAAAGTTATGTATGTTTACAGACACATATTACAACTGTTCTTACAATAAAAACCTTAAGTAATTAATCAAGTAAACGTTTTTTTTTTTTTTAGCCTGGGGTTGCATGTTCATCTTGTAAACGCCTCATGAAATATGCAGTTTTTTTTGTTTTTTTTTAAAGAAGCAATGAGTTTAATGTTCCAACAAATTGAAACGTTTGAGCAGAATCCTGCCGGATTTAATCTCGTTACACTCAGCCTGATTATGACCCTTAGCCTGATTACGATAATCAAATAAAGACATTTACACATGGCGATTCCTATCATCGCAGTATCGCCTCTAATCAGGTTAAGACTGACTTATTAGTGCGCATGTAAATGTATCGACTCAGTCAGGAAGTGTGAAGTAAAACAAGACTCTAGGCGAGTCGGAGTTAGTTAAGCAGGAAGCCTGGTGATCAAATAATAACTGGTTCAATCCATTACTGAGTCATCATGAGCCGTATTATATGTGCATTTACTATTTTAGTAACAGGTCATGATATGCAATTATTTGAAATGAGATTTTTCTCCTGCGAACATTAATCACGCAGAGCTGTGAGGTTTCATCCTCATAGAGCTGCTGGATTATGGGAAAAATACACTTCTAGTCTCTTGAAAGCAAGTAAACTACTAAACTGAAAATAAAATACAAACATAAACATTAAAGTACAAAACAAAATAACTCTTAGAGCTAACGCTTAGCATCGCTAACGTTTAGCATCTCTGATATTTAGTATCTCGAACGCTTTGCATCAACATTGCCAACACAAAGCATAGCTAACGCCTAGCATCACTAATGTTGGCCATCACTAACAATGTGCACTGCTGATGTTTAGCATCTCTAATGCTTAACATCACTAACATTTAGCATCACTAACATTTAGTACATCACTAACATTTAGCATTGCATGTTTAACATCTCTAAACTTAGCATAGCTAACATTTAGCATTGATGTTTATGTTTAGATTGCTAACACCTCATCACTAACATTTAGTACAGCTAACACTAAGTATAGCTAACATTTAGCCTTGCTTATGTTTAAGTATCTCTAATACTTAGCATCGCTAACATTTAGCCTCGCTAACATTTAGTATCACCAAGACTTAGTTTAGCTAACATTTAGTATAGCTAACACTTAACATCACTAACATTTAGCATTGCTTATGTTTAGTATCTCTAACGCTTAACAAGGCTAACACTTAGCATAACACTGGTCTAAAGCTTGTACAACCTGCCAAAATGGCCGAAGCGCGCTTGTCATTCACAAAATACTAATAATAGTTTTGTTTTTGTAATAACTAGGGGCCGTAATTGAGATTGAAATACAAGTTTCGATTAATTGGACAGGCCTTCATCCTCACCTGGATCCTCTCAACGAGTCTTTTTTTTTTTTTTTTTTTTAATCCTACAGAAGATCAAGTCCAGAACAACAAGTGACTTTCTAACGCAGGCTTTGATAAGTCCAGGCGCCATCACAGAGGTCTCCTGCCTTTGGAGCTTTTCAGCAGTAAATGATTGGAAAGTCATTCTCTGGGTAGGGTAATATTGCTTTTTATTTCCAAAGGAGGTGGGAAATAAAATTGCTGCACTTTGAGGTGGTGTGGTAGAAAAAAAAAAAAAGTTCTGATTTAGCTTCATTGATTTTTTTTTTTTTTTTTTTTTTTTTGGGGTCCCAGGCTTTTCCAAACAAGACGTGCTCAGAGTCTTAGCTTCTACTTCAGTTGTCTAAAATGACCAATCACCTCCGCACAGTTTCCTGTCTCCGTCTCCCTTTATCTGCCTCCTTCAATCCCTCACAAACCAAACAACCCGTTTTTCTGCCTCTTCTCCTCTACTTTTTTTTTTTGTAGCAGTCCAGCGAGGTATTGTTGTCCCGTAATGACATGTTTAGACTGAGTGGTTTTTAACAACCTTCGGTGCATTATGTGATCTTTTGTTAAGTTTTTTTTTTTTTTTAAATCTAAAGTACAATAAGCCGCGTTCTAACGCCTCTGCCCGCTCCCACTCATCATCACGTCAGGGATAATTCTCTCAAAACAGCGGTCAATAGTTGTAATTGCGCTACTTATAATGCCAACAACTTGGCCCGGGCACGCTGCAGCCACATTAATCAGCGCGCCATCGATCATTGAACCGCGCTTCTCATCACAATCCGTGATTCATTCTTTTTGAGTCCTGCTCGGTGCACTTGTCTGCTCTCCGCCTTCCTCCCTCTAAAACCTTTTTGTTCCCGATCCATCACTGAATGGAAGGTGGGTGAGTGGGTGGGTGAGCCAGGAGCTGGCACGCAGAATGATTTAGTTCTTACCTATCAGGCCGGTGTACGCCAGTAGACACGCTCCGTAGTTTTCCTGCTTGCAGCCGCTGGCGCTCTGCTCCGAGGGTTGGCAGTCGTACTGGAACTGTGCCCAGCGAGACCTGTGGGAGCAATAACATGTCATCCATCATTTACTCGTGCTTGGCTGCAGCACTCATCGTGTCACTGATGGTTGGTCTTCACAGGTGCTTTCTCCCAAACGACAGGATGTGCATCTGAAGACCACGACGCTCGTCTTCCTACATCAACTCCCTCCACCCGCTCCACTCACCCCTGGTGACATTCATCCCTCTTTTTTTTAATTCTTTTTATCCCCTCCCTCCACCCTTTCACCCGCCTGTCGTCTTCTGGGACGCTGCCAGGCTGTAAAGAGTCAATGAGGGGCAAAGATAGGCCTTGGCTCTGCTCTCTAAATACCGTGGGTGCTGTCTGGCAGGCCTGGCCGCGAGGAGATTAGACAAATATGGATCTTCCATATAAACGCTTTCCTCCTACAGCTGCTCTGCCTTTCCCTCCTTCACCTTTCCTGCCAGCCACCCAGACATCGAGCCTCATCATCATCATCATCGGCGTACAAGGCTGCGGCAGCCCATCATATCGCATCATCGGGCCCCCGCCGTCTACTGGCATTTGCAACAGGATCCCCTCAGGGCATCACAACTCCCCGCTCTCCCCTCGTTTGTCATGTCATTGTAATGATGTGCGTAAAACTCATAGGGCCGTCGCGGAGTTGAAGGCATCCTCCGCGGGCTGGCGGTTAATGCCAGCTGACTGGAGCGGGGATCGGCGAGCCGCGTATGAAGGCCTTGAGATGCGCCATCCATCGGGGGAGCGGCGGTGGAGAGTAATGCCTGATCGATAGCCGTGACAGATGAAGCCCTTTGTCTTCCTGACATTTGAAGAGGAACTAGATTAAATGCTGGCGACCATTTGCTGTCAGAGGCAGGGAGGCTGACTGGATGGCTCTGAGAACTCCATGTTTTCAGTCTCTGGTGACAGAAAGAAGATACGCCGGCTGAATTTTAATGACTTCATATGACACTGTTGGTTTTCTGATTGGACGTTAACAATCACAATTAATTTAAAATGAGTCTCTGGGACCGGGCTGCTGCTAATGGTCATAATAATCACTATTATTTGGTTCAAAATTGAAATCGTGATTATTTCAAAAGGTTACTCGTTGACTTGAACTGGAAACAAATGAACATCGGTGAAACAATGAACAGAGAAAATAGAAAAAAAAAAAGTCAATCTTAGTCTTCTAGTCTCTTGAAAATACACATACAAGAAGTTACAAAACAAATGTCATTCTTAAGGCTTAGCATCACTAACGCTTAACGTCGGTAACACTTAGCAATAACACTGATAGCGCTTAGCATTAGTTATGTTTAGTATTGGTTAATATCGGTCACACTTAGCATTGTTAGCGCTTAGTATTGCTAACGCTTAACATCGGCATAATGCTTAGAATCGTTAGAGCTCAACATTGGTAACATTTAGCATGCTTAGCGTTTAACACCAGTAACACTTAGTATCAGTTATGCTTAGTATCGTTAACATCGGTAACACTTAACATTCTTAGCACTTAGCATCATTCGTGCTTAATATCGTTAACGCTTAGAATCGTTAGCGCTTAACATCGGTAACGCTTAGCATAGCTAACGCTTCACATCGTTGGTTAGCATCATAACATCGTTAACGCTTAGAATCGTTAGCGCTTAACATCGGTAACGCTTAGCATAGCTAACGCTTCACATCGTTAAATCTTAGCATCATTAGTGCTTAACATCGTTAACGCTTAGAATCGTTAGCGCTTAACATCGGTAACGCTTAGCATAGCTAACGCTTCACATCGTTAAATCTTAGCATCATTAGTGCTTAGCATAGCTAACGCTTCACATCGTTAAATCTTAGCATCATTAGTGCTTAACATCGGTAACGCTTAGCAGAACACTTCAAAGTTCAAAGTTTGTACTAAACACTAGAAACGTGAGCTCAACCTGTCTGAGTGGCCGAAGTCTGCGTGTCACTCATTAATCGCTTTGTTTCGATGATTTTCTTTTTTGCAATCGTTTGGGGCCGTTATCGATTAATTGCACTGCTACTGCTCTGGGATTTAACTCTAAACTAAATGTGGTTTCTTAGGATAAACTTCTCTCGAACAGATGGTCAGTGTTTTGATCCTGATGATGTCTTGGCTGTATGTTTATACATATTTTGCAAGTACTTTGGAAGGAAAGCCGTGTGTGAATCCCAAGTGATAAGGGCCATTGTGGTAATGACTATTTCACATGGCTGCTTGTTGGCTGACTGCTTCTCCCCAGAAAATGAATACAGAATTAATTGAATTAATTAAACGCAGTTAATGAGTATGACAATCGAATTAATTAAACACAGCTGACTAATTAAATCTAAATGAACATATCATACCAGCCAGACCTATCTTCCCAGATACACAATGCCAGTTATTGTCCTGAGGGGAAGCCGCTGTATAAAAACCACCGCGTCTACGTCGCTTCATGTCAAGTAAAACCATCGGTGAAGATGATGCCGCGTGTTGTTTTCAGTCAACAAAGTCAACTCGCAGCAGCTTTTCCTGGATACACAATCCAACATCTGTCAACAGAAAGCTCTTTGTTTTTCTTTTAAAGTCTATATAATAAGTCAATATACTGTGTACAGGTGGTGCCATCACAATACGTGTTTACAATTAGTGTAGAGCTGGGAATTTACTGTGCTTATAGGTTTGGAGTAATTTGAGTCAAACTCCTCTTCAAGAGATGTTTTACGTCGGTTAAAGTAATGTTTGAGTTTGACCGTCTTTTGTTTTCACAACCACATACTTAACAATGAAAGTAAATGGGGCAGTCAGCCAAACGTATCTGAATTGTCATTTTTAACCACTAATAAAGCTCAAAATATCACTTCACTTCAGCAGTAGCATGAATAGGGTCCCTACACATAAACTGAAGTACTGATAACTTAGTAAGTGAACCCGGAGTTCAAAGACACACATCGACCTGTTGTTCAGGAAAATGATGAATCTGCTGATCTAGAACAACCTTTCATCACCAGTCAAGAAAATAAAGGTTGCAATCACTTTCGTCTGTGTTTCCACCAATCGCTGTCAGCCAGTAAGACGGAGTTAGCCCTGAACCTAACGACTACAGCTTCAGCCCGGAGGAGGACGATCTTCCCTGGCTACAGTCTGGGAACCAGGCAGGACCCAAATGGGTCCCAAAAGATCACTATCCAGACAACAACAATTGGTTGAGGTAACTAAACCATAAACATAGTTTTATGCTTGTTCACACAGAATATATTCATCAGCTTCTCAACAAAGCTTCTATTCCTTTAAAGTTGTTTGAATAGAACATGGAGTCCAGTCAATGTTGCCATAAAACGAGGGTTTTGTCCTTCGCAAGGGTACGTTTACACTTTTATCCTTTAAGTATTTTTTAGAGCCTGTATTTTTTTAATCTTTATCTGTCCTAATCGTATACTACATTTAATACAGCTAATAAAGTGTATATTTACATATATTTCTGTTTCTGTTGTTTCTGTTGAAGCTTTAATAAAATGGCTGCACACGAAAACACAATAATTAGTCCCAGGAGTCGGTGGAGACCGAAACAAAGCTAAAAGGAGAGTCGAAGAATCACAACACAAACTAAAATAGACGTGGTTTTAAATGAATGCTAATCCCCTCCATGTCTGCTAGACATGCAAGTCGAAGTAAAGCAGCAGTAGCAGGTTGCTTCAGGTCTCAGAGATTACTCTTCCAGTTTGCTCAAATCAAACTGTAGAGTACCTGTCTGCTGTGAAACGGTAGAAAGCCAAAGTAAACACGTGGCTCTTGAAGCTGGTCAAACAAGACAAAGAGACTAAGACAGTTTTCTCAGGAGTTGGGCAGATCAAACAAGATGCTGGATGTGTCAGTAACCTCAGGCAAGTGTTTGCTAACAGGTTAAACACAAGAACTCAATAAGCTGAGTCTTCCTTCTGCCTTTGACTGTCAAAAACGTTTAATTCGGCTTCAAATCTCGGACATCAGAGCTTCGGAGCGGCGCTTGAACGCACCGAGACTTTCCAAATCAATCAGTGTTTGCTGTCATGACTCACCAATTTCTAGAGTCAAGTCGCTACAAGTCTATTTTGCTCTGTTAAGATGAAATAAGGTCACGAAACAATTGATATTTAAGAATTATGGCATTAAACGGAGCAGAAGTATAACAGAAGGGAGAGACTGGAATTGCAAATCGTCAGTTCAGTGAGTCAAGTGATGCCGACTCAGGAGATTCAGTTGTGTGTAATATTTGTACCTGCACACGTAGTCTGCCTTGCAGACCCTCAGCTGACCCAGGCAGTTGGGTTTGTCCTTGTCTTCGTAGGAGCAGGACGGCACGATGGTCTGCCTGCGGCGCTCTGCGCAGGCGGTGTCGGTGCACGGACAGAACAGCAGCTCGTGGGTGTAGTCGGGGGGAACGCGGTCAAAGAACTTCCTCAGCGCCTTGTTGCACTTTGGTCGGTTACATGGCCCCGAGCGGGCCGACGGCTGGATGCAAGCAGACACGTACTCGGTGCGAAGCTTCTGACACGTCTCATCTATGTTGCACGCCTTGGCGGCGTCCAGGCAGCGGTTCACCGTCGTCACTTCAGACTCTAGAAGAGGAGAAAGATACAAACAGAGAGTAGAAAGCAATTCATTCTTCAGTACAGTCGGAGAAATTCAAATCCCAGGCAATGTTTACCAATGATTTCAAGGCCTAATTGGAGTCGGTATTGACTTTCTAGGCCCACCTCAGGACGCAGATGCAGTGTTGCATTTACAGATGAAAACAGAAATGTGTCTCTTGAAGCACAAACTAAACCAAAATGATGATTATATGTAATAGGCCCCCTTGTAATGAATAGAACATGAATGGCGTTTAAATGTTGCATGAGCCAGGGTACTGGTTGCGTTTCAGCCGAGGCCTAATGGCTGAATATTTCATTCTGCCGGGTTAATGCGGAGTGGCAGCGCTGAAAAAGCAGCTCCTCCATCTCTCCAACCGCACAACAAGGCCTGTAATTACCGCTGCCTCCCCTTCATCCATCTATCCATCTTCCCCGACACTCTCTTTCCCTCTCTGACTCACCTGACTCCTTCCTCCTCCTCTCTCAGAGCTGCCATTACTCTCAGCTCCACCTGTCTCTTCCTGCTTCCTCTCTCCTCCATCCATCCTCCCTCAACTTTGTCCATCTCTGCCTCCCTTCAGTACCAATACTCCTTCCTCAGTAATGAGCAACCTCTGTGGAGGAAGTGGAAAGCCCCTGTATTTTTTTATTTTGACTGTATTATTTCTCAATCCATCATCATGTGTTTTTTTTTTTTGGGTGTTGTTTTTCTTCCTGAGTGGTCTCCTAGTCAATGCAGCCATGATGACACTCAGCTCGTCTGGCAGATAGCGCTGCTCATTAGTTTGTAAACTGCCCATAGTCGTGTCTCCTGGTGAGTTGGGCTTCTCACCAAACTGTCACATAAAATATGAATGGCCTTGGAGAGCAAGCTAACAACCCTTCACAAAGCATAGGTTATTCCCAACTTAACTGCTAAGCAGCTGATGGTGTTGGTGGTGGTGGGACCTGACGGGGCTGCAGGGTGGGATGACAAATTGCTTCCAGTTTCAGCGGCCACATACGTGGGAAACAAAATATGCACATACGTTTTTTTTTTTTTTCCGTTTTTTCCCCTTGTCGCTGTGATTTTCTTTTTAAAGCAGTTATTTATTCAAAAGAGACTTGCTGAGTACGCATGCTCTTATCCATGTCAACATCCTGCTACGCATTCACATTCATGTTTTTACACACATTTACACCTCTGAGCTGCCCAGGGACAACCAAACCAAGAAGTGCACTGAAGGCTGAGTACAGTCTCACACACACGCCTGGTTCTAATAGTCATCATCACGTTTCCAACCTCATTGCATCTAAATTGTCATTTTTTAACTACTAATAAAGCTCAAAGTGTCACTTCACTTCAGCAGTAGCATGAATAAGGTCCCTACACATAAACTGAAGCAGATTCATCATTTTCCTTGTTCTTCACGGACCCATTGGCTGCTTATTCACGAAAATGATGAATCTGCTGATGTGGAAATCACCAGTTGTTATAAAACCAGACGTTGGGTAAGTCTTGTAAAACAGTGTTTTTAATAAACTCTGGGTTCACTTACTAAGTTATCAGTACTTCAGTTTATGTGTAGGGACCCTATTCATGCTACTGCTGAAGTGAAGTGATATTTTGATCTTTATTAGTGGTTAAAAAATGACAATTTAGATACGTTTGGCTGGCTGCCCCATTTACTTTCATTGTTAACTATTTGGTTGTGAAAACAAAAGACGGTCAAACTGGATATTACTTCAACCAACGTAAAATATCTCTTGAGGGGGAGTTTGACTCGTATCCATGGTGAAATTACTCTGGACAATCACTTTAATATTTGTACACTGAAACTGATTTGTTTTGTTGCTTCAAGCCACCAACTAAAACAGCCCATTTCAGAACAATTGATTAAAATGTAACTGTAACAAAAACATTTTCTAGTAAATACTCTGCTGCCATGTTCACTATTGCCTTTTCAATAACAAGCTCTTGTTTGGAGCATTATGATGTTACAGATCAGCAAGATTTTTTTTTATTATCTAACATCTTTATATCGGATAAAACAATATAACAAGCGTATCTTTACTTCACACACGGTCTCCTTGACACGTTGCACTTTGCAGCAGCGCTGTGCACTTCAACCCCTCACACTCCATCATCTCTGATCCAAAGTCCCATTCCTTATGGTCAACCTCTTGCATCAGAGACCCAGAGAAAACAACAACAAGAAACTGTTGGTATTTGCCTTACGACTGCGGTGCATGAAGTAGAAAATCTCAGTGAGGGGAAAAAAAAACACTTTCTGCCTCTCTGAGAAGTCAGCCATGCGTTAAAAAGCTTATTTCTTTGCCACTAATGTGTTTTAACGCAGGCGTTTTCTTAACACCACTGACTTGACTTTACTCCGCTGATTAATTGGCAGAGGTTGAAGTACACTGTTTGAATACTCCTCAAACTATGATGAGCAGTGGCTGCGGCTTCACGTCTTTGAAAAGGGTCATTACTCTGTTTGAGGGAGAGATGCTATAAGGGCGGAAAAACACCCATTAATCACGTCTTTGTTGTTTTGGCAGTCGGCTTGTCGAGATGCATGGCGTGGATGTCAACTTTGACCTCCCGCGGAGTCGCTGGAGCGAAATTTACGAGGAGGCTGTAGACTGCAGGTCTAGGGTGCTGCTGTGATTCAAAGCAGCTGAAAACAAGCGGTGTCATTCTAATAAGCAGCTTTAAGTACGAGGTCACGAAACACAGGGCGGCTCGATTATGGAAAACATAATAATAGTCATGATTATTTGGTTCAAAATTTGAATTGCGGTTATTTCAAATGATTACTCATTGACTTGAACTTGGAACAGTGAATTTATTATATAAAATAACAAGTACAAATAATTAAATCGCTAATGTCATCACTTCTAGTCACTTGAAAACAAGTAAACTATGAAACTGAAACTAAAATAACACTTATAGCTAACACTTAACATCGCTAACGCTTAGCATCTCTAATGCTCATCATCGCCAGCGTTGAGCATCGCTAACGTTCAGCAACTCTCTTTCTAAGGCTCAGCATTGCTAGCACTCTGCATCGCTAACGTTTAGCATCTTTAACGCTTCAAATCGCTAACACGATTGGTGGTGCAGTTTAGCGGCAGCATTGCTAATCTCTAGCGCTCAACATCTGTAACTTTCAGCATTGCTAACATTCAGGATTTCTAACGCTTAACATCACTGACACTTAGCATGTCTAAGTAAACTCCTAAATTGAAAATAAAATAACACTTATAGCTAACACTTAATGTGGCTAACGCTTAGCATCACTAATACTTAACAATGCTAACACTTAGTATCTCTAACATTTAACATCGTTAACTCTTAGCATCACTAACACTTAACATTGCTGACACTTAGCATCGCTAACATTCAGCATCTCTAATGTTCAGAATTACTAACGCTCCGCATCGCTAACGTTCAGCATCTTTGACACTTCAAATCGCTAACGCGATTGGTGACGTAATTTAACGGCAGCATTGCTAATGTTCAGCATCTGTAACGTTCAGCATTTCTAACGCTTAACATCACTGACACTTAGCATGTCTAACACTTAGCACTGCTAATGCTTAGCATAACGCTTGTTCAAAAAGTTTGTATTAAACACTTGAAATGTGAGTTCAACCTGCCGAAATCGCCGAAGTCTGTGTGTCATTGGGAACAAAACACAAAATAAGTCACACTTGCAAAATACTAAATCATTGTGTTTTAATTACTTTGTTTGTGTAATCGTTTGGAGCCGTAATTAAAATTGAAAGACCAGGTTTGATTAACGTCAGCTAAATTGGAACTACTTCTTTTCCTCTAGGTTTTTTTTTTTTTTTGTTCAACACTTTCCTTCAAACAGCTTCAGATAGTTTTATCATGTTTCTCTTTATCTGTGATCTCATGCGCAACAAACCCATAGAAAATGAATCGTTTCTGAGACGAGGGCGAACGTTCACCTCGTGCCTGATGATTTCCTGGCAATTATGAACGGTGCTGAGCTGATATCACCCTCCACAGAGTGGCAGAGTTTCCTGGTGGGCTTGAAAAATAGCTGAGATGTGGGAAGATCCATAAAAAGGAAGGAAGCCTGTACGTGTTGGCTCTGCTGTGGGGGAGTATAGGCTGCCGTCAGAAAGCTGTTGTGGGAATGTATTGTATTTACCACCCTCTCCTATTCAATCTTTCCTCTAAAATCCACATTTATAAATAGAGAAGCGTCAGATTACCAAAATTAAAACTGCAACAGAATCAGCATCTGTTTTGTTTTTGAAAACAAACTCCAGTCGTACCATCTCTGCTAATGTCCTTGTTTTGCCAACTTCCATTTAAAATATAAATAAATAATGAAAGAAATAAAATACAACAATGAGAAGTCAGAGCCTTGTTCAACAGCCTTGGTCTCTTCTTGTTGGTTATGTAACACTTCCACACATATTTTCATTTAAAGAGTCCATTAAAGACCAAAGTCTATAAAGTGACAATAAACAACTATTCCTGTTTTAACCCGTCGCCATTAAGTTAATGCTGGTAGGACGATGTAACGGCTGAGAAACAATGACACCATCAGACTTGTTCCCTTTAAGCCTCTGTGTTTTCATTTTCTATGCAGTCACCGCTACTGAGTGTTTTATGATACACAGGAAGTGCATCAGCCAGTACAACCAACACAGAGAACAAGTTTCCCCAGGTGGAGGAAATGGTGGATGGTGGTTCAACAGAAGTAACTGCTGAAACTCTAGCCAGCAAAACAACAAGAGTCCCGGTAGACACGAGTAAAGCTCCAAGACCAGCATCCTGTTGGTGTTATTTCTACCAGATCAATAAGTCACAAAAGTTGCAGAAAAAAGGTCGGAAGTTTTAATTTAAACTGGGATCCTACGTAGCTGTTTTCTGCTTGAAAGCTACATTGCTAATGGTACCACTAGCTGTTCTGATGCTACAGTGACAGTTTCAAACATGGCGGCGTGACGTGTGTTTTCTGCTGTTAGTTGACACCAGTCGACTTCACCATCGATCAGTGAGTCTCAGTGTCTGTTGTGATCGTTGTCGACTTGTGTTCCCATGATCTGGAGTCTCAACAACTGGTCTGAGACCTGTAGTGTTCACACTACAAGACTTGTTGGTGATTGACTCCCGATCACACCGTGACGTCACCAAACTCTACGTCTGGTCACGTGAACTAGACAGGATGTAGCCGCTGCTTCTCACCGTGATTTACAGCTGTTTATTGTTGACGAGCACCGGTGAAGACGCTGCCTCCGACACAGACTAAACCGCTAAACCGGCGTGTAAACATCAACAAATTTAACCAATCATTGTGGATATTCCTGAGGTCTTTGACTGGTGACTACCTATAGCAGCTACAGTCAAGGAGACTGGACTTACACATTAAAATAATGTTATGATGGAAACTATTACTAAACCAGCGTGTAAACATCACCATGGCAACACGCTGGTTTTCATGGTGGAGCTGAAATCAGCAGCAGACCTCCCCGGTACCGGGTAACATCTGGATCAGACGCGGGGAGTTTGTAGAAAGCGGAAATGAAACAAAAAGCGTTAAAACGTCAGACTTTTAAACGTGGTTGTGAGTGAATCAGTGAGACGGCAGCAGCATTTATCTCACATCCCTCCTCTGATTGGCTGTCGCTCTTTGTCAGTCTCTTCAGTTTTCTAACATATCAGATATTCAGTAAAATCCACATCCACCTCCGACCAACACAGTTGAACAAACTGAACAAGTTCAGGCTGATGTAACTGGAGCTACACTGAGATAAATCTCTCAAACGATGCCACAGGACAGAAAACTGGGGGAGATACTGAACAAATTTCACTTTTTACACAGTAAGGTAAAGGACTGCACTGGCAGTCGTCACAGAAAATGCTCGAATTAAAAAGCGTTGCACAACTTTAACATAACCTGAGTTTACCTCTCAGAGTGTTATGCAAACTGTCCCCTGAACTGGCCTCATCACCACTGTTAAATCATTTCCCTCTCTCAGTTTACTGGTGTCACTTTGTGTTACCTCAGGATTGAGATGATGCCATTAGAAGCTGCCAGCATGCAAAACCCACCCAGCGAAACTTTAACATCATTTGGACGCATCAAATCCCATGAAAAATAAAATAAACATCAATGCTTATCTAGTTTTTACAGAGGGGACATCGGGTTGTGACAGCTTCCACTCATTCTCTCCTGACAGAAAATGATGTATAAGCTCAGTTTTATCAAAATGACACCACATTGTACATCTTGGACAGACATAAATCCATTTTCTAGAAAGACACTGACTGTACTATTTTACCCAGTCACATTAAAATCAGAGGATTTCATTAGTGAAACATTAGAATTTCCAAAATGAAAGTAATAGAAGAGCTAATATAATCACAAATTGTAATCTTGCCATGTTCTCAGTTTTGTTAATACTGAAATGAATGAATTTATGATTTGAACAAACTAGACTTTGAGTTCTAATATGAGTCCAGGTTTCAGCTGCTTTTTAATTTTATTGTTAAAATCAAGCAGCGTCTTCTTTCTTCAAACTTTTATGATATTTACGATGAGACCCCCACCACTAGACCACCCCCACCCCTGGACCATTAGCATCTTTGACCAAGACAAACGCTTTGTCTTTGACACCTGACTGGAGGTGACACCAGCTCTACCTCACTGAGGTGGTGACGACACCAAACCGAGTGAAACAACACGAGTAGAACAACTTTAACTGTCATAATACTGCATGGACAGGGACCAATATGGAGCAAACATGGGACCAATGTGGGACAAAGATGGAACCAACATGGGACAAATAAGGGGCCCACATGAGACCATCACAGGATTAACATGAGACAAACATGGGACCATTATGGGACCATCACTGTTCCAACACTGGACCAACATGGGGCCAACAAGGGACCAATATGGGACCGACAAAGCATGGGGACGATATGGAGCCAACATGGGACAAACATTTCAATGAAACAACACAAGACTACATGTGATTAACATGCTAACTGAAACACGACTAACATGAGACCAACATTGGATAAATGTGACCGGACTAAAACTGGACTAAGGTGCATGTGTTCCCAGACTAGTTATCAAAAACAAAGAGCACAGAAGTAGAGATTATAACACACACACAGAAACTAAGTGAGAGTTCTTGCTGCTGCATTAATATTTCAAATCTTGTATATATAACCTTCGAGTCATTATTTGAGTTTCACAGACTTTCCATCTTGGCTTCAATCATCCGGAGAACAACTGCAGTTGGGGATAACAAACACTTGACTCTCTGTCAATCTCCGGAGAACAACTGCAGTTGGGGATAACAAACACTTGACTCTCTGTCCTCTCCAGTGGGAAAAAAAAACAACAAAAAACAAAAAAAAAACCTGCAGCTCCTCATTTGTGTAGATCGTCTCCCTCGTCAAACTTCCAACGGGAAGAAAATGCAGAGTTTGTTTGTGTAAACAAACAAACTCTGTCTGACTTCCATTTTTCTTTCTCCCCAATCTCAACTCTGACTGTGACATTTTTCTTTCTTCCTCTCTCCCTGTAGCCCCCGCCGCCACCCCTGCTACTTCTAGCTACATTAATATAAATAGGTAATTAATCTGTGGCCCGGGGGCAAACAGAAGCACATAACAGCCCCGCGGCTTGGCCGAAGGCTCAGAGGCAAGACAGAAACCAAGAGCGGCCTGTGGCTCATCACACACTTTGTAAATCCACCTGCAAACGCACACGTCTCCTCTATCAGAGCGACGCACGCCACATCTCAATTTGCTCTTCCTTTTCACTTCACAGCTCGATTGAGGAGAAAACGATTTAATTTGATTCGATTGTTTAAGTGTGTTGCGGCGGGAGTTCGTCCAATCACCTGCAGCGATGGAGGCCAGACGAACGTAGTCAGATCCTCTCTCCTCGGGTTCGTACGGGTAACTCTCCACCAGGCTGAGTCCTGACGACGCACACAGAGAGAGACGGACAGGTTAGTTACATTAAATGATGTTGCTCTTTTTTCTTTTTAGTGTCTTTAGCAAACACTGACACAAATACTCAATATAGTAGAGACGTTCTGGAGTTTTTCACCTGTTTTTACGGATGTAAGAAAAAAGCTTGATCCTAGAGAGAAAGAGCCAATCGCATTTCTACCTCTTAGCTCCGCCCCCTCTCTTTAGCGAGTTCACGTTAGCAGCAGGTCTATCTGTCTCTATTCTCTTCTACATGAAGGGTGAAGGGTCACAACCTCCTAACGAAGCTGTTCCAGGACCAGCTACTTCAAATGAAAGGTATGAAACATTTCCCAGCATGCACCAGGACAAAGATGCAGTTGTCGAAGAAGTTAGGGATTTAATTATTAAACTAATCAATTAGTTATTTAGGTAACTTATCGCTAACTAACTTCTAATCAATAACGTTCTTTAGTGTTAGTGTTAGCTAATGATCGCTAGTCGTCACAGGACAGGATCTTTTCTGATGAAACGTCACATTAACATAAACGAACATCTTGTCAGTTTTTAATCCGTCGCCAACTTGATGGACGTGAACGAGTCTGTAGACGCCATCTTTGTTGCCATTCGGTCGTCATGGAGACTCGTCGCGTCGTCTTTTACGTAGCGACTAGCGACGACTTCTGATGACGTGTAGCATTTGGTTCGTTGTTGTGTCATATTCTGTTTTATTTTGAAATGTCACTTTTCACGTTCTTTTCGACACCGTGGCGTGAACAGACCGCCGCCACTGATTGGTCGTCATCAAAAATAATCGACCTCCTAAAGTGATACGCTACCTGGTCGTAAGCTAACCCAGCAACAAGTACAGCATCTCCTCCATGTCCTCCATTAATGTTTCTGATGTTTTAACCAAACTATATGATCAAAGACATATCACTGGACCCTGCCCTCGTGTGCTGCAGCTGGTCTTGTTTCCTCCACCTCGTGTGTTCGTCGTCTATCTGTGTCACATGTGAGCTCAGTGTGTTTTTACCTCAGTGTCATTTAGTTTTTGTGGTGTGTCTTTTGTTTGTACTTTTTTCTAATTTCCTATGTTTTTGTCCCAGTGTTCCTGTTCTATTTTGTTGTGAATAAAACATGTGACTCTCTGACACTGTCCTCTGCGATTTCTTTTTCAGGTCCAGGCTCAGATTTTGTAAACTGTGACAGATGTCTCACTGAACTTTTTTTTTTTTTTTTTTTTTTCCCAATTTCTTCAATTTTTTGACAAATTATTCACTCTCTTTTCACCTCGATAATCTATCTGTTGGGGGGGAAAATAAATTATTTTGACTTGGGAGAAACATGTGACTATAAAAAGACTAGTTTATATAATAACATATCAATGTAAAACAACAAACGCAACTGAAATAAAGTGACTCTGTGACCTCTGAGACGCTGAGGCGGTTGACTGTTTTCCCCCCGGCTGATTCTCCGTCCTTTTTACTTCACGGGAAAGAAGTGAAACTCTGAAGTGAATTGACGATAATTACAAACACATCGAGAGAAGCAGGTGATGTGAGGTTAAGAACCAATTAGCTCCACTTTCACTTACAAAACAAGTCCTGTCAATCAGAGCTTTTAATCTGTAGGTTGTCGACGCAGCGTGAGGTAACTGAAGGAGCTGTGAAGAGGCCAGGTAGTCTTTGTCTAATCCACAGCAGAAGAGCACCGGTTAATAAAAGCAGCTTGTTTAATGCGTCGAAGTGGGAAAGTCGTAGGAGTTTTGTGCCTTCACCATGTTGAGTTTGATATAACGACGGCTGATATAAGACTATGTTAGCGTTTGTTTTGTTACGTTACTGTCTCCATGTTATGTCGTTAATATCTGCACTTGATTTACAGGATACTGTCAACCCATTATGTTAATTAAAGTGGCAAATTTGAACCTATATTCTGTTGTTAGAGTCTTTGAGTTAATGTCAGATGATAGAACAATGAAACAAATCGGTGCCACGTTAGTGGAGATGTGGCATTAGCGGCGTTAGCTAATGTTGAATTTTTTTTTTTTTTTTTTAAATCACTAAAGAGGCTGAACATCTCTTTCTAAGCCAGGAGTCTCACCAACATAACACTATGTCTGTTTAACTCAGTGGTGGTAAAGAAATGGTAGAGAACAAGTGTTTAACCAGGTTTGTCAAAGGTAAAAAGAAGTTATTTCCTGAAAAACTCTGGTATCTCTGGAGTATTTTAATCATTACATTACATTAAAAATGTCTTTTATAGCTTAGACCTATAAGATCACATATATTCAATACTTAGCTGTCAATGCGGCTCCTCCACAATTGACTCTTCTGGATTTTTACATACACAGAAAAACTGATTTTTGACACATTTGTCAAAGTTCAAAAGAATTGTTTCTGTATTTCTGTTCCCATTCACTGATGAATTTCATTTTCTCAAAAAAGTATAAATTACAAGAGACAAAGATCAGATGTTTTTACGTTGTTACACAATCATTTGTCATGTCGTAATGATTAAAATACTCCACCAGAGTTTTTGGGAAATAACATTGTGAGTTCGTACTGTTTCTTTACAACTACTGAGTTAAACAGACATAGTGTCGTGTTGCTAAGGCTCCTGACTGTTGTTACACCGGGTTTAGAAAGAGACGTTCAGCCTCTTTAGTGACACAAAAACAACATCGACGTTTTAATTTGACACCAGAAATCTGCCCCGATCACTCGCCAGGCTCACCGCTACCACCACATCACTGTTTGTTTCATTTATTTATTTATTTTTCAGTCAACTGACATTAACTCAAAGACTCAAACAGTAGGTTCAGTCTCAAGGTAAATAAACAGGTTAAATGTAGGAAGCCACAATAAGCAGAAGCACAGAGGTGATAAAACACAAATGAATCTCAGGTGAACAAAAGAAAAATCAGAGCCTATTGAACTATTTCTGACACAATAATCACTCTTTTCATTGCTGGTGATCCGTATGGAGGCGGACATTTAATTCCTGTGTAATGGGCGGCATGTGCTCAATAATCCCACTAACATACTGTAGCAGGCTGTACCTGCTGCCGCCCACCTGCTTGAGCAGCAGCGTCAGATTGCTGCGGTTTAGCGGCGGTCTTACCGTGCAGCACCGACTGGTGCAGGCTCCAGTAGATGCTCAGGCAGTTCTTCTCCTTCTTCATGCCTCGTTTACACTGGCAGCCGTGCAGCGGGGTGGACAGCAGCGCCGTCATGGCGTTCTCACATTGGTTTCGTGCCCCGGGTCCCAGCTTCACGCTGCCGTCCCCTGCCACACACTGCCTGAGGGTGCGCAGGCGTGGGCTGCAGGTGTCGTCGCTGGAGCAGGTGTCTCCGGCGCGCAGACAGTCCCTCCCGCCGACTGAAAGCGCCAAGCGTGGGACTCCTGCTGGACGAGACAGACACAAGGACGGGTTAGTGTCACGCTGAGAGCGGTCTGCGGGTAACGAGGAAAAATGTCAGGAAGCTGAACTCAAATAAAACAAACAACAACATCATGTTTTCCATATTTGTGAATTTGATCTTTTTTTTACGGCTCGTTTGAGCCCAAAACACACATTTATACACATTTTACCTGGAGGTTTTCAACCATTATGTAACATTAACATCACCGTTAAGGACCAAGAGAAAGAAACAGTGTCCGGGGGAAAGAAAGACAGTTCACAGGAGGAAAGAAAGAGGAGTAAACTATTTTATATTGTTGTCGTTGTTGGAGCAACATAAAAGAAACAACACGGAGAATAATCTAAAAAAAAAAAGCACACAAATTCAACCAATCTCTGCAAGATTACCGCGATTTTTAAAAAACATTTCCCATGAAATGTTGAGCCATACGTCCCACGACAAAAACAACTACAAACGAGACCACCAAGACCAAAACGTTGACGCTTTTTTCACATTTTCAAGCTCATGATCGAATATATTAACACCTTCTTGATTGAAACAAACTGTTATGTTTTGATCAAAAATTGTTTTTGACACAGCATTTCATGGTTATATCTTTAGTTGATTACAGGTTAATATCACAGGAAATTATGATTTAATTCCTCCTTTTTTTAACGTCTTTAACGGGGCAATTAAAACGACACACATAGGGCATAAATAAGTAAAAAATAAAGGCCCTGTAAATAAATAATTAGGCCTAATAAACAAAGGGTGAATTATGCTACATGTGCGCATGCGTAAGCTTCACAGGTGCGCTGCCGCGCTGATTGCTGGGAAGACTGCAGCTGCGACTGTATATTAGTTTAGCACACATAAAGCTCGCGACGACGCGGCGTTAAATGCTACTCACAACAACACACGCAACGAGTAAGAAGTTTAACGGCATAAATACTCCACGCATTCGCCTACTTTATCGTTACATCGCACACCTGTCGGAGATATTTACCTTGAATGTCTTCCTCGGTTCTTCTGACGTCCTCTCGCTCCCTCGGCTGCCAGCGTAAAGCCGTAAACTAAACGACGCGGCGTTCTGCCCTCTGATTGGTTCAAGAGCTACCACGTGGCTGGTGCGCGCCATGTTGTAACCTCACGTACAACAGAATTCTCGTCTACAGCCGTTGACGGTGACAGATGTGTCGCTGTTTGGCCAACTCTGGAACGCGGCGTTCTGACCGATGATTGGTTCAAGGGTCATCACGTGACTCATGGGCGCCATGTTGTAACTTCAGGAATCATCGGGATTTTCACTTACCGCTAGTAAAAGCGACAGATAAAAGTCCGGTTTTATTTATTTATTTTTTTTACAACAAATATAAAAGAATGTAACGCCCTGCGAGTCAGATTCTGACTACAACACCAAACTGAACACGGAGAAACTAATGCATCATTTAAAGATTTATTAGTAAAATAAACAATAAACCAAAGACACTAATGTCACTCTCAGGGCTCGAACACGGATTGTGAAGTTCTCAGGTCACTAACTTACTGACTAAGCTAACGACGATACACTATATACAACATGTTTTCACTATTTATCCCTGTTTATGTTTATCTTCGACCAAATCATTTTATCTTGTCAGCCAATTGTTGAAAATACAAAAACAAAATATAATTAAATTATCAAATCTTTTGCATTTGCATTGACTTTCTCGTTCTCTGACCATCCAATCACATCGTCGAGTGGAGCCCAACTCGAAATCTGATTGGTTAAAGCAACAGTTCCACTGCCGTTCACATACTACAGGCGCCATCACTATTGATTCTAACGGCTCAAGGCAGATTTATTTTACCCTAGCAACACAAGACAGCTGAATTATGATTGGATATAAGCTCTAACGTAGACGTACACTACCGGTAGAGAAAAACTATGAAATGAAGAGAACGAGCTATTGAAAAAAATCTATTAATAAAAAAATAAAACGCGAATCAGTGATGTTAATTTTTAAAACTAAACCTAACTAATCGTTCATGTTGACAGACATTACATATAATTATGACAGCCGCCATTTTTACCGCCACTAGGACGCGAACCCTGACTTCCGGATTCAATGGCCGTCAATTTATTAGCTGAGCTAACAGATTAACATCGAAAACCAAATAAATAGTGATGCTAAGCTCGTTCACTGACCATCCAATCACAGGGTTTGATAATGCTGATGTCATCGCAGACCCCGCCCCCCACGCTGCTCATTTGAAGCTACAGACGTAATGACGTACACACGTACAAGGCGGATTATTATTATTATTTTTTTTAATTTTACCCTAGCAACACGAGACAGCTGAATTATGATTGGACAACAGCTCTAACATAAACACACAATACCGGAAGCAGCGCTACAAAGAGAAAAACTATGAAATGAAGAAAAATTTAATACATATTTATAAAAATATATCTTAATAACAAATACACACACACATATATATGTATGTATATTTTAATTAAATGGTAAAGTCAAATTATAAAGCTTTTAAAATTGCAACTTTATTGCAACAAAACACTCCAACATTTTTTGTATTTATTTATTTTTTTAATGGAAAAGCTGCCGTGAAATTGCACATTTTACCTGGAGGTTTTCATAATAATACCACAGTGGGGACTCGAAGGATGATGAAAAACTGATGAACCTACGGTTCATCAGTTTGAGAACAGGAAAAACAGCTGTATCCATATGACAAATTAGCATAAATTAAAAATCCTAATACAAAAACACTTGTAGCAGCAGCATGTGGGCCACTGAGCAGCTGCATGAAGCCGCCGATAGTGCAAATAGTTTGATCTGTGTTATTAGTGAAGAAATTGACTCTGAAACGATCCAAAATGAATTGAATTTAATAATAACATTAACATTTTAAAATCACATTTACAAACCTGAACGGATGGTGTCGGTGTTGGTATATTATTCATAAATTCATAACAGCTGTCGCGTTGAATATTTGTGACTCCACTGACTGGTTTTTGATTAAACTTTTTTTTTTGGTGGGGGGGTAGTATGTGACGAGTTTCGCTGATAAATCCTGACATGTTCAAAATTACACTCAAGTGTGTTGGCTGCAGTCAAAACAAAGTGTCATATTTGTTACAGATCGTCCCAGAGAAACGCTGGTGGTGACGTGTTTAACTGTTGTCTTGTTTCATGTGGCACTAATCATATGCAGACGCTTCAGTCCCCTGAAGACAGTCGATGCTAATGTACGCCCAGCTGTCGAGGAGCTCTGACTTTAAAGAAATGACGTAGTATTTTTATCCTTTAGTTAACTAAATATTATATTCAACATAACAACAGAGACAGTCGAGTTAGTGGATTTAAAAGCAAAAAAAGGTCAATTCAAATTGAATTTTAGGAACTACTGTATTTGTATTGTTTAAATAAGTAGGTATAACCCAAGTACTTTAATCCTTTAAAGTCGGACATGTTGAATAATAGCCAGTAAATTTAAATCTATTTTTTTTTTTTATTTTATATTTATTTATTTATTTGTTCAATTCTGAAAAAAGTGTCATTTCATTTTTTTTTTTCATTTTTATTTTATTCTATTAAAATATATATATATATATATATATATATATATACTTAACCAATTAATAATAATAATAATACACATCAAATAATAGCCAGAAAGTTATATTTTTATTCTAATTAATTCTAAAAAAAAAAAAAAAAAAGGTCTAATTTCATGTATATTTTTTTCATTTTATTTTATCATTTAATATGATTTTTAAAATATTTTTTAAATTTTACTTTATTTTTTATTTCTTCCAGAAACTCATGTGTCAAATATGCTCCAGTTGGAAACAAAGGCTTAAATACTACTACTAAATACTACTAAAACACAACACTTATACTCAAGTATAACCCATGTACACTTAAGTACAAGTCAGATGTACTTCTGTCAATGTCTGTAAGTATATTTAGGTATAATTTTATGTAGTATTAGTGCATAAAAGTTAACTATAAACATGCTTATTTATTTACTTACTTATAATAAGCATAGTAATATAACATCCTTTCTGTAGAGTCTCACCTTGAGCTGAATACTTTTCTCTCCCAGGTTATATCAGCTGCTGAGCTTCACATCGTGTTTTTTATTGATCATATATTTTGATATTTCAATCTTCAACCACACAGACCGACACTGACATGCTGCTAACTCGACTTCCACAAATTAACTTTTAATATCGGGTCAGTCAGGAGAAGCTCATGCTGTGCAGACAAGTTTTTATCTATTTCTTTATTTATTTATTTTATCACTAGTGGAGTTCCCAAAGTTTCCAACAGAAGTGCCAAACCTGTCTCTGAAAAATGATGCACAAGACATCCAGAAATATTTCTGTTAGAGAGAAGGTGCAGTTGTAAAAATATACAGCGTTGGGTTTGAATATTTCTGGAGAAAACTGTGGTGTTTTACAGCAAAAATAAAGACAGATATTAGTATAAAATTAAAGTGTCTTTGTGCTGCTGCGACTTGTTTCGCTTATTAAATTTGAATCAATTATGATTCCATCGCAGCTCGATCGAGTGACGAGAGAAGATGAGAGAAGCAGTATCCCAATAAAGTCCAGACAGAGCTCGCTAATTTTCCACCGCCAGACTGACGAGCCCGTCGGGACCGAACCACCACCTCCGTTTGAGTCGTAACTCGGTGTAATGTGACTTCAGAGGCGGTGAGACCAAACAGAGAAGGACTGCAGCATGGTGGAGAAGAGACGACGGAGGGGGTCGAAAAGTTTGCGTCTGAGAAAGTGTGTGTCTCAATTCAGATACTTCCATGTAGTCTACTATCTACACTATGTTCTTACTTCCCGTAGTGTCTGGATTTTGTTGTTCGCTTCACTATCTCAACATCTTCTTCTTCTTTTTAATAATGAATTGTCACTGGTAGAACCGTGATTAGTAGAACGTAGGGTCCAAATGTGACGGAGTTCACCTTTAAATATTTTAGCATCTGCTTCTTGAAGCACGTCGGGCGTGTTAGTGTGTGAGAACAGAGAATCAAAACTGAGATTATTTACCTCAGTGGGATAAACATGGAGGGATGTGGGGTGGAATTTGAATGACAAGACAACTGATTTCTCCTGATTGGTTTTGACTCTGTCTTTGAACCGCTCTTGTTTCCAGGCAAACTTGTTATCTCTCTGGTAATATTGGGAGTGTGGTGTAATTTATTATTATTATTTTTATTTTAGACCAATATCAAACCTCTCTCCACACTGGATTAGTTGCAATTTAATAAGATTTGCACTGCAGCTGCTCACTAGGGGCCATTTTTTTCCCCTCCTTCTTCTTCTTTTGCCTGAAAACCAACGAAAACCAACTAGGATTTAAACTTTTATATCAGCACACACACACGCACACGCACACACACCACCCACATATCTGCTCCCACCTGCTGCAGCTCCACGCGCTTACATAAGTCAAAGTATGTTTAAATACTGTTAAAGTGCCACATGGAGATGAGATAATAACATATATCTCTGATGCAAATCTGCATTTTGAGAGCGACTGAAGTGTCTCCACGTGTTTTCAATGTGCCATCACTTGATCCAAGAAAACTCTTGAGTGGAGCTAATTTGCATCAAAAACGAATGACTTTATCTCACCTATGTATATATATGTATGTGTGTGTGTGTATATATATATATATATATATATATATATATATATCATGGACTCATGGAGGTGCGATATATTTTTTTTTTGACACTCCAAGTGTCGCCTGTCAAGACCTCAGCGAAGATGAGCTCCTCACTTCAAATGGCAGATGCTTCCTGTCAATAAACGTCCACAAACATCACAAACCCACAGCGACAAGAGCCTCCTTTTTTTTTTTTTATTTTTTATTACTTTTTATTGACAGCTCGCCTCTAGATTAAGTGACCGCTCTGAGAAAAGGTTGAGAGATCTCTCCGTGTGTCTCAAAATCGCAGACCTCCAAACTTATACTTCCTACGGTATTTTTAGCGTTCAAGGTGTGTTCACAGTAACTAGTTAACACCCGGATGGTTTCACTCATCACAGTTAAAAAGTTGAGTGTGTAACGAGGGACACTTCTCACCCTGGATGACGCCATCTTGGCTACGTAGCAGAAGAGGAGCTAATCTCCACCTCACATGAAACATGGAGCCACACGATCAAACATCAGCTCTAGTAAGACTTTGATTATTGATTAGAATTGAATCCGAATCCAAATCACCATTAAAAAGCAGAAGAAGAGCGAACAACGATTTGAGACAACACTATTCTGTTGAAACCCAGTTGCTACAGATAGTTTACTACATGGAAGTATCTGAGTTGAGACACAATATATGTCTGTTTAACTCAGTAGTGGTAAAGAAAAACAGTCTAAACTTCATTACTTTGCTCATTAAAAGCTGTTTCCAATTGTGAAAAGCGTCGATGCTGTAAAGTCTTTTCTTCTATAGCTATATGCTAATCAGCGACCTACAGATCACACTCACATCCACGCTGCCCACAGGCTGTATTCTCACCTCTTGTTTAGTAAAAGCAACAATTGCAAAAGCTGTTAATGCTAATGCCGTTAACAGTTAACGCTAACGGTAGCAAAATAAAAAAAAAACCTACTTATAGCACCTTTAAAGACACTTTGACACCGCTTGTACACTTACAGCCAAACATCCAGGCATTGTATCTTCATCCACCTACATGCATCTTTAAAACTCACCAATTAACACAAACTATATCTTGTTCTTGTCACTTGTTGCCCCAAACACAAATCCCCCCCAGCAGCCACTGCATCCTCCTCAACATCCTGTGTGTGTTTTTATTCTTACAACAAAAAGGCTCATGTCTGATTTAAGTTCCTGAAGGGAACTGGGAACAAAAGAGTAATTGAAGTTCTTCTTTTTTTTTTTTTTTAAGAGTCTCCGCAGTCGACCGTTACGACCGAGACGGTAAAGATCAACGACGGCGTTACTGAGCAGTTTCTTCAGTTCTTTAGAAAAAAGAAATAAAATAAAATAAAAGGTTTTACTTGTTGCTCTAGACTCTGATTTGACTCTGAGGATTCATCTCGACGCTGATACAAAGCATCAGTCAGTTCATCTTTTCATTTAGCTGCGAGCACAAAGTCTCACGGAGCTGATAGGTCGACCGTCTCTTTTTTTCCGCGCACGGCACAGTTCAGTTCAGAAACTCTCAAGTGCTTGTGATGGAATTTTTTAATTTTGGAATAAAAGAACAAGATGGAAGCTGTTTCCTCATTGACATAAAATCACAGTATTTCACATTAACGTGCAGGAAGGGAAATGGAGCAGCTGCTTTTATACCTTTATAAGTTTTATATATGTAGCGACATAAAAAAAAAAAAAAAAAAAATGCGGTTTTTCAAAAAAAAAAACTGAGATTTCCACCATAAGTGAGAGTGAGCAAGCTGTCGGTATAAATCACTAATGGATCAAAAGAGTAAAGTACACAGAGTACAGTTTAGTTGTGCTGAGTCATAACTGCTTCCTCCAGGATTTTCATCATTTCAGATCGGCCAAAAAAAAATACAAGAAAAGGATGAAAAAGAAAAGGCACAAAAAGAAGACGACGTTTAATAGTCAGACTTTTTTTTTAAAATCTGTAATATCTATAATCATCTCACGAGATGAATGAGTTGGAGGACTTTAGTTTAATGCAGTTTTATTCAACTTATAAATGTTGAAACTTTAAGTGTAAATAATGAAAAAGTGGCTGCTTTCTAATTCCAAACACTTGTGTAAAAGACGAATGATTTTATTGCACGTTCATGCAGAACCACGACTTCATATCCACATAAAAAGCGTCTTTATGTTCATAATATCCCATTTAGACTTTTTACAGTCATTGATTGAAGCCGTCAGCCTTTGTCTTTTATTACTTTTAACTTCAGCTTAATGATCATTGTCTTCACGCCAACGCTCAGTACAACACTAAGAGCCAATCCAGGACCACACCTCAAAAGAAGGAAGTACAAGAAATTTCCCAGCATGCACCAGGACAAGGATGGCGACAGAGGGGAAACAGGTCACCTATAAGTTCACAAGGCAGTTGTCAAAAAAGGTTAAGCTAACTTATCGCTAACCGCTAATCAATAATGTTTGTTAGCGTTAGCATTAGCATTATTAGCATTATTAGCTAGCAGTCGTTCTCCATTCATCTGATAACAGGATCTTTTCTAATGAAACGTTACATTAATATAAACGAACATCTTGTCTGTTTTTAATCCGTCGCCGACTTAATGGACATGAACGAGTCTGTAGAGCCGCCATCTTTGTTTGTTTGTTTGTTGTCATTCGGTCGTCATGGAGACTCGTCGCGTCGTCTTTTACATAGCAACTCGCGATGACTTTGGTAAAGTAAAGTTTCATCACTCAACACTTTGTTTCAAGGGACCAGGTAACGCGATTGGTCTTAAATATTTCCACATCCATGTTATTTGATTTGGATTATTCCAATTCACACATTCTCTTAAATCTGAAAAAAAAAAGACAAAGAATAATGTTCAAATTACAGTTGCGTGTTTCTCCTGGAATGATATTGACTTTCTATTGGATGGATTAGTCACTGAGGAGTCTGAGAGAGCGAGAGGGTGGGTAGTAGGGGGGGAATTAGCATTCTGCATCACGGCCCTGAGTGGTCTCTTGGCTCTCTTCGAAATTTCATCATGTTTTGCTGAATCAATGATACAGAGCAAAAAGGACCCCATCGCAGCACATTTGGAGGACCAATTACTGTCCAGAGAAGTCTCGCTACAAACTAAATTTATGGTAATGCGTCCAAGTAGCTGTTTCGTTCTTTCACGACTGTTGTGTATGAGCAGATTCACATGAGCGTGTTTGTTTTTTTCATATTGACGTGTGTGTTTATGTGTGTATGTGCGTTTATTGTTTTTTTTTTTTTTTTTTCTTGCCTTGGCAGCAGTGTTGGGGAGAAGAGAGGGCAGCATTATTAGTAGCTGTGGAAACACAGACAACAGAGCAGGAGAAACCCCAGCAGACACAGTGAGTCATCTTGGTTAAAAAGTGTTCGGGGAGCCACAGTTAGCTAACAAGGAACTACAATATACAATAACAAAAAAAAGCACAGTCCCTCGGTAGCGCTGTCATAGATTCACCAAACAATCCAAGAAGAAAAAAAAAGCCTGTTATCTCTAATAGGATTCATCATTCTGTATATGTGGTGAGTCACCCAACCGTGTAGCGACTGATGAAGGGGAAGATGTTTTTTTTTTTTTTTTGTACGAGCTAGCGAACAAATTATAAACGTAGGAAAGAAAAAAAAAGAAGTTGAATTGAGAAAACAAAAACTCACACACCGTTAGTGAGTTCACATCTCAGACGCTTCAGTCGATACCGTGTGAACTCAGAGACGGAGCTGAGACGTTAAAAGCTGCAGCGCGGAGTCGTTGAACGCTGCACTGTGACGGGAACAGTCTGAGTGTTACCGACAACAACGTCCATCTACATCCATCATCCATCCATCATCCATCCACATCCACCATCCATCTACATCCATCATCCATCCATCATCCATCCACATCCACCATCCATCTACATCCATCATCCATCCATCATCCATCCACATCCACCATCCATCTACATCCATCATCCATCCATCATCCATCCACATCCACCATCCATCATCCATCCACATCCACCATCCATCTACATCCATCATCCATCCATCATCCATCATCCATCTACATCCATCATCCATCCATCATCCATCCACATCCACCATCCATCATCCATCCATCATTCATCATCCATCCATCATCATCCACATCCACCATCCATCATCCATCATCCATCATCCATCATCCATCTACATCCATCATCCATCATCCATCCAACATCCATCATCCATCATCTATCCATCATCCATCCATCATCCATCCATCCATACTGCTTCTGTTGAAAGTTTATAAAACTGATATAGAAACAAATATTTCTATCAATATTACCAAAAAACTGTGCAGTATTTCTAAAAGAACAAGGTTGTATTATGTATAAAAAAGTAATAATAATACTTCTCCAAGTCTAAAGATGATGTTAAAATCAACCAGAAGGACTGATGTGTTTAGACCAGCAGCCGAGCTCTGTAATAATAAAAGATCGATTCAGTTTAAAAAAAAAAAAACTGCCCCTGAAATGAAAGTTTCAATAATCTACAGAAATTAAGAAGATTAGAGGGTTTTCTAATCCAACAATGCGATTAAAATCGCATCCAACATTTATATTTCTTCTTCAGGGAAAACAACTTTAAAGATGAACAAGCACTAAAGTTGATATTGTTGCTGTTTGTTTGTTTTTTTGTGGGATATTGACCCGCATCAGAAACGCTGAGTTAAGCTCAACATACGCGAGCACATAATGAATTTTATCATCGTCATCATCGATATCTCTGCTCTGGACTCTTTTGAGTTTTAACGTCATCGCTCATTTCCTGGACTCTTCAGTTTAGTTTAGTGACAGTTTAGTAAAGACGGTGCAGGTTGATGGTTGGAGGCCGATGGAGGCGACTGATCAATATTTTGTCATTGTTGGATTCAAAGTAAAGTAAAGACTTAAGGTCAACAAGGTGAAGACTTGTCTTGACTGTGGCGGATGTTGGACTCTTTCTGGGGCAGTTATGTTGATGTTTTGGAGTTCAATCATTGGCAATGGACCTGGAGTTTTGGCGTCATTTTGTTTTTCTTTTGCACCTCTAATACCTGGTATGTAGAGAACCTGGTCTGATCACAGGAGGAGGATTGAGATTTTTGTTGTTTGCTGAAGTTGTTGTCTCATCCTAGATCATTTTGTCAGAGTTTCAGAAGGATGTACGGCCTCTATATGGTCCAAATTAGAGGTGGAAAAGAAAAAAATACAAAACGACAGTTCAGCAGTAGCATGAATAGGGTCCCTACACATAAACTGAAGTACTGATAACTTAGTAAGTGAACCCAGAGTTTATTAAAAACACTGTTTTACAAGACTTACCCAAAGTCTTCTAGTCACCTCCATGTTGTGGGAACCCAGATATCAAAATAGATCATTACAGGCAATGATGGCAAAGTTTCAGAAGGTTGTACGGCTCCTAAAAATAAAATGACGCCAAAACCCAAAACATGTTATTGAACTCCAGAACATAGACATGACTGCCCCAAAAAGAGTCTAAAATCCAACACAGTCAAACTGGGTGAAGTCTTGAATGAATCTCGAGTCCTGGTCCGAGGCATTCATCTTGTTTTCATATTGAAATGTGATTGGTCTGTTGGTTTTACTCTTTCATTAAACCATCTGTTTATCAAGCTTCACCACGGGAGTCAGAGGAGTAAGATCAAGGCCACGGGATTCAGAGTCGGGATTCTCTGCTGGGTTTCAGACTTCTCTTCTTTTTTTATGTGACTGAATAAGATGATCAAGAGTTGACCCACTGGCCAATCACTTTGAGAAAAGCCAGCTGAAGTAGTCAGACCGGGTACTTTGAGACAAAGCCCCCTGGGTCTGCTCTCTTCAGCAGTTGTCCAGGCATTGGAGGGGATGACCGGGTCGACCAGAGCCCCACTGGTGTGATTACATCTCCCAGCCTGCTCTGCAGCAATCTGGCATCCCGATCAGGAAATCTAAAAGATGTGTGTGTCGTCTCCAACCTGAGCTCCTTCTCTCTCTGACAGACGGATGGTTGAACAGGTGGACTACTCTTTCACTATATCTGAGATTGAATTAAAAAAAAAAAAAGCATAACGTTACAGCGAGTAATTATTCCTGCAGAGAATTTACTCAAACAAAAGGAAGTAAATGTCAGCTCGCTGTGTTCCTTCAGGTCCCAGCAGTGGTTTTTCTTTTCCTTTTTTCTATTCTACATTTTAGCTGACTCTTTTCTTTTAATGCACGGGCTCGCAGTCGAGAATTACGTTCGCTTTCCGACGTCTTAGACATTACAAGCAATCAACGGGAAAAAAAAAAAAAGGCTGCGAGTGTCAAATCCACCGTGCTCAAACAAGAACAAGGATTTTTAAAGGTCAGGATGACAGCGCCCAGACAATAGATGAAACAAATAACCATGTTTCCCACTGGATTGTTCTCTAACTGAGAAAATTGGCAACAATTACATCTCGATTGACATTTGGCTCTTTTATCAACTCTCTGGATTTAGTATCACAACAACAACAAAAAGTCTAATTCATAAAAGCATCCTCTCCTCAGTCTCCTCTACTATCAACAGGGCGTTTTTGCAGACAAACTGCTGACATTTCTAATCTTTTTTTCTGACCAACACTTTTTTTTTCTCAGCGGTGACAATAAGAGACGTAAACACCTGCTCTGCTTTGTGCACCTGAGCGGCACATTAATACAAACTTCAGATATGAGTAACACAATGAAAGAGTTGGTTGGGGGACAGGACGCACGACTTGTTGACAACCGGTTGTTCTGTTGGTTCGAGACCATTCTCATCTCGTACAACGCCCTCGTCCTGACTCTCGGCGCCGCACAACAAGGAGGACGTGCTTCAGTATGTTTTCGGCTTTGCCCTCTAATGGGTTATGTAGCTTCACTTTAGGAAAGTCAAGTGACACGAGGGCCTGGATATCAAAGAATCTGGTTGTAGTGTAACAGACGTTTGTCATTGTTGGATTCATTTAGTCCCAGAAGAAGCAGGTGAAGGTCTTTGGTTTGACTATGTCATAGTTATGGTTTAACACACTACTTAAAAAGTAAAGGTCAACAAGGTGAAGACTTTGTCTTGACTGTGGTGGATGTTGGATCTTTTTGGGGCAGTTATGTCGATGTTTTAGAGTTATAAAACTGGTTTTGGATGAGTTTTGGCGTCATTTTGTTTTTATTCTAATTTGGTTCATATAAAGGCCCTACATTCTTCTGAAACTGCCAAGATTGGGCCAATTCTTGGCCGTAATGATATATTTTGACATCTGGGTTCCCACAACATGGAGGCGATCAGAAGACGTCGGGTAAATAAACTCTCAGTTCACTTACTAAGTTATCAGTACTTCAGGTTATGTGTTGGGACCCTATTGTTTTTTTCTTTTCCACCTCTAATTTGGAGGCCAAAACAGTTCCAGTTCTGACCCTGATCAGGTCTTTTATTAATGACAAAACTGCATCGCGTTCAACACATACAAAGTTTCATTAAAGGTTAACTGGCGACACCACTGCTGCAGTTTTTAGTGTGCAAAAACGTGAGCAGATGTTTTGTTCCATCAGTCTAAAAATATCAAAAAATATGGGTGTTAATCCATAAGCAGGAGTGTTACTGTACATCCTGCTGCTGCTGTTTGTCTCCTCTCTATGTTTCCTCCGCTGTATCATTCTGGTGTGTAATGTTGTTTTCTGGCTTTTGAGTTTCACTACGACGCAATAATGATGTTTTTATTCTGTTAAATTGCTCTATAAAGAACTATAAAGTCCGACTGGAGCGCAGGAGGGAAGCTCTACCAAAGCTTCTCTACCATTTTTCCTCTCACATCAATTGTGTGGGAATTAAATATATGTATCGATACCAAACACATGTACACTCTCACGCCACTCTCTTGTCAAAAAAAAGCAGAAATGAAGTTAATCCCAAGTGGGCAGAGCTGCAGATACAAAGCTTCGCTGAGCTGCTCGTAACTGAAAAACGTTTTTTTTTTTTTAGAATTCATCACAACATCGTTATTTATCATCTTCTAAAGCTACAAAACATGACTCCAAGCTTATAACTTTGATGACTTACATAACCTGTATCTTGTTTAAGGATCATAAATTCGACACACGGACTAGAGGAGCTGGGAATCGAACCACCAACCTTCTGATTAGTCGACAACCAGTTATACAAACTGAGCCACAGCCGCCCACAATACAAGTACAAAATGGAAAGAAAGGGAAAAATAGAAGTTGACTCCACCATCGATCTCCAGTGGTGGTGTCTGGTGGACTTGGTCCTCTGATGGTTGGTGAATCATCAGTTAATGATCATAATGTGTGAACAGCCCTAACGACTCCATCAGAGGCCGTCGGGACCTGGTCTGAGACCGGGACTGGATCTGTCATGTTAGAAAACTGGAGGAGTCTGAAGAGACTGACAAAGAGCGACGGCCAATCAGAGGAGGGATGTGAGATAAATGCTGCTGCCGTCTCACTGATTCACTCACAACCACGTTTAAAAGTCTGACGTTTTAACGCTTTTTGTTACAGAGACGTCAGTGTTTACTGAGACCACAGAGCGCTGGAACTATGGTGATGCGGCATCAGAAAGATAGAGATTCGGGCCACTGTGCCGATGCACTTTTGTCACATACAAGGCAGATATGGTTTTGGAGCCTGGAGAGCTTGCTGGCTGGTGCAGGCTGTCAAAAATATGACGCTTCTGTCTAAAAATGTGCCGTCATCACGTAACGTGAGAACGTCTAGAATCATTTAAGGAATCGCTAAGATGTAGACGCGGCTGATAACGATGGATCGGACCATTTGGATCCTTAGTGGCCGGTTTAGTCTGTGTCGGAGGCAGCGTCTTCACCGGTGCTCGTCAACAATAAACGGCTGTAAATCACGGTGAGAAGCAGCGGCTACATCCTGTCTAGTTCACGTGACCAGACGTAGAGTTTGGTGACGTCACGGTGTGATCGGGAGTCAATCACTGACAAGTCTTGTAGTGTGAACACTACAGGTCTCAGACCAGTCGTTGAGACTCCAGATCATGGGAACACAAGTCGCCAACGATCACGACAGAGGCAGCTTGTGTCAACCAGACATTAGTTGTAGTTTCTCTGTCCATGGTGCTGAATCTCCACTGAACATAAAACAAGTTACTGTTAGAATGAAGCATATTACTTATTGCAGATAAATGCATGTATCTTTCTACGTGTTCATGTACATCTTTTTGTAAAATGTCTGTCTGACTCTTCTCAGGTCAGATAAGGTTTTGGAGCGAGGACACATTGATTGCATGCCTGGGCTCTGAATGCATCACCAAACCTCTAATTACGATTTTTTTTTTTTACAAAGAGCTCTCTAAATATATGTTTTAACCTGAGGGGGGTACAGGTCAGTAGACAATTAGGAAAAAAAAAAAACATTTTCAGTCAGAGAGAAAAACTAACCTTGAAACCGTCACATGTAACTGTTTGTTTGGTGAAATGGTTTGGAGCCTCGTTGAAGGCTGCGTCATTACCGTCATCGCTTTTATATTATCTGTTGTGTAGATACTCTCACAGACCAAGAATCTAACTCCACATTAATTAGTGGTTGTGGGTGAATGCTAATTATCGGCATCATTCCACAAAAAAAAAGAAAAAAAGAAAAGACGAAGATAAAAATAGACATACGGGAGGGCTTTGATGTGAGACAAACTCTGTGGGAAATGACCTGTGACGAGCGAGGAGGTGAGCTGATGTTTCGTTACGTAAGACGACAGATTAGAAGATGCGTCGATGAGTTTTTTTTTTTTTTCCGAGGTCCCGTTAACCCCCGAGTTAGGAGAGCGTTGTACAAGATAACGTGCATCGATGGAGCAACGATAAGTTTCTGCTTTCGAGTTTGAGTGACTTTGAAATTCAATTTTGATCCATTTTTTTTCCCCATTTTTTCATATTGCATTCTTTTGACACAACTAGTGTAGTCTCCAGTTAATATGGCTCAGTGAGCGGAGGGCCATCACAGTATTAATGCAGTCCTTGTCACTTCGAGGAGAGCTTTCTCAGTTTAGCTCTCTGGTCATGAATTCGAAGCCAGAGGCATCTTTTTAATGAGGGAGAGAGAGAGAGAGAGGGGCAGCGTGACAGGGGCAACCTGACCTGATACGAGCCAGACCCGAGCCGCTGCTTCTGTCCTCGCCGGAAACATCCACATCCGAGCCGCGAAACACACACATATGCATATAATACATCTAAACCTGCAGAGACAGATGAAGTAAGACACAAATGACTCGCCGGGCTCTCTTTGTGTCAGAAGCAATTTGAAGTGCCTGGTGCAGACTGCCAGGTCTGAAAACACACACACACACACACACACACAGAGAGAGAGAGAGAGAGAGAGAGAGAGAGAGAGAGAGAGCATCCATCTGCTCCAGCGTTTCACCGTAAAACGTTCGCCGCTGCCGGGGCGAAAAAGACCTTGAAACGGCATTTAAACAGAGCTAACGCCTGAAAACCTCTGTAATATTTCAACTACATTAGATGATTTAATTCTGTGTTTCAATACACACTCAAACTAGAGGAACTGCAACTCATAATACATACATATATATATATATATATATATATATATAATGGTATATATATTATGCTATATACCTTCAACCGTGAACTCAAACTGGTCAGAAAGTTCAGCATGAAAACACTCAACACTTCTCACCCTCGCTGACTTCTATCTTGGCTTCGTTGTGGAAAATGAGCAACCGGCAACGTATTTTAAAACGTGTGAAAATGGCAGCAGAAGAAAAAAAATAAGTCTATATCACCATGAATACGAGTTAAACTCCACCTCAAGAGATATTTTACGTTGGTTGAACGTAAACCAAATAGTTAACAATGAAAGTAAATGGGGCAGCCAGCCAAACGTATCTAAATTGTCATTTTTTAACCACTAATAAAGCTCAAAATATCATTTCACTTCAGCAGTAGCATGAATAGGGTCCCTACACATAAACTGAAGTACTGATAACTTAGTAAGTGAACTACGTTCGTAACTACGTTCTCCATGGTGCCACTTTAATCTATAAAACACATTGTAATAGATACCAGAGTCAATGAAATCAATAATTAAATTACGTTTGACTCATTTAAATTCAATGCAGGACTTTTATCTGTATTTATACAGGTTGGTGTTGTTAATTTAGCCAAAGAGTGAAAAAAGACAACTTCTATTAGTACATGACATGACAGTTTTATCAGTCTACAAGTCCACAACCAGGATGAGTTTATACAGAGTGCAGCAGTAACACAGTGTGCAATTTCCTCCACTGTGGGACAAATAAAAGAATTTAAATTTGAGTTAATAAAACTCTATCAGAGCCTGGTAGATTCTGTTCCCAGGTTGTTTCAGGTTGTTCCTTTTGTGAGCGAAATAAATTTATTCTAAATTAAAAAGCAGTGTACTCAACTAGCGTACGTGACTGAAAACTTCCTGACGAATGACAAAGTTACCCAAAAAGTGCAATTAAGAAGCTGCCTTCATGTGAATTTTTTTGAAAGCGTGTGACTAATTAAAAACAAAAAAGTGAAAGAATTTCAGATCGCAGGTGCGATAGCGCCATAATCTCCGCCGTCGTTTACCGACAACGTTTCTCTTCTCTTCTCGAATCGGCTGTGAAACGACGCGACTGAAGAAGCGCTGGGGATTTTCACTGAAGCAACATTTGTTGTGGCAAAAAAGACGAAGACGACGACGTCTTTCTCTCACGGTTTCGATGATAACGAGACTCTTCTTCAGGTGAGGTGACATCTCCCTGGGACTTGACTGACATATTCTGAATATTCACCAGCAGGAGAAAAGAAGAGAAGTGATGGTTTTTTAAATTTTTTTTCTCTTGCACTGTGGTTGTGAATGTGTAGGCGGCGTTGGAGCAGCTGCAGCACCATCAGGGCAGAGACACCTCGAAATTTTTTCACTTTCCTCAGCATGTACGTCAGACGAAGACGAAGATAAAAAATAAAATAAAATACGTGCTCTCGGAGAAGAGAAAGTTTTATGTATTTTTATTTAATTAACTGCTGGAACTAAGCCTTATTAGAGCTGCTTTCAGGAAGAAAAAAACAAACAGTTATACATATTTACTCTTGTGTTTTCCAAATGTACAATCCCTCCAAAAACACACACGCTGTCTAATTTGATTACTGAATGTGACGCTTTTATTTTGACGGTTTAAACATCAACTCAAGGTGACGGTTATTACTACTGACGCCTCCATCATAACTTTAGTTTCTGTTATTGATGTTGTACAAGTTTTACTTCTACTTTGCTTTTACTTGAGTAAAAACCTTGAGTTGATACTTCAACTTCTACTTGAGTAATGAATGTAAATACGTCTGCGTACGTCACGTGTGGCGTCTCTTTTTTTTTTATAGATAGACGTCATTAAATGAAGACTCTGGGGTTTTATCGTCTCGCTGTAAAAGCGACTTCTCATCTATCGAAATGTCAGAAATAAGCTGGAGTGTGATTTTCAAATGAGTCATCGATTCCACTCGATGTAAAGTGTCGTTCTGTTTCCTTCAAACGCACTTTTTTAATCAAGTGATTACAACCTGATTACTGAGTCTTTTATTTTTTCAGATTAAAAACGCTGGTGTTTTCGACGCTCCGGCTGATTAGACGTCTATTTGTGTTGAAGTTGAGGGGGATTTTAATGCGATGTGACTCAGAAAAGGTCACCGCTCTTTATGTACATAGGTACTTTACGTACTTCACCGTGGACTTTTCAGATCTGTACACAACTTGTTACTTCAACTTTTTTTTTTTTTTTTTTTTAACTAATTAATTTCACATTTTGAAAATCATTAATCTAGATTTATCGTGATTAAAAGTTTTGCGCCATCAAGAGCGGTGTTTAACGCGCGCTCCAGCTCATTAGCATTAGCATAGACGATTAACAACAGCCCATTTTTGAAACTATGGTGGAGCAAACACAGTATTAGAAACACTACTTGATGTAATTAGAGTAAGGGTGAGGGATTACTCTCCATGTTCAGATACCGTCTCTCCGTCTTCTCTGACCGGCTGCAGGTTTCGTGTCAGAGGAAGTAAACAAACTAACGCCACTAAATTATCATATCTCGTTAATCTTGGTCGTATTAATCGCGACGATTAACGCGTTAACAGCCCTGGTTTTAAGTGCGATACTTCAACGTGAGCGGGCGCTGTAGAGTTGATTCAACCACATCAAACAGGAAGATGAAAAGTCGATATCGAGATCGAGACGTGCCGCGTAGCCCGATTTCACATTTGGGATGCCCGGACTCATGGGAGATCTTGAGGTAGAGCCGGGATACAGTGGAGAGATTACATATCTCATCTGGTCTAAAAAAAAAAAAAAAAAAACATGGTGAGAGGAGGAGCTGGAGAGTGAACTGCCGCCACCGCGACCTGAACCTGAGATAAGCTCCAAACAATGGACGGACGGATGGAATAAAAAATGGGCCGAGTGATACAGATCACAGGTTTTTCTCCTTTAGCAGCTGCAATGAAGATAACGAGTTTATCAAATGGGTCTCGTGTCCTGATCTACACCAGGAGACGTCAGATCTGAGAGGGAATTAAAAAAAAAAACACTAGAAATCTTCTATTTCGAGTAAATTGTGCCTCTTTTCCACCAGCACCTCCTCGCCTCTACTCTGCTCAGTTCACAGGGTTTTCAACTTTTTTGGTATCGAGCTGAGTCGCCAGTTGAGCCGAGAGAGCGTCTCCTTCATGTCCTCCATTAATGTTTACTGATGTTTTTAACCGAACTCACATCGAGGAGGAAAGAAACAGCGTGTCTGGTATCATGGACTAGAAAAATATATCTAAAGTGTTGAGGTTTCATTGCACCACAACATCTTTTCTACTCAGCAGCGTCTGGAAAACAACCGTCATTTGTTGATTGAAGGTTTTTCAGAAAAAAAAAAAAAAGGGCTGAGATGAAACAACCAATTTGGGTCTGGATTCACTAAGTAGCACAGGGATCTGATCCTTTCATGGATGATTACAGAGCAACAAAGAGTCGACTATCTTTTCTTTTTTTAGTCCACATCAAACTTGAGGTACTGGGCTATAAAAAGGTCTCAAAGAATTTGACTTCCTGTTGTTCAAACGGCGAAGTTTGATTAACTTTTTTTCTTTTTTCTTGTGAACGCAGCTTTAGTTGATGTATGCAGATGCCTTGTGGAACTAATTCATTCAGTTTTACAGTTTCACAGTTTCGGCCAAAATACCCCGCCAAAATAAAGTACACGCTCACTTCTCAAGCTAGGCGAAATGTAGAGACCCGAGACCCGAAATTAAAAGTCCAGTGTCAAATTACCAATATTGGATAACCCACTTTTTGACCGAGCTGGAACTTTGTTATATCAAAAGTCCCGTCGGGAAATCGCAGAATGAGTCACGCGTCGGTTTGTGAGATGAAGCGAGAAAATTGAACCCTGCTCGGCCTCTCTCCTCTCCTGTTCTGACTCTTCTGTATCTGGTGTCAGCGGAGAGCGGAGAGACCGAAGGTGATTATGAAATCCCCACGGCGACGGGAGATATGATTTGTGCGATTCTGTTTATTTGATTCGGAGACATTTGTGGTGTTGGAATGTTTGTTTTTTTTCTTTTTTTCTGTCCTTTGAGACATAAACATCAAAAGCCTCCTTCCTGTCCTCCACTTTCTACATTTATACCGATAGAAATTGTTTAAATTGTCCCAAGGAGAACACAAGAACTAACAAAATCGTTTCCCATAATTTCTTTTAGTTGCTATATGAAGCAGGTAAACCTGCTTTATACAGCACTTCCTCAACTCCATCAGTACTAGATGTTGAGGAGAACACAACATCTGTGCAACATCTGTAAAGACTTATCCTCAAAGCTCTGATGAAAACTCCTCCGAAGTGATTGAGGCTTAACTACAGTTTAAATCCAAGTACAACAAATCCTACGTTGATTGTTTCCAACCTTCGGATACGACCGCATCGCCAGACTTAACGACAGGTTGTTTGAACAGATGAGCAACGGGACAGGTCGCTGCGTTGATATGATTAGAGGTTGTAATAGAGGCAGAATGGACGCTGGTTAGCGTGCCAACTTTAAGCAGAAGCAAAACAAAAGTTAGGATTAGCGTTTCATCCCACTTGGCAGCGTAAAAGCAGTGAAGCTGAATTTGAAATTTTCCTCTGGACTGAAAACAGCTGTTAATGCCAACGATGGTTCTATACAAACAGTAAAAACACACTAAGATATAAGACTGTCGCTGTAGTCTGGCAGGGTGATGGTCTTTTGTTTGGACTGTGGTGGATGTTGGACTCTTTCTGGAGTCGTTACGTCCATGCTTTGCAGTTCAGTAATTGGTTTTGGATGAGTTTTAGCATAATTGTGTTGTTTTTTCCATTGGACCTCTAATTTGGACCATATAGGGGCCGTACATCCTCAAACTTTGACAAAATTGGGCCAAATTTGATGATTATCACATTTAATAACACGACAAAAGCTGCCTTTATTATCAGCAATTGAGATCTAAAATCAAACAAAAATCATTACAGGACAAATTTGGCCCAATTTTGGTGAAGTTTACAAAGGATGTATGGCCTATATGGCCAAAACAACAATGAAACAATGAAAGTAAATGGGGCAGTCAGCTAAACATATCTAAATTATCAATTTTTAACCACTAATAAAGCTCAAAATATCACTTCACTTCAGCAGTAGCATGAATAGGGTCCCTACACATAAACTGAAGTACTGATAACTTAGTAAGTGAACCCAGAGTTTATTAAAAACACTGTTTTACAAGACTTACCCAACGTCTTCTGATCACCTCTATGTTGTAGAAACCCAGATAACAAAATATATCATTAGAGGCCAAATTTGGCCCAATTTTGTCAAAGTTTCAGAAGGATGTACGGCTCCTATACAGACCAAATTAGAGGTGCAAAAAGAAAACCAACAAAACTCACCCAAACCAATGATTAAACTCCAAAACATCAACATAACTGCTCTGAAAAGATCCAACATCCACCACAGTCAAGACAAAAGTCTTCACCTTGTTGACCTTTACTTTTTAACTAGTGTGGTTAAACCATAACTATGACATAGTCAAACCAAAGACCTTCACCTGCTTCCTCTGAGACTAAACGTCTGTTAGACTAAAACCACAATCTCTGACATCCGGGAATGATCAAGCGTTCCCAGTGGGACTGAGGACACTTTGTCCAAATCATCTGGGACGGTGTTGAGACACACACCTTGTTGAGTTTCTCCAACCATGTTAATATTTCAGCAGCCCATTTACAATGATCCCAGGATACACCCACACACACTGCAGCTCGTCTTTATTACAGCCGCGTTACATCACGTAGACTGTGCATGAGGTGGATGTATATGTCACTCTAAGGGCCGTAAACACACACACTTTCCACTCAGCACTCTCTGACCGCAAAGTTTCTTCTGCCCACTCACATCAAAGTTACATACTTCTGAATTATATAATCCCCTCATGTGCCCGTGGGACCTTTTTGAATAAGCTGATGGCAAGGTCTCATAGTAGAAATATTAACTTTCAGTTTTATCCAGGTCAATGGCAGCGAGCGTCCTCAATAAATTAATAAATAAATACACTTATTTCTGTAACGTCTTTTGGGATTATTTTATCAGACTTCCCGACAAACTCTTCTAAATTGAGAGCATTAAATCACTTGTTTTCATTTGGAACTAAAAGTCAGAAGGTTCTAATATCTTCAGCTGGAGAAAAAAAGAAAGCATTATGTGCAGGCACAAAGCTCTTTGTTTTTTTTTTTTTTTCCTCCTCTCGAAAGTTTCCTTCTTGTTATTTCATAAACTGTTTCACCAGCCTCAAAGATAAGCTCTTATGAAGAACCACTGTTCGTCATATATTTCCTCCAATAAATAGAAAACATTTGTCACAGTGAACAGTCCAATACAGCAAAGTCTGGAAACAAAACTAAATTCTTTTACGGCAGCTTTAGTCTAGCAGGATAAGAACCCTTTGTTAGTATGTTAGTATGAGTTCTGGTGCATTACTCACATGTGGACAGATAATCCACTGACTTATAGTGGTAACTTCCTTCTGGACAGGACATAAGTTATCAGTACTTCAGTTTATGTGTAGGGACCCTATTCATGCTACTGCTGCAGTGAAGTGATATTTTGAGCTTTATTAGTGGTTAAAAAATGACAATTTAGATACGTTTGGCTGACTGCCCCATTTACTTTCATTGTTAACTATTTGGTTGTGAAAAGACGGTCAAACTCCATATTACTATGACATTACTATGACTTGTATTCGTGGTGATTTGGACCGTGCTGAGGTTGTACATCCTTTGGAAACAAATTTGTCCCGTTATGATTTTACTATCTGGGTTACGCTTTTGTTTGGTTGCAACCGTCTGTGAACAGAAAGTGATTCAACTTTTAGTACGGATGTTCCTGATTCAAACCTTATTACTTCAAATTATCATCAAGAACAGCTTAGGTAAAATTAATTGTACAGTGGAGCGCAATTAGAGCTCATTACACAGACAAACACTCTTGTTTAGTTTGCAAGACTCCCCCTTTCTGTTTTAGTTGGCGACTGTGACTTAGTTTAATTGCTTGAACTTTTCCAGGTTATACAAGTTTTACACAAACACTTATTCATTAGCTACTACTGGGGGAACATTTGTCGACTGAGAGCAGAAACAATGAGCTGAAAGACGCTAAAACTAATCACCAGTCACTAAGAAAGTGGGAACTCATCCATCCATAATAATATGTTTTTAAGGCAGATCTACATGATGCTCTAAAGGAGTTAGTGAATTTAAACCCTGACCACTTCATTAAAGCCTGAACTGTCAACTGAAACACGTGTTTTTTTTTTAAATCAAAGAAAATAGTTTATCAGCAATGTCAAGCAACTTTAAAAAAAGAAGAAGAAGAAGAAGAATACAATTCAATTCCTCCACAATCAAAGTTTTCTATCAAGTGGCTATGAGCAGCTTTGACGACTCAGAGAGGAGCTTGGAGAAGATCAAAATCGAAGCCTTGGATTGAATTTTTTTTTTTTTCGAGGCGAGAACAAATAGGAGCAGAGATGATAGGAGCCGTGAACAGATATATTTTCAGCCTGCTTTAGTTAGAGCCAGGAATTCGTATGAGAAAGTGAACGTAGAAAATCGTGATCAGTGTCACCTCTGTGCGCTCCCAGGAAAAGGTTGAAATGAACGCGATGCTGGTGGAAGTTTCCTCCGACCGCGACCACGACCCGACGGATGCAGGAAGTCGGCCGCATCACCTCTGCATCTTAAATAGCTGGAATAAAATTGCCCCGTTTAGAATGCACGGATGCTCAATATCAACAACCACTCTGCCGTTTAAAATCCTTTTCCGATACGGGCTCGTAAATACCAACACTGTCACCCCACCACCACCTGCCTCCTCCTCCATTCTCTCCTTGACACAAAGTAATATCGACCCAGAGCTATCGACCCTGACTGGTCCCAAATCTGAGCAGGAGATGTACTTGTGCTCCTGCCAAAGCAATTAAAACCCCGGCGAGACCTCGTACGATGTGTGGTGTGTCTCTCCAGGGAGGAGTACCAATACAAACAGTAGAATTAAAAAGATGCAGTGAGACAAGCGAGAGGACGGCGGGTAAATCACACGCTGATGTGCTCCCTCGGAGCTCAGAGGCGTCTTTTCTTATGAACATGCCAAGCTTGAGCCGCGAGGAAATGAATGTGCGCTGTTTTATATAAAACAATCCACCGTCTCTCGAGATAGAGAGAACCGTCGTTTCAACTTCGAACTGTTCCACACTTCTGGTGCAATAACACGGAGAAGTATTGTTCCAACATTTCAATCACCCGATGTCTCAGATGAACCTACAGCGGCCGTGAACATGCTGCTCCAGAGGGAGGAGGTTTCATTGGGTATTGATCTGCGTTGTCCCTGTGAGAGTGAATCATGGGAGTCAGGGGCTCATTAATCAATCTGACAGTCAGAGTGACACACGGGGCTGAGGCAGCAGCATCGCGGCACTGGGATGACACCACAACACCTTTTCTTCTTTTGTCCCTTGTCTCTGTTCGTTCTCCAACTCGGTGAAATGTAGAAACTGTAAACAGGTGATGTCAGCATAAACTACACCTCCCCGAAGTCCCTCGGTCCATTTATTTTCCTCGCAGTCAGGTCAGAAAACCCAGAGTTTTTGACAGGAAGTCGTAGAACAAATAGGAAAAAGTAAACATTCAATCAACTTCCATGTTGTTTTTTGTTAACAGCCGTCAGTCTTAAGAGTCCAGTCACACCAACTCTGAACCAAATCCTAGAACGAGTTACTTCCTTAATGTGGTTTGGCTCAGTTTGACTTGAACTCTAGTCCAGATCGAACCTTGAAGGAGTGAGCTCAAACCGCCTTCAGGTGACTAAAGGAGCAGGTATTTTCAGGTGTGTTTGACCACCCAGGGTAGCATGAGCTCCACAAATTACTGGCAACATCTCCACCAGGTCTGATCCCACAGTTTCTCAATCCCACATGAGGTGACGCAATCCGTGTTCTTGGCTGACAACGAGTGCGACCGGACATCTGTTGAGGACGTCTCCAGGGCGTCTCCTGCTGGAAGTTTTCCAGGCACCAAATGGAAAGAAACCTTGAAGTAGACCCAGAATGTAGACTGTATATTTCTCATTTAACCTGGAAACATCTTAAAATCCCCCAAACAGGAGGTGGAAAGTGGCACTAAAGACCTGGAACATCTGGACCACCTCGTTGACCTGCCGCTAATACAACTTGACCCCAGGTAAGCAGCTGAAACTGGTTCAAATATTGACTATCTTCTTGTCTATCTCTGCCCTTGAGATCTGCCTTTGCAGCTACAAACTAAACCAGTTGGTAAATCAAAACAACATACCTTCTACAACCATTGCTGCGGCGTCACCAGATGTCAAAGCATCTGCACCGTGGAAGTTTTGAAACATGACACATTAGTGGCATCTGCGAATGACATACAGCGCAAAAAAAGAGCATGTGTCGACGCATCCACAGATTATTACGACAAATAATATATGCAGCGAAAAGACGCTGCATCAATCAGCCGCCTCAACTCTCATTCATGTCAAGAAAAGACTCTTTTCCTTTCTGTGGCTCCTGTTTTCTTTTTGTGACCTGAACGTGATGACAAGCGACGACGTTGCGTTGAATAAAAACAAGAATTAAAAAAAAAATGTTAAAAAAAGTTCTAGTCGTTGTCACTCAAGTTTTCCGAGAGGAGCTTTTGTTTCTGCGGCTCTACCCGCTTGGGATTAACTCGAACAATGAGATTATTTTCTTTGCTTCAGAGAAAAAATAATATTTGTACACAAACACATCTGTGTAAGAGCGCAAGCGCCACAAATAGACAAGGACGCTTGACAGGAAGTGAAAGAGCTTTACAGTTAAAGAATGTAATTCTCAGCCAACACTGGTAAACACAGACAGGAAGAAACTCACACACACACACACACACACACACACTCAGCATAAAAGGGAACCCTGGGGAGGTGAAGTGAAGTGGTGAGGCATCACCAAAGAGCATGTTGGGGCAATGTTAGAGAGCGAGTGTGAAGTGTATATTTGTGGATTTTGGTGTTGATATTCAGACTTTTTATGCATGCAGCAGAGAGAAGAAACAAAATGAGAACAAGCCTGTGGTTGTGTGAGAACCACAGTGTGTGTGTGTGTGTGTGTGTGTGTGCTTGGTATCAATATGCACACACTCACATAGTGTGAACTGCAAGTGGAGAAACTGCAGCTGTGTGTTTTCAGCAGCAGCAGCACCTTGAGAATCAACTCTGCAGCACGAAATTTGAGTCCAGTGTTAATGTTCAGTGTCATCGTGTTGAATACGAGCTCAGTCTCAAACCTCCAATTAACGGTTGCTTTGCTGTTTCACCCGTAACCACAAAAACTAAAATACAAACCTTAACCATATCACAACACGTAAACGTTAAAGCCGCATTGTGTCATTTTTCACGTCGTCTATAAACAAAAATCACAACCACGAGCTCGTTAATTAGTAATCACCTCCAGCTGGTGAGCTCAACGGTGGCGGCCATGTTGCGCCGCCATCTTGTCTCCAGAGAGAATATTGTCAATAAAACAACACTGACATAAATAACCTCCCAGCTACTTATTTGTTGTTTTGAAAGAGCTGAAACAGCCATTATATCACCTTTACATAATAAAGACTCCATGGAACAATAATTTGAATAACTGATCAATATATGAATGTTAGAATGTGTAGAATCACTTGATTGATTGTTGCTAAAAAAATATATATATATATATATATATATCAGCCATTTACCTCAGATTTGGCCTCGTTCACAATAATCATTACGTACTTGGAAAAACCTTGGTCCCATCTTTTTGGATGTTAATTTCCAAACACTAAAAACAGTTTGGTAATGAGAGATATTGATGTTCTGGTCTGATATCGTCGACTATCACTGCGGTGCAGGAAGCCCCTCGAGCGTCAAGTCTTGTCTTGAATATTTGTTTAAAAAAAAAAAAAAACTGGAGGATGTTGCTGTGAGACTGTGATATTAAAAAAGCTATTAGCAGCATAGGTGCATGTGAGCACAAGCTAAATTATGTCTTGTTTTTTTTCTCCATAAAAAATGATAAAATGGCACCGACGCGGTTGTTGACACCAGTCGACTTCACCATCGATCTCCAGTGGTGGTGTCTGGTGGACTTGGTCCTCTGATGGTTGGTGAATCATCAGTTAATGATCATAATATAATTTACTGATAGTTTCCATCATAAGATTATTTTTAATGTGTAAGTCCAGTCTCCTTGACTGTAGCTGCTATAGGTAGTCACCAGTCAAAGACCTCAGGAATATCCACAATGATTGGTTGAATTAGTGTTAATAGTTGTGATTGTAACGTCATTAAATCCTGGAGGATCTGATCAATGAGTAAGAGGATTGTTTTCATGTGTTTTCACATCTAAACGTCTCGACTTCCTGTTTTCTCTGCAGCGTCCTCGGTACCGTCAGTGCGTCGGAGTCGTCGTCGTCCAGATCGTCGTCTTGTTCGCATCTTGATGTCGGAGGAGCCGAACCTTGACTGTAGCTGCTATAGGTAGTCACTAGTCGAAGACCTCAGGAATATCGACAATGATTGGTTGAATTTGTTGATGTTTACGCTGGTTCAGCGGTTTAGTCTGTGTCGGAGGCAGCGTCTTCACCGGTGCTCGTCAACAATAAACGGCTGTAAATCACGGTGAGAAGCAGCGGCTACATCCTGTCTAGTTCACGTGACCAGACGTAGAGTTTGGTGACGTCACGGTGTGATCGGGAGTCAATCACTGACAAGTCTTGTAGTGTGAACACTACAGGTCTCAGACCAGTTGTTGAGACTCCAGATCATGGGAACACAAGTCGACAACGATCACGACAGAGACTGAGACTCACTGATCGTTGGTGAAGTCGACTGGTGAACGGCAGCTACGGGTGAAAGTCTGGACTAATCAAATGGAAGCAGCTGCGTCCTCATGACACACACACACTGGCTGATGTCACCATGTGTTTACACACCATCTCCCATCTCCCTTTTTGTGATGTACTTGTTCTTTTTCTTGTCATTTTTTATTCTCTGCTCCTCTGTTCCTCTGTGATGCACTTTGTGACAAACCTGGTTGTTAAAAGCACTTTTTTTTTTCTTTATATATATATATAAATAGATTTGACTTGGACCAAGAGGGAGTCACTGCTCCCGGCACGAAGAACATCTCTCGCCTGTCATGACTTGAGGGGGGAAGTTTGTGGAAAACCAGCCACACACTTTCTTTCTTTCTTTCTGTAACTATCTAAAACCTTAAGAGGCAGCAACACAAACAATGTCAAGATCACTACTTGTTGAAATCCCCTCGGAGATCCCAGCAGCCACACGGAAAAATAAAGATTCACAGCTAAAGACTTTGTCGGTTGCGGTAAAACTTTGATGCACGCGCCGATGAATAAATGATAAGATTGATTTGCAAATAAGACGAGAGATTAACGTGCAAAAATTTAATAAAAGGCACAGATCTTTATTGGGAACGAGCCAATAAACTGTTGAACCACACCAAGATAATTAGTGATAAGAAAATTCACAGTTTCATGCTGTGATAATTATATTTATCTTGCTGGTATAATTACTTTAATACCTCTTGGTTTAAGACAAAGGCATATCCAATTCCCCCAGTAGAGAAGTATTTCTTAACATAGCAGCAGAGTGGAGCGTCTCCCTTCATAATCTCCGGAGAGGAAAGTCATTACAACGAGCCGCTGCTTGTTTATTCCTACCCATCCGCAGCACAATGGAGTCCTGCAATGCAGAGACCACGCAGAGACACGACGACGCGAGACTAAAATAGAGCTGTTTTGTGTTCACCGAACGCCTTGTCATGTTCCATCTGTTTACCATACGACAATAAGAACTGACTTCAAGACTGCGTTCTTGTGCCGATGCATCACGAGGCAAAAGATTCGAGATTCAAGAAACAAACAAACAAAAAAAAGTCTACGAGTCCAAATTTCACCCTCCAGGAACGTACAGATTTAATCACAAACTCACTGCACCATGTTGATTTTTTTTTTTTTTTTTTTGGTCCCAGCGCTGATGAAGTTGATGATTTGTAGCCAGTTGACGGTGCAGATGACAGAGAGCCAATTAGCTGCAAGTAAACGATGCCAAAAGACACACAGGTGAAACTAATAAGACCGGCTCAAATCTGCTTACAGTAACAGTTTGGTCCACTTCAGTGAGTTTAACGACAGTTCAACGACCGCCAACATGTCACGTTCTGGGTCCAGCGGGGGAGATTAGCCAGCACCGCCGGGTAAAATGCTTTTTAAAGTTACTATTCGTAAGTTTTCTCCGCTGCCAAACAAGAATCACCCAAGAGCTCGATTAGTTTACAAGGTGAGTGATATATATAATATGAATAACGAAGGCTGGACCCGACGCTACGGTGACTCATTATGGGAAAATGACAAGATAGTCCAGCTAGCTAGATAGCATGCTAATTTCATCCATTCATACCCAGATAGTAAATCATTAGAGGCCAAATTTGACCCAATTTTGTCAAGTTTCAGAAGGATGTACGGCCTCTGTGTGACCCAATTAGCACGGTGGCTGACAAGGTGCAGTGAGCTTGGCCCTTGTCAGCCACCGTAAAGAGAAAAGTCTTCACCTTGTTGACCTTTACTTTTTAACTAGTGTGGTTAAACCATAACTATGACATAGTCAAACCAAAGCTGCTTCCTCTGAGACTAAATTTAATGTCAGTGCAGCTATGTTGCTTAGTCTTTGATGGTTGTTTAGAGTCATAAATAAGCACCAGAGTACTCAAAAAGCCCATGCAACTCACGCTAACCACAGAACTGCTATTGCTAAAAAAAAAAAAAAAAAAGGTAGAAACCCTGAAATTTTTTTCTTTTTATGAAGAAATTTCTCTTCACAGTTCTTGTGTGTCGACAGTTTGATTTCTATAAAATGTAGAAAAAGTGCTTTAACCGTCGCTGTTGTTGTTTCGCGCGGCTGCGTGTGGACCGTATATATCCCATACGTGTGTCTGCCCTGCGGTGCCGCTGCAGGTTTACACTGAGCGCGGTGTCTTATCAAACCAATGACAATAGATGCGCTGCATGACGGTGGCCGTGGGGCTGTTGTAATTGGAACAGACAAGGTCAAGTGCACCACTCCCTGTTTTGAAGAGAGCAGAGTGTGCTTTTCTCCTACTCTAACTATGATGCCTACACAATCTGACATCTGTTGATATATCAGCAGGGCTACGCTGGAAGGAACGGATCAGGTGATAGCGGCTCGGTCAGGTAGTTAAAGCTTCACTCGCTGAAAAACCAAGCGGACGTGTTTGTGGGTAGCGGGCGAACCGAAGCGAAAGTGTGAAGTGTCTTAGGAGAATAAACATGTTTACCACTAGTGAGAAATCAGGAGAGCATATTTCATCACGGATCATAATTTTGTGAACATGTTTACTCGACGGGACTGTCTGTGCTTCTGTGATGAGGGTTTGTCCTGAAATGCAACAGGAAGACATCGGGCACCGCGGGCGTCCCTGGTGAAGTCGGCGTCAGGGACGTCCACATGAGCAGATAGTCGATGTTTACAGCTGTCTGTCACGCCAAGGGTGAAGGGTTCATGCGATGGTCGCGGGCCGTTAATATTTCACTGCTGTGACGATTAGTATTCTAAAGAAAAAAGGTGGTTTGACCTATAAACTTAATGAATTTATATTATTCATCAGAACAGTGCAGCTTCCCCGTGTGAAGTCGCTGTTTTTTTTTCTTTGCAGACCCATGAGAACAAGAAGTTTCCTGTTGAGCAGAAACTTTGTTTTGCTTGCAGATAAAAGAAGTACTGTCTTGAAAAATATTAACTAAATATGGAGTATTTACCTTATTTACCTTAAACAAAACAGAGGATTGTATTGTCATATTTCTGGAAAGTTAAAGATAAAGTCTTTTGTTTTCACAACCAAATAGTTAACAATGAAAGTAAATGGGGCAGTCAGCCAAACGGATCTAAATTGTCATTTTTTAACCACTAATAAAGCTCAAAATATCACTTCACTTCAGCAGTAGCATGAATAGGGTCCCTACACATAAACTGAAGTACTGATAACTTAGTAAGTGAACTAAGTTTGTCATGTTTCTCACTCTTCACAGACACATCAGCCTGTTTTTCAGAAAAATGATGAATCTGCTGATGTGGAACATCTTTCACCATCAGTTGTTATAAAACCAGACGTTGGGTAAGTCTTGTAAAACAGTGTTTTTAATAAACTCTCGGTTCACTTACTAAGTTATCAGGATTTTGTGTTTTTTTAAAAAAAAAAAAAAAGATGATTTTCAAATATATAAAAGTATATTCACTTTTATTGTTAACTGGTTGTGAAAACAAAAGACGGTCAAACTGGATATTACTTCAACCAACGTAAAATATCTCTTGAGGGGGAGTTTGAATCATATAAATGGTGAAATAGACTCTGGGTTCAGATTAATCTGGACCATCACATTAAAGACTTTTGAGCAAAATCCAGTAAAAGTCGTTACTTTTGAGATGCTGTGGCGTGACCTTAAAAAGGTGGTTCATGCTCGAAAACCCTTCAATGTGGCTGAATTACAACAATTCTACAAAAATGAGCGGGCAAACATTCCTCCACAGCGTCGTAACAGACTCATTGCAAGTTATCACAAACGCTTGATTGCAGTTGTTGCTGCTGACGGTGGCCCAACCAGTTATTAGGTTTAGGGGGCAATCACTTTTTCACACAGGGCCGTGTAGGTATGGATTTTTTTTTTTTCAATATATATATATATATATATATATTTACACAAGTAGCAGTTTTATTTTGTTTTTCTTTTTTCGGACGATAAACACAATAGAGACTTTCTCATTTTCAGCCGGACACAGCAGCAGCAGCTGCATCTCTTCGGTCTGTATATATGTTGTATTTTATTTTGACGCCTGTTGGAAGAACCAGTGTTGTGTTGGCAACGAAAAAAAAATGGGGGGGGGGGAGAAATAAATCAGGCATGTTGGACAAAAATAGTGTAAACCGCTGCTACTTTTTTTTTTTTTATTTATGGTCTGTTGAGAAACATAACGGCTGATTTCCCACCTGTAACTCAAGACTTTTCTGTTGTGCGCAGTCCTGTGGATATAACTCATATCTATATGTCAAAACATGCTGATTGGGGCCCTAAAGTTTCACTGCAGTGTTACAGTGTTCGTCCTATTGTCTTACTGCTGCAGCTCGCAGGATAATTTTAGATTATATATATATATGTACCATTTTAACCATATCACCCTTCAGATTAGATATAATTACTTTAAGGAGCATTAAAGGACAAAGATGAGGTTATTCTGAATTTTATAATTGTAAGTAAAATCAGTTTAATAACAAGTTCTCAACTCCAGGTTTTCTGCTTCCGACTGAAGATGTCAAGTCAAATCAGTTTTATTTATAAGGCGCTTATAAAGATCCAGACTGTGCTATATTATTTATAGAGACCCCCCCACCACGACCAACAACCCCACGTTGAGTGGACACTTGGTGGCCGCGGTAACGAAAAACTTCCTTTTACCAAGAAGAAGAAGAAGAAGAAACAGTTGTGAATAATAAATTGTGTAAATGTGTGTTTCTATTATTTAAAGAAAAAACAGTTCAGCTCTGTTGTTTTTACCCAAACAGAAGAAAACAGTGAATTGAGGAGGGGAGGGGGGGGGGTGTTGAAATAAAACACATTTGGTGCTGTTGTTTGGTGCTATGGTGAGTTTCTACACCAGCAGGATGAGGATGGTGTTTGTGGGACTGAGAATAAATCACCGCGCCGCCGTGTTCATTATTATAAAGTAACATGTCAACCAGTGCAACCGTGTGACTCGCTGATGGTTTTTTTTTTTTTTTTTCAGTTTTTCAGTTCTCCAGCCACGCTCTGCAGCTCAGAGGAGTAATAGATCCAGATACACACAGGCAGGACTCGGTAGTAGAGGACGATTTGTCATTGGATTCAGACTCTTCATTTCTTGACAGTAAGAAAAGAAGAAAAAAAAAATACAGAAACTATTACAGAGTTGAGCTTTAAATGTGCTCTTTTTTTTTTTTTTTTTGTAAAGTTTCGCTGTCGCTGCATAGCAAAGTTAAACTTTCAACAGCAGTCCAGAAGAAACGTAGAGAGTTCAACATCAAGATTTTGTTCCATTACTCAACATCAGTATTTCTGTTGAAGTTACACAGATAGTAAAATCATTACGGGACAAATTTGGCCTGATTTTGTTGACGTTTCAGAAGGATGTACGGCAAAAAAAGAAAAGGATGCCAAACCTCACCAAAACCAATTATTGAAGCCAAAAGACTCAGAGTCTATTTCACCACGAATATGATTCAAACTCCCCCTCAACAGATATTTTACGTTGGTTGAAGTAATATCCAGTTTGACCGTCTTTTTGTTTTCACAACCAAATAGTTAACAATGAAAGTAAATGGGGCAGCCAGACAAACGTATCTAAATTGTCATTTTTTAACCACTAATAAAGCTCAAAATATCACTTCACTTCAGCAGTAGCATGAATAGGGTCCCTACACATAAACTGAAGTACTGATAACTTAGTAAGTGAACCCAGAGTTTATTAAAAACACTGTTTTACAAGACTTACCCAACGTCTTCCAGTCGCCTCCATGTTGTGGGAACCCACATATCAAAATAGGTCATTACAGGTCAAATTTGGTCAAATTATGTTGAAGTTTCAGAAAATACAGCTGCTATATGGACCAAATTAGAGATGAAAAAAGAAAACCACCAAAACTCACCCAAACCAATGATCTAACTCCAAAACATCAACATAACTGCTTCAAAAAGAATCAAACATCCACCACAGTCAAGACTAAAGTCTTCACCTTGTTGATCTTTACTTTTTAACTAGTGTGTTAAACCATAACTATGACATAGTCAAACCAAAGACCTTCACCTGCTTCCTCTGAGACTGAATGAATCCAACAATGACAAACGTCTGTTACACTACAACCACAGTCTTTGATGATCTGGGAGCCAACTTCACCACCTAACGTCATCACTGTACTCTCTGCTGCTCAGAGAATGTATTCAAGTCTTGCAAATACCAAAAAAAATAGAGCAGAAAAATGAACATAAAACATTTTGAGAGAAGATTAAATATCAGTGAAATGTATCGTCTCAGTCTCAGCTCCTCGGGGTGCAGTTGTCTGAGAGGTTAGGAGCTCTAACAGCAAAGACCTGGACCCTGAAGCCTTGACCACAGAACAGCTAACAAGAACCTGGTCAAAAGATCTCAACCCACCCAGCTGGTGAATACTCGTTTATTAGACGCTCTGCCAGGCAGAGACCAGAGGCAGCTGGCGAGGAAAAGCTGAAATAATGTGCTAATATGTCTTTATGTGTGAGATAAAAGTCTGATGGAAAATGGGAATTAAAACCGGTTTTCACTACATGTAAGTAATAAAAAGACAGCTTCCAGTTACAGTAAATACTGCAGGAGGTGTGGACTATCTTCAGGTGTTGGATTAATATATTAGCGTTTGATGCTGTGGGTGGATTCGGTCAAGTGGGGGTGGAGGCGTGGTGCTGTAGAAAAATATCACTGATGTGGTTTTAATCACCTCTGGACACCAATGGAGTTTCTAGGACACAGGAGATTAAGCTGCGACGATGCGTTTCATACGCCACATGACTGATGGATGACTTACATAACGGGGGAGGAAACGTGCGTCGTTAATGATCAGCTGAAGGAAAAATAGATGGAACGATGTTTGAGGATGAAGTGGCACAGACGTGACAAGTATGATACGTACTGAAGGTCACACTCATCTGAACTTCATGTACTTCTAGAGGCCGGAGGCGCAGTTAGGACACTAATCATGTAAACAAAACATTCATAGGACGGCATTTTCATACCTGAATGCAAACCTACTATTGTTAGCTTACGTGGATAAACACGTCGGCTACATTAATTCATCAAGCGATGTCCCATTTCGTTAGGTAAAGATCTACCGTCGTGGTAGCGTCTCCTTATGGAGGGAGCCCGAAACAAAGTGTAGTGTTAAAGGAAGGAGAAATGTGACTGAGCCGTGCGGTCGGTGGTCTGTCACAGTGTCTATCTCACTATCACGGCAGCAATCAAGAGGTGTAGAGAGCTGGAGGGGAAATCCAGTAATGAAAGGACCAAACACTGAGCTGGAGTTGACAGCGGGAAGTTTAAGTTAACTGCTTTTTTACGGTTTAAGATGCTTTCAATTTACCTCCTGGTCATAACTTTATGATGTCCAGCAAACAAACGCAAAGCGAACGTTGTCCTCCAAGATCGTTAATATTGTCAAAGTTTCAGGAGGAAGCACGGCCAAGTTCAAAACTCACTTATTGAACTACAAAACATCGACATAACTGCTCCAAAAAGAGTCCGAAAATCCACCACAGTCAAGACTAAAGTCTTCACCTCAATGAATCCAACAAAGACAGAAAATCTTTGACGTCATCAGCCCAATTACACATCATATAAAATGGATGTATTTGTATTTGTATCTAATCACAAAAACATTATATTTTTCAATAATTAAAATACATACATATATATATATATATATATATATATATAATTTAACAGCTGTATAAATGCTTAACTAACCAGGCACCAGGATAATTACTGGTGTTTAATGTTGTAGAGACCAGAACAGAATAATCATAAGATATTATAAAGTGTAGCCACAGTTCAGTTCAGTTTGCAGTTTCAATCGAGACAAACGTTCGTTTGAACAGAAACCAGAGAAATCTCCCGGCCTTGGAGGATACATTTTAATTAACATGTAAGAGGAAACTTTAAAAAAAAGGTCTGACTCGTATTATCGAATGCGCATTTATATTGAAAACCCTGTGGTACGGTGGACAAATGCACTGCAATTAATTAACAACCTTATTTGTAATTAACTGAGATCAAACGTTTTACTGTCACCTTCCTAATCTGGGCGACGTAATCGTTAACGGTTCCCAAACGTACGAAAAAGAGATTGTTTTAATCCCGTTTAACACTTTTTTTTTTTAATCAATAACCTACTTAGGGCCAATCCCATTTCTAGCGCTTAGCCCCTCCCCCTCTGTTTTGCACATTCACGATAGGAGGAGGTATGAGAAATCTCCCAGCATGCACCAGGACGGATGGTGACAAACGGGACACCTATGAATTCATAAGGCGGTTGTCAAAAACGTTAAGCTAACCGCTAATCAATAATGTTTGTTAGCGTTAGTGTTAGCTAGCTTTTCTGATGAAACATCACATTAACATAAACGAACATCTTGTCAGTTTTTAATCTGTCGCCAACTTGATGGACATGAACGAGTCTGTAGACGCCATCTTTGTTTGTTTGTTGTCATTCGGTCGTCATGGAGACCTGACGCACCGTCTTCTACGTGGCGACTAGATAAAACTGTAAAACCGTTAAACTGTGGTATTTTCTCAAAATTAAACAGTTGTAATTACTCCGATGGAAGCGAACACACATTTGTGGTTTTATCGATCGTCGACTTTAAGTTGTTTTGTTTTGGGTTTTTTTTCTGGACTTTTCTCGAGATGACTGAGTGAATCTATTTGCCCCCCACCGACCCTCCCTCCTCCTGAGATGAGAAGTGTTTAGATGTCAAATCTGTATCTGAAAGAAAAAAAAAAAAACGACTCAATCTGCGGCGGTTAAGATAAAAGAAAGAGAAATGATTCCTGTCTGCGTTTGACTCTGACGTGTGACATAAAAGAGAGAAATCGTAGGGTGAAGCCGACGTTTCTCAACAGAGTCTGGACAGGACTCGCTGGATTTACGGCCACATTTCAAACCCCCTCTACCGAGTTGATGGGGAGATCTTTTGACAAAAAAAAAATACCCTTTCTGTTCGAGACGTATGAAGCTCCGTGGTGCTATCTGCTCTGATTTATCGTAACGCATCCCGTGTTGCTTCATCATCCGCCCGGCGATGTCATCATTCAGTGCCACGTGTATCCAAAGAGCAAAGAGGATATAAAACACAACTACATTATGGATTTTTTGACACTTTTTGTGGTCTTAGGAACTCAAGATTCACGTAGATGTAAAACTTTTACCGTTATATCAAGACTCAACGTGTCCAGAGTTGAAAAATCGCTGGAAATTTCCAAACAGATGCCTGCGCTTAGTGTAGTAGGGGAGGGGCACATAAAGTACAGAGGACTGCAGACTGCAAACAAAGAATTCAAGGAGACTGGCACTTTATTGGACTCCAATGACAACTAGTCTCTCCTAACAGCTGGAACAAAAAAAAAAAAAAAAAAAAAGCTGGTTGGATGCAGCTGTCTGTCGCTTTGTGCTGAAGTCAGAGAGCTCATCCCTCCCAGACACAGATGGAGGGACAGACTGACGGCGCAGCACAGTGAAATTCAATTGTGGACCTCATTGTTAAAAAGTTCCTCTTCCTCAGAGCTTGTCAAAAAAAAAAAGAAAAAAAAAAAAAAGCTGCTGCGAGGGGCTCAGGCTCCGCGGCCTCTCATCCTCCTTCGATGGGCAGACACATTTTTCAATTATGCACACGAGGGAAGGGAATTAAAGGCCTAATCCCAACCTAATCCCCAAACAAACAGATCCATGGCCTCCATTTCCAAAGAAGCCACCCTCCCTCTACCCCACGCCACCTTCGCCTCCTTCTGTTAAATCTCTGCCCCTTCTCTAACCCGGTCAGGGATGGAAGTCCTTTCGGCTCTGATAGTTCCTTAAATTGATCTCGGCGAGCATTAGTCATGTTTGAATGGTACTTAGGAGCGGTTCAAACTACCTCTTTCGACTGTTCTTAAACGTCTGCTTGTCATTAAAAATGAAAACGCTGAGAATGTACTTTTACAGAGTTCCTCGGACATTTACAGGTGGTAATTCGATACCCAGTGAGAAAGTGAGGCAATTCGATTGCTTTACGCTGTCCAGGAAAGATTACAGTTTATCCTGGCACCTTCCTTTTTCACTCCAGATTATATAAGATTCATCCAACAGAAGAGTTTTTAAACCTCGTCTTGTAAAGCAGTGATTTTCTCCTCACATACAGAACGGTAAGAAAGGGTCACGTGTTTTGTATATGGACAAAGTCTTTAGCACAACGTCGTTAAGGAATAAAGCTGACTCATCAGTGCCAGTGACCTTTGAAGTCTTAGTTTGACTGTGATGGATAGTATTATTAAAGCTTACGGAAAGACACAGAGAGCTAAAAGAAAAAAAAAAAAGAAAATAATCAGGGTGTGATACGTGAATTGAAGACGGTCCAAGAGGTTGTCCTTCCTAAATGACAAACTAAGTCTAATGTCTGCCAACTTTATGTTTAGTCCAGTTTAGATAACGGACACTTCAACATCGTCAAAGTCAAAGAAAACCAGGATACTTCTTACTTCTCGGGTCGTGGGGTGTGGTCGGGCTGTCGGTTAGAGCCATGACCGTTTTATTGTGGCTTCACAATAGCTTCATGGTTCACCTGCCAACTTTGGGGAACTAACACTAGCTAAAGGACGGAGAAAAACCAAAACAGAAACCACAACTTTCTGTTTCTTTTGGATACACCGACAGGATCCATCAAAAACTTCTGTACGCTCCGTCTTCTCCCTACAGCATCATCACTCCCCAACATGTTCAGCAACGTTACATCATCACACTGACTCTGCCTCTGAAAGAAGAAGATACTACTGTTACTGCAACTACTAATACTACTAAACTACTACTATAACTACTATATGGATGATGGATGGATGGATGATGGATGGATGATGGATGGATGGATGGATGATGGATGGATGGATGATGGATGGATGGATGATTGATGGATAGATGGATGATGATGGATGGATGGATGGATGATGGATGGATGGATGATGGATGGATGGATGGATGGATGATGGATGGATGATTGATGGATGATGGATAGATGGATGATGGATGGATGGATGGATGATGGATGGATGATGGATGGATGATGGATGGATGGATGGATGGATGGATGATGGATGGATGGATGCTAGATGGATGATGGATGGAGAATAGATGGATGGATGGATGGATGGATGGATGGATGGATGGATGGATGATGGATGACGGATAGAGAATAGATGGATGGATGGATGGATGGATGATGGATGATGGATGGAGAATAGATGGATGGATGGATGGATGATGGATGGAGAATAGATGGATGGATGGATGATGGATGGATGATTGATGGATAGATGGATGGAGAATAGATGGATGGATGGATGTTGCAGGACATAAGACAGATGGCAGATGGATGTTCAAATGAACAAACTGTTCAGCGTTGTCTTTCTTTAAGAACATTTTTAACCGTCAGATCATTTTTAAAGATATTCTGAACAACAGCTGCGTTCAGGTGAAGTGTGATGATTTAAATAAAGGCGGTGGGAGCATCAATCTATCACACAAACTCTCATTCTGTCTTTAAAGCTCGTTCCCTCGTTATGATTCAGATCATGACTGATCCCGGCCGATCTGACGGTGGTCAGATCTCTCTCATTTCCCTCCACTTGTACAAGCGATCGATTCCACTCAAAGGCGAAGGCCGCTGCTCATTCCCCTCCTGCCAGCCTGCTCCTAACTTCACTCGCCATATCTCTTCATCACCCTCTGAATGCAGATGGGCACGGGGGATTGTTAGAAGTGAAAAGAGAGAGACTTTAAGTGTTTTATCTGTAAAAAGGTTCCAGCGGTACACATCAGTGAGAGAGCCCCCCGAGAAGATTTGGCTGCAGTTAAGGAACACGATGTCATTGATGTCACCTTGTGACTGGAGGCTTTTCGTTTCTTTTTTTAGATCAATCTATCTGCTTTTCTTCATCATAAAGAAGAATCGGTGCACCATAAAAATACATTAATAGACCAAACCGTTGGCTGCGAGTCTCACTCCATTAACTACATATCATTTATATTTTACATTAAAGCTGACCTCCAGTGTTTAATGTTCTCCCCGTTGTGAAGTAACGCAGCTGAATGAAGAGGATTGTTTTAAAGGTGCTGCTGGTTGTTGTTGTTGTTGTGTTCTAGGACACTCAGACATCTGATATTTGATGTTGGCTGCCGTACAACAACCTCTCTGCTTTAAGAATCAATCGAAGTCGTGTTATCCTCGATAGGAAATCAATTCAGTTTTGGAGTTTGTGAATGCAGAGTCTACTGACACCTGTGATCAATGATCAGACATTAAAGAACGACATTTAATGACGATGACATTAATGTGACAACAGAAGAAAGTAACATGTGACCTGTGCTTATAGTGAACTTTTGTAAAAATGAGGCTTTTTTAAAAGGTATAAATTAGTATGTTTCCTGATAGATGGATGATGGATGGATGGATGTTGGGTGGATGGATGGATGATGGATGTTGGATGATGATGGATGGATGATGGATGATGGGACATTAAAGATCTTTGGTTTCAACTGCAGCAGAAAGAAAAACGTTGAGACGTCGTTTTCTGTTAAAGACGAACTCAGAGCTTAAAATATTGAAATTCAAATCAAACAGAAAAATGAAAGTCTAACAAAAAGAAGTTTAAAACCTCAAACCTTGGACGTGCACTTTAAAAACAAATTGTTCATAGGGGCCGAGAGATATAAAGAGAGAGAAACGTTGTGACGGAGAAATTTATTCTCAGAGTTTTATGTATCCAACTGCACTTTTACTGCCAAAGTGCCAAGTTGACACAGCACTTATAAGAAGATATGACCCCCCCCCTGAAAAAAATGATAATGATACTACTGTAGAGACAGATATATCAACACAGCTTAAGATGCATGAATTTTTTATCAGGTTAAATAAAGTTTTGTCGCCTGTAAGTTTCATTTTTTTCTCAGATCTCAGTGGGTCATAATGTAAAGTAACAAATCAACAGGTGCATTGTCAAGGTTTAAAAAAAAAAAAAGAAGAAGAAGAAGGGAGTCAGTGACTTAAAAGCTGACGATCCTCGTAAAAGCTTCAACACTCGGTTGGATTTATGAGCACATTTCAGGCAAATTACTTCCACCCAGCAGGCGGAGAGACCTTTACACGCCTTTGAATCTGGTGGGAGGGCAAATGAAGTTGGGGGCTATGAGGTCAAAGTTCAGTGGATAATACTTCATATGGCCTCGATGTCGGGCGATAACCTTGATCTCACGGGGGGAAAAAAAGAGTGAGAGCTTTGCTTTGTGCTTGACAACAGAGCGTTTGTTGAATTTATCTAGTGTCTCGGTTTTTACATGGATTTAGATAACCTCCGAGGTGGCAGACTTTTCTTAAATGGCAGAAAAATTTCAAAACCCTCAGCTGCGAGCTGCTCCCAATACGAGCAATCTATTGCATAAGATGATAACAGTCTTCTTGTAAAATAATATTAAAAAAAAAAAAAAAAAAAAAATGGCCGGCGGACTGTGTCGCTGAGTGATCGCTCTGTTTCTGACGCCGAAAAGAAAAACTGCTTAAATCCCTCAAAGTCCTCAAAAACCCTGACACTGCATTAGGCCGTCGGATCGGCCGCGGCTGTTACGAGAAACTACCTTGATGCCTGTAAATCTCAAGCACATCGGCAGGTTTACGTTTAATTTGTTTCAAAGGGACTAATAAGAGTTGAGTCTGAAATGAGCTCAGGCTTTTGTGCGAAGACCTCAACCCCCCCGAAATGCTGCGAGTGTGTGGCATGAGAATGTAACGCTGTGTCCTCAGGGCAGCGATGCACCAATGTATACAATAAAAACCACACACACACAAAAATAAAGAAATAAAAGTTGTTTCATGCCATTGCTTTATGTGAAGCATAATTACTGCCTGAGGTTCTCATCACTCTGCCTCTGCTGACACAGGGTTTTCATGTGGGTCCAGTGGAGATGAAAGGATCCGCGCTGTCAGAACGGAGATGGATCTTTGTATACGCCGTTGTGATGTTATTGTACATCATTAGATTCATCTACTGTCAAGATGCTGCAGCTTTGACTACTGCACCATCTTTAATGTCAGATGTTTATTATGCTGGTAATCTGAGACTGAAGGTAAATGGGGCAGCCAGCCAAACGTATCTAAACTGTCATTTTTTAACCACTAATAAAGCTCAAAATATCACTTCACTTCAGCAGTAGCATGAATAGGGTCCCTACACATAAACTGAAGTACTGATAACTTAGTAAGTGAACCCAGAGTTTATTAAAAACACTGTTTTACAAGACTTACCCAACGTCTTGTTGTCATAACAACTGGTGGTGAAGGTTGTTCCACATCAGCAGATTCATCATTTTCCCTTTTGGGCAAATATCAGTTAATAATAGGTTATAAAAACTAAAAAAAAAAAATTAGTAGTTCATAAAAACAACAAGAATGGTCTAGTGCTGCTTTCGGTCGACTTGTACTGACTTTAACCACAACATGGAGGTGACCTGAAGATGTTGGGTAAGTCTTGTAAAACAGTGTTTTTAATAAACTCTGGGTTCACTTACTAAGTTATCAGTACTTCAGTTTATGTGTAGGGACCCTATTCATGCTACTGCTGAAGTGAAGTGATATTTTGAGCTTTATTAGTGGTTAAAAAATGACAATTTAGATACGTTTGGCTGACTGCCCCATTTACTTTCATTGTTAACTATTTGGTTGTGAAAACAAAAGACGATCAAACTCGATATTACTTCAACCAACGTAACATATCTCCTGATACGACCCTGGGTTCATGTTACTTTAATAAATGGTCTCAGCTAGAACGTGGATTAACTTCTCTGTTGGAGATATCCAACATTGTCTTTGATATCACTCACTACATTGGTTTTAAGCGCTTTCGAAAATTGCCACTTCATTTTTTTATCTTGGTTCAGATTAAATCAGTCCACGGCTGTGACTTCATACAGAATACATGTTCCATATATGAGATACACAGTTTATAGCAGCTGGCGTGTGGCATGTGGGAGAATATGTTGAAACTATATCTCGGTAATATACACGCACACCGAGTGTTAATGAGCAATATCCCGCGAGATAATTACATTCCTGTGAACATGCACGACCTCGTGTTGAATGAGAAATCATTCCCGTCTTTTCATTTCAACCCTTGCCTCCATATTAGTTCTACTTAATATCCCCAAGGTCATAACATTTGATAGATCATAAATGTCAGCAGGAGCTGGTCATAAAGCCCCCTACACCCTCCACCTCCACCTCCACCTCACCGCTCTCTGGCAGCTACAGTCTGCTCACATCACACCTTAATTGACGGGGAAAGAGGCAGGCGGCTTGTTGAGGCCAAGACAATTGATTGTGACAAACAAATTAGAGACGAGTTTGAATGATTAAGATATGTATTGATTTTGCTTTAAACATTAACGGCCGGTGAACTCAGCAGGATTAGATGGAAAGACAAAATGTAATCAATGCTTCCTTGTACATATCAATGGGATTTAGTATGTGAAGAGTTGGGTCAATGGGGTAATAAGGGAGCGAGTGAGACCACTGAGTAAGATTAAAGATTTAAATCTGATAAACTGATATTCATTGTTATTTTCTTGCTGGTTTAACTCCAACATGTGGGGGATATTTTATCAGGGGTGGCCTCGGTGGGAATACGATCTTAAAGAGTAAATCAAAGAAGGTTTTTTTTTTTTTTTACTTTTACTTGTGCTGCAAAATGGCCCCTAATATATCTCTAAAGTGGCGAATAGGCCTTGTTGATCAAAACTAATGACTCAATTAATCACAAGAGCTGAGAACTTTCTCTGCCTCAGGCTCAACACACGTGCAGAAATACACGTATTCTCACTGGGGATGCAGAGGAGTAAACTAGGCCCGTGCCTGCGTCGTCGTCTACCTATCCATTATCTAAATCTGCTTCCGCCGCTGAGGATTCATGATCCAGACTGGCTGGCAGGTGTGGATCAACACAGCAACTTGACGGTGTAACTAGACACTTACGGCGCCGCCGCTTGTTTTCCAAATTAACGAGCCACTGCAGACGGAAAAACGGAGGCTTCGCCGAGGAGCACTGTCATGTAGTTTGTGCAGACTTTTTTTTATTTCAAATGTATTGTTTTTTCATATATTTGCATTAAATCTAAGACAGACAGGATGCGAACGTCAAGATCGACTGCAGTAAAGTTGCAGCCTGTCTATATGTGTGTATGTGTGTGTGTGTATCCCACTGTACTGCAGCAAAAATGCAGTTATATTCTGTTCCCATCGGTAACATCTGTTCAAGTTTTGAAAGCAATTAGTAAATATGAGGAAAAAAACAAAAAAACAACTGCATCTTCTTCCCTCTGCTTAGAAGATGAACAACAACCCAAATGGACTAAATATCGAACGACTCCACCTTTTCCTCCCCCAGCATCTGTTTCAACAGTCATATGAGTGAGTAGAGTCGTGTGTGCAGGTTGTCTATCAGTCCTTTCCTTGTTCTCATTTGTCAAACCACTGAATCAGTCACAATCTTTTTTTTTTCTGACAGTTTGACTCTCAGCACGTCATCTGTGACAGCTGGGACTCTCAGTCATTGGAGATTTTATCTAATATCATGACCACTAAACCTCTAAAGGTGAAGCTATCAGATCCTTTAAGTCCTACAAGTTAAGTCAATTAGATTGAGATCTGGATAAAAGTCAACACCTTCAACTTGTCACTGAACAAGTGTGAATATTGTTTCCATTAAGTAGAAGTTCTCCAACAATGTTCAGGTCAACATGAACGTCAGGACCCAACGTTTCCCAACACATGTTTGTACTTCCCATAGTACAACCTCCCATCATGCCACCGCAGATAGTAAAATCATTATGAGACAAATTTGGCCCAATTTTGTCAAAGTTTCAGAAGGATGTACGACCTCTATATGATCAAAATTAGAATAAAAACAAAATGACGCCAAAACTCACCCAAAAGTAATTATAGAAGCCAAAAGACTGCACCCCCCCTCGAGAGATATTTTATGACCGTCTTTTGTTTCCACAACCAAATAGTTAACAATGAAAGTAAATGGGGCAGTCAGCCAAACGTTTCTAAATTGTCATTTTTTTAACCACTAATAAAGCTCAAAATATCACTTCACTTCAGCAGTAGCATGAATAGGGTCCCTACACATAAACTGAAGTACTGATAACTTAGTAAGTGAACCCAGAGTTTATTAAAAACACTGTTTTACAAGACTTACCCAACGTCTTCTGGTCACCTCCATGTTGTGGGCATTGGGCCCAATTTTGTCAAAGTTTCAGAAGGATGTACGGCCTCTATATGAACCAAACTAGAATAAAAACAAAATGACGCCAAAACTCACCCAAAACCAATGATTGAACTCAAAAACATCGACATAACTGCCCCAAAAAAGATCCAACATCACCACAGTCAAGACAAAAGTCTTCACCTTGTTGATCTTTACTTTTTAACTAGTGTGTTAAACCAACTATGACATAGTCAAACCAAAGACCTTCACCTGCTTCTTCTGAGACTGAATAAATCCAACAATGACAAACGTTATTAGACTGCAACCACAATCTTTGATATCTGGGTTAATGACAGACTGTGTTGAGTTACAGATGCTATTAGCAGCAGTTAGCAGTAGGAGTTCAACAGAAGTAACACTCGCCAGCAATATGTCGCCTGCAATCAAATTAAGAATATCTATAATTAACTTGTGTAACTAACTTTGATTTTTTCTGTTTTAAATGTCAAGGAATCTCAGCTGTCTCAAATTTATAATGAGCACTTATAGTTCACTCCATAATAAGCAGTAAATTGAAATTTCAGACACCCACTAATCATCATTGTAGCAACAGTGACAGTTATAGTCAGAGCGGTAAGCCTTGCATTATTCATTGCATTGTTTTTTAGTGAATTTTTAGCTGGAAGTGGTGAAATTTCCATGGACACCAATGTTTTTTTTCCATTAATTGAAGGTAGTACACAGCAATCAGCCGGAGCTTTATGAGCAGTGACAGGTGAAGTGAATAACATTGATTATCTTGCTACATTGGCACCACTCAGTGGGTGGGATATTTTTTGGCAGCAAATGAACATGTTGTTTTTATAGTTGATGTTAGAAGCAGGAAAAAAAAGTGGTCAGTACCAATTATAAAGATTTGGTTTGGCATTGTTGGATTCATTTAGTCTCAGAGGAAGCAGGTGAAGGTCTTTGGTTTGACTATGTCATAGTTATGGTTTAACACACTAGTTAAAAAGTTAAGGTCAACAAGGTGAAGACTTTTGTCTTGACTGTGGTGGATTTTGGGGCCGTTGGGTCATATACTTCTCATATAATTTAGAGTTCAGTAGTTAGTCGTGGGTGAGTTTTTGCTTCTTTCTTTTGCACTTTTAATTGGCTCATATAGAGGCCGTACATCTTTCTGAAACTTTGACAAAATTGGGACAATTTTGGCCTCTAATGATTTTGATGTCTTGGTAACTTTAGCAGAAACAAAAGAAGATTTAACATCTGTTTTTAGGTGTGTTTTGGCATCCTCATTTGGGCCATATTCATACATATATCTATTGATACTATATTAAATAGACATAGTAAATACTTCCAAAACTTTGCCAAATTTGGCCTGTAATAATTTTTTTCCATCTGATGAATATTTTAAGTAACAAAGGTTAAATAATCACGATCCACACCCATGATATTCACCAATAAGTTTACGTTTAACTCCAAACACAGTCCTTCCCTGTCTCTAATTAACAATTAAAGTTTGTTAATTAGACATCCCTCTATACTGTGAATCCAGATTTCTTGCAACTTTAATCTTTTTTTTTTTTTAATTTTTTGAAATCGCCACCATTTAATCTGTAATCTTTAACATTATCCTCACAGCCTCCAAATAATAATTAAAATAAAACGCTTAAAAGAAGAGATATCTTCTTTGTTAAAAAGTGTTCATTACATGAATCCACAGCGGCCCAACATGTATAATGAGGACAAACAAAAAAAACTACACAGTGCTAACGCACAAACACTCTCGCCTGGGGGTAATTTGGAGTTTCCTGCGAACCTGACCTAAATGTCTTTGGAAAGTGGGGAGGAAACTGCAACACTCGAGGGGGTAAAAACCGCCACGCAGACACGGGAAGAACATGCAACGCTTCACATCCCCCGCAGCAGAGGAGGAAGGAGGAAGTAAACAATGGAGGCGATGAAGAATTGATCGTTGAATGAATAATACTACATCATCCCTGTTTCCGATGCGGCGCCCGGTGATGAAACGCAGAAGCACAAACGCAGCAGGAAAATCCTGCCGAGTCGTCTGATGTTAGTTAACTCTTAAAATTCACAGAGGACATCACACTGTGTCAGACATGAGCCGAGGTGTTCTTGAATACATCTATTACATCAGCGAGTCTCATCAGATTACTTTAGGCGAGACGCTTTTTTCAAAGCGACTTACAAGTGAAGAGACAACAGCGAAGCTTCAAGTGCAGTCGGAGAGACATTAAGGGAAAATAAACAAGTGCCCGATCAATTCAATGAGGCAAAGTGCAAGGAGATCGAGTAAGAAGTGCTCCAGTGGAGATTAAGTGCTAGTTAAGGAGGTTATAGTGTTAAAGGAGTTAGGGAGAAGAGAGATGAGTCTTTGAGACATTCACAAAGAGGGACTCAGTGGTGAAGCTGGAGCATAAAATGGAAGTTTGTCTCAACACAAGTGACGTGAATTTGATTTGGAGGACTCGCTGAACGATACGAGACCTTTTAAGGGCCAATCACATTTCTACGTCTTAGCTCCGCCCCCTCTCTTTAGTGCATTCACGTTAGCATGTTAACAGGGCACCTATAGGGCAGTTAACTGCTAATCAATAACATTTGTTAGTGTTAGTGTTAGCGTTAGCTTAGCGATCGCTAACGATTTCCATTCATGTGATAACAAGATCTTTTGTGATGAAACGTCACATCAATGTAAACGAACATCTTGTCAGTTTTTAATCCGACTTGATGGACATGAACGAGTCTGTAGACGCCGTCTTTGTTTGTTTGTTTGTCGCCATGCGGTCGTCATGGAGACTCATCACATTGTCTTTTACGTAGCAACTAGCGACAACTTCTGATGACATATAACGGTGAAGTAGAGGTGAATTATTTCCTAGAGGAAAGTTTTCACCCCTCAACATTTTGTTTGTAGAGATTAGGGGAAGAGAAATGTGACCGATCAGAGACCAGATGTGCTGCTGTATCGATGTAAACATCTTCCAGGAAGATACAATATATATTTTTTATGAGGTTATTACAAAATCACCTGAAGGATTCTCGACTAAAAAGATGTAAAGAATCGGTTTCAGCCACCACATCCCACAAACATCCTGCTTTGAACTGATGATGGAGGAATCCTCCAACAATGTGACCGTCCTGCACTAAAAATAGGCGCTTGATGAAATCCCGCTTCGAAACTCTTCAGGTGTTCGCTCTGTGGAGAATTCAACGACCTGGTTTCTATAAAACCACCTGAGCGCCGACGCTATCTCAGTCTATCACTTACACAGTAAAATAAAGACAGTAAGCGAACATCTGAACATACAGGCAAAGATGTGAAAGATATTTGAAATCCACGGTACAGCAGTCTTTAAAGTCTGCACCAAATCTTGTGTCACTTTATGCCGCAGATGTTGAGATATTTCAGTGAAAAGTGTTTTGATTAAAAAGCCGTCATGGATATCTGGAGCAGGCTTTTGTGATTATCCATCCAATCCATCCATCTGGACCAAAATGGTGGACGTCTGACAAAATATACAATACCACTGAGCTTTAAATTCACAGGACTGACTTAGTTTCTGTTTCTGTTGCTGATGCTCGTGCGTTGTATTGTCGCTGACACGTGAAGCTAAAAAGTTTCAGGAACGTGACGGCGTCTAAAAAGTGTTGTTTTCTGTGAGAAATATTGACAGGTGATGCTCAGAGTTCCAAACTATCTCAAAGTGTTTCATTTATTCTTGATAGGTGTGAATCCATAATTCATAAGAAAACATTAAAGTGTTGATTGTTACTTTCTTAAGAAAAGTTCCATAAATTAACAAAGTTATTTTGACGCAAAGTGCAAACATGTCAAAAACTAAACTTTCAAGCAGTGACATGAGAATGAAAGTAGTTTACATTTACCCTACAAATATAACAATGTGTTGCTCATGCTACTGGCAATTCACAAACTTTATGAGAGAGACATTATATTATTCACACTAGTCAACTCCACCAGTGATCTCCAGTGGTGGTGTCTGGTGGACTTGGTCCTCTGATGGTTGGTGAATCATCAGTTAATGATCATAATGTGTCAACAGCCCTAACGACTCCATCAGAGGCCGTCGGGACCTGGTCTGAGACCGGGACTGGATCTGTCATGTTAGAAAACTGGAGGAGTCGGAAGAGACTGACAAAGAGCGACGGCCAATCAGAGGAGGGATGTGAGATAAATGCTGCTGCCGTCTCACTGATTCACTCACAACCACGTTTAAAAGTCTGACGTTTTAACGCTTTTTGTTTCATTTTCATTTTCTACAAACTCCCCGCGTCTGATCCAGATGTTGTGATGTTTACATGGTGGCCAATTTAGTAATAGTTTCTATCATAAGATTATTTTTAATGTGTAAGTCCAGTCTCCTTGACTGTAGCTGCTATAGGTAGTCACCAGTCAAAGACCTCAGGAATATCCACAATGATTGGTTGAATTAGTGTTAATAGTTGTGATTGTAACGTCATTAAATCCTGGAGGATCTGATCAATGAGTAAGAGGATTGTTTTCATGTGTTTTCACATCTAAACGTCTCTACTTCCTGTTTTCTCTGCAGCGTCCTCGGTACCGTCAGTGCGTCGGAGTCGTCGTCGTCCAGATCGTCGTCTCGTTGGCGTCTCCACGTCAGAGGAGCCGAACCCGAACGCGGCGGTTTAGTCTGTGTCGGAGGCAGCGTCTTCACCGGTGCTCGTCAACAATAAACGGCTGTAAATCACGGTGAGAAGCAGCGGCTACATCCTGTCTAGTTCACGTGACCAGACGTAGAGTTTGGTGACGTCACGGTGTGATCGGGAGTCAATCACTGACAAGTCTTGTAGTGTGAACACTACAGGTCTCAGACCAGTTGTTGAGACTCCACATCATGGGAACACAAGTTGCCAACAATCACGACAGAGACTCACTAATCGTTGGTAACTTTAGTGTTTAAAAATCACACCCAGATTTATTCTAACCTAGAAGCAATTGGAAGAAGCAGCGACGGTGGCGGGATGAGGGAAAGTGGCGAGCTGTCTGTCTGGAGGACATGATGAGGAGTGACACGTTGGCCCCAGAGTGAGAGAGGAGTCTGTGCTGATGCAGGATTTACACTCATCACACAGAGAAGTGGTCCTGTCATGGGTGGGCGATGATGACGGTGACAAAGGTGGTGAGTCTTGTCGACTGCAGCCGCCGAGTGATGGATCGTGTGTGATGCAAGTGTATGTACGACGGGTTAATGAGTGAGTAAAATGTCTCTGGGAGGCGAGAGGTTTGTCAGCGGTGGGAAAGTAAAGTAAAGTAAAGTAAAGTAGAGATGAGTGCTGAAGCACCGAGGGATCTTTCTGACTCGGGCAACTTTATGTAACGGCTGCAATTACTGCCTTCTGTGCAAATTCAGTTTTACACTCAACATAAGACAGACTCATTAAATATTACTATGACCATCACTTTTTTCATTTTTTCTATTTTTCCTGTGTCAGTTTTATTCTTTTTCTCCGTTTCTGTTCTTTATCTCTTTGCCTTTGACTTTTTTTTGTTACTTTTTCTTCCGTTTCTTTCGTCTCAATATCTGAAAACTTGAGAACTGTACTGATGTTTGACAATTTCCATTATCAATCTGTCTGGTAACACGTCTGTTAGTTTGTCTCCTCACTACCACACAAGTCACGTTATTTTGAGTCTTACACTGGTTTAAAACACAGACATTTGTCTCCACTCAACTCTGTGTCCCTCACACTGTCGTTATGACTCTTTAGGTTGAAATCACAGCAGTTTGAACTCACTATCATCTGTAAAAAGACCCAGAACGACTCCAACTCCTGTGTTTTTTTTCCTTTAACCAGTTGTCCATAATGTGTGGGGGCGTCAGTGAGGCTGTGAAACAGCTTTCACAATCTTTCTGCCATTTATAGAAATAGAGGGATTACCAGAAATGACTAGCGTGACAGAAAAAAGAACGACGACGCGAGATAATTATTTAAAAATGACGAGGACGAGAGTTTGGAATATGCTGACGTGAATCATATGTAAAAACACCTAAAATAAAGTAGATAAACAAGTCATGTTTTGGTGTTTGAAGCTCCTTCTCCAGTTTTCTTTCTAATTTAGTTTAAGTTCTGTGTTTGTGAACAAAAACTCAGTCTGCAGGCGGCGTCTCACAGCGTAAACAGGGTAATACCTCATAAATGATGGCGTGTAAAGGCCAGCGTAATGATGAGGAATAAGAAAAAAACCCCACAGGCATGTATCATCATAAACATCAAGCAGCTCGAGTGGCTTTGATAAAGCATCCTGCAGGTCAGGACCGACTTATCAGATCTTGATTTGGGGGGAGGACGCGTGGTGTAAACAATGATAAATGGCGTCAGGTGCTTTCATGCATTATCCCTCAGCTTGTGTCTAAAAGTGGGCGAAGCATTTATTTTACTGAGGTTTAAAAAAATAAATAAAAAAATTCAATCATTTTAGTTTCTTCTAGGCTTAATTCACTCGACGTTTCAAATTCTCACAGCGGGAAAAAAAAAAAAAAACACGCCGGAGCCTCGGGTGTCGAAGTTTGTGCAACTTGTGAGTTGAACTCTTTGATCAGACGAACGTTGATGCCAGTTCTTCAGACAGAGAGAGATTCGCCTCCACACAAGCACATTTTCTGAGCGTGTCTCACATTTGGAACCAGTTCATGATTTCTGTAGCGTGTCACAGTTTATCCAGCGTTTAGAGGACTGAAAGATTTCATTTAGAAATTCCACTTCCTGTCTCATGAGATCCTTAGCTGTGTATCGTGAAAATAACTTTGTACGCTGAAGAAAACATTAGTGTAAACTCCTCAAATTCCTTTGGTTGGTTTGGTTTGAACTGGCAGCAGAGACAAGAAGATGAAACCAGAACATCACAAAACCACTAGAATCAAAAATGAAGCACAGCTTAAACCTTAAATGACACTAATTGACTTTACCAATGATTTATCATCGGAGGAGTCTCATCATCTTAGTCTGAGGATCGTTGGTTGATCGCTGGTGATTTCAGCTCCATCATGAAAACCAGCGTGTTGCCATGGTGATGTTTACACACTGGTTCAGCGGTTTAGTCTGTGTCGGAGGCAGCGTCTTCAGCGGTGCTCGTCAACAATAAACGGCTGTAAATCACGGTGAGAAGCAGCGGCTACATCCTGTCTAGTTCACGTGACCAGACGTAGAGTTTGGTGACGTCACGGTGTGATCGGGAGTCAATCACTGACAAGTCTTGTAGTGTGAACACTACAGGTCTCAGACCAGTTGTTGAGACTCCAGATCATGGGAACACAAGTTGCCAATGATCACGACAGAGACTGAGACTCACTGATCGTTGGTGAAGTCGACGGGTGTGAACTAGACTTAAACATGAAACTGGGAACATGGAGAACAAAGATGGGTCAAACAACAGGGGGAGGGAGGGGGGTTGACAGAAGCAAAGAAGACCATTTCAAAATAAAACAGGAAATAGCCACAAACTATTGAACAAAACGACAAACACTAACAATCCCAATCTAAACCAGATCCATAAAGGCTTCGCCCCACAAGCCATAAGGACCAAAAGGATCTTGAGCCAATGTCATAAAAAACAATCATTATCAATGATTTAGAGTCATTGCTAGATGTTGGATTTAATAGACCAGGACCAGCTGGTTTGTAAAGAAAATTGTTGATTTTGATCGGAATCAGGATCAGGATCAGGTGAGGTCTAGCAGTCAGAGCCAGATCTGTTTCAATTTGCTGCTGGTACTTGTTACAAATCAATAACTTCCTCGCAAGGCTGCCTTCAAAATGCTGAGGCATATTAGATTTTTCTTCACTCCTCCAGAGCCAGAAATTGTGCAAACAACCGACAGTAACAATCCGAGAACAGACGTTAATGGATCTCCGAGCTTTAAGGTTGCAGAAAGTCATGGAGAGCGCCAGAGAAAATGATTTGAATTGCAAAAAGATGTAATTACACATCCAAATGTTTCAGCATTCGAGCCGTTCCCACTCAGTGTTACTGTGACTTCTTACTTATGATTCCTCCCTTTTTGCAATTCAAATCCTCTCCCCCTCTCATGATATTCATTTAGTATTCTGCGGTTTGAATGATCACATATTTGTGAGCAAACTGAAGATGGAGAACAACTCTGCACACAAGACGTCCGGATACATGCAGCACACGTGCACTAACGAGGACAGTCCGTACTGTACAGATCCACAGCGCAGATTAAAGAAGCTTTTCCTCAGACAGATTTCTGTAACTTAGTGTCAGCGACATGTTGAGACGCGAGATGTAACACGCAGCACGTCGTCTGCAGTCAGACCCGTTCCCATTTGCGCTGCAGCATCACATTATTGATTCTGATCCCACTGTAACGTGTCAGAACTGAGGTTAAGGATTATATTTTCAGCACATATTCAACGTTTTGGCCATTTCGTGCCAAATAAATTACGTGTTCCCATGACGGAAAAGCTTCTGTAGCAGCAGGAAACATTAAAGTCTCCATCTGAAATTCTGAGATAATCTTTACTGGAGTAAAGTAGCAGCGACTTGTCCTGTTTTTGGTATTTAAAGTGACGGTCCAGAGTCAGTTGATCCGCGTCGAAAACCACATCGAGACCTAGATTCTGTCTTTTGTTTTTTCACAACCAAATAGTTAACAATGAAAGTAAATGGGGCAGTCAGCCAAACGTATCTAAATTGTCATTTTTTAACCACTAATAAAGCTCAAAATATCACTTCACTTCAGCAGTAGCATGAATAGGGTCCCTACACATAAACTGAAGTACTGATAACTTAGTGAACTGAGAGTTTATTAAAAACACTGTTTTACAAGACGAGACAATGGTGATTCAGATACGTTTGGCTGGCTGCCCCATTTACTTTCATTGTTAACTATTTGGTTGTGAAAACAAAAGACGGTCAAACTTGATGCTACTTCAACCAACGTAATCTAGATCTCGAGGGGATGTTGGGCTCGTTGCCATAGTGATAAAGACCCCGGGTTCAGTTGACACCAGACTATCACTTTATGGCAAAGAAAACTAACTAACTAACTAAATAAACAGACAATCCTGCTGATTATCCACTATCTGCCTAGAGACCAGTTATCTGTCCGATCAGATAATCTACTTCTGCATGGGAGCAGATTTTGGGGGAGTCTACCTGCGAGTGAGCAGCTGAAATTTGTTTTAGAGATATTGCAGCAGTGTGTGTTTTGCTGAGCAGAGCGTGTGCTCGCTCTTATCCTCTCCTCTGAGTCCATCAGCGCTGACACGACCGTCTGAATGTGACTATAGAAAATGTGCCACAATTTCAAAAACACTTAGGTCCAACGTTCAAGCACATCAGTCACGGACGGTGATTTATCGACTAAAAGCTTTGGGTGTGCATTCGCATCGTAGCTGCTGTCCCCTTCTCCCAGAAGGCCGTGCTGCAGCAGCGCTTCCTGGCTGAGGGCGAGAGCCTGGAGGCTCGGTGGCCTCTCTACAGGGACGAAGACTGAGAGACACAGAGAGAGAGGAGGTGGAAGGGGGCTTATTAAAGTGCTGTGCGCATCTTTGCAGCTTTTCTCATTCTGTCGCTTGTCTGGTCAGTGACTCTCACAGTCACTCGTTTGTTTGTGCTCTCACTAAACCTCGCCACTTCACAGCTCACTCAGCGTGTTGTTCGCTCCGTCGATGGTTCACCCCAGCGGCACGTCGAGGTGCAGGGAAACTGGGGAGTTCATGGAGCAAAAATAATCATCATCCCTGGTGGCATCCAGCCATGTTGGTACTTTCAGTTTTTACATCAGCAAATTCTGCCACCACTTTTTTGTTGACATTTATCTACACGAGTGAACACACCTTCAACAACATTAAAGTCTGTTAACAAAATGATGTCATTAATTAGTAATTAGCTCTATCAATAAATCATAATGTTTGGGCTTTGAATTAGAGTTGGTGAGCTCAACGGTGGCGGCCATGTTGCGCCACCATCTTGTCTTGAGACTCTTGTCTTGGGGACAACACCAGCTAAATGCAGCTCCACCTTTTTGTGTCTTTTTTTTTTACGCTCAGCGGCAGCGTGACCGACTCAGGGAGATGCCCACCTGAGGTAGCCAACCAGAGGAGTGTCACCGTCACCATGGAAACAAAAACGAGAACAAAAAAAAAAAAAAGGGAACAAAACCGACGACGACACTCCAAAACAGGAGCTGTTGAAATTTCTCAGCTACCATAGAAGGAAATGTGCACTTAGAAAAAGGGGGCGGGGCTAAAGAATACTATTCATCAATTAGTTGGATCTTTTTAAGCATCTTTTAATATATTTATGTATATTTTTACTTTCAGTTTCATAGATTTTAGATGGACATTGTTGATTGTTTTGTTGCGTTTATTTACATTATTCTGTAGTTTGCACGACGAGTCCGACCGCTAGTTCACATTCAACATTTAATCAATCTTTCTAATCTTGATTTTGCAGTTTAATTACTGCCTAAATTTATCTCACGTTCTCTTAATAACTGTTCATAAGAAAACATAGTCTCCAGGTTTCTGTTCTGTTTTCTTTCGTTTCTTCTTGTGCCATTACTGGAATTAAAAACCATCACAAAACACTGATTCCTGTCCATCCTCTTGGAAATACAACAAGATGAATACGAATATGATTATGACTGAGTGTACGCCACCAACTGTTTGTGTTGTGGGAATGACAGTAAAGCCTTTTTAAGCTGCTGCTGGAAGTTGTTTACTGGCAGAATATCTGCGTGTGAGATTAGAGATTTGGTCGTTCACTAAAGGGGGGACCGGGCACGTCAAGGACACGTTTCAGGAACGGCTGACGCTCGTCTTTATCGAGTCCGCGCCTCACTGAGATCCATCACCGGTTGCGTTTCAGAGCAAACTCTTCTCATTGCTAATCTGAGCTGTCTGAAGGAGTCCGCGGGGACTTGGCTAGTTGTTCAGTATGCACCTCTAACAGCGACGGAGGGGATTTATGAGGGTCGAAAGATGTGGAAACAGCCCAGAGCAGAAGGCCAGGTCAAGTGTGTGTGTTCTCTGCCGGGTTCGCTTCTCTCTCGGGGGTTACGGTTTCATATGCGGCTGTGAATAATGCAGCCCCCCCCTCGTTTCCCTTGTTCTGCCACAGGTCGAGCGATGGGGCCAAAGCCTTCAGATAGAGCCTACATGTATTTACATTCAAAGCTCCTTCTTCCTTTTCTCTACGTGACCAGACGGAAGAAGGAGAATAAGAAGACCGGTAAAGTCCCGGTGGCGGCCTCCTCTATCTGCTGATATGTTTCTACCGCAGCGTTATCGTATGATTAACCAGCTGGCGCCGAACACACTCCACATTTCTATTCAATTTGAAGAAATGCCTTTGAGTCCAAATCATATATTGTCATTATTATTTCCATCGCAGCGCTACGAGCACATACCAAGGAAGTGAGCCATGTCCTTGTCTTTGTTGTCGAACTGGTGATTAATTACTGAATTCTGGGTCATTGCTATGAATATCCTGTTTAAACCTGTAAGCTGGTATAAACCCATTAAGTCCTGAATCTGAGCCAAAGTAGAAAATAAAATATTTAAGTGTATAAATATACTTATAACAACAAAAGGACAAGTCGTGTTTTAGAGCCTAAACCATCTTTACAGAAAAAAAATAACTTTGTCCTTTCGTCCTTTTGTTTTTTTATATTTTAATATCTGATGGGAGGTTATACTATGGGAAATATAAATTTGGGAAACGTTGGATCCTGACATTCATGTTGACCTAAACATTGCTGCACAACTTCCAGTAACTTGTAGGACTTAGAGGATCTGATGCTAACGTCTTAGCGTCATACAGAGGTCGTACATCCTGCTGAGACTTTGGCAAAACTGGGCCAAATTTGTCCTGTAGTGATTTTACTACCTGGGTTGTTGTTATGTTGATATAAAGGAGGTATCTTTATAAACATCTCCAGCACAATGTTCAAACTTTTTTCTCTTAAATAAATGTGCAAATAAATCAGCCAACTCTAAACGTAGAGCTGCCACTAGATGACTACATTACAATCACAGTATATACTTGGTCTACTGCTATTATCTCCCTAAATATAAGTTTCACCATAGAGTCGTCTTGATTTATTAACTTTAAAGTTCTTTGAAGTTGACTTTGAGTAAGATACTAATAAAGTATTAGTCAGTGTCTGAGTTTTAAATATGATTTTACAAAGTATTATCTAGCACCAATCCTTGTATCACTCTGAAAGCCTTTAGAGGAACTCAACGGCTGAGCAGTTTTTACATTACTGTTTATTGTTCCCCTGAGATGGAACAGTGACCTTCTTTAAAAAAAAAAAAAAAGCTCTTTAAAGTCCTACACGACGCCGCAATATGTACTGGGCCTGCACTTTACACTATGTACTAATACAGACGTGTAATTGGGAGCTTTAACATGTCAACTGCGATGAAACGCAGTTCGGCACTTTCTACAGATCACATTTCTCCTAATAATGTCATTGTCACATAAAGTGATTATAGCAGTTTCAGAGGTGCCGCGCATATAGAATGACAACACTGTCATCACTTACACATTCATAACTTCATCTCACTCGCAGAGACGTGATGAACGCATATAGATTTTTCACTCGTGTGGCGTCACAAAGCATCATGGTTGTAAATATTGTGTCTACAGAACATTAGAACTGAGGAAATGGCTGATTACTGAAGTTGAAGAAAATACTTGTTCAAGTTTATCTGATTATTTCTGTAAATTACTGATGAAACTTGCCAGTTGATAAAATCAGTACTTTTCATCCTTCATATGCTTCTTATAAACATTAATGTAAATGTCTGCTTCTATGCAGATGACACTATGTTATATTCATCTATAAAGCCGGTGCAACTAAACCCTAATTCATATGAGTCCACTTTATCAATGACTTGTGAGTCTCAGTCTCTGTCGTGATCGTTGGCGACTTGTGTTCCCATGATCTGGAGTCTCAACAACTGGTCTGAGACCTGTAGTGTTCACACTACAAGACTTGTCAGTGATTGACTCCCGATCACACCGTGACGTCACCAAACTCTACGTCTGGTCACGTGAACTAGACAGGATGTAGCTGCTGCTTCTCACCGTGATTTACAGACGTTTATTTATTTATTCATTTACAGCCTCTGATTGGCCGTCGCTCTTTGTCAGTCTCTTCAGACTCCTCCAGTTTTCTAACATGACAGATCCAGTCCCGGTCTCAGACCAGGTCCCGACGGCCTCTGATGGAGTCGTTAGGGCTGTTGACACATTATGATCATTAACTGATGATTCACCAACCATCAGAGGACCAAGTCCACCAGACACCACCACTGGAGATCACTGGTGAAGTCGACTAGTTAGAGTTTGTCAGGTTTGTCTTGAAGACATAAAATAACTTATTGTGCTCTAACTTAATTAACTTGGCTTCTGATACTACCGCAAGGGACAGGGCATTATCTTTGTCTCACAAATAAAACAAGTATTAAAGACAATCTTCTTTAATTCCACCGGCTCCTTATAAAATTATCATGCAGCCTCCAAGACCAGAACAGGAGCCCTGGTCTTCAGTTATCAGACTCCTTGGACTATTATGACACTACTGTGTTGTGACTTAAGTTCGTATCATCTCTCTTTCTGTTGTCACTCTGCAGGTACAATATCTCTGACTGTGCAGCTGCAGGATCCACATCTAAAGTACGACTCTCTTATCATCCTCATCTATTATGAATATTTCTGTACAACAACATATCCAACTGTTTCTCTGCCCTCTTTCTTTTTATCTTTCTTCTCTCTTCCCACATTTATGACCTCTCAGTCTAACTAGTCAAGGTTGTCAGCCGCCTCCTGTTTCTTCCTGTAATAAGGGATTTTTTTTCCCCCATTCAGTGTGGAAACGATTGAGTTTCACTCTCTAAATATACATATATATTATTGTAAGGTCATGATCCAACTCTGTAAAGTGCCTTGAGCTAATCGGTGCACAAAGAAAACAGAATTTTTCAGTATTTTTCACTTAGCTATTTTCTTTAAGTGATGAATTTTAGTTGCATCACTGCCCTGTAGCAGCAGCATCCCAGGATAATTTCATTCATCCTACTTATCTGATAACGTGTTTCTGATTAAAGTGCAAATTGGGTCCCCCACAAACCTTATCTCATTTTTTTAATATGTAACTGAGGTCGACCTCTCTTAGTGACAGCAGTGAGGAACAGTCAGGTGAGGAGCAGGATGACTGGATGCCCTGCAGGGGACAGCGTTTTATAAGGCATCCTGGCTTTGATCCTAACACCTTCTGAATGGTAATCACCTAGGAAAAGGTCCCAATTATCTCCCTGAAAGTCTCCGAGGTACAGTGTCCCTGTCGCTCTCCCACAGCCTCAGATTATAGACGCAGACACACAGAAAAATCCAACAACTTCCACTGCGCTGGTGCAAACATTAAAGGTTTAATTTGACATTTTGGGAAACACACACTTGTTTGTTGTCTTCCCGGAAGATAAATTTCATCTGTGTGTGTGTGTTGAATGGGATGATTGGTTCTGGACCTGTTTACGTAGGCGTAGCACAAACACGAGAAGGATATGTTTTCATTTCACTTTAAAAAATCAAAATATAAAAAATAACTCACTTGAGAGACAGTATGTCTAAACTTACCAACAACATCCAAGAATCATCTGATTTTCATTCAGAGTTGTGGAAAATAATATTCCAGCTTACTCTTTGATTGTATGTGTGTTACATACCAGGACTACGTCACATCTGAACCGATATCCTACTGTCTGAGGTCTTTGAGTTAATGTCAGTTCACGTCACGTTCACTAAAACGTGACGCCGGCCACTGATTGGTCAGAGAGTGTTGAGTTGAGAGAGCGTCAACAAAAATAATCAACCTCCATTTTTAAAGTATAGTCGTAGCTACCTCGTCGTAAGCTAACGAAGTACAGCATCTCCTCCACGTCCTCCATTAATGTTTACTGATGTTTTTAACCAAACTCACCACATTCACATCGAGGAGGAAACAAGCTGTGATGGAGAACGACGCGTCTGGTACCAAACTGAGTAGAGTAGCACTTGAACAGTTTAGTGGAAGAGACACGTGTCTGTTTAACTCAGTAGTGGTAAAGAAACAGTATGAAACAAGTGTTTAATCAGTTTGTCACACACCTCTGTTGATTTCTGACACGTTTGTGAAAGTTTTCCCGCCCGTGTTTCACAATAAAAGCCTCCAGCTAGTTAGTCTGCTGGTGTGAAGCAGCAGGAAGGTGTTGGGTTTGTATGAGTCCACTCTCCAGCTCCTCCTGGACGATCTTGAGGTTAGATAAGATGTCAATCTTTCCGGTGTGTTCTCGGTCTACTCCCAGGTTTGCTACCTGTTTAAATGTGCCCTCAAATAAGAAAAACCCCTGCAACAGGAAACGCCCAGGAGGCATCCTGATCAGATACCCAAACCACCTCAACTGGATCATTTCAACGTAAAGGAGAATCGGCTCCGAGCTCCTCGTCGTGTCTCTAAAGCTGAGCCCAGACACCCTGAGGAGGAAACTCATTCTAGCTGCTTATATTTGCCATCTCATTCTTTCTGTCGCTACCCAAAAAAATAAAAAAATAAAATAAAATAAAAACTCCAGATCAGACCGACTGGTAAATTGACAGCTTTGCCTTCCGGCTCAGTTCCCTCTTCACCACAACAGTCTGGTACAACGCCTCGCCTTACTGCTGATGCTGCATCAATCTGTCTGTCAGTCTCCTCCTCTCACTGTGAACTAGACCATTTGAAAAAAAAAAAACATTTGAAAGGAAATCTTAACTGTTTTTTTTTTATGTTTTACTGATTCATAAGTTCCTGTGTCAAAAAATAACAAATTCAGACTGAAGTTACTTGAAAGTTGAGGTTTTGTTTTCACAACCAAATAGTTAACAATGAAAGTAAATGGGGCAGCCAGCCAAACGTATCTTAATTGTCATTTTTTAACCACTAATAAAGCTCAAAATATCACTTCACTTCAGCAGTAGCATGAATAGGGTCCCTACACATAAACTGAAGTACTGATAACTTAGTAAGTGAACCCAGAGTTTATTAAAAACACTGTTTTACAAGACTTACCCAACGTCTTCTTTTCATCTTTTTAAGTCTGTACAAGTTATCATATGCAACACTACACTATTCTTGTTGTATGTCACTATTTTTTTCTTCTTTTTAAGTTTTCACAAACTATTGTTAACCGATATTTGCCCAAACTGTTAAAAACAGACAAGTATACGTGTATTTCTGGAACTAATCATTACTGGACTCCTTCAATTTTATGTCGCATTTGGTCAGAGGCGACCAGAAGTTGTTCGGTAAGTTTAATAAACTCAGTTCACTTACTAAGTTATCAGTACTTCAGTTTATGTGTAGGGACCCTATTCATGCTACTGCTGAAGTGAAGTGATATTTTGAGCTTTATTAGTGGTTAAAAAATGACAATTTAGATACGTTTGGCTGACTGCCCCATTTACTTTCATTGTTAACTATTTGGTTGTGAAAACAAAAGACGGTCAAACTTGATATTACTTCAACCAACGTAACATGTCTCTTGAGGGGGAGTTTGAGTCTCACAATCACTTTAATAACGAAACGTACACATGTAGTAACTGACTTCAAACCTATTAAACTAACATCTCAGAGAAGGAAGATGCAAATCGAAGAAATGAAACAAGTGCTTATTAAACACATGAACTGTTCCCTCTCAGTCTCTGTTTGGAGTGAACTGGACCGTTGAGTCATGTGGAGAGATTCCCCTTCAAGACAAAATGAATAATTTCTCACTCAGCAGGTCGCCGCGAAACATCTCCCACCTTGACAAATCAGGAAACGACGTGGGGTTATCTCGCCTCAACAAAGCACGAGAAGTTGAAAGCAAAGTCGCGGCAGACGGAGCTGACGGGGTCTGAGAGCGGGTCGGGCATGGGTGGTTCAAAAAAGAGGCGTCTAATTTTACACAGGAGGTCCGGAGATGGTATCGAGAGTGAAGTGGAGCGGTTGATTGAGATAAAAGACCGTGTTTCACCTTGATGATGACTGGGCGGCAGGATCAGAGGAGGGATAAGTGTGTAAAATGGATGGATAGATAAGTAGATGGGTAGATAAACAGGCACGGCTCACTAGGTGTGCGGACACTAGATGGATGGTGTGTGTGGGCAACGGCCTGATCTGGGCAGCCGCGCTTTACATAACAAGAAGCTTTTCATCGCAGGATCTCAGGGAAGAGATAAAAACACAATTCCAGCGGGCAGAGGAGATGTGTGTTCGTCCGACTGTTTCGGCATCAATAAACTGTTTTCCTGACAAAACATTACAAATCTCCGCGTGCAGCCGAAGGCCTTTAGAAAGAGGAGCGAGCGCCTTGGTGCGGTGCGTAGGGGACGAGGCCGTTTTTTTTTTTTTTTTTTTCCCCGAGTCACTTCTCATAATGTGATTTTCGCCCTTGAAAATGTAATCACACGCTTAAAAATAAGGCTGGCGGTGAATTAATCCCCTCCAGTGCGCCTAAGTGCAGCAGAAAAAAAAAAAAAAAAAGAGAGAGAAGCAGAGAATCACTCGTCCACTTTTTTTCCTAACGACCGTGTTAATTGTCCTTGCTTTTTCAGGCGTATCATGATAATCCCAAATAAGCTGCAGTGAATCATCTTTTTTTTTTTTTTGGATTTATCTGCATCCTTCACCTCAACTTTGTTTTTTTGAAACTTGTCATTAAAGCAATTAATGTGAAATTCTTTAAGATAAGTATAAACTCTGCATTTTTTTTTTTTTTTTTTTTCAAAGTGAAAAAAAACACCTCCGCTTCTTGACACAAATTGCAATAATTACACTAACATCTGGTCAGGACGACATTAAAGCTGCATCTTGAAAGAACGAAATAAACGTTACAAGATCAACTTGCGTGGCTCCGTCGCTTTGTTCGTTTCGGCATCAAACTCGTCCTGCGATGTTGTTGGTTTTTTTTTTTTTTTTTTAAACGCCAGATGTTTGGGTTGACATGACGCGGTAGCTGTTAGCTTTAATTGACAAGCGACTGTTTCACTTTAACAGGAAATAGGAAATGACACGACTATTTTTGACACAAGAAACTTGTATGTGGGATGTGTGTTTTTCTTCTTTCTCCGGTCGTGTCAATCAAAGACGCACTGGAGGAATATGGCTTTGTTTTTTAGTTTTATATATATATATATATATATATATATATATATATATATATATACCTGTGTGTCCGTGCGAGCAGGCAAACAAACAAGAAAAGAGCAAACTTCAAACACAATTAGAAAAGTTAGGAAGCTGTTAACAACAGCTGGTTTCATATAGAGTCTTCCTGGGATTCTTTTATCAAATCTGCTTCTGACCTAAATATTAGAGATATTTCACTGCTGCCTACGAGCAGTAATGATGTGTCTGCTCCAAACCTTCACAGACGCCATCTTGGCTACTGTAGTGGACACCGACGCCACATGGACATAATTCACCATATTGTTATTGTTGTGTTTCCTTACACAGCTTCTTTACACTGGTCGTAAGTTTGTCCTATTGTACGACAAACAGTGTTGTTGTTATTGTTATTACGACGCTGTCCCTTTAACGAGAGACGCCAGGGTTTATGGGACGGATGGCGCCATGTTGGATTTAACGGTGAAATGGATGAGTAAATAAACCACACGCTGCTGTGTGATCAAAGTGAGAATTATCTCTTGGCTCTTCACACAATTTGTTGTATAAAGCATCTAAAAATCCCACCAATAGAGTAGAAGTACAGACACTAGAATAGAAGTAGAGATACTAGAGTAGAAGTAGAGACACTAGAGTAGAAGTAGAGACACTAGAGTAGAAGTACAGACACTAGAGTAGAAGTACAGACACTAGAGTAGAAGTACAGACACTAGAGTAGAAGTACAGACACTAGAGTAGAAGTACAGACACTCGACTTTGGGTAAAAGTTCATGTCAGTGACTAGAATGATTCTCCAGTAAAAGTACTTAAAGTATCTAGTATTTACTGTACTTAACTGTGACAAATAATCAATAATTAAATGTACTTAGAGCCACATCATTAACAACTATGACCTCATTGATTAGAAATCACCTCCATCAACATATTAAAGTTGAATCTGTCATTTATATAAACATTGAGCAGGTGAGCCCAACGGTGGCGGCCATGTTGCGCCGCCATCTTGTCTTGAGACTACTACGCCGATGAGAAACGCTACCAACTCGATACCCAACAGACAGAAACAAACAATGATGTCACCGTCGCCGAGGAAACCAAGATAACGACAGCGGCGGCGTCACTCGCAAACAAGAGTAAATATCGGATTATGATTTTTCCCAAATGGAAGAATAAAATCTCATTGATACTTCTCAGCTACCGTAGAACGAAATGCACACTTGCAAAAAAGGGGGCGGGGCTAAAGAATATTAAGTTAATATTAAGTAAAAGTCCTCCAGTGTGTTGCTATCACTATCAAAACTGAGGATTTCCACAAATCATGATAATACAACTTGATAAAGATTTCTCAGAGGGCTGATCTGATCTGATCTGATATTTGAGGGCGCTGTCTGTACAGTAGGTGTTGAGATAAGAGCGATGAGATTTCAGCCTCTAAGTTGGATTAGTCACAGCCACACTTCACTGTTACTATTCAAAGTTGTAGTAAATGAAGCTCTGAGTGTGAATAAATCAATAAGAGGCAGGAGTGAATCAGTTGTGTCAGAGTCGAATCGTTGCAAAACGGTTGATGCTGACGTAAAAAAATTGCAGATGTTGCTACATTTTTCACAATTTAAAAGGAAAAGTCAATGATTTTACACATCAGACGAGTTTACTCGTGACAGACGTCGGTGTTAAGTCTGTCGTCGATGTTTTCTGTGGCTCCAGAGGAAGCTTTGTAAAGTCTGATAAAAAATGAGTATTACAGTATCGTTGTCAAGGATGAGCTGGAACATGGAGACTTCAAACTGTTAGAGCAAAGTCTGTGGTACAAGCTGTGTTCAGACGTGGAGGATCTAACAAAAGATACCCCACAGTTGCATTGTGGGATTGTGGCTTCGAGTTATTTCTTCTCTCAGCTTTATATTAAAGAAAATTGTCTTAATGTGAAGTAGCGGCGGCGTGAAATGGGTCAAACACTTTTCAGGTTTAATGCCATGGTGGTGGCTCCAAAGATGTGAGAAAAATGCTAATATTAGCATGCTAACTTCAGTACATTTGTTAACACTAACATAGCATTTATGGTCCAGAGTAATTTCACCACAAATACGAGTCAAACTTCCCCCTTAAGAGATATTTTACATTGGTTGAAGTAATATCCAGTTTGACCGTCTTTTGTTTTCACAACCAAATAGTTAACAATGAAAGTAAATGGGGCAGTCAGCCAAACGTATCTAAATTGTCATTTTTTAACCACTAATAAAGCTCAAAATATCATTTCACCTCAGCAGTAGCATGAATAGGGTCCCTACACATAAACTGAAGTACTGATAACTTAGTAAGTGAACCCAGAGTTTATTAAAAACACTGTTTTACAAGACGAGACAATGATAATTTAGATACGTTTGGCTGGCTGCCCCATTTACTTTCATTGTTAACTATTTGCTTGTGAAAACAAAAGACAGTCAAACTTGATGCTACTTCAACCAACGTAATCTAGATCTCGAGGGGATGTTGGGCTCGTTGTCATAATGATAAAGACCCCGGGTTCAGTTGACACCAGACTATCACTTTATGGCAAAGAAAACTAACTAACTAACTAAATAAACAGACAATCCTGCTGATTATCCACTATCTGCCTAGAGACCAGTGTCCGATCAGATAATCTACTTCTGCATGGGAGCAGATTTTGGGGGAGTCTACCTGCGAGTGAGCAGCTGAAATTTGTTTTACAAGACTTACCCAACGTCTTGTTTTCATAACAGTGATCTAGATACGTTTGGCTGACTGCCCCATTTACTTTCATTGTTAGATATTTCACTGTGAAAACAAAAGACGGTCAAACTCGACATTACTTCGACCAGCGTAAAATAGCTCCTGCTAACAATGAAAGTAAATGGGGCAGTCAGCCAAACGTATCTAAATTGTCATTTTTTAAACCACTAATAAAGCTCAGAATATCACTTCACCTCAGCAGTAGCATGAATCGTGTCCCTACATCTAGCACCAATAACGTGAAGACATCTCCACTAACGCTGCACCGATTTGTTTCATTTTTTGTACAAATGACATTACTAAAAGACTCTAACAGTAGAATATAGGTTCAATATAGGTCCCCTTTGACAGCGTTAAGAAAGCTGAACTAGCCACCTCCCAGGCATCAGCCTCTCTCTCCACAGCCAGTTCCTCACCACGGTACTTGAGGCTAATGCAGCAGCCTCCCTCACACTCATTTCTTATGTGATGGTTTCATCCTCCAGAATCCAATTTTAAAACAAAGGATCCATTTTATGGTGTTAAAAGATAAGAGCGGTGCTTCAACCGGGTGGCTACTGGAGCTCATCTGCAGCCAGGCAGCATCTCCTTCTCCTCCTCTTCATTTCTTTTCATTTCAGCCAGGACTATAGACTGGCACTGGTCATCCACACCAAATCTAATTAAAAAGGATCATTTGGGTCTGAGGTTTTCTACTGTGGTTGTAAATTTAGTTCTCTTCACCGTTGTTATCAAGGTGATCACATCCAGGGCTTCCCCCTTTTTTTTTTTTTTTCTTCCTTCTTCTTTTGCTTCTATTTCTAATCCTTCCTGTCAGTTCCCCTGCAGAAATAGGACGCCTCTGTACCGGCAGTCTACTTCTAGTTCTACCCAGAGGCGAGCAGCACTAGTTAACCGATTGTGTCTGAGCCAGTTCATCTACGAGGACTATCCATCATCCTGTCACTGCTTTTTAATCAGCGCAGCGCCGACGGACGCCTTCAAGGATGAGGGGGCTCGACCTGCGTAACTTGTTTTGTATTTTTGATGTAAAGGTCGGCCCGTTTAGTAATGATGCATTGAGGATACATGATATGTGATTGGTTGTCCGAGGGGGTTAAGACGAACAAGAGCAAACAGCAGGCGGAAACCCGGCGTCTGTTTGATACGGAGTGAAGAAAACCAAGTCCTGACAGCGTCCGTCCACACTTTAAAATCAATAGTGTGGTGGAAACAAAAGAAGATCCAGCAGCTTAAAGTGGAAATAATGAGACACAATGCATATTTTAAAGTGTCTATATATACGTGCTGTTTTCGTGCATCTGCAGCATCTTTTCATGAATATTTTACCAGCGTTTACGTTCACATGTTGAGGTACCCGGGGTGTAAAATCGTAAACCTGAGATGAGCTGATTCGAAGGGAGCGCGGTTACAATAGATGAGTGGAGGCGTCAGGTACAGTTAACGAGGAGAGCGAGGAAACATCACGCCCTCCTTCCTGCAAAAACACCCTCCCTCTCAAAACAACTGCACAGTGTTTAAAGCAAAACTGACAGCCCATTATATCAGTGACAGACATCTCTCTCACTCTCTTCCCACAGCTGTGCAACCTCCCTGCACCTCTAATTTACTTCAGATTCAGCGTAATAGCAAACACAAGGGACTTTCGGTGTCTCTGAACATAAAAAATAATACGTTCAGATTTATGTTTGAGGAAAAAAAAAGTAAGTTTCATTATTCTTTGTTCTTAACGACCGTCACTGACATCAGAAAAAACAGCGGTTTAAATGAGATTTAACCATAAAAATGGAGAACGAGCTGTAAATGATCATTTTTACAGACTTTCATCTGATTTCTTTCTTTTACATCATCTTGATTCTTTTGAGTTTCTGTATCTGCTGCCAAATCTCAGCATCACCTTCATGTGCACATTGTAATTTTTTTTTTTTTTTTTTTTTTATTTTACTGAAATGTCTTTAAAAGACCAGACTTTAACGCCCCCTTCAGGATGAAATAAAATGTCTTTTGTTTTCACAACCAAATAGTTAACAATGAAAGTAAATGGGGCAGTCAGCCAAACATATCTAAATTGTCATTTTTTAACCACTAATAAAGCTCAAAACATCACTTCACTACAGCAGTAGCATGAATAGGGTCCCTACACATAAACTGAAGTACTGATAACTTAGTAAGTGAACCGTTAAGTAAAGGTCAAAGGTCATAACGTGGAGACAAGTATGTTGTTTAATTACTGAATTAGTCGAGGTCCCAGCAACACTGAGAGACTAAACTTTAACTTTCAGTTTCAAACTTCTCCTTCATTCAACTGTAGACACATTTTGTATTTTTATTAGTCAGCTGCAACGGCAGCCGTGTCGGGTTTGATGCATTTTGACGCCTCTGCTGCCAACAGACTGTAAAATGATAACAACTAATAACTGTTAAGCTGACAGGCATCAACAGGCACAAGTGGAATCGAAGCCCACAAGAATATCTGTCGGCGAATCTAAAAATTCACAGCCCTGACACCAGACAGACAGTAAAAATCACCAAATCTTGCGCTCGGATACAAAACATTCAGAACAGAGTGAGACAGAAAAAACACAAGACGACACAATCAGTTCATGTCCACTGTTGTTCTGAATATTCAGCGTTTTACGATGAAGATATCGGATTACAGCTCACACAAACCAACCTGTCTTTATTTATCATTATCAAATACAACAACAACAAGACATAGGGCCACAATATTAGAAAGGAAGCTTAAAACGGTGTCACTTTCAAAATAAGAGCCCGAGCTGTTATTTGCATCGTGTTTTAGGTTCTGTGCAGATTCTGTGCCACTTGTTTTGCAGATGTTTGGTCATAAACTGAAACTTTATATGATACTGGACAACCGTCGCCCTCTGGTGGATGTCTACTGTATGTGTCATAAGCTCCGCCCACTCCATGTTAGCAGATGGGAACCAAACCGAAACACCAAAGTAGCGTCAAATAAATGTTTCTAGAGGCTGAAAATGGAGGTTCATCGACCTTCTATATAAAGTTATTGGTCATAAACTACTGATACTGATGGTGGAGGCGGAGAAAAAGCAAAAATAATCATCTGGGCACCAATGATGCACAAAATGTCATGGAAACCAATCTAATAACACTTTATTAAGTCTAAACTAAACTAAGCTGATATTGACGTCTGTAGAGTCATGAAGTATTTTAGAGCAGTGTGAAGATACATCAGTTACAACGGAGGCTTTTTAACAACTAACAGCACTTCAGACGAGATCTCGCGTCGTAAAAACCAACGTCGTCATGAAGCTTCACGACCAAACGTCAGCAAATTGCAACAAAGACATTTCTTTCTCTTTCGCTTTGTCTCAAAGTTTTCAAACACGTCTAAATAACCGACCACGTCCGCTTGTGAGAAAACTCCAAACTTGCACATTTCTCACTGCACCATTAGTGAGATCTTTTACTTTAGTGGGTCTTTTTTTTTGTTGTTGTTGTTTGCTGTTGTTTCGATATCAGACATCAGACGTGTCTACGTTGTTCTTCTTCTTGCCTCGCCTGTCAACAAACGAACAAACAAGCGGCATAGTTAAGTTTTTAAAACTAGACTAGCTGACAGGCAGCAACTGGGACGACAGCAGCAACTTCCTGGATGGGCCTTGGATATTTAAAAGGAAATACTGTGGAGAGCTGGTACCTAGCAGCCTGTGAAGCACTAAGCGCTGTGTTGTATTCATTAGTGGGTCATTTTGTGCAGCCTGTGGCTGGCGGCCAGTGACAGGTTGGTGACAAGGCTTTCATCACCATCATGGACACGCATCGAGGCCTCGAATCGCCGTATGTCCCGACCCGCTTGTGTCGCATGTATGTATGCGTGTGTGTGTGTATGTGTGTTGTGTGTTGTGCAGCCCAGATCTGTCCCAGCAGTCGCGCTGCCTCTCAGCTGTGACTTGGTAGCGAATCCTGAGCCAGACGTGATAAATATTCCATCTGCTGAGAGGCCGTTTCCCTCCCCTGATCCCCTGCAGAATGAGCCATGAAAAGACCAACCTGTCTGTCTGTGTGTGTGTGTGTGTCTTTAAGCTAAGTCAATCTATCTTGTCTATCTGCTCTTCTGGGTGCGGTCTGTCCCCTCTATCTGTCTGTCTTCTCGTCTATAAACCCGCTCCCTTGTTTTGTTTTCTATCCTGAGGTACAGCTGCTCTGTCTGAATACACCATGAACCGGGTACTCACATATTTACCCACGTCTCACACTTCTTTGCTTCGTTTCTTTTTTTTTAATTTATTTTTTATTACGCAGCACTTTTTTAAAGGGAAGCGTCAATATTTATTTATTACCTCCACGTTCTCACTCCACGGTGATGTTGACTCTTCGTGTCCTTTTCCTCTTGATTATTTGTCGATCGGCTAATTCAAACCCGTTGAAAGTCATCACCACGTTCCCCGTGTCCGCTCTGCCCATACAGTGTCCATCGTGTCTTATCGCTTCGTCTGTTGCATTTTGTTTCCGTGGTATATTTTTTGGAAAAGTGCCCAAGCAGCCACTGATGAAATCTGCAGGTGGAACTTATATATATATAAAAACAGCAGGTCCCCCCAGGAGAATCAGCTCCAACGTCATGCACATCTTATCATTTCGCTGTACTGAGACAAAGCAGGACATGCAGCGAGCCCCGAGGGACGCAGTATTCCTCCGAGGCGAGTGACCTTCACTGCTCCCACTGCGAATCCTTACACTTATCTGGCACAGGCCCGAGCTAAGACAGTGACTTTTATTCAAACTTTCATGATTTTCTAAGGCTCAGACTAAGGAGTCCTCATACTACGGGAGAAATGTAAGACTAAAAATGGCTGAGATCTGAGTCACTGAGCTGTGGACTGGGATGGGGGTGACGAGTTGATCCAGCAGTTCAGGCTGAAAGGATAATAATAGGTGAGTCTATGATCTTTGAGGTTAATTGGGTTTCACTTGATCAGTTTTACGGCGAGGACATCTTTATAAAATCTGACAGCGAGTCTTTTACAAAGGTACAATAGGTTGATTCCCACTGTCCCAGGACAAAGATGTCTGAATGATATCGGTGGGGAGTTATGAATGGTAGCAGTGATGCTGCAGGGTGGTACATCGATCCAAACACGGTGTAGCTGCTGTTCATTATTGTTACTATAAGAAAAACATCATTACAGGACAAATTTGGCCCAGTTTTGGAAACGTTTCAGAAGGATGTACGGCCTCTATATGGTCCAAATTAGAGGTGTGAAATAAATCCAAAACATCAACATAACTGCTCTGAAACGATCCAACATCACCACAGTCAAAACTAAAGTCTAGTGTGTTAAACCATAACTATGACATAGTCAAACCAAAGACCTTCACCTGTTTCCTCTGAGACTGAATGAATCCAACAATGACAAACGTTATTAGATTACAACCATTATCTTTGATATCTGGGATAAAATCTCTTTATACAAATGTTTAAAATCTGCACTAAAAACATTAGTGATTTAACACCAAAGAACAACACTAGAGCTTCAGTGCTTCAGTGCAGTATGACGACTTTACCTTCAAGGAAGTAAACAAGTGATAGATCAGTTTGATGATCAATAAGTGCTCCAGAGCAGACTAGGTGGTGCTAGTTAGGGATGTCAGGGTGTTAGAGGAGAAGATCTGATGTGAGAGGAGATACATCTTTAAGAGACTGTTGAAGACAGAGAAGGTCGACCCTGCTCTGATAACATCAACACCTTGAATAAGAACAGCCTGGGAGATTTATGTGCAAGACGGAGGCTGATTGGAGGTTTTGTCTGAGGTGGCGTCGATTATTTTTTCTCAGATATTAAAGTCATTACAGACCCAATTTTGGTAAAGTTTCAGAAGGATGCACAGCCTCTGTATGGTCCAAATTAGAGGTGCGAAAGAAAAAATGATGCCAAAACTCACCAAAAACCAACTATAAAACCCCAAAACATCAACATAACTGCCCCAAAAAGAGTCCAACATCCACCACAGTCAAGACTAAAGTCTTTACTTTTTAAGTAGTGTGGTTAAACCGTAACTATGACATAGTCAAACCAAAGACCTTTATAATGTACTACTAATCTACTACTACTGAGTTTCCTCTTTTAACGTGATCTACTACAACACACAGTTAGAAATTGAATTACCAACACAACAAAGCTGATATGTGCATACATGTGGTGAGTAGTTAGAGTAAATCACTTGACGATAAATAGAACAGAAATAAAATGCTGCACTCGTATGTTTCCACTCTGGATTCACTCAGTTACAAGACAACAGCAGCGTAGACGCTTCCACCTCATTTATGTCATCTTCTGCCTTTTTAGGCATTTGCTAATTTCATTATAAATGAAGGTAAATGTGTTTTTGTCCTGTTGTTTTAGCCCCTAAGACTACACATCCAACTCTACATAAAGACATCACCACGCATGAGTGACTTGCTCAATTTCAACAGTGGGAGAGCAATTGCTTAATGCACTCGGTGCCTCTGGGAGGTCTGGTGGCTTAGATTGCCTCAGAGCCGGTTACAAGACAACAAAAGGTTTTTCCTAACAAGAGTGCGTCTTTAATTATTCAAAAATGACAAATAAGCACTCGTTGGCGCCCACCGTTCTCTGAAACCTCCACAAAAGACACAATGGAGACGTCATTAAATTTTAAATTCACTGTGACGTTGTTACTCCGTCGCTCTGAGCCGGTTTCATAATATCGATGTCTCTGGTTCTGTCCGAGTGTGTGTGTGTGTTAGCCTCCATTAAAACAATGGTCGTGTATGTGTGGCGCTCCGGCAGCTGTATAACCGTAAAAAGTAACCGAAAGATCCGCTTTTACCTTTTCAACCAAGTCCTCTTATGTCTGAATAACACAGAGGTTGCTCATGTTGGAATAATATCAAAATATTTTGGTCACATTTCAAAGCTACAGACATATTTTCTAGAATTATTGGTCTTTTTCCTTCCTTTTTTATTTTATTTTGTGGTTTTGTGTCTTTTCGAGTCCTCACAGCTGGATTGGAGTCCAACAGGAGACAAGATGTTCTTCAATTTCAATCACCATCCAGTAAAAACCAGTTCGACGCACTATTTTCATCCATTTTTCAAACCAAGTATTTTATTTTCATGACGGGCAACAAAGGTCACCAGACAATCTCAAGCCACAGTCGGACTAAAAAAAAAAAAAAAACAACTCAGAGGAACAGAAAAATCTTCGGTCCACAACATCCTGACATCATTCACTCCAACAACACCCAGCATCTCACATATGAACGATACATCCACCACAGCAAATGACGCAATCACTGCCTCAGTCCATATTTCAGACTCTAAACTTGAGGATACTTTACTTTGTCAGACAAACTGCTTCAACGACCTCGTGTAGATCAAGATTTGTCTTTGAGTGCGATGTAAACAAATTAGTGTACGTGCTGAAAGACTTAACAGAGAAATGTTCCCCATTGGGTGGCGGTTATCTGTTTTGTGTCTGTTGCGATTGTAAAAGCTGTGAAAAAAACCAATTTCCTGCGAGACTATAAAGACAATAGCCTATCTATTTCTATATATCTATCACCTGTGAGGAAGTTCTTACTCTGAGACACAATTTTGGAAGGTTTTTGGTTTTTGGTCAGTTCTGGAACAGAAATCATTTGGAAGGAGAATATGAGCAGATGGAAGTTATATTCAACTGAAATAATAGTAGTATGAATATGATTGGTCATTGATTGATCGTGTTTCACTTAAAGTGATAGTCCAGAGTACCAGGGTCTATTTCACCATGAATACATTGAAAGTAAATGGGGCAGTCAGCCAAACGTATCTAAATTGTCATTTTTTAACCACTAATAAAGCTCAAAATATCACTTCACTTCAGCAGTAGCATGAATAGGGTCCCTACACATAAACTGAAGTACTGATAACTTAGTAAGTGAACCCAGAGTTTATTAAAAACACTGTTTTACAAGACTTACCCAACGTCTGGTTTTATAACAACTGCTGATGAAGGTTGTTCCACATCAGCAGATTCATCATTTTTCATGACAAATCTGCACCTTGTTGTTATGAGAGTTTTTAATAAACTCTTGGTAAACTTACTAAGTTATCCATATTTTGTTGTATTTATAAAAAATGACAATTTAGATATGTTTGGCTGACTGCCCCATTTACTTTCATTGTTAACTATTTGGTTGTGAAAACAAAAGACGGTAAAACTGGATATTACTTCAACCAACGTAAAATATCTGTTGAGGGGGAGTTTGACTCGTATGACTGCGTTATGAGCTTTATCCACATCAGCAGATTCATCACTTTTCTGAACAACAGGCCGATGTGTCCGTGAACAGCGAGGAAATTGAGGAATTTGCTGATCTGAATCACACTTCATCGCCAGGGAAGTCACTAACATAGCACCAATTTGTGCTTCCAACAGACTTTAAACAGTAGAATATCGATTTAAACGTTAAGAGTTCACCTTTAACGGCAAAACTCAATAAACCCATAAAGAATTGTAATAACTTTCCACTGTTGTGCACAGCTTTTGTGTATTTTCATAAACTCTACTTGTTATTTCTAGTTGACGCCATATTTGCATATTTTTCATAAACACCTTCACAGTTTAACGACTCGCCTTCGATGCTGAAGTAGGAAAAGACCTCCCTGTTTAATATTGATACGTATTAGTCACAATCTGTCCACCAAGCTTAATCATGCGGTCGGTTTCAAATGTTTACGTTGGCAGCTTTAATGACGTGGGGGGGGGTCATGAGCTCACGCCTAACGCTTTGTTCAATACGGTGACTGATGGAGCACCGGATTGTTTGGTCGGCGACTGCAACCGTGATTAAACGTGTATCAAAGTTGGCAGAGATCAACAGAAGAGGTTTGCATAAATACGACATTCAGCACCACCACCACCACCGCCCCTCCTCCATTGGCCTCTGGTGCCTTTGTAGGTGGACATGTGTGTGGGCAGAGAGGACGCTCATTACCATATTCGCTTCACGTATTTAGAACAAGAGGTGGCATCCGTGAACCTGTCACTGGGTCTTAATCGCGCCTAGAAAGCACACACACACACACACACACACCGACACGCATGCCAACACAAAACACACACACGACAGTCACAGTGCAAATGCATCACAAGATCTCACACACACACACACACATCTCCACCACACTCACTCACATTCACATCTCTACATTAGAGCTCTCAAGTGTGCTGTTTGATAAATCTCCCCCTTAAGTCTATTATCCATGGAATACTCTGGTGGCACGGGGGGGAAAAAAAGCAGCTTTGAAGTCTGCCAACCCCTTCTTCTTCTTCTTCTTCCTGCTTATTCTTCAGTATAAAAAAACACAGACGACGCTCTGCAAAAAAAAATAAATAAATAAAAAAACTCAGCTGCCTACTCGCCTCCGATGATGCACAATATTCTGCTTTTTTATTTCCAAAGTGCCAGATATGCGTTTTGGAAAATCATTCGGAGGCATGTTATCTACTGGTGTAAAGAGAAAAAAAAAAAAACATAATTTGCTCTACTTGTTCACTAACAGTCACTTCTGTAGGAGTGGGTGTTATCTTCTTTCCTTATTGTAGTTGGAAGGAGGCCGTCTCATTTTACTGCAGGCTGCATATACAAGTGTGATCATTACAGCTTGATCAGATATTTTCACCTAAAACATAGAATAGAAATAGAGCTGAAGTGTTTTATCTCAACATGAACGAGCTGGCGTTGTAAAATATAATGTAATATTGATATCATGTTAATAATACAGGTAGAGGTGGTTTTATAACTGCTACTGCACCACCTTTGTTTTCCTTGCTGCCTCGGAGAACACAGCTCTTTTTCTTTTAGTTTAAGTTTCCAAAAATTACCCTGTGTTATTCCACCGTCGACCATTTTCCCCCAACCCCCGGAGGGAGGGGGAGGGTGTTAGTGGTGGTGGGGGAGTTACCAATAGCTGCTGAGGAAGACAAAAAAACCTTGTCCTCTTTCTGTTTGGTTGCAGGGGCAGATGTACTGACTCTTTGTGCTACAAATCGAACCATCATTTTTTTTTTTTTTCCTGTAAAAATTCAGCTCAGTTGCAGCCAGAAGGGAACCAGAAACTAACAAAAAAATCTTCCTGCCGTTACACATCACACCCAGACAGAAGGTATTAGTTCTGGTGTGCTTGTGTGGCTCCATGTTTAATGTGAGGTGGAGATTACCTCCTCTTCTGCTACGTAGCCAAGATGGCGTCATCGAGGGTGAGAAGTGTCCGTCGTTACTCACTCAACTTTTTAACTGTGATGAGTGAAACCATCTGGGTGTTAACTAGTCAGTGTGAACACACTTATGCCATTAAAATACTTAGTATGAGTATGTTAGTATGCGATTTGAGAACACGGCTTTTGCTTTTCCACAGAAAGAAACGGAGGAGAGATGATTTTGGTGTCTTAGCTTATTAGCTAACACTGCTAACGTCACATCTCCGCTAATGTAGCACTGATTTGTTTCATTCTTTATCAACTAAGACTCTAACAGTAGGATATAGGTTCAAATTTTACCAAATTTCACCTTTAACCATCTTCGCCTTTACACAAAAACTGTGCGAGGATGTTACGAGTTGCACGGCGGTAAAAGCGTTTTATTGCTTCGGTGTTTTCAGACGGCCTTGTTCCCAGACATCGCCTCACTGATGCTCGAGCACACATGGTCACAGTGTGTAAAAACACGCCGCTGATCTCAACACGAGCGCAAATTGTGACAAACGGCGCTGGCCGGTGTGAGTATTGATTGCAGGTTGTGAAGGCGGCAGGCGAGCGATGACAGGTGAGGTCACAGGGACCTTGGCCACGGTCCTATGATGATACTGGTCAGTGAGACAGAGACGGAGAGAGACGCTTCATATAACTTCAAGGAGAGAGGGACAGTAGCCCATGAAGGTGCCTGAGGATGTTTATATTCCTCTATTACAAGCAGTGGTTAAATAAAAACCAATCAGAGGTGAAGTCACCAGACGTTTTACTGAAAAAAATACATCAATAAAAGTGTGAGAAATTGATTCTTTCTTCAAAAATATGAAGCTTTCTGGTCCTTTCATCCACATGTGACGGTTTTCATAGGTGGATAACCGCTGAGCCAGTTGTTCACTGAGCAATTTAAAGACCGTGACAAGTGGTTAAAAGCTCATCGCTCCGTATAAGAAGCTAAAAAAAAAAAAGGCTTTCTGGGGCCTTTAAAAAAAACTCTATGGATATTTAACAGCATAAAGCTTCAAACCGGAGGGAGAAAAACAAATAAACAAACACAAAACAAGTTGTTGAAAGTCACTAAGTCACTATGGATGACGTTTATAAAAAGTAGATTTGAATCTGGTTTAAATCCACTATTTTATCTTTTCAGAGTGGGATGGTGGTTTGTGACATTGACTGGGTTTTATGTTTTACTGATAATGAGCGTTGTTCTGTGTGTGTGTGTGTGTGTGTGTGAATTAAAGCTGCAGAGCAGAACCAAACTCTATCCATCTATCTACGGTTCAAACTTTCTCATAAATAGCACACTACGTCCAATAAACAGCAGAAGAAGAAACAAAATGGAAGACGTTTTAATTATCTATCTATCTACCTGTTTGTTTTTATTTCGATTTGTTAAATACAACAGAAGAAGACATTAGAAGGAAATTATGACTTTCAATCAGTTGTGGGACCAAAAAGCAACAACTCACTCATAAATCAGTATGTTACTCCACAGGACAAGAGGGAGGATGAGACATCACAGGTCCTGTATTCATATGAAATACAAATCTGGAGGGGAATTATTAGAGTGACAGGCTAGAAATATATATATATATATATATATATATATATATATATAAATATATAAAGGACAAATTGAGAGAAAGGTCACAAAGGGAGAAAGTGAGGAAGAGAGAGTTGGACAAAGAAGCACAATGGGCGGAGGGGAGTAAAGGTGAAAGGAGGAGTGATAGCGCCAAGGCTTAATTACAGGTCCGTCCCCTGTTCTCCAGGTCAGAGCATGATTCACAGCCAATAGACGAGCAGCCGTGTGTGTGTGCGTGTGTGGTTGTAGGACGAGGTGGGCAGCCGGCCACCAGCTGCACAGAAAGTCCATAACCTTATCACTGCTCGGAGGGTCAAAGATATGGACTCAAACTACTGTAAATAATACCCTCATTGTGAGGGGACAGAGCGAGGAGAGGCGGTCTGGAAGGAAAAAGAAATAAAGATGGACAGAGAGGTCAAAAGACAGAAAGGGCAGCAGAAAGAGGAAAAGTTAGAGAAGTTATGAAGTTAGGAGTAAACACAACTTTATATCTAAGAGGACAAATGGTGTTTGAGATTTATTTATGTGAGAAATTCAAACTCCTGGCTGCATCTTTAAGGTGCGACACGCTCAGTTATAATAAGTACGGAAGTCGTCGTCGTGCTTAACGATTCAGCGAAGCCAGTTTCAGTCGTGTTCTTTTTTTTTTTGTGTGTTTATTTCGCCATCTGCTTCTTGATTTTCTTGGACCAGTGGGCGACGACCCACCGTGTGTTTAGATGCAGCTGTGCCAACAGGAACCGTACAGATGGTTTGCTATGATTTTCTTAAATGTCATGTAAAAACTAAAATCCAATTTTCTATAATAAGAGAAGAGGATTGAGGGAGAGAAAAAAAAAAATGTGATTTCCCCAGCTAAGTTTCTTCAGGAGGAAAGTCAATTTTCTTGCCATACGACCGTAACGAGGTTTCACACAGAGAGGAGGGACCCTCCACTCCAACCAGATTAACTGACACTTGGTGAAAACGAGGAACAAAGTGAAGTTTGGATGGGAGGGAAATCTGATTATATCCCTGCTACATGTTTATTCATATTTACAGTAAACAGCATTTATGTCCAACTTTTTTGTTCTGATGCTGGAGCTGACTGAGTAAACGTTGAGTAAATGTTCAATAAATTCAACTTGACCGTCTCCGTCAGGACTGGGTGAGTGAAAACCATTTTCACAGATAGTCAGTGATGGTCCCTCCCAGGCTTGAGTCCAGGACTCAGACTTGAGTCTAACACTAAACCTCGGACTTGAGGTTCAGTGGTCCAATTATTGACCCACTCGATTAAACTAAAATAAAACTATTCACCCAATTATTCAACTCCAAAACATATAGATTTTATCTTATATCATGTCCACTAAACCTCTAAAGGTGAAGCTATATGATGCTAAGATGTTAGCGTCAGATCCTTTAAGTTAAGTCAATTAGATTGAGATCTGGATAAAAGTCAACACCTTCAACTTGTTACTGAACAAGTGTGAATATTGTTTCCATTAAGTAGAAGTTCTCCAACAATATTTAGATCAACATGAACGTCAGGACCTAATGTTTCCCAACACATGTTTGTACTTCCCATAGTACAACCTCCCATCATGCCACCGCAGATAGTAAAATCATTATGAGACAAATTTGGTCCAATTTTGTCAAAGTTTCAGAAGGATGTACGACCTCTATATGAACCAAATAAGAATAAAAACAAAATGACGCCAAAACTCACCCAAAAGCAACGACTGAACTCTAAAACATCGACATAAAAGATCCAACATCCACCACAGTCAAGACTAAAGTCTTCACCTTGTTGACCTTTACTTTTTAACTAGTGTGTTAAACCATAACTATGACATAGTCAAACCAAAGACCTTCACCTGCTTCCTCTGAGACTGAATGAATCCAACAATGACAAACGTCTGTTACACTACAACCACAATCTTTGACATCTGGGTGGTAACTTTCTATTACTTCTCTCTGAGTTGTCCTTCCTGTGCTATGTTGCCAAAAATGCAACCGCTTCACAATAAACGACAAACAAACCACGGCAAGACAAGGATTTGTTGACCAACTGTTGACTTTCTGGCTTTATTGCAGTTGTTGGTGCTTTTTTATGTGAAGAAGTGCACACGTTTTCAGTTTAAACAAACTATATCTACACCACATCAACTGTAGAGAAAGTGAGTCAGGTTTAGAGATCACGTCACCTCGGAAAAGATGAGCAATAGAGGGTTGTGTAGTATAATCACACTGTAATATGGAAGAGAAATGTACACAAGCTGAGAGACAGCGATAGGAGGATGATTAAAGTGCTTGACCTTGGACACGCTGAGAGAAAACTCTGATCAACAATGGCCGAGATAGAAAGAGTGAATCAAACGTTAAACGCAGACGTAAATATGCTCTGTATGGTGTCGTTTCATAACTCTCAACTCAGAGATGAATGCAGAGACAGAAGAAGCTAATGCAACTTTTACAATAAATACCGCAGGACGTTTGGGGAGCGAGGTGAAGAGGAAAATGCTGCAGTGTGCAGAGAGACACAGGGAGCTTATGTTTCCACAGCAGAAGCTCTGGTCATGTCTACCTGCTCATGGGAGGGGTAATCCCCATCATGAAACGCACGCTGTGAAAGCTATAAGCTCCACGGCTCCATCCCTCGTCCTCTAGATGACTCAATTTGCCGCCATCTGACAAGCACATTTAGAAAGCTCGCTCGATCATGACAGCCCGAATCTCGGCTCGTCAGAGTCCGTCATTCCACTCTGTCTTTTTCTTTTTTTTTTCTGGCACTTCAATACTTCCACTGTATTTTAAACGTCTTCTGTATTCCCTCCAATGCGGTGACTTGGTCATTAGAAGATGAATAATGTCCGTCACGTGAATCTGTGTGTATGAACTGGCAGGAGATCAGACACTGATGGTTTTGAAGCATAAAATATGAAGATATTTCTGGGCATTGGTGTCGTAAAGTATCTACGTTGATCCACCTAATATTGACTAGATCCCCTTAGACTCCACTAGACCACTAGACATCCATCATCCACCCATCCATCTATCATCCATCCATCTATCATCCATCCATCTATCATCCATCCATCCATCTATCATCCATCTATCATCCATCTAACATCCATCCATCTATCATCCATCCATCCATCTATCATCCATCCATCATCCACCCATCCATCTATCATCCATCCATCTATCATCCATCTATCATCCATCTAACATCCACCCATCTATCATCCATCCATCTATCATCCATCTATCATCCATCTATCATCCATCTAACATCCATCCATCTATCATCCACCCATCTATCATCCATCCATCATCCATCTAACATCCATCCATCCCTCCATCAGTCCATTCATTCATCCATCATCCATCTATTTATCCTCCATCCACCCACTCATCCCTCCATCAATCCATCCATCTCTTTCATTCATCTATCTATCATCTATCTATCATCCACCCATCTATCCATCCATCCATCATCCATCCATCCATCCATCATCCATCTATCCATCCATCCATCATCCATCCATCCATCATCCATCTATCCATCCATCCATCATCCATCCATCCATCCATCCATCATCCATCCATCCATCCATCCATCATCCATCTATTCATCCATCCATCCATCCATCATCCATCTATTCATCCATCCATCCATCCATCATCCATCTATCCATCCATCCATCATCCATCCATCCATCATCCATCCATCCATCCATCCATCCATCCATCCATCCATCCATCCATCATCTATTCATCCATCATCCATCTATTCTCCATCCATCCATCCCTCAGATCAGGTCGCCTTCATTGCTCCATGGTCAAGTTCTGATGCTCATATCCTCATTGTAGGTGGTGTGGTGGACATTTTTCTATCAGAACCAGCATTAACATTTCCATCAGTTTGAACTACATCAGCTCATCTAGTCAGACCACACAGACCAGTCTCTCCTTCCCACACACCTTCCCTTTTCGCCTCGGCAGCTCACGACCCCGTTGTCGGTTCACAATTTAACTTGTAGAATAACTTTCGGTTGACACTGACCACCGCAGATAAGAATCATCCCACAAAAGCTGCCGTTTTTCGGAGCTGCTCTGACCCAGTCATCTAGCTATTAAAACTGCCCATATGTTTACACTGCTCCTTTTTTTTTCCTGCTTTGAGGACAAAATGTTCACTTGCTGCCTGATACATATCTCTGGCTTTAAATCTCTGCTTCAGCTCTTCATGTGGGCAGCGAGCACAACCTCTGTGAGATACCAGTGTGAAATTTAATCAACAAATCTCACATTTCCAGTTTGATCACTCAATTAATCATCTTCTTTATTATTTTTTTATTCCGCTAAAAGGTCAGGCTGTTTTAACAAACACAATCGCGATAAATTCAATAAACTACAGCGAGCGAGTTAAAATCACTTCCGACACTTCACTTCACAGAGCTCGTTGGAGAACACGCGCTGCTGGTTGGTTTGCTTGTTTGTTTGTTTGTTTGCTTGGCGAATGATTAAATTATACTTGCAAAACAACGACAGAAGAGGTAAAAAAAAAAAAAAACTCCAGAAGCAGGACGGCTGTTTCATGTTGTGTTATCTTAATTAAAATGAGGTCATTAGAGGAGAATACTTCTGCTGAATATGTGACGCTTCAGACATGATTATCTCTCTCTCGCTCTCTCCGGTGTGAGTGGATCTAGTGGTTTTATATCAAATAAAAACAAGTTTTTTTTGGTGGATTTACTCCCTACTGTTCTTGCACAAAGGTGCAACAACCCACAGTGGTTAGTTCTTCTGCCAAAAAACATGCTGATTGAAAGTTTCCCTGAGAAAAAATAGGGAAAAAGGACATGTTTGTTTCCTTGTTAGCAAACCTGCACCATGACGTCGGACACAAGACCATGAACAAGTCTGACAATCACAAAAAAAAAAAAAAATCAGAGTTTTTGTTGCAGTTCTGAGATGTATGTGGTGGAGGAACGTGTGGGAGTAAAAACCAGTAGGTTGGACTTTTATTTTATTTTTCTAAAAAACACTTGTTTTCTGAAATAAACACATTATGTCATCGTGTTTTTATACAATCACGATCCAGACTCTCTGTTCAATTCATGTGACGAAAACGAAAGAAAAGGACAGGAAAGGAAAGGAAAGGAAAGGAAAGAAAAGGAAAGGAAAGGAAAGGAAAGGAAAGGAAAGGAAAGGAAAGAAAAGAAAAGGAAAGGAAAGGAAAGGGAAAGGAAAGGAAAGGAAAGGAAAGGAAAGCAGCAACAAAAATCAAGACATTGCACACAAAAGCAGGTGTCCTGTTAGTCTGATAATGAGAAGCCATTTTATAGCCGGTGTTGCGTTACATTACTTTTTTTTTTTTTTGGACGGTTGGTAATTCTCACTGTATCTTAATGTAGAGGTAGGACACAATCACATTTCTCCTTCCCTTTAACACTACACTTGGTTTCCAGTGTCCACAGGGAGACAAGCCACGACGAAATGGGACAAATTTGCATAGTCGACAAGATGGATACGCTATGTGGAGTTTTACAAAAGAAACAGGGAAACTGTAGCAGGAACTGTCACGGTTTAATATGAACGCCACATCTGGAATATGATAGAAATCATAGATATGTTACGTTGGTTGAAGTAATATTGAGTTTGACCGTCTTTTGTTTTCACAATGAAATAGTTAACAATGAAAGTAAATGGGGCAGTCAGCCAAACGTATATAAATTGTCATTTTTTATAAATAAAACAAAATACAGATAACTTAGTTAGTGTACCAAGAGTTTATTAAAAACTCTCATAACAACGGGTGATGAAGGGTGGTCCAGATGTGCAGATCTGTCATGAAAAATGATGAATCTGCTGATGTGGAACAACCTTCATCACCAGTTGTTATAAAACCAGACGTTGGGTAAGTCTTGTAAAACAGTGTTTTTAATAAACTCTGGGTTCACTTACTAAGTTATCAGTACTTCAGTTTATGTGTAGGGACCCTATTCATGCTACTGCTGAAGTGAAGTGATATTTTGAGCTTTATTAGTGGTTAAAAAATTACAATTTAGATACGTTTGGCTGACTGCCCCATTTACTTTCATTGTTAACTATTTGGTTGTGAAAACAAAAGACGGTCAAACTGGATATTACTTCATCCAACGTAAAATATCTTGAGGGGGAGTTTGACTCGTATTACTCTTACTCTTAAAAGACACGCTACCGTTACACAAAACCAAGTGCTTGTACAAATTCTAGCGGAGGTGGATGAAACGGGACGAGGCCGTAGTCTCTGTCTGTATTTATACAGCTGTGTGTGTGTGATAATCTTGAACAAACATGATCACGTGTGACGGAGCATCTGTAGCATGAAATAAGCAATAAAACAGCAGCGCCACATGGCTTTACGTGGATACGACTGGATGTTTAGCAGTCAGCTGGTGGCCACACAGCTGGTGAATGAGACAGTGATTATAAAGAACGAATACTAGAGCTGCTGCCAATTAGTTATTATACACACGACCTCAAACACTAAGCGTGAGCTCGGGGGCTGATATTAAACACGTCAATGGACCAGCAGCTCCAATAATGTGATTGTACAACTTTTACTTTATTCTCAAGTGAAGAAACTCGGGATGCAGCAAGTTCACAAGACTAGTTCACCGGTGGATGTCACGGCAGGTAAATCACTCACTAAAGTGGTGGGAGATGAGTCGGTAGGTTGAAGGGAAAATGTGGATACAAGAGAAGACAAATTACAACATTTTGTCAGAGAGTAATTTCCCGGAATCCCCGGAAAAATCACAGATGATTTTTTAACGGCGTAGGAGTGCGCGAGGGGTAATTTTACGGTAACGGCTTTGATTAAGGACACCTTGGCAGCCCTTGAGGGGAAAGTAGAGAGTTTCTAATTTACACTCTCTCCCTAACACCACCACCCCCCTCATCCACGGTTGCCCACGGAGTCGAACTGGCAAACTTATAATCACTAAGACTCTCACTTCTGCAACCCGTAAGGCGGCTGCTGCTGCTCACTATACGTTTTGTGAATCCATTTTTGAAGCTGACACAATTTTTTCGTTCCCCCTTGAAGGCCTTTAAAGTAGCACTGACAGGGCTCCAATGACATTTTTCCAATCAATTATATTAAAGGGGACATGGAAGGCGTGTTTTTAATATTATAAACTGATCTTTGATGTCTCTAAATAGTTTATGTGATATTAGTTGAGATGAAAAAAGTTTCAGGATCCTAAATGACCTAATGCAACCTCATAAAATACCACTTTAATGAAACGCTCATGAATATTCAAATGAGCTGTGCTCTGATTGGTTGTTTTCAGCGAAGGTCTCAAAGAAGGTTTCCTTGACTTTATTTATTTTGCAGCTGTCGGCAAAATAAAAGGTTGAAACAAAAACAAAAGGTTAAAAGTAGAAAACGGCGTCACGCTAGCGAGGTGCGTTCAGGAGCCGTCGGAAAACACACGAATAAACGTGTTACGGTATGTAACATTAGCTGTAACATCGTTAGCTAGTGTTGTTACACTTCAGCCTAGACTAGACACTAACACAACTTTATCTCATCTTTGATCAGATGAAATAAAACTTTATTCGTCCCACAGCGGTGGAAATTTGAGGGATTTGAACCCTCAACCTCCGGAGAGACAATACCTCTTGTTAAAGTGGGCGGGGCTATTCATATTTTGTGGGTGTGTCTAAACTATGACGTCATAACTGAGTTGTTCCCAGAACAGCCTGTTTTATCTTGACTGTTTCTAGTTTTTTTTTATGAATTTATGAATTTTATGAATTTGTCATAGAGGGATCAAACCTCACGTGGTTTTAAACAAGCAGCTACGTGGTGGGAATGAAGAAAAAATAAAATAAATCAAATAGTGGTAGATAGCGATAAATATAAGAGAAGGTGAAGATTAATGCCCGGAGGCGTTATTGTCAATGTGTTTGATGATGCTGACAGACATAATAGAGCTCTACAAGAAAAGCCTCAGCGGAGACACGGCTATTCTGAAGACCAAAAAGTAAAAGACGAAAGCAAGAAATAACCGCTTGACAAAAAACTCCACAGAGAGCTAAAAAAAAAAAAAAAAAAACCTGTTAAAGCGTTACTGCAGTCGACCGAGGGAGAGAAAACAGACGCTCACTTCTCTTAATCTGAGACTTCCCAGTTTTGTTTCCCTGAGATCCTTCTGCCCCCCAGAGTTTAAACAGGAAAAAAACAGTAGAAGAAGAAAAAATAAATAAATAAAAGCAGTCGAATGCTGAATGAGGAGGTGAGAAGGTGCGGATGAGGTCCCTCCCTCCCTCAGAACTGAGATCTCACCTTGAAAAGGCATCAACCTTCTTGATCAATCTTTCATCGCAGTCTCCCGGTACCCGGCCTCTCACCCTCCCTCCTCACCTCCTCCTCCTCCATCGCTCTGTGGTATTATGGACCTGCTATTGAATCACTCAGATGCTGTGTTTACAGACGGGGGGCTTTGCCATTTTCGCTATCTGCCGCTCTCTCTCTCTGTAACAGCGTAGCAACAGATACTGTATCTTCCCGCTGGCTTCAACAATCCCAAGAAAAGCCATAAAAGCAAACACTGAACATCATGCATACAATGCTCTGCCTTCTCTTGTGTACATATATTTATACATTCTGAACACATATGCCAAAGTCTAAAAGCAAACCTCATAAAGTATTCAGTATTCAGTTTCGGTCGCGTGGGGCCTGAGTCAGTGAGCGCTGACAGCAACTTTAATGGGATGTGTTGTTTGAAATAAGTTCATTAATCTCGTCTACTTTCCCTCATCTCTCTTGTTCACCCCACGCGTCACCTTTTAATCCTTCTCTGAGTCAACTCTCTCATTTCATCCCATCCACTTTCTCTGCTTCTGTCTCTGTATTTCTAAGAGACAAGAGCATTAAGAAGCGAGAGCTGCCAGCGATATTTCTCAGAAGACCCCCCCCACTCCTCTTCTTCTGAGACAAGAAACACAACGTGACACTTATGTATCTTTTTTTTTTCCTGCATTTTTCAACAGCTGCCCACTCCACATACAGGACCTCAATCCGGCTCCGTCTAACTTAACTTACCGACTGTAATTTTTTTTTGTAAAAGCAGCTATTTTCAAACCAGGTGTCGATGATGATGATGATGTTTTTTTTTTGTTTTTTTTTCCTCCATTTGGAGGCGAAAGGGGGAATAAACAAAAGCAGCTGCTGCCGCTGTTCACCGTGTTTGCAAACATCGCTCGCTGTTAATGAAAGACTCTGAGCAAAGAGACGGAGGGAAACTGTGGCGGCGACAGGTAACGTCTATTTGATGAGGCGGACGGCGACCAAGTCACACACGGGATGTTATTACGTTAAGAAGCACTAAACGTGGGTTTATGGAAATGAAAGAAGCTAAAAATATGAATGTTTTTTCCTTGTTGACGTCACGTGTAGAGTATGATTAACATCAAATCAAATCATATGGATTCGTCCATTAATTGATGGTGTGAGCCAATCCCATTACTCCACCTCTTCCCCGACTCCTCATCCACTGAAACAAAGTGTTGAGGTGAAAACGTTCCTCTACTTTACCGTCTCACGTCATCAGAAGTCGCTGCTGGTCTCCATGACGACCGGATGACGACAAACAAACAAAGATGGCGTCCACAGACTCGTTTCGTGTCCATCAAGTCGGCGACGGATTAAAAACTGACAAGATGTTTATTTATATTAATGTGACGTTTCATCAGAGAAGATCCTGTTAGCGATTGCTAAGCTAATGCTAATGTTAATGAACGTTATTGATTAGTTAACTTATTAAGTTAGCTTAATAATTTAAATGTGGTTAAATGCGTCTTTATCCTGGTGCATGCTGGTCCTGAAACAGCATCATTTGGAGGTTGTGACCTCTCACCCTTCATCTAGACGAGAGTCGAGATACACAGACCTTCTGCTAACATGAACGCGCTAAAGAGAGAGGGTAAGGCTAAGGGGTAGAAATGGGATCGGACTTTTCCTCTCCTGAGTTTCATCTGGTAAACGTTACCGACAGAACCGATTCCATCTCACGACGGGGTAATTACAGCAAAACTTGCAGGAAACAAATCAGCATAGCCAGCAGTGAAATGTAGCGATTTAACAAACCAGGATATTAAAGCCAGCAGACCTGGCTGCAATAAAGTGGCACTAGAGGACAGAGGGAGATTATAGGGCTGAAGAACGGTTACCAGTTCATTGCTTTTTACGGAGCTATGTAGACATACACCATTACGTCGGGGTCATTACACAAAATGATTCAGATACGATCTAATATTGTCAATTAAAGAGACAGAGCATCTGTCCGCACGTGGCAGTCAGCTTTTAATATTCAAAAGGGAGACTCGACAAACGCTTGTTTGTTCATAACAGTTGGGTTTTCACTAACAGCCTCAGTTACGAACATATACGTGATTTTATTTTATTTTTTTGAGGGAGATGTCTCGGGCTTTCAGCCACTGGTCGGACAGCTGTGCAAAGCCCTAGTTCGCTGATACCTTCTCCACCTTTGCACAGATTTATGGCCACGCATCAGCGGGCTTAGTAACAAGGCTGACACAGGCTTCTAACAAGTCAGGAGACAAGCAAACAGATGAACCTGGCAGCTCCCGTCTCCAAAGAGGGCAAGCGAGGAAAGGGAGGGCGGGTTAGGGATAAATTGGAATCACCCAGCCAAGCGTAGCTGAACATGCTAGCTCATCTCAATGGGCCTTAATGACTGGATTGGAGCGGGGGGGATCAGTGACATGACTGTGGTTGGAGGATTTAGCAGAGGCGTCTAGGATAGAAAGATTGTGGTTGTAGTTTAACAGACGTTTGTCATTGTTGGATTCTTTTAGTCTCAGAAGAAGCAGGTGAAGGTCTTTGGTTTGACTATGTCATAGTTATGGTTTAACCACACTAGTTAAAAAGTAAAGATCAACAAAGTGAAGACTTGTCTCGACTGTGGTGGATGTTGGATCTTTTTGGAGCAGTTATATCAATGTTTTGGAGTTCAATCATTAGTTTTGGGTGAGTTTTGGCGTCATTTTGTTTTTATTCCAATTTGGACCATATATGGGCCAAACATCCTTCTGAAACTCTGATAAAATTGGGTCAAATTTGACCTGAAATGATTTTACTATCTTGGAAACAATACAGTCATTCTAATTGACCAACACCACCTCCAACAAAACCTCCAATCAATCTCATTTTTGCACAAAAAGTCCAGGTCGTTCTTATTCAAGGTTCCTTGATGTTGGAGCAAACCAAATGTTAGGTAAAGACTTTTGTCTGGACTGTAGTGGATGTTGGACTCTTTTTGTTATGTCTATGTTTTGGAGGGAGCCCAAGTCACGCTCCATCCGGTCGACCCACTTCATTCACCTCATAGCAGTGAATGAAGAGATAAAAATTATTGTCCGATCCACTTTGACTTCTACCCTGGATCGCACACATTTGTATCAGTGTCAAGACTATGTTTGTGGTGTAATTGTTGATTTATCTGCTTCTGAAAACTTGGTGTCCTTTTGTGTATAGAGTCCGTACATCTTTCCAAAACATTGCCAAAATTGGGTTAAAATTTGGCCCGTGATGATTTTTTTTTGCGATCTAGGATGGAGGGGTAATTTCTTTGATATCTGGGCTGAGTACGTACGTTTCACAAAGTCAAAGGTTAAAAGTAATCGCATTAGTTTACCAAAACTCTCAGGATCCTTCAGGAGAACAACCTGCTCTTATCATAACTCCACCTCAGATAAGCTGCTGCAAAATGTAGAAAAGAAAAAGTCCGGCGCTGAGAAGTTTACTTAAATAAAAATAACGTGTAGCTGCCGAGTCTTGTGACAGACTCATCGCCTGGAAAAAAAAACATCTCTATTAAACAGGATAGTTTCTCTTCATGGCACCGCAGTGAATGTGTGCGCTCTCGTTAACTATCCACTTTATTGCGTGAAATGGCTTAGTGATGTAAACAGTCTATGAAAACTGAAATTATGTTATTTTTCTGGCCCAGAATCAAATCCAGGCAGAGGCTTTCTGCCAGGGGAAACTATTTTTTTTTGCGGAGAAGCTAATTTTGACAGACAGCAGGAAGCAGCTGCTTGATGCCGGATATTTTTCAACTGCGAATGGAAACACTTTCATCGACTCAGTATCAGTAAAATGTTCTGCCAGTCAGTGACAGCAAAAAAAAACTCAAAAAAATGCATTTAGATGAACTGTCTTTACTTGTGTTTGTCTGATGTAGTTTGACTTTACTTGGGCGTAGTTTTAGTTGCTAGTTTTTTTTGGTTTCTTTAATGTGTTCAGAATCATTTCATCGACACAATCATGATCCGACTCGACGTTCTTCTGTCCTGGACGGACTAGCGTAGAAGTGAGGTGACAATTTCCCAATAGAAACAATATTTTGGTGTCTGGTTCTGGAAAATAAAAGCTAAAACCTGATCCTGAACTCCACTGCAACCAACTTCCACCATCCTCCAGTGGAGTGTGACTGAAGAAACAATTGTAGAAACACATTTGGAGCAGGACCAAGTTTATGTCCTATTCTTGGACTCTGTGATACAACAACAGAAAGGTGAATGAGATGTGAGGTTGATGTTCTGGGTCTCGCTACAGATCTACAACCAGTTGGATGAACCTGGTAAAACCTCCATGAAGCCAAGACCCCCAAGAGGCGTCTTGACCTGATGTTTGAACCAGTAGTTTAATGTTGCACGTTGGTACTTTTACTTAAGTAAAGTATTTCAGTAAATAGAAAGGAGAAAAGCTGATTAAAGCGTTACTCTGCAAATAAAACGTCTTTGTCTGCATATTTATATTCATATTCCTCATGGGGGTGGTATGGAAATGAAGTGAGGGAATCATGGAGCAAATATGTTACAAACAGATTACATCATAATGACATATTGTCTACTCCACAATGTGCAAATATTGCAAACATTTGTTTTCAAATAAGACACCGCGAGGCTCATATCACTGTGAGGTGATTAGAAGAAGAAAAAACTCATCACTAGATGCAAATATCATCAACCGGTGAATGGCTGGATGGTGGATTTATTATTTAGCTAATCAAGAGGAGAAGTGTAACAGTCAAGATGTGTGTTCTCATATTTCCATATGCTTTCTTTCTTCTACAAGTGTAGAAAGTCTCCCAGGGAGCCAAGGAAGGTTGTAAATATCCTCGATGCTGAGGCGTGTTGATTAACCATTTTTTTTTGGCAAAGTGTTGCATAATTCACAGTCCTAACAGCCAACTTTACAAATTGATAGTAGAGGAAACCGAAGCAATGTTATTGCTGTATGTGAATAAGTAATAATAATGGCACCGGAGGGTGACAGTGGCCGCAGACGCACCGAGGATCTCATTCATTCTGATTGTCACGACAAGCTGCGCTACAGCCTCAATAAAGCATTTGCTGCGCCTCATCATCTATCACGGCTCTGGCCCTGGCAGACTCTTGGCTCCATCGTCTGAGACCGGCCTCTTGGTCTCGTAATGTGTTTTGGGGGCTCCACAACACAGCTCCCCTAAGTGCCGGAGTACTGGTGCGCCATGTAAGTCCTTAAACGATATTGATGGCGCCTGAAACCTCATGAACCCAGTGAAGGCTGAATGACGCGGTGAAGAGGCTCCGTGGCTTTCATCCAATCTAGCGGGGTTATCAGGCGTCTTGTTCTGCAGCGTGAACACGTAACCCTGGGTTTGTTCAGGTTGTTGATCAGACGGGGGGGAGGAGGAGGTCGGAGCGGTGGTAGCTGACAAGCGTTGTGGGGAGAGGCCTTTCACTTTATACGCTGGGATGAAGCGATGATAGGCAATCTGCTGCGGCAGACCATCCAACCTCTACTTCACTTCCTCTCCTGTCTTTTACGGGCGGCTCTTGTCCATTACCTCACTCCGATACCATCAAGTACTATCTAAGTAAGTCAAGTGGGCTCTGACCTCAACGGTGATCTACTTATAATCCCAGTAAGGGGCTGCGAAAAAGTACCAGAGCTTTGAGCGATGAAAAAAAAAAAAAAACCCAAAAAAGCTGAATGAATGGGTGAAAATTTAATACCTCGCCATCTGGAGGATAGATGACGCGGAGGATTATCAAATAATTGAAATCTGGTAAAGGTCAGTGCCATCAGAGCAAGTGACCTTAGATCAATGGCCGAGGGGCCGGGTCACACTTCAGTAGCGAGGCCTGAAGCAGCGCGGGGCGAGGATCCAGGATCACATGAAAACAGGGAGGAGGAGGAGGAGGGAGGGCGATGATGGACGGAGTTAAAAGCAGCTAATTAAACCTGAAGATGAGACGGGCGGCGACCGATGGGGGAAACGGAGACGAGACGAGCCAGCGGTCGTCTGGAAAATACTTCCAATATTTTCCCTCCTCCCTCTTGTTCTTCAGTTTTCTCTTCTCTCTCTCGGTTCCTTTTCCCATTTGATCTCGCCATGGCCCAAAGTCACCGGACAGACGGCGGGTTTTTATATCTTATATTCACTGTTCCACATGAGGGAGCGTGTCTTTTAAGAAAACGTCTTCTCAAAATAAATGAGGCTCTCTGAAGGCGAACACACACGACGAAGCCCGACGTCGGCCGTCGCAGCAGGCATCATTAATTCGTTTTGAAGAGAAGAAATGTGTGTTTTTGCGTATCGAAGCGATGACGGGAGTTTTTCTCTACACTTTCTATTCAAAAGACCCAGTCAGATTAAGACAAGTGTAGGTGGCGACTGTCCTCCTCCACACCAGATTTTCTTTTGTGGCCTTTTTCTCTTTTTGTGTCATCTCTACTGAGAGAAGGAATAAGTGGTCGGTCGGTCGGTCGGTGGGTCGTAATGGATAACACGCGCCAGAGATGAAAATCATTTTAGCGGCGGTTGCCACCAGCAATAATTGGCCAGAGAAGCAGCTAAAGTCTTCGTTGAGTTATCAATATCTTTTGAGGAAAAAAAAAAAAAAAAAGCGATGCAAGTGGTCGGTTTCTAAATGAGCCGGCTGTCGTTACTCAATGAGCTTATAAAGAAAAAATCAATACCTCTGTTAACTGTCTATTGTACCAAATAAGAGACTGAGAAAAGGCCACGGTCGATATATATCGCCACTGTCACCATTTTTTTTTTTTTTAAACGCAGGCTTTGACTGTGATTGACTGGCACGCCGACATACACCCACCACCTAATTGGAATTTGCTCAGAGGAAGACAAAGAGAGGCAGCTCTCTTTGTCACTGACAGGATGCTGTGATGCCTGGGGAAATTGAATTCACATCGAGGGGGATTTAATTAGACCACTTTGTACCTTTCACTGCTGCTGAATCCTATTTACATTCTTCCTTGTGTTACTAAGCTTCCTTACCTTACTTATATTGGCTCAACTAATCTTCGGGTCTCGGTACGACGTGATCAGAGCAACAAGATCGATGTTTCCATCTTTATTCTGATACTTTTATTTAATCTTTCCCCAACACGGGACCGAGAGTCGAGCTCGGAAACTGACGGAAAGTCACGAGTTCAAACCGCAAACGCGACTCTGTGATCCCAACGGCCAAAATGTGAACATGCACCAGATAAAAACGACGGCAAAAGAAAAGCAACTAATTCCTTTATTACATTGTGCGGAGCATGTCAATCACAACGCTTGAAAATCCCTCTTTGAAATAAATCTAAAAGGGTGGTGGTGGTGGGGGTAAGAACTGTATTTAGATGTGGAACAAAAAGAGCTCGAAGGCAGGATTTAACAGCTTAGCTTAAAGAAAAGATGATCCACTGAGCAGAGATAGGAAAGGGTCGCCCCTGTCTTAGACCCGCAACGAGCCGCATATGATATTCACATCTTGATGCCTTTAGGACATAAACGTACTGATAGTTTTTTAAAAGACCAGTTTATCTCGATAAAAACCAACAGAGTTAAACCCGGTCGTGTGCTAGTTTGTGCAACAGCAACATCAGGAAGGTGTGTTGACTTCCTGTCACTCAGCTGTCAATGTACCTGTCAGGGAAAAGTAAACCATGAGCCACGAGCTTCAGTTTGTCTCGCAGCTGCATTAATGAACGACTCCACAAACAAGCTTGAGCTTTAGCTCCTGAGTGACGGACAAATAGCTAGTTAGCTAAAGCGTTTAGCTTCTAAAAGATTAAATATGTATGTGGTGGAGACCAAAACTAGAACTAGAAAGAGCTAAAACGTGGGGCATTAAAAGGAAACAAGTTATGACCATACTATGTTCTACATGGTCACATGACCTTTGACCACAAAAATATGATCATTCAATCATCTGCGTCCACGAAGGTCACAAAGATTTTTGACCTTTACACATCAGCCGTAGCCACCTATAGATCGAATTTCACAAAAATTGGTGCAATTCCACACAACAGTGTGATGATCAAGGATCCTAAGTTTCATTAAGTTTGGATCAACACTTCACGAGTTACAGGCCATTAAGTCACAACATGCCACGACCCTGAAAAGTCATTGGCCCATAACTTTGTGATCAATAATCCAATCATAATTCTTTTGATAACTTTTCCTGCTCATGGTCATTAGATGACACCTAAGAGGTTTGGTGACGTTTGATTGAACAGGCTACGAAGAGTTTAATTAATTTTACATTGATGCTGTTTGATACTTTTTGTTTCACTTCAGTCATTTCTACATATTTGTCTTGATTTGACCTGCGGGCTCACAAAGTGTTGGCTGGAACATTTCAGAGGAAACTGCAACTTTAATCAGTTTTATTTCTCTAAATTCACTTCGTCACACCTACGTCTGTTTTCCTGCCACACGGGTACAGAGAGGTAGCTGTACCCGAGGCTAGCTAGCGATAGCTAGCTCGCTACACGACAACATCTGCATCTTTAATCCCGCTCACACAAAACCCAGATTATTAAACTCTAGCCGCTAATTAGAGAACTAGCTTTCACAAAAACACTGAATAAATCACAGATGTGGTGGTGACTCAGGGGCCTGCAACAAGGTCACAGTGGTTATTGTGACCGAAGACGACAACAGTAACAAGACTGAAATCTTTAACAAATTTACCTAAAAATTCAAGATTGAATTTATTGTAAAAACCTGCAAAGTGTTAAATTCTGGTTTCAGGTTTGCTGTCGGCCATGTCGTGCACAGAATTTTAACTTTGCTAATTGGATGTTTCTAAAGCAGCCGAGGAGTCGTAGGTGACTCCTGTTCCTGTGTCTTAATGTGTCTGAGTTTTTCACCATCATCACTGAGAGGTCGTGTTCAGCAGGATGACACTAACCCCACCTCCCACCGCTCGAACTTCCTCTACTTTATCAAAAGTGGTCGCTAGCTGCTACGCTATGACGACCCAATGACAACAAACAAACAAACAACGATGGCGTCTACAGACGTTTAGGTCCATCAAGTCACCATCAGAAATAAGTCCTGATGTTAGCGACGTTAGCAACCTAGCTAATGATAATGAGTGTTATTGATTAGCGGTTAGTGATAAGTTAGCTTAACTTTTCTTTAACAGCCCTATAAAGTTATAGGTGTCCTGTTTCCCCTCTGTCGCCTTCCTTGTCCTGGTGCATGATGGGAAATTTCTCACAACCCCTCCGTTTTCAGTGTGTTCCTGGGGTAGCTTTGTCGTGATCTTTATGTTGAAATTTTCCAGAAGGTATTTTTTACCGTCTACCTGGCTCGATGGCACGGGACGTGAAATAGACAAAAAAAAAAAAAAAAAAGACATAATCAGTCGAGCATCCTGCGACAGACTGTGAGAACGTGGAGCCAAAAACTCTTTCATTAGCCCTCATAAATGTTATCTGGCACATATCTGAGACAGGCTGGGTGGAGCGCCTGCTGCGATTTGGCCCGTTCTACGCGGCCCCATCTTCCTCCATCTTCCCCGTCGTGGCTTAGTCAGTTGACAGCCTGGCAACTGAGCCTGATTCCCGAGTTCTCCGATTTCACACTTCCCTCTATTTCTGTCTCAATAGGACCGAGAGCAGAACGCCAGCGTGGAAACTGCGGCTCTGATTAGAAACCAATTAGCTCCCCCAGATTCCCGGGGCCCCTGTGCAGAAGAAGGACGTCATCTGGACTTGACTCCTGTCCTGGACGGAGGTCTTCACCATCCCCACCCCCCTCCACCCTCGCCCCACACACACATCTGCATCCTGCTGCTGTGCTCTCATTCACAGGGACTTGTCAGGGAAAAAAAGTAAGACAGAAAGTGGAGGAGCAACTTCTTTTAATATGACCTGACCTACATGTGAGATGTGGCAGGCGGAGATGGATCAGATTTGGCCCCAGTTTGAGTCTCTCATGTAATTATCTTTTTTTAATATATCTTATTTTTTTTTTTTTTTGCAATATAAGGCGTCGGCCTTCTCACTAAAATAAACACAAACTTTTGACAAAAGCAACAGTTCGAGGTGATTCTGGGTCATGACAAAATCAAAGAATATTGGACTTTCAGCTGTTTCAAAAACTTCTATCAACTTTGATGATTCGGGGTCATTTTAGGAAACATAATTAAAGGTTCACACCAGGAGAGTCTGTTAGTTTACTTGCTTTGGTCCGGACTAAATAAAACACTGCAAGTGGACCAGAAACGTCCGTGTGAAGCTCACAGTGACAGTTTTACGCGCTGCTCTTTTTGTCTTTATTACAGTGATACTGGTTTTTACAGTTACAGACATTTTTTTGAGCGTCAGGAACGTTTGACGCAACAAGTGTCGGTTTTTACAACGCAACGCTTGTGACTTCGCAAAAAGATGAAGACGTTCTGAAAGGTGTTTGATTTTTACAACTAGGTCGGATCGAGGCTGGACGAACTCAACTGAAACCACCACTGTGGATGAGTCTCGGCGGACTTGTTTGTTTTCACACCTGCGCAAAAATGTCCGAACCAAAAGAGGAAAAATCTGATTGCATCTTTTTGCATTTTTGTCTGATTTACACGAAAAGGGAGGTTTAAATCGCTGAAGACGATTATTTGACTAAAGTGGAGATTTGGGAAAACTTGTAGATTCTGACTGATGTCGTTACGCTTCTCTGTCATCAACAGGTTTGGCTCATAATTGCTCTTGACGTCGTATTTATATGGATTTGAGTAAATTATTACTTTTTAGAAAACGATCTAGTGTGATAAAGGATGTTATCTGAAACAGAGGAGGGGTATCTGTTTCTGTAAATACCGTGTTGTGTTGACGTCGTAAAGGTGAAGCGGAGCTCGGACTGATCTCAGGGTCGGCGTTGTTTCATTTCCTGCTGTGCGAGTTGTGTTTGTTTACCGTCGGGCTGAGAACGGACAGAGACGACGGAGGATTATGGACATTTTCTTAAAACATCTTGTCGATTTATTCAAAGCGTTTGATGTCTGTGGAAAAAACCTGGACGCTGGAGTGTGTGTGTGAACGAACGTTGAGGCACTCGTGATGATCGTGGGGGAGAGATATTTTTATCTCTGGCATCTTTTTTTTTTTTTTTCCCAGAATACGATTGTCACATCCACAGCCTTGTTCTTGTTAAAATAAATAAACAACTAATGCGGGAATAACAAGCGGCTTTATTGTACCGGCTGGCGGATAATGGCGTGTACTTTGCAGCAGAAAAGACTGGTGGAAAAAGTTCCTTACACTCAAAACACACACACACACACACACTGACAGATACACTTACAGGTTTTAAGTGCTGTGAACATTTGATGAAGGGCCTTGAAACCCTGCTAGCTTGTTTCATTACCGCTCGTCATTCTCTCTCTGCCAAACCAACTCTTTGCTACGCACACACTCACTTACAAAACTTTTTTTCTTTCTGATTAATTGCAGCCTTTTAAGGGCTTCTCACACAATCAACCCGAACCATTTTTGCAGCCTTTTCATTACCAAGCTAAACGTCTGGCTATGGAATATAGTGGCAGTAAATGCCATATCCTTTCAGCACGGCGAGGGCAGGGTAATTGTCTCTGTGGCATAATCGTCCCTCAACAAAAGCCAGTGGAAATGACAGGGTTTTAACATAATAAGAAGGACTGTCATTTTTTTTGGTTTCACCCCGCAAAAACCCGGCATCAGCGCTGCAGTTTGATTCCCTCTGTTCTGGGGAATGTTTATCTCGATCTGAGGGGCCTCCATTTTGTTCTTTTCTTCACTGCTGATAGCCTGTAATTGCCTCCATCTCCTCTTTATACATAACTGTATAACTTGTCCAGCAGAGATAAGTGAGAAGGAAAAAAAAAAAAAACCCAAGAAGAACAACTGGCTCTAAATGTCAACTAGTCGCCGACGGAGACGTGACGCTGCTTCACGTTTCGACCATTTTGCTGTCGAGTCATAACATCAGTTGGAAAACGCAAACGGTTTTTCATTATCTCAGCGAGGAGACAGTTGACAAATTAAATGGATAAATCAATCGCAACATGATGGATCGTCTGTCAAAAATGATATCTGGCTGGGCCCAGACATCTCTCCACCATCTCCACTAGAGCTAGACCGATGTATCGGGACGATATTCGGCATTTTCTAATCTATCGGCATCGGTAAACGTTGCTGGTTACACAACTGTCAGAACATTACTGCTGGTTGACTGGACTACACTTTTTGTACTTTTGCTTTTTTCAGTTTTTAAGGTCATAGTCTATTGTTTATTGTTTTTTATGTTGATTTTTTGTAATATCTTATATCACCCCTGGGTGGACACTTTGTGCACTACCGACAATATGGTACATACTTGACTTATCTACTTATTCACATAGATTCTTTCTATGTGAACTGATTTGAAGCTACGCTAAAATAAATCTATGTCTTGCATTTGTATGTTTATATGTGAATAAAGTACTGGATGTGTTAACTTTATTAACCTCTTAGGGTTAATAAAGTATTTATCGATGGTTCAGACTTTCTGATTAATAGGATATTACCTCCAATAAACAGTAGAAGAAGAAAAAAGGAAGAGCTGTTGCTCATCTATCTATGGCTGCATCTGAACAACCCTACTACTCTACTAACTAGTAGCAAAAATGAGCAAGAGACGATCTAGTACGTCTGAATACCTTAGTATCTTTCAGTAGTAGGTGAAAGGTTCCCGGATGTTTTACTACTTCAGTAGGATTTTGCAGTATGCAAGCGATGTACACTACGCTAACTACGCTATCCCAGAAGTCACCGGGAGGTTGAAAACCATAGAAAAAAAAACTTCGCCCGCTAAGTGTGACATCTGATACTCACTCGGATAAATTAATTTCGTATATTAAAGTGATTGACAACCACATCTATGTGCTTGTTAGTGAATGGGAATGGAGACAGCGGCCAGGGAGAGATTATTTTGATATTTTTACAATTTTATTCAAATGTGTTTAGTGATAACAGGGGAGCAGCAAAAGCGTCAGATGTCCTGTGATGTATAACTTCCTTTTCCGACCGTTTCTATACAAACCTTAAAAAGCGATTGCATTAAAATGCAAATGCAGACTGTTAAGTAAATAAAAGCCACGTGTACTTCAGTAGATAAAACATGTCCATAGTCGTTCACGTCACCAACGTGAGTAAAAAGTCGCCGCTATGACTGCGATGCTAACTAGCCGTGGTAGCTAACCCTCCGCCTCAAGCCGTAAAATCATGACGTTGATGTAAACATCCGGGTCACAAAACAGACAAGATGGTGGCGTTGTAGTACGTCTGAATGGTGCTACTGCTAGTTAGCTTGATATGTAGTAGCTACTGCTGTAACGGTCCAGTAGTAGGGACTCAGTAGTAGCAGTGTGTACTAAGGATTCGGATGCAGCCTATACATCTTAATAGGATACTACTCCCAATAAAAAGTAGAAGAAGAAAAGAAACAGAAGTTTTGATTATCTATCTATCATCAATGGTTGCAACTTCCTGATTAATAAAACACTACCTCAAATAAACAGTAGAAGAAGAAACAAAAAAGGAAGACATTTTGATTACCTATATATTTATGTTATTGAAGTTTACACTCACACTTTATTCTTTTTTTTATTGATAAATGCTCTAAACCTTTCATCTAACTTTTTATTGTTTAACAGTTTTCTTTATTAATTTATTTCTTAATTGGTTAACTTTTTATTATCATTTAAAGACAGTATAGTTCAGTATAAGTGCAGTAAACAAGAGGAAGTGTTGTTGGTTTAGTTCAACAGATGATGTTGTTGGGTTCAGACATTTTGTGCATCAGTTTGTTATTATTAGTGTGACATTTTATCACACAGATAGAGGAGAAAATGTTCAATTATCAGACTAAAAAATTGTCTGACCCTGACTTCTAAACATCGACTATAAAAAAAAAAAAAAAAAAAACCTTGTATCAGTCGACCTCTAATCTCCGCCATCTTTCCTTCAGGGATGTGGAGCAACAGGTGGTATGAGAAATAAAACCGACAACAACTTTGAAAAAAAGTGCGAATGAAATGTTAAATTTGGAGCCGATGCACCAGAAGATCTGAAGAGCAGCTCAGCTCGACTAAGGCGCTCCGCGGAGGATACGTATCTCCACTCTGTTAGATGCCCAATGACAGCTCCAGCCTCATGTAAAAAATAAATCCCCTCTCTCTGTCACACACGGCTTATTCATATTCACATTCACATCCTCCTCCCTCTCTTCCCGTTATGTTTGCTCCTGTAATTCTCCAACAATATTCTCTTGCTTTTTTCCCCCTCTCTGTCAGTGGAACTTGAAGGCGTGGGGAGAAAGTATCCACTAGGAGAAAAAAAAAAAAATGGAGATAGTATGCGATGCTGCAGCAGCTTTTGGGGACGAGAAGGATGAGTATGAATTATACATGTGTCAGGGGGTGGGCTTCAGATTTGTCAGAATAAATGCATAAAGTGCATAGTTGCAAAAAAAAAAAAAAAATATCTGTCACAATTCAAGGTTACCAAACACACAAGGAGCAGACTATTCATCCTCATACGGAGGAGACGAGTGGTTCAGACTCACAAGAAGCTTGTTTTGGAGCAAAACATCTCACATTAAAGGAAAAACCCAGTTACAGTCGTTCCAGGTCTATTTACAAGTGATAATGAGTTGATACTTTGTGTTGGTAGAAAAGTCACATTGATCAGACGAGTTTAGAGAAAGTTCATGTTTTGTAATTTCAACCTAAAGAGTCATAACAACAGTGTGAGGGACATAGAGTTGAGTGGAGACAAATGTCTGTTTTAAACCAGTGTCAGACTCAAAACATGTGACTTGTGGTAGTGAGGAGACGGTTCCTACAGACAAACTAACGTGTCCTGAACGTTGTAAATGTCCAGACAGATTCTATAGAAGATTGTTGATTGAGTCACTAAGTTACCTGAAGATGTTTCACTGTCGACGCCGTCTTGAGGTAAAGTCAGAAGAGCATTTTTGGTCCACATGTGATCACTCTAAGCGAACTCAGACCCCTTTAAAGTGAACCAGTTCTCTTCAACTCCACGGTACGATTTGCCTAAACTGCCCTGTGTGAACACAAAGCGCTCTGGGTCCACTTCGCTTTTTTGCACAATTTTATGCAGTAGCGGTTCCTGATGGGGGCGACGTGGCCGTTGTCCAAGGTGGCATCGTGGGACAACAACATGCCAGGGCATTTTTTATAACGTGTGCACCAAGCAGTTTTCTAATGCCCATTTGCAGCAGCAGGAAAGGGGGCGGAGGGCTGGTGATTCAGCAGCTGTAGACATGGATCCAATAGTGCAACTAATATCATAAGTTGCCTCAGTAAATCAAACCAGTAGCTGCTTCCAGATAAAACACATTTCATTCATGATATTGTGAATCAAAGACTATGATGTCACAGTTAATTTTTCTTGGGTTGTGTGAAAAAAAACTCTACACAATAGATCTGATGTGGATCTGTGACCTCCCCTGGTTTTATGACCTGGGTGAAAACTACCCAGAATGCAAAGCAGTGAAGGTCTGAGAGCTTTAGAGAAACAAGTGTGAACAGAAAGAGGACTGAGACCTCATCACAGCTTAAGTGGACCAGAACGAGAACCGAAACCTCTTCCACAATGTGAACACAAACAGACCTGAGTCTGTTTTCTGTTGCTCCACTTTTAGGGGACTGAGTTTGGACCAAAACACCATTAGACTATAGTAGCCGGCTTCAGACTGTGGAGCCAGGCCGGTCCAGGGTCATTCAGGGGCCACCTAGGTGCTAGAGTCCCAGGTCTACTGGCCTCATAGCCCCTACTCAGATACTCAGGTCGCTGGCCTCTCTGGATCTCCCTTCAACCAGCCCCTGTTTGTGAAAACATCACCAACACCTCCCATTTTCAAACAGAATGAGAAGTTCAAGCAAAAACAAACTTCAATACTCGTCTATATTGACACAAACTGATAAGAATTTGTACATTTCTATGGAAAAACTCTCCTGAACTAGCGTCAACTGAGAGTGTTTGACTTCACCTCAACATGGTGTTGAAAGGAAAACAACTGCAATGTATCTTGAAAATAACTATTTTAACTTGCTCTTGCAACTTTATTTATAAAATCGCAACTTTCATTGCAATTTTTTACACAATAGCTGCTACAAAATCAGACAAATTAAACAGCATCAATCTAAAAAAAAAAAGCCAATCAGCCTTGATTTCATCATAAAAACATCTAATTAACTTTTACAGACTTCTTCCTCAAGATGGCGTCGACGGTAAAACAACTTCAGGTGACTTAAAATGACTTAAAGTGACTTGAAAAAAACTTTTCACACAACTCTGCTGTTCTTTCTCTCTAACGTTTTATTGCCTCTTTAAGCTCGCTGCTGCTTTTTCGTCGTGCTGCATATTTACGCCACTGACTCTAATGGATCCTGCTTCCTGTGGCAGCAGGCTGTTTTTAGAGAGTAAGTGCTGATAAACCTACTGTATTTACCACAGCTTCACCCGACAGGCAGAGTCGAACAACATCGACACGAAGATGATAAAGCGTTTGAGCTGTGACGCAGGTGTTTCAGCAGGAGTCTGAGGAAAAAGTGGAGATTGAGGAAAAAAAAAAAGAACAGGAATAGAGACAGAAGATGCAGAGAGTTACACTAAATAGAAATATGCAGAATATGAAGCTGTATTTGCATCATGTGTTAAAACTGAATCTCTATCAGCTTGGTTTGGTGTTTTCTGGGTCACCAGAAAACAGACGAATACATAATAAACTACACCATGAAATTGAGTTAGAGAAGCTTCACTCTGCATATTTTAACTCAAGTTACCAACTCGTAGCTGTATGATTCTCTGATCCACCACAGTTGCAGGTAATTAGTACCTGAATTTGTGAATTTTGGCCACAAAAAAAAGTTCACACTGGTCGACTTTACAATTTCCAGTCGTCGCGTGTCATCGACTTGTTGGTGAATCATCAGTTAATGATCATAATGTGTGAACAGCCCTAACGACTCCATCAGAGTCCGTCGGGACCTGGTCTGAGACCGGGACTGTAAATCACGGTGAGAAGCAGCGGCTACATCCTGTCTAGTTCACGTGACCAGACGTAGAGTTTGGTGACGTCACGGTGTGATCGGGAGTCAATCACTGACAAGTCTTGTAGTGTGAACACTACAGGTCTCAGACCAGTTGTTGAGACTCCACATCATGGGAACACAAGTCGCCAACGATCACCACAGAGACTGAGACTCACTGATCGATGATAAAGTCGATTAGTGTCAACTAGACTTTAGTGAATGTCTCTATCAAAGTTGTAGCGATGTTTTCAGCTACCAACGTGATTTTGACTTGATATCTATCAGCTAATATTTGATGAGTTCATCCTCAAATCCGACTGAATGTTTGTGCCACTTTTCTCTGCTGTTGGACTCCCAACACTTTGATGTGGATTTGTATCTGGACCAGCAGTGTTTATGGAGGATTGTTTGTCCTGTTTATCGTGGTTAACGTAACCGTTCGTCAGTGTTAAACATCTTGTTAAGCTGTGAATAAGTCAGAGTTTATCGCCGCTCTCTGTGAGTTGTGTTTACTGCCACTGCAGAGGAATAAATCTGATCCATCAAGATCGGTTCTTCTTTTATCTGCCTTGTGTGAGACAAAGTGAAGCAACGGTTCGCGCCAAACAAACTCAGCTTGACCAGAAACTGCTGTGTTAACAAACACAATAGTATTTTGTTTCGTTCTGTTGGAGAAAACTATCACATTCCTAGAAAACTATTGTTATACTGTAGAAAACAACCTAAAGAAAAAGTATGTTGACATTTACTATGAATCCTACAGAATATAATGTATCAATCCAATGATTTTCACCTCAAATCAATGTAGCTGCTCATACTGATTACATCATCCAACACTGCTTTTTTTCCACATTTGAAATCTGTACACATCACTGATAGAGATAATGATTTCTTTACAGATACTTGATTACTACATCTATACTGAATCAATGTTTATTGACGTATAAGGATGGATTCACACCAGCCTTGTTTAGTCAGACTGAACTGAAACATGGAGCTTTTATTCTCTCGACCATTAATCATATATCACGGTGGTTTTTTTTATAAAAATGACGCCAGTTTCACCGCATTTGACGGACATTCGCGGTAGGACACGGAAGAAGACTTTTGCCGAAAAAGTATTGTGCTAAAGTTGCTGCGCCGCCTTAACCTCGGGTCTCTAACCGTTGCTAACCGCTAATCCGACTATAGCGCATCGCAACCATTAGTTGCTCTGTTACGTGTGTGTAGAGGTGCAGCAGTGATAAACGTCGCCTGTGAAACAGTCTCAAAAGCTGTGTAGACCATTTAAAACCAGTCTCTGGTCCAATCTAAAGTGGTCTCAGACTCATCTCGGGTCAAATGTGAACCAGTTTATTTCTAGTTTGGACATCATTCCCAGGAAGTGTCCCATCACACGTCTAAACCTTGATTTTTTTAAGCTAACTCACCTCATTATAGTTTGCAGTTTGCTTACATTACTGCTGATTTGCGAACCTGACTGATTCCTTATCTTCCTACCAACTGACTGTGTTGATCAATAATCCAGCAGCATTTACACCACATGAAAACAAACCCAACAAGATGGAAAATTCAAACAAAAGTATCTTTCAGACATCATTTTACCTCAGCTCAGCTCATGAACCAGATGTTTAGATGTGACCGGCGTCGCCGAGACTCAGTCGAACTTATGATCAGTCCAAACGTAGCGACACATTAAAATGCAGAGCGGTTTGTGACTTTTGAGGAATCATTAATCACTATTTAGTCTCCCACGGCGCCGGGTGAAGCTCCCATCTATATGCAACAACATCCCGCAGCTTCGCTGGAGAAGAAAACGTGGCGACGTCGAATTGCCGGAGAAATAAATAAAAATAAACACAGGAATATTAAAGTCGTATCGGTATCTAACAGAGCTGAGAGGCGTCTGCGTGACTGCTGCTGTGAATACTTCTACTTCTTCAAGTACTACTTCAACTGTAATAAAATATAATATAACGACTGAGTTTGTTCCAATCAGTGATCATCATCATCTGAATAACGAACACTATGATCTGTCGTTTAGTCATTTCTCTGTAATGTTTGCGGCTGATTTGAAGTAACGAGATATTCGTGTCATACTTTGACCTTTACTTTGAAAAGCTTTTCAACTTGTTTTACTTTTTTTTTTTTTTCATCATCATCATCAACTTTAATTACATCCGATCATTTTACAATCAGAACGAAATGACTTCATTTTCTCTCGCAATCCCTTCAAACAAACACTTGAAACGTTTGATCATTTTGGGGTTTTTTTCCAATTGAGTCAGCCGTTTGCCAAAAACGTGCTGATCTAAAATCAGGACGACCTTCGTAGGCCGTGACCCCGCCCCCTCGACCACGGACGAGTCTAATCTGCAGCTTCACCTGCTGCTGCTGCTGCGAAGAACCAATCATCACAAAACTCACGCTGAGGAGGGAAAAAACCCCCAAAACATACACACCACCCTCAAGTAGGCAGCAGTTTATGTTTATGATCATTACTTCTCGCCAGCCAATTACCGCTGTGTATATAACACTGGTCGCCATATGTAAAACAGCATAAAAACCGCTGTGTCGTTAAAAAAAAAAAAAAAAAAAAAGCAAGGCAGGGGCGTGTTCGTTTACTGCCTCAACCACTTGGAGAAGAAATAATATGCAGATAAACCTGGTCAGCTAATTACAGTAATGATTGCAAAACAAAATAAATGTTCAGGCAGATAATCACTGAAGCATCACAAGACTGAGCAGTAAATATGCTAATTTAAATCTGAAGTAAATAGAAGTCTTTTTTTTATTTATTCATTATTTTATGGCATGAGTTTACCCCCAGCGAGTTAATGAAATACAAAAACCGCGCAGCACGCCTCATCTTGCATACATCCACATTACACACCACGCTTCATCACACTGAGACATTCATTAGATTGGACAGATATTATTGCAGCTCCGGACACCGCAGGCATTTTTAAAGCCTTGTTTGGCTCCTCGCGAGTTTTTGCAGCACAGCCGCCTGGTTTATTTTGCAGCGGGAAGCTCGGGAAAGACATGCACACACACACACACACACACAGAGAGAGAGAGAGGGAGGGAGGGAGGGGGGGCCTGTATCTGCTTCTAAAACTACAAGTTCATGCAAAGACACAGCAGTGAGGTGTGGGAACCCCTGCTGTCTTCAGTGAAAGCTCTGATTTCTAGAGTTTTGTTAATATGATCGAAACACGATGAATTTGACAAACTTGAAGTGATGGTCTGGATCTATTTCACCACGGATACCAGTCAAACTCCCCCTCAACAGATATGTTACGTTGGTTGAAGTAATATCCAGTTTGACCGTCTTTTGTTTTCACAACCAAATAGTTAACAATGAAAGTAAATGGGGCAGCCAGCCAAACGGATCTAAATTGCCATTTTTTAACCACTCTTGAAAGGGTGTTTGACTCGTATTCATGGTGAAACCAACCCTGGGTTCATGTTACTCCAGACCATCAATTCAAGACTAATGTGGCACTGAACGACTTTAAATAACAAATTATATTGATAAAATAAACCTGACCTCTTTAGATGTTGACAACTCCCACAAATATTTAAGACTCAACCGATTCAAAACCAACCACACCTTTTATTCTCTCTCTGCCCTTCAGGTTAAAGCTGCTTCAGTTCATTTGATCTCCTCCCTCCTCCTCCTCCTCCTGCTGCTCTCTTCCTCCCTGTGTGGCTGATGGACAAGATCATGAGGCCCCCGCATGAGAGACTCTGTGTCGCTCTGACACATCTCTTTGACAAGGTGAGAATATGTGCCAGGACTGGGACTGACTGCCTCCTCCTCCTCCTGCTGCTTCCACCCGGCTCAGCGTGTTTGAGTGACAGGACGGCAGCTCTTTGATTCACGGTTTTACATATGATACACTATGATATGATGCGAAGAAGTAAGAGGAGATACATGGAGGGAGGTGTATTAGCATCATGTGTGTGTGTGTGTGTGTGTTCGAAGTGGTGGAATGTGTTTTTTTTTGTATTTGTTTTTTGTTGGGGGGGGTTTGTTGAGAATTTCCAGAAATTCCAGAGTGCGAAGCTGCTTTCAGTCGCAGGCTCGTAAGTGGCTGAAATCACAGCTGCAGCAAAAAAAAAAAAAAACAGGGAAATGGAGTCTGAGATGTAGAGCTGTCATTGACGTTTATAAAAGCTCACAAACACAGATCCCCCAGCAGCATCGTGCTGCTGCTGCATCGCCACAATCAAGAGAAAGTCAGAGTTTATAGAACAGATGAATTTCACATTAGAATCAGCAGAAGAAGAAGAAAAAAAAAGACATTAGCAATGACTTGCACCAGCTGCTACAATGAGATGCAAAACATGATTAATAGATCTGTGTGTGTGTGTGTGTGTGTGTGTGTGTGTGTGTGTGCATGAAACAACTATTAGGGATGTGACCACTTTCACAGGTCAGTGTTTTATCTTTTTTTTTTTCCCACATACATATTTTATATATATATATATATAAAACACAGATGCGCGCGCACGCATGCACTTGCACGCGCACACGCACACACATGGCGCCGCCGCTCCACCTCCGCCAGTAAACACACGCACACGCAACACAATTCACCTGCAGAGGCAGGTGCACAAGCGCGCGCCGCACCGCACGCATAATGCGCGCTCCCTCAATCACTCCCTCACACTTTTGACACACACACCTGTCTGCGCTGGCATTTACGCAATCGAGTCAAACTGGAGACAAACAACATCATCATCAACAATCAACAACAACAACAACAACAACAGCAGCAGCAGCAGCGACGGGATAAATAAATAAATACAAATAAATAAAAACGTTTTTTGTTCCCGTTGGTGTTTTCAGCCCCACGGACGCTGCTGCTGCTGGGGCTGAGAAAAGACACGAGACACGCACACATCTGAGCTGATTCGGTCCAATTAAATATAAAATAAAACATTAATGACACTAATGATCCGGCGCGAGGAGAAATGTCTCGTTGCGCAACTTTATGCGCGTAATAATAATAATCATGATAATAAAGAAAAGGAGGCTGAGAATGAAAACAGGTCGCAGCGAAATCATCCAGCAGAACAGTTCACAGTCTGAAGTGTGTGTGTGTGTGTGTGTGTGTGTGTGTGTGTGTTCAACTTACCGATAAGAGCCAGCTGCAAGAAGTACAGTCCGATGAAGTCCATAATGGAGCGCGACGTGAACTGAAATAGATAAGAAAATAAATAATAATAATATTTTTTTTTTAAAAAAAAAATCCGGGTCGCTGCTGATGAAAAGCCCTCTTTGATTGTTGTTGGTTAAAAAATAAATAAATAAAATAAATAAATAAAAAAGGTTTCGGAATGAAAAAAAAAAAAAAGAGAAAAATAATCGTCAGCTTTTATTTCTGACTCGCGCTCAGACTGACGCCGGAATCCACAAAAAAACTGCACACAAAACTGAGCACAACATCTTTATTATTATTATTATTATTACTATGAAACAGTCAAACTTTTGTCGTGAAAAGACAGGAAAAAAATGAAAAGGAAAAAATAACAGTAACGTTTCCGAACCCGTGGTTCCGATCCGATCCGAGTCAAAAAAAAAAAAAAAAACAACCAAAAAACAAAGAGAGAAATAAACGAGTTTCAGTTGAAATAAACAAATCTTGCGCGTATTGAAAATCCCTGCTCGGTTTTATTTTATCCGTCCGTCCTGAGCGGCTGATACAGCTGCTGCTGCTGCTGCTGCTTCCTCTCTCCTCTTCACCACCACCACCTGCGCACCGTCTGGAGACAAGGGGACGAAGATGGAGAGAAAAAAAAAAAAAGAAAAAAAAAAAGAGGAAAAAGAAAATTGCGGATGAATCACTGTGGGGCGCGTTGAGGTTTTGCGCACTCGCAGGACCTGCGAGTCGCAACGGTTCCCGCCGTGATCTGATCCTTCTTCTTCTTCTTCTTCTTTTTTTGCTCCGGAGGAGTCGGTCTGGTCGGAGATGGCACAACACAGCAAAGCAAAACACAGCAGAGCTCGTTTTAAAAAAAATCCAATCTTGGCAACGGGAAAAAAAAAAGAAAAAAGTTGAAATAGGACAAGTGAAATCGATAGCCTATTTCATACTGCCATAAAATGGAAACAATAAACCTGCGTAGAAATGGTGCATGGTCTATATGGGTGGGTAGACTGTGCTATATCCACTAATAAAGTAGGTTATCCTCCACCACCTCCCTCAACAAGAAAGAGAGAGAAACTAGAAACTACCAGCGTCAACTTGCGTGAGTCTCATTGATTTGGAGGCAGTGGAGGGAAAGGAAATGGAAATGTTTGAGGGGCCCCTACTACAGCAGCAGCAGCAGCAGCAGCAGCAGCAGCAGCAGCAGTCTGAGCCTCTTTATGGTTAAAAAATAAAAGAGAGACCATCTTGCAGCCGGCATGTTGGTCTGATTGAGGCTACCTTCACAACAAAACAAACACAACAACAGAACAAAAGAGGCAGCAGCTCTGAGAACAGTTGTTTTGTTTTAAATGATTGTGAGACTTAGTGTCTCACTTGTCCCATTTCTACCTCTTAGCTCCGCCTCCTCTGTTTAGCGCGTTCACGTTCTCTGCTAGATGAAGGGTCCCAGGACCAGAAGAAATTTCCCAGCATGCACCAGGACGAGGATGGCGACAGAAACAGGACACCTATGAATTTATAGGGCAGTTGTCAAAAAAGTTAAGCTAACTTATCACTAAACAATAACATTTGTTAGTGTTAGCGTTAGCATAGCTTAGCAATCGCTAATGTTCTCCATTCATCTGACAACAGGATCTTTTCTGATGAGACGTCACATTAATATAAACGAACATCTTGTCAGTTTTTAATCCGTCGCCAACTTGATGGACGTGAACGAGTCTGTAGACGCCATCTTTGTTTGTTTGTTGTCATTCGGTCGTCATGGAGACTCATCGTGTCGTCTTTTAATGTAGCAACTAGCGACGACTTGTGGCGGTGAAGTAGAGGAACGTTTTCACCTCAACACTTTGTTTCAAGAGACGATAAGTAATAAGTGTAGTAGTACATGTATGTATGAGTGAAACCATCCGGGTATTAACAGGACACTGCATTTTAACACACTTGTCAGGTGTGAAGAGACTCAAAATAGTAAGTGTGAGTATGGAAGTATGAGATTTGAGACGTAGTTAGCCTACTTTATATCAACAAGAAATCTGAATAATTGGATTAAGTCTGTAGAGGCTCCATAATAAATCATGGAGAATATTTAAATTCTTCATACTGACAGCTGTTGTGGCTGTGTTGTTTTTGTTTTTTAAAATATTTTTTCAAGCTGTTAAAACTTGCACCGTGGATGAGAAATTAAATTTTGAGCATGGGTCTCTGTTGGGAGTTGTTTTGCCTCCTGAAGCTTATTTTTGGTTTATACATATATATATATATATATATATATATATATATATATATATATATACACACACAACATCTCAGGGATACTTTCACCCAAAAAACAAACGAAGAAAAAAGCTGACACTTATGGAAACATTAGAAGGATCATCCTCATCCTCTTGTTTCTAAAGAATAAGCTACACAACCTTTACAAACCTAAAGGTGAATGTGTATTTGTTTGTCTGCTCCTTACTGGATTTGCTTATAAGACAGAAAGAAGAAGAAGGTGGAGAGGAAAGATCCCGCAGAATGAGAGGATTTATTATAAAAAACTGAGGGTCCAACATTACTAACATATTATATTACAAGCTTTATGTGGCGTTCACATTCCCATTTTGCTTAACAACCAATGGGTGTGGACACATGGATCATTGGTGAATCATCAGTTAATGATCATAATGTGTGAACAGCCCTAACGACTCCATCAGAGGCCGTCGGGACCTGGTCTGAGACCGGGACTGGATCTGTCATGTTAGAAAACTGGAGGAGTCTGAAGAGACTGACAAAGAGCGACGGCCAATCAGAGGAGGGATGTGAGATAAATGCTGCTGCCGTCTCACTGATTCACTCACAACCACGTTTAAAAGTCTGACGTTTTAACGCTTTTTGTTACAGAGACGTCAGTGTTTACTGAGACTATGGCGGCGGAGCATCAGAGAGCTCGAGATTTGGGCCACAGTGCCGATGGGTTATAGTCAGCTACAGCTTCAGTTTGCTGGCTGGTGCAGGCTGTCAAAAATATGGCACTTGTGCCGTCATCGTCATAACGATGGATCGAACCTATTTGGATCCTTAGTGGCCGGTTTAGTCTGTGTCGGAGGCAGCGTCTTCACCGGTGCTCGTCAACAATAAACGGCTGTAAATCACGGTGAGAAGCAGCGGCTACATCCTGTCTAGTTCACGTGACCAGACGTAGAGTTTGGTGACGTCACGGTGTGATCGGGAGTCAATCACTGACAAGTCTTGTAGTGTGAACACTACAGGTCTCAGACCAGTTGTTGAGACTCCACATCATGGGAACACAAGTCGCCAACGATCACGACGATGAAGTCGCCTGCTGTGAACTCGACTTTTCTTCCGTCTCTGTGAAGTAAAACTACATCAAATAAACTTATTCTTCATTTTCCTGATTCTCACTGATGTGAGGCGAAGATTAATGTGTCTCACGACACATCGTCGAGCGAAATTTCCCTCAAGTTGAACATTTCCAACCCACGTGAACTTCTTATAGCTTCTTATAGCCTATATTGCATCTATTCAAGGAAATCTTGAAAGTGCGAAAAGGAAGTAAACGCCTCATGAGACACGTGGGTGACGGCAGGTTTATATCTTAAAAAAAAAAAAAAAAAAAACGCCACGTGCGATTCACTAATTACACAACCTTGCACTGAAAAACAGACGGTTAAGTGCTTGTGGTTTGGCAGAGAGAGATCATCTGTGGGAAACTGGTGTTTCAGTGACTGATCAGACAGTGCGAAGGATGGACGGCGTCCAAGAAGAAAAACATTGCTTAAAAAAAAAAAAAAAAAAGCACAAAACTGCAGGATGAAAGTTTGCCAAAGAACATGAAAACAAGCCATGATGAATATTTGTAGCTTTTTTTTTTTTTTTTGGCTCAATGAAACTAAAATAAATGTGTTTGGATCAGATGTGATCCAGCAGGTTTTTTTGGCATCGACGTGGACCGGACCAACACGGTGCCAAGCAGGAAAACACACGGCGGAGGAGGAGAGAAGAAGCAAGTTGGTAACTTTTTAACTAATCGTGCATCTAAATACTGAAGGAGGGAAAAAAAAGAGGGAATTTTCCCCCAAAAAAGGAGGAGTTTTTGGAGAAAATGTGATCAAAAAAATGACAGCAGTTGACAATTAAATGCAGGTTTTTAGTTAAACATGTCTGTTTTTTTAAAATATTTTTTATAATTAATCAGCTTCATTCTTCTCAGGATTTTGCTAAATACAAATAAAAATGTATTAATTAGTTTGTATTAATTACTGAACATTTAAAGATAACGACCGGAGGGGAGGTGCATGTAGTCGACTGTGTCGTCTGCAACTGCAGCTTCTCTCACTTTGTTTTCTTAATTGTTTTTTTTTTTTTTTTTTTGTTTAACTTTTATCACATTTGCGTTCTTCAGCCCTGAAGGGCTCTTTTAATTACTCACAGATCACACATGTGCACTGTCGGTTACATAACTGGGGGTTGTTATTGTTATCGTAGCACATAAATGGCTACGAGTGTGTAAAACAAACAGAAATCACAGGATTTGAAATATAATATCATTAAATTACATTGAGTTTGCTCACGTCCAGTTACAGTCATTTTAGGTCTATTTACAGACGAGTTTAGAGAAAGTTCATGTTTTGTAATTTTAACCTAAAGAGTCATAACGACAGTGTGAGGGACATAGAGTTGAGTGGAGACAAATGCTCAACGCCGTCTTGAGGTAAAGTCAGAGTTAAGGTGTTTTCACACTTGGTCTTGGGGGCCACCTGGGTGCTAGAGTCCCAGGTCTACTAGCCCCATAGCCCCGGTTCAGATAGTCAGGCTACCAGCCTCTCTGGATAACCCTCCGACCAGCCCCCGTTTGTGAAAACATCTAATCTGACTGACGTGATTTTACTACTTATAAAAGTTTGAACTCGTTATCATCTGTAAATAGACCTAGACCGACTGTAACTGTAACGGTTTTTCCAGTTTTGCCAGTCAAGATAAATGTACGTGATGTCTTTACCGTGCTGCGCTATGGGAAGCTTTTGTTTTTGTGCAGCACTATTTTGTGTTAAAACTAGTGTACTTTAAAATACAATTTGTGCCAAGTGTATATTTAACAAGACAGATCACGAAGAAGGTGTTTTTTTCTTTTCTTTTTTTTTTTTGTTTTAAACACCAGAGGGGGGGGAAGTAAAGTCGTTGGAGGTTTGGCGATCGTCCAGCAGCTGTTTGTTGCTCTACAGCAGCTGGTAGTTAACTGCGTTGCTCAAGGGCAATACGTCTGGCCATTTGCTGTCGGAAAAACCGAACAATCCTTAACTTAATGTCTCTGAAAAAAAACAGGTTTCACCACGGGGTTAATTCAAGTTTGATCGAGCTTTACCTCCTTTCCCCCGTCCCCTACCTCTCATCTCACCCGCCACCCCTGAGTTACAGTGCGTGCCAAAAAAGATGGCGTATCGATCCGCACCTCGACACTTTGAATCAAACGGCTCCGAATCGAATCCTTCCACTGCCTGTCCTTGTCTCCGCCTCCGCTTCCTCTCTCTGTGACTCAGACATTTGAATATTTCACATGCAAATGACATGAGTCAAAGGAGGTGGAGGGACAGGTATCTGTGGTGTTGACCATGAGATGATTAAAAAAAAAAAAACGTGTTAATGGTTTAAGAGCAACCGGAGCCATCGGCTGTTTCATGCTCTCATTGGAGAGATGTCACGCTTGCACCACCTACGCGTCACCTTTTCAGTGTGACTTGATGATCGCGGTGGATTCGCTTTCTCTCTTTCCTCTCCATTGAGCGGCGCTGAACACTGAGGCTCTCTCGAGGCCACGGTCCGCGCCACAAAGGCGCACCGAACAAAGTCGCACTTACGTGATAACGTCTCAAGGCCGACGGCGGCTCAGCTACGTGTCCTCGATGTCTGATAACTTCAGTCTCACACACACCAATCTGTCCTTACTCACCTGTTAATATTAGTACACACTCTACATCATGGTTCCCTGTTTTTCTATCACTGCTCCTCTACTATCTTCACTACATTTGTCCATTTTGAGTAAAGTCTGTGTTGTTACTAACACTGTAATTATCGCTGTAACTTCTTGTTTTTTAACAGTTTGGTCAAATATCAGTCAACAGTAGCCTGGTTCTGTCCATACTGTCTGTGACGCTACATTGAATTTCACGTTCAAGTCCGTCTCTTCCTGATATTGAAAACTCAGGAATCAATGAAAAAGCAGCTTGGTTTTTAATGTAATGACGCAGTAGTTGAGTGACCACAAACACATGTTTACAGCCAACATGGCGGCCGTGGAGGAGGGAAAATTGTTCTGAGATTTTAACCATTAATTTTCTTTGAAAATGAATCAAAACGTAGCTCTTGAAGCCTTTGCGTATGTTTCCATCATGTTTTTTTTCTGTCGCTACACATACGTCGTCAGAACCAGTAGTTCTGATCAGTAGCACACAGAGGCGTTTGATAGACGCCTGTTGATCCCACCTCTGAGAACTTCCTGTCTATGATCAACCTCCGTCTACCAGCTCAAAACCAGCTCAGTTCACTTACTAAGTTATCAGTACTTCAGTTTATGTGTAGGGACCCTATTCATGCTACTGCTGAAGTGAAGTGATATTTTGAGCTTTATTAGTGGTTAAAAAATGACAATTTAGATACGTTTGGCTGACTGCCCCATTTACTTTCATTGTTAACTATTTGGTTGTGAAAACAAAAGACGGTCAAACTCGACCAACGTAATCTAGCTCTCTATGGGGTGTTGGACTCGTTGTCATGGTGATATAGGCTGACACCAGACTATCGCTTTAAAAGTATTTAATCAAACTGATCCTGAGATATTTTACTCACAAGTTCTGGATCAAACGAATGTCAAAAACTGTTGTTTTGATTCTAGTGAAGTAAAATTAGAGATGAATCGATAGATGAATCGAAAATGAGGAGGTTTGAGTTTTTACTGACATTTAAGTGTCTGTTTCTGTCAGCACCACTAATTATATCCCTGCATTCATGTTGTCATACAAGCATCAATGTAAAGATCCAGTCTGTCACCGATGATGTGTAATCACCATGTTTACATTCTGGTGATGGTTCAGTTTGTTCGGAAAGTTTTCTCTCGATGCATCGAACTAAAAAGCGCAAACACACAAACAAACAAAAAAGACCGAACCCTTCAACTCCCCGAGTGGCGTCGTCACCGTTAACTGTCGACAACAAACATCTGTATCTGAAACTAGCGCAGGAAAGTCACAGCTGACCAGTCGCAGCCACTGCAGACAGTCGGTGATGATTACAAGGAAACAATTATAAACTCGAGCCTCAGATACTGACGATACAAAACTCAAGAGAGGCAGCAACGTCCTCTGATCTGGGAAGATAAAGCAAGTGGATGTTTGTCATCAGTGTTTAATAAACGACTTCAGTGATTTGTTTCAGCATCGATCTAAAAGTGTAGAAAGTCTGTGTCTCATGGTGGTGGCTGCTTTAAACGGGAACCATGGAGAATTTGAACCTATATTCTACTGTTACAGTCTTTGAGTTAATGTCAGTCGACAAAAATGAAAACAAATCGCTGCTACGTTAGTGGAGATGTGGTGGTGGCGACAAGCCTGACCAGGCAGCTAATAGGCTAACGGCCAATCCCATTTCTCTGTTTATTCCCTGGTTCCTTGAAACAAAGTGTTGAGGTGAAAACGTTCCTCTACTTCACCGCCACACGTCATCAGAAGTTGTCGCTAGTTGCCACGTAAAAGACGACGTGACAAGTCTCCATGACGACTGAATGACAACAAACAAACAAAGACGGCGTCTACAGACTCGTTCACGTCCATCAAGTTGGCAATGGATTAAAAACTGACAAGATGTTCGCTTATATTAATGTGACGTTTCATCAGAAAAGATCCTGAAAACGTTAGTGAGTGACAACTAGTGATCGCCAAGTAACGCTAACAAATGTTATTGATTAGCGGTTAGTGTTAGCTATAATAATAAGTTAAATATATTGATTAGTTATTAATTAAATTGCTAACTTTTTTGACAACTGCGTCATTATCCTGGTGCATGCTGGGAAATTTCTCATACCTCCTTTGTTTGAAGTGCTGGTCCTAGAACAGCTTCGTTTGAAGGTTGTGACCCTATCACCCTTCATCTAGAAGAGAATAGAGACAGACAGACCTTGAACATGAGCAAACACTTACTCATTAGCTAACGCAGCAACAATTTGTTTCATTTTTTTGTCAACTGATATTAACTGAAAGGCTCTAACGGTAGAATATAGGCTCAAAAGTGCTGCAGTTCCCCTTTAAGACGTGTACTGTACTTGGTCTCGACAGGACTCAAACCCTTTTAGAAATGATTGTCACTGGAAATCAACTACGTTCAAGTTCATAACATTTTACCACTTCCTCCCCTCAGGGAAAGAGTTACATCAGAAACAGAAGCCCCCCGCGGTGCAACAACCCAAACTCTGGACTGACGGTACTTCGCCGGCCGTCACACTGATTTCATCCCATTTGCAAATTCTGTCCCTGCTGTGGGCAATCTAACCGAGCCACACTGCTGCAACACATTTGCTGTGCCTTATAGCCTTTAAAAGCAGGGGAAGCGTAGCTTGTGAGCAGCGATACGAGATCGGACTAGAATGAAACCCAGCACGTCCTGGTTGATGTCCAAGCTTGAGTCTTATTTTTTTTGCTGTGATAGACTTTTATAAACAAATGAAATCTGTCGTGTTAATGTTCAACTCCACTGCGGCTTCAACTTTCTGCACAACGTAATAAAACACATACACAGAGACAGAAAAGGGAAAAAAGCTGTTTTTTTAAGTTATGTGCTCGTAGAGACATTTTCCACCTGCAACTTGCTCAATGTTTCCCCAGATCCATATCCATTTATAGAGTACATTTTTGCAATCTGCCTACCTTGTAATTGTAATTTCACTATCTGTCTGCTCTGTGCATTTGACATCTATTGCATATCTGCTCGTCTGGAAGACGAATCTTACTTTCTTTTTTCTTCACCTCGTTTGTGTGTGTGAGTGTGTTTGTGTGGCAGGTTTTTCTTATCCACGTTGAGGATCTAAGGTTATGATTTGTAATTTCTCAGACTTATAATACACCTACATTGTTTAATTCACAGGCAGATGTTACACTCACCTCTTTATTTACAAACTCAAGGCGCATCATTTCTTTAATTCACAGAAGGTAATTTATGTTTTCATTAGATCACAGTTTGGTTTATTGCAATTCTCTAGCATTCAATCTAGTGTTAGCTAGTAATAAACAAAGCTAATGTTACTTACAAACAAGCTAATGGTAGCTAGTTATAAACCAAGCTACTGTTACTTACAAACAAGCTAATGTTAACTAGGTATAAAACCAGCTAATGTTAGTTAAATATAAAACAAGCTAATATTAGCTAGTTATAAAAGAAGGTAATGGTGGCTAATTAAAAAACATGCTAATGTTAGTTAGTTATAAAAGAAGCTAATGGTGGCTAATTAAAAAACATGCTAATGCTAGTTAGTTATGAAACAAGCTAATGGTACTTACAAACAAGCTAATGTTGCTTAGTTATAAACAAAGCTAATGTTAACTAAGTATAAAACAAGCTAATGTTAGCAAGTTATAAAACAAGCTAATGTTAGCTAGACACCATCACAAGCAAATGTTACACTGACCTGTGTATTTACAAACTCAAGGCGAATCTTTCTCATCTGTTTAATTATGGAAAAAGGTAATTTATACCTTCATTAGATCACAATTAGACTATTGCAATTCTCTATAGTTAGTCTTTCCCCGGTCTTCATTAACTGCTCTACAGGAGGTCCAAATGACCTCGACTGGGATTAAAAAAGTGCAAGTGCATCAGTCCAGTTGTGGCCTCTCTTTCCTCACCGGCTCCCAGTTCATTTTTAAGAATTCAATCTAGGACATCGCCAGCTCTTTAACAGTCTGACTCCATCTTATATCACACCACTGGTGTTGTTCCACCGGCGCTCAGAGCTCCAAGCTCTCTGAGACCTGACAACACATCTCTCTTGTACGTCCGACGGTTAACAACTAAAACCAAAAGGTGACAGAGCGTTTGCTGCAGCTGGACCATGTTAGGTGTTAGACTTTAGATATCACGTGTATTTTTCCCCCCTTCTCAGGGATGAAAACACATTTTCTACCTGTTGTGAAAATCTGTAACTCTGAATTTCTTCTTGTTCTTTTTGTCGGTTTCTCTTTTGTTCAATTAAAGGTGTTTTCATCTGCTCTAGAAAGTATATAACCACTGATACTGGAACTTAACAGGGTTGTAACGATCCATCAACTCAATGATTAACAATCTGATATTATTGATGCAAAGTAAAAACATGGATCCACATCATCATAGCATAGCATAGCGCTAGTAGCCTAGCGCCATACAGGTTTGAGCCACGGCTGTAGCCAAGAAAAGGATGATGAGGATATTTAGTTGCCTCTTGGGGATAAATCAGAGGAAGTGGAAGGATTTTTGGGGGGATTTCGGAGAAAAGATGAGTCAACAGACGACCAACCTGTCTAGGCACCTGAAGAAAAAGAAGAGGAAACACTGACCCCGTGTTAACGTGTCAGGTACTGGTTTGAACCAGTTTATTTTCTACTAAAACTGAGCTACAACTCTAAAAGATGCTTTGAGTAACAGATTTTTATTTTCAAAAACTATAGATTTTTTTTTTTTTTTTTTAATGTAAATATCTCAAAGAGCTCAGAAATAAAACGGTCAAATGTGGTGGTCAGTAGCAACCAAAAATGGTCCACTGCTCTTTTATTTTGTCTCTTTCTTTAAACTCCGGTGGGAAATATGTGTCTGTTCAGTTTCTAACCTGCTACTGATCAGAGAGCGTTCAGTCACTTTTACAGAGGTTCACACTGAAAACAGCCACTGTGCTGCAGTGGTGGTCGAAAAGAGAAAAGACAGTGAAGCAAAAGTAATGAAGAACCGATGGTTGGACAGTTAAACACCGAGCTGAAACTCGCTGTAAATCTCTGTAAAGCCAAAGGGAGACGCACATTCTCTCTCCCGAATCGACCGTTTTTCACATTTTCATTACAAAAAAATAGCATTTCAAACAGTTTTAAGTGAAGGATCTGAAAACTTCTCTCATCCCGTCTCATCTCTCACCTCAGAAACTGTCTGTTCACGACCGTGGACGGACTCCCGACCGCCGCCGGCTTCAGCAACGATTATTGAGTTTGTAGCGGCAGGTAACATATTTCTGCTTCGCTCTATTACGCAGCAGCATGGCATGTCACGTCATCAGAGTGCCAACAACTTGTCCCTGGTCTTTTCTAACAACAATATATTAAAGAAAAAAAAAACCTCTTTGAAGATGAAGCTGAATATGAGGAACCAATGTGCTGCAGAATCAGCTTTTGCTCTTTTTGCAGGCTGCAGCTGTAACAGGAAACTGGCAGGAGGAGGTAAAAATACATGGCTGCCGAATGAGAATGTGGCGCGTTTGGGTTTTGGCGAAATGTCATTCAACACGACTTCTACCAGTATTCTCTCAGTTGATGAGGTAAGTTTTAGTTATCTTATAATATCGTCACTTATTTGTTACGTTGGTAGCGATTGTTTCAACGCTAACGTCAGCTAGCGAATACAAGCTAACCTAGCGACAATTATAAAAACAAAACAGGAAGTGTGTTGTCTAGTACCACGTAGCGTTGACGGGGAAATACGACGTCAATATTAGATGAATCGACCGACAAAGACAGAGCTGTATTTACCTGGTGTTGTCCTGTAGTCTGAAGACAAGATGGCGGCGCAGCGCGGCGACACCAGATCACTTTGATTTGAACACTATTTTGGTGATGTGTGTTTTTGCAGCGGTGTATTTCAGATGCACAGCGTCACATCGGATGCGTTGGAAATGGATAAATCAATGAGGCCATCAGAGGGGGAGAGGAAGTCGAGATGAGAAATGGTTTAATGCTGAGCTGACGTTCATTCGACAATGGCCTCACAGACCCAATTATTTCATTCATTACCTAGATACAAAATATAGACGGAGAGGGGGCACAAATCTAATGACTTATGGGTCATTAAATATTTGCAAAAGCTTGTGTGTGTATAAACAGTCTCAGCACATTTGAACCTACAGTATATTCTACTGTTAGAGTTAATGTCAGTTGACAAAAAAACGAAACAAATCAGTGCTACATTAGTGGAGATGTGGTGTTAGCGGCGTTAGCTAATAAGCTAATAGATCAGGGCAGATTTCTAACAGTGTTACCAACATAACACTAAGTCTGTTTAACTCAGTTGTGGTAAAGAAATGGTAGAAAATAAGTGTTTAATCAGGTTGTCACATAACTGTTGATTTCTGACGCCTTCGTCAAAGTCCAAAAGAGTCGACTGTCGAACTCGATTGGCTAACAATGAAAGTAAATGGGGCAGCCAGCCAAACGTATCTAAATTGTCACTTTTTAACCATTAATAAAGCTCAAAATATCACTTCACTTCAGCAGTAGCATGAATAGGGTCCTGATACTGATAATTTAAAAAATAAAACAAAAACCTCCTGTAAGTTTGACGGTGAAAAGCTTTTTAAATAAAGCAGCAGCAGCAGAAAGTGTTTATTAGCTAAAACGTTTAACTTTCCTGACGTTTCTTTACCACTACTGAGTTAAACAGACATAGTGTTGTGTTGGTAAGAAAGAGATATTCAGCCTCTTTAATGACACAAAAACACTGTTATAAATCCCTGATCACTTAGCTTATTAGCTTATCAGCTAACGCCACATGTCCGCTAACGTAACACCGATTAGTTTCATTTTTAAATCAACTGACATTAACTCAAAGACTCTAACAGCAGATATAGGTTCAAGTGTGACGGAGTTCACCTTCAAGAGTCAAGTTGCCAAAGCGCGACACAAAACAGTCTCGTACGTTCGTCTAAACGTCTCCAGTTGCTGTGAGTATTTCTGAACATCGTCATTGTCATTGTCTGTCCTCTCCAGCTGAGTCAGTGGCCACACACACACACACACACACACACACACACACACACACACACACGGTCCAGTCTAATCACAAAGCATCATCACAGCAGCAGCAAATATACCAAAACAACAACTATACATTCATTTCAAATACAATCACAGAGAAAACCGTAACCGCAACACATTAGACGTCTGGAAAAAACATTTAATGTAACATTCAAACTTTCTTTTTTTACCAGTTTAATGACAAACGATGAGGTTGTTTGTGTCGTAAACAACGTCTCGTATCTGACCGATCATGAGTGGACCACAGGCTATGATGTGTAATGTGGAAAGAAAATATATATAAAAAAAAAAAAAAAAAGGCGGCTTCAAAGTTCAAACTGACTCATGCGCTTCATTTAATGAAAATTTCCAATTTCATTGCCTAAAGGTAAAAAGAAAATATCCCGTCTTTAGGAGAATGAGACTTGTTATTTATACTTTTATATTGTAGTTTGTATTTCAATTTATATTTAATAACATACATTTGTCTGTTTGTTAAGTCAGACTGAAGTTGAGCTACATGAATGTAATCCAGCATCATTACATCTCATTGATCACAGCCTCACTGATCACTGACTATTGATTATTTGATCAATATCAGCTGATCTCACACATACCAGACAATGGTCGTCTCATCTATACAGGCTCCTACTTATCGTCTTTGTCTTTATTGTTGAGTGTTTGAACCATATTGGAGGAATCGTTTCACTATCACTATCACCAATAAGAGATAACATTAGAGTCATGTGATCAGTGTCATGTTACTACTCCCTCCTTTAACCTTCCATGTGAATTTACACATCTGTGTGAAGAAGTGTGCAGGTTTTAAAGCTCAATTTATCAAATTGATGAGTGGATGTGCCAGAACTTTCTCCAGTAACAAACACAGACAAGACAGATGTGTTAAAAGGTCAAAGGTCACAAATCAAGTCAGAAATCTTGGTGTAATTATTGACTCAGAGCTAAATTTCCACAGCCACTTAAAGGTTATTACTAAGTCTGACTATTTCCACCTGAAGAAAAAAAGCGAGGATCAAGGGTTTTCAGTCCAAACAAGACACAGAAAAACTTCATCATCAGCAGATTAGATCAGTGTAATGGCGTCTTTACAGGCAGCTGCAGCTGGTCCAGAGTCTGTCACCGAATGGTCTTGGACTTCTTAGTTCCCTATGAAGCGTCCAGATGTTTTCTGTGTGTTTCCACAAGAAGAATAAACCAACTAAAGTGAAGCAGCAGTCAGTTATTCTGCTCGTCACCTGTGGAACAAACTTCCTGGATATCTGAGTACCTGCTCAGACCCATTTAAATCAGGCCTGAAAACTTTAAGTCTGCTGCAGCTTTTCAACACATTTCGGGTCAGAAATAAGTTTGAACGAGGTCACTTGTATTAAATTAAAGAGGAGGTTCGTAGTAAAAATTTGAGTTGTTTCATTGATGCTAATTTCAAGCCATGGTGCTGGTACAAGCTAGCTATCGTCATAAATGTCCCAAAATAGCACATCAGTCAAATCCTGTTTGACATTAAAGGTGAACTATGTCACATTTGAACCTATATCCTACTGTTGGAGTCTTTGACTTATTGTCAGCTGATAGGAGCAGATTTCTAACGTAACAAACAAACACCTCCGTAATTAACGAGTCCGACCGAGTTCGACGAGTCGAACCACAAGAAGGAGGAGGAGGAGTGTCTGAAAAGACTCGGGCAGTTTGAGCTGCAGGAACAAAAAAAAAAAAATCATTCATCAAACCCACAAAGCAGCTGCCATGTCAGAACATTTTTACTTTAGAGCATCAACACCTCTAAAAAAAAAAAAGAAAAAAAAAAAAACACTTCAGGAAGCAGTCAGCCTCTAAATGTGCTGCCTGGGGAATATGATGTCATTTCAGGCATTAAAGCTCTCTACCCCCGACTCTTAATATTAATAATTACCGACTGGCGACATTACCTCTCAAAGTGGGAGAGCAAAGAGAAGAGACGGATTAACTAGTGTTGTATGTGCAAGAGAAAGTTTTAGTGAGACAACTAGCAGTGGAAACGGTTAGATTGGGTAAAATATAAAATCGTGACATTTCCTTAAAATTGAATTATTAGCATTAGCATTCATGCTGCTCTGATTCAGACTAAATATTTGGTATCTAGGTGAGTTCAGTCCTCCCAGTCGCTGTGTGAACTTTATTCAATCAGTCTGTTTTTAAAGCGCTGACGTCAATCTCTCCACGACGCACATGTGTTTTCATCTCACTTCAGTGAGAAGCCGAATGACCAAAATGATTAGTTTTCTCTCTGGACGAGTACGATTAAGTTGTTTTTCTCTTATTTTTTTAATTTCAAGGAAAAAAACATTAAAATGCCGATGAGAAATATATTCCAATTTGAAATTTAATAAAAAAATGAAACTGATAACTTAGTAAGTGAACTAAGTTTGTAACTTCTCGCTCTTCACAGACACATCGGTCTGTTGTTCAGGAAAATGATGAATCTGCTGATGTGGAACAACCTTCATCACCAGTTGTTATAAAACCAGACGTTGGGTAAGTCTTGTAAAACAGTGTTTTTAATAAACTCTGGGTTCACTTACTAAGTTATCAGTACTTCAGTTTATGTGTAGGGACCCTATTCATGCTACTGCTGAAGTGAAGTGATATTTTGAGCTTTATTAGTGGTTAAAAAATGACAATTTAGATACGTTTGGCTGACTGCCCCATTTACTTTCATTGTTAACTATTTGGTTGTGAAAACAAAAGACGGTCAAACTGGATATTACTTCAACCAACGTGAAGTAACTCAGTGGTCTAACCAGTAGCATCTGATGGCTCATGTTATTTGTGCGACTGATATTTTTGCTGAAACGTCTGGTTGATTATAACAGTTTAAAAAAAAAACAACTTTTTCTTAAAATACTTTTAAACCGAGGCGGTTTATTATTCATCCTCGACAGGTTTGTATTTATTACCAACCCTGTGGCACACATGGGTATATTGCTCAAATCGTGCAAAAATTAAACAGCGTCCTATTTATCATGTTTGTTTTTTTGCTGTTTATGTCGACCATTTATTTTGAAACCTGACATTTTAATTCTATTTAAGGAAACTCTGTCTTGTTTGGATGCTCTGCTGGATTATTATCAGTTAGAGACTGAGTGTAGAGATCATTTGACTGTTGGGAACGCTAGATAAACGTAAAATTGTCTGTTGTGTCAGCAGCTTGTTAAATGATTTGTATTTTATTCCTATTTGTATATTTGAGTATTCGTTTAGTTTTAATCATTAAAAGTAAAAGTTAGGAATTCTCCTAGTCATTTAGAATGGGACCAGTTTATGAGTTAGAGTTGTTCTAGGTACTTTGTGTGGAAAAATCACATCAATCAGATGAGTTTAGAGAAAGTTCATGTTTTGTAATATTAACCTAAAGAGTCATAACAACAGTGTGAGGGACATAGAGTTGAGTGGAGACAAATGTCCATGTTTTAAACCAGTGTAAGACTCAAACTAACATGTGACTTGTGGTAGTGAGGAGACGGTTCCTACAGACAAACCTTGACCTTATGTGTCCTTAATTTTGTAAATGTACAGACAGATTCTATAGAACATGCTACTGCTGAAGTGAAGTGATATTTTGAGCTTTATTAGTGGTTAAAAAATGACAATTTAGATCCGTTTGGCTGACTGCCCCATTTACTTTCATTGTTAACTATTTGGTTGTAAAAACAAAAGACGGTCAAACTGGATATTACTTCAACCAACTTAAAATATCTGTTGAGGGGGAGTTTGACTCGTGTTCATGGTGAATAGACTCTGGGTTCATGTGACTCTGGACGTCACTTTAAAGGATTATCAGAACCAGACTTCAGTTATAACCATTATATTTTTCTGTCTCTACATACGTCCCAGTCAGTCTTGTGAACACAATATCTAAGAATTAATATTTTTCAAGTTTGGCACAAACGTTCACTCGGACTCAAACATGAACTAAAAGGTCAAAGTCACTGTGACTTCTTTTGAATGTGAAATCTGAACGACGCCTCGAGGGAACCAAAACTGTGATAAATCTGACACGAACGTTCACATGGAGGAACAAGGATGAACTACTCTACTGAAAGGTCAAAGGTCACTGGGTTTGCGGGCCAAAACTCATGAATTTAAGCTATAATTACCTGAACTGTTTGTTTTTTTGTTTTGTTTTCTCAACAGCTCTGTTTGCCCTTAAAACATTACCAGTCTATTGTGTTGTGTTATTTTCAGAGCTGCTTCACTCAAACTTATTACAAACAACTTTAATTTTCTTTTTACACAGCAGAGACACAAAGCTGTGATTGTTTTCATACTTTCATACAAAATGTAGCACCTACATTTGAAAAGGGCATCCCAGCAGCTGCCTGCCACTTATTCAGCTTCATTTTTTTTTTTTTTTTAACTTCAGTAAATCAAGTGACAATCTAAAAATTGAGCCGGTGGATCTCAGACAAAAGTGTGTTTCACCGCTACGATGCTGTGGTTGAACTGTGCAGCTCCCGGTTGTGAATGTAATAGCGTTGATGTGAGGAACGTGACAGCGTGCACGTTCAATCAACGTTGCTATAATAAATAATATGGAAGGAGATTAGAGCCAACAGAGATTGTTCTTGTGTTGCATAAATTTGAATTTGTCACCCTCGTATTGAGCTGTCGATTCATGTTGAATAAATAAATTTTAAAATTGAATTTAAAGGGAAATTAAATGCAGTGGCTTTAAGTAGATTTGTTATCAGTCACTATGTAGAAACAAGGCAGAGCAGAGTGAAAAATATTGATCCAGCAGTTGGATTTATAGCAGGATTAAAGCTGTTTTTACTAAGTGGAGTTATCATCATTTTCCTGAACAACAGACCGACGCGTCCGTGAAGATCGAGAAACATGATGAATCTGCTGATGTGTAACATCCTTCATCAGCAGTTGTTATAAAACCAGACGTTGGGTAAGTCTTGTAAAACAGTGTTTTTAATAAACTCTGGGTTCACTTACTAAGTTATCAGTACTTCAGTTTATGTGTAGGGACCCTATTCATGCTACTGCTGAAGTGAAGTGATATTTTGAGCTTTATTAGTGGTTAAAAAATGACAATTTAGATACGTTTGGCTGACTGCCCCATTTACTTTCATTGTTAACTATGGAAAAAAAGGGAAAGTCAAACAGATTTTTAATATCTTTGATTGTTATTGCTCAGTTATGTTTATACCGTGGGTTAAAATAAAAAATGCTTTCAGTTCTAAGGGTTAATAAAGAAATACTTCAATACCATTTTTGATTCTGATTCTGGACACAGATGCAGAAATGAAGGCGTCACCACCTGCAGTGAGACAATGATGCCAAGGTGGGAGAGAAAACTGAAGAGAAGAAGCGTTAAAGCATTAAATCTAATCTCTACAATCACTTCACTGCATCACCAAATCTTTATCGATGCTCCTAACGATTCCTGATCAATTTAACAAGCGGGAAAAGCTGATGCCTGCAGCTTTTCTGAATCCAGGATGTAGCCTGAGAGCTAACTGTCAATTATCATCTCAACCAGATGTAATGAGAATCTAATCATTTACATCCATGTTGTTTTGCGCTTTGCAAGAAAATATGTCTATTTTTTTTTTTTTTTTAGCCACAAAATGTTTTTATATGTAAATGAGGATGGTTTTAATTGGTTAGCGAGAAAAAAAAAATGTAAATCTTGGATCATGATGCAGCATTTTATCACAAAATTTGAAGGAATAAATTCATCAACCCATGCCTGGATTCGATCCAGCGGCGTTTGAATAGAATAGAAATATTCAGTCAGATGTCCTTCTAGTTTCCTCTGGCAACCAGAGTCTGGTTCTTGGCAAAGTCAGTTACCTGGACGCAATCCAGCTTCACTTTCTGAAGACCAGAGCAAAGGCAAAAAAAAAAAAAAAAAAGCTTCTAAACAGGAAAGGAAATAAACATGGCTACCGTTCAAGCTGATGCTCTGAGATAACCGAGTCGACTGCGGTCACAGGCTTCACAACCACATTTTCAACATCAAGACTTCATGTTATAAACAGTTAAAACCTTGTCGGCCACTAATCTGAGTTTGGGTTGTGACGGCAGCAAAGCAAGCAAGTTAGTCGGAGTGTTAGAGGTTAGATGTGATGTATAATCACATCTGTTATAAAATGATTGATGTATAGAAGTGATATTGATTGGGAATTAACCCGTGGGATGTATAATCCTGCATGTTCTGGGTCTGGAACCATCACGTCTTAGCCCTCGACACACGCTGGTCTGCAACTCAATTATATTGAAATTATATGAAATTAACACACCAAAAATATCGAGCCAGAACATATCGACCAGTCGACTGGGAGATTACAGCCCTAGTATCTAGTATTTACTGTACTTAAGTATGAAAGTAATCTAATTAAATGTACTTAAGTAATGAAAGTAAAAATCCAAGTACATGTTAATAAAAAAGTAAGAAAAGCCCAGATATCATAAACATCACGGGGCAAAATTTGGCCCAATTTTGTCAAAGTATGTTCGGCCTCAACATTAGAAGGTGCAAAAGAAAACAAAATGACACCAAAACTCACCCAAAACCAATGATCTAACTCCAAAACATCGACATAACTGCTCCAAAAGATCCAACATCACCAGAGACAAGACAAGTCTTCACCTTGTTGACCTTTACTTTTTAAGTAGTGACATAGTCAAACCAAAGACCTTCACCTGCTTCCTCTGAGACTGAATGAATCCAACAATAACAAACGTCTGTTACACTAGAACCACAGTCTTTGATATCTGGGGAAGCCTCCAACAATCTTCAAACCTCCACTGGGTTTTCAAGAGGAAACCAGGAGGAATCCAGTTCAGATGCTCAAACCACCTCAACTAGAACCATGGAAACCATGGAGGGAAATTTGCCAGCAAGGATTTTGCTCATGAGATCTAAAAAAAAACCCTCAACAAACAGCTCTCACCCTGTACCAACTGTTATAGTGGGTGGCGGTCCAGGTCGGGGACCTTGTTGAGCTGATTCATGACAACATGGAGGGATTTGCATGTGAGGAAACTCTAATTACAGATGCCTTTTGTCTTCACTTTCCATCCCACACACTTATGGAATGATGTCAGTATGAGTGGAAGCATACAACACTATTTATGTTTCCTTTTCAACACTAACACGTTAATGGCGTTTATGGAAAATATGAGGTTTCTGTTCAACAGCTGGAGCGACGACGTCAACCCAGACGTGACGGAGAAGTGTCCTGATTGTCACAAACACCGAGCAACAGTTTAAGGTTTGGCCCAATTAACAAAACATAATATATGTTATAAAACCAATTTATTAGATATAAAGAGGTGGTGGAGGTTCAAAGCTTGATCAGAGCTGGAGAACACAACGCAAACAAAGTGGGCAGGCAAATATAGATGAATGGGGGGAAAAGGAGAGTAAATAATAAATATGTTGTACAGAGGTGGAGTGCAGCTTTCAGCAGCACACTAATGAGCCCGTCGGGGGAGAAGAAGTGTGGATGAGCAATGGTTTAGTGCTGACGTTCATTCGACAGCAGCCTCACTGAGCTGATTATACCATTCATTACAGAGATGAGGAACAGTACCTTGTTATCAGCGATGCAGAGCTCATCTCACCTATTTATTTTTATAATGAACTTTTGACCATAATCAAAGTGAATTAGGTCCAGAGGCGTACTCAGAAGAGTGAAACCTTACGGTAATTTGTCAGTTCTTAGTATAGAGAAATTAAAATGTGTTTGTTTTCATTGGCTCTGAAGCACAAAGACTGTAGCAACGAGTCAACTCCTCCATAGAAACGATAGACCAGTTTTCATACGAGTTATATCCATATCAGACATTTAGTCAAAGAGCAACATTAAGTGCTGATGCAGCCAAAAAAAGAAAGGAGCAGAGGTTGATGTAGTTGATGGGTCTGTAATTAGAATTCAGACATTTTATTATCAGTAACTGTGATCTCTCTGTAACTTTAACCTTTTTCTCCTTGAAGCCCACAACTTAATCATCCTGCTGCTGCACAAAGATGTTGAGTGAGAACATTTTTGTTGTCTTGACGTAGAGTTTAATCAGTGATCTGGATGGAGGGAGGGATGGATGTATAGATAGATGTATAGATAGATGTATAGATAGATAGATAGAGATAGATAGATAGATCGATCAAATTCTGAGTGATAAGCAGAGAAGATCCTCAGAGTTTGACTTTTCTGATGACTGTCTGTCTCATTATATAAAAACATCTTTTTTAAACTTCCTGTATGTGTCAGCCGATCACACCAACCCTCAGAGGAGCAGCACAAATAAATCTGAATCACGTCTGTGACTTCATCGAACCACGAGGGACCAGACTGTGCTATATTTGCTACAATGCGACTCGGCCCTCTTTTTCTCTGTGTGTGTGTGTGTGTTTGCACCACTAACACTAACAAATCTAGCAGAGTCTGAATTGTGGTTGAGATCCCAGGGGCTTTTTTTTTTTTTTACATGGATACAAATATGTCAGGCTGAGCTCCGGGAGAATACGCATGAAATTATGTACGAGACGTCTAAAATATCTCAACGTGATGTTACGCTGCAGCCATAAAACACGGACACTTAACTCACCGTCAGCATTATGCTGTGTACTGTAGTCTTCATTAAGTGCTGTAACAAGCAGATACATAATACATGAGATACTGTTGCACACTGAGGAAAAGTTTTTTTTTTTTGCAATCTAAATTAAAAAAGCATGAAGGGAAATCAAAGGGAAATTGTGAGTTTAAGAGGTTAAAAATATACAGAAGCAGCTGGATTTGAATTTGAAGCTTCCTATTCCTTCTCCTGCGTATCGTGAGATCAACATGTGTCCTCTAATACCCGTATAGCTGAGTGCACTCTAAACCATTTCCTGCTGCTGGTTTGTATTACATTGTCAGAGCGACTGACCTGCTCTGTCTGAATGCCATTCTTCTCACCTGTCCGACTGATGCAAAGTGGAAGGAAGAAATAAATTGCTGCAAACATTCGAGGACCGTCTTGCTCGGTGAACCACTTTAGGCAGAAGCCTCCGAACTCTTAAACTCTCCTCTTAGTTTGAACTGTTGAGAAAATAATCATTTTTGTCCTTTTTATTTGGGTATTTTTGTGGTTCAAGCTACAAACCGCTTGCACTTCAAAAACCAAGAAGACCAAGATTTTTTTACTCTCTTACATCACATCACATCTCCAGGCGCAGAAGCGACGATATATAATATCAAGTCAACTTTTCTAATATGACACTCCTCCTCCCGCCACGCACGGACCATTTCATTTGTAATGAAACTCGCGCCTCCTCACACCCAAATGGATTATGGACTCGCGAACCGTGAACAGCACAAGAAGCTAAAAGGTGCCCGGCGCTCACAAAGACGTCCTGTAATTAAAGGATCACAGGTCAGATCCCCAGAAGACGCTACGCTATCCTAAGTGTCCTTGAGATACGCTCACAACTAAACCACTAACTGTTAAATCACTCACTGTCGCTCTGGTTAAGATTCTACTCTAATACAAGACAGAATACACAGTATATAAACTCTACCTGCACATACAGAGATACTCAGTATGAAAACTGATCAGCCACAGTATGTGAAAGTTACACTAGAGTAGAAGTACAGACACTAGTAATCTTTAAATAAATGCACTTTAGTAATTAAAGTAAAAGTTTAATTTAGCTTCGTTAACGTTCTAATTTTAGCTAGTTATAATCAAGCTAATGTTAGCATAAATTTGAATATTGTTTTTTTAGGCAAAATGCTAATATTAGAATACAGTTGGAGCTTGCTGCTAATGTTAGCTAGCTCTAAAAACTAGTTGTTAACGTTAGGATTAGTTTAGATCATAGCATTTGCTAACGTCCAAATTTTAGAGCTTTTTTTTGGTGAGGATGAGCATCTTTTACTGCTGTGACAATGTGAGCTAATTTAGCTTTGTTAACGTCCTAATTTTAGCTATTTATAAACAAGCTAATGTTAGCATGAAGGTGGATCTTACATCTTTGTTAAAGTGCTAACACTAGCTAGGTGTAATAGAAGCGTTAGCGTGAATTTGAATATTGCTTTTTAGCCAAAAATGTTAATGCTAGCATTTTACTACTAATGTTGGCTAGTCCTAAAAAGCATGTATGCTAACATGCTAACATGTTTCTCCATCCTATACAACACTGGATCAGACATGTTAGACCGAGTCAACACCTTGAACTTGTTCTCATGTTCTTCAAAACCGTCCTTCAAAACCTTCAAAACCTTCCTCACAGTTTGACACTCGTCAAAGTTGCTCACATCCTTTCTTTTCCTGCTTCACGTAACGTTGACAACAGCCTTTACAAGACGCACGTCGTTGTAACGACATAATCGATGTTATTGACTTGAGCAGTCAGTGGTCATAATGTTATATACCATCTCCGTCTGCTGTGATGTATTTCTTCACCTCTTTCCTGCTTGTAGAGGCGTAGGTGAATGCGCCTGTATCCTCATTAGTGAAATATATTCTCTCAACCTAACTAACCCCTGCCCACTCTTCCTGAACAACACCTCCCCCCCTGCAAACACCCTTGAGAAGACGAGGCGGTCAGTTCTCCCCCCCGCCCCTCGTTTCATTTGCCTCTGGTCATGCAAGGCTGCGTCAGTGTCTGTGGTCGTCTCCTCGCACTAAATCAAAAGACCGTCGCCGGGCGCCGAGCCGTGGCGGTGACTCCTCCTATAGGACCCTCGGTCAATGAGGAGGATGAAATTGTGCGGCCGCTGAGACTTTTTACAGATCCTGTCCATTGGGGGTTGTGGGATCTTTTCTCGCCTTATGAGTCACGTTCACAGCTGCCACTCAACGTCTTTCCGTCTCATTGAAAACCCTCATTAAGGAGCGACACTGAGAGAGCTTTAGTGTTTGTTCTGCTCTGCCTCCTCCGGTTTTGTTATCAAGTTGTGACAGTTTTCCATTTGCAGGTGTTTTAGATACTGTTTCTGTTTCTGCTTCCGCTTCTGCTTCTCATTGCAAACATGACATGAGGGTGACACCAGCCACTGATTTGCAATTTCGTGCAACCGCCGGCAAATAGCTGATGTTACTGAGAGCGAGTGAGCGAGCTCGACGGTTTTGAACTGCACTGCAGCAAAATATCGTTTTTTTTTTTTTTAAAGAGGTGCCCCTAAACCACAAAACAGACAGACAAGTCATGTGGGAGAGCTTCTTTCTGCATTTGCATGAAAGTCATTTTCATCCAGATTCTTCAAATGACATCAGTAAAGACTTTCATGCAAATCTGAAGCCACCGTTAGGTTACTGTGTGTTTGTTGTACATCTCACCGGGCAGCTGAAGAATGATACAAAGCTGCAGATAACACAATCAGAGAAGTCAGAGAGCAACGATTTGTTTTTGTTTTTTTGCAGAACGGAGCGGAGAAACTCGTGTCAATGACCGTAGGAAACGTCATCTTGTTTACCTTTTACTGAACGACGGTTATATTGTGATATACTTTGATATGTACATTTCAATATTACAGTTTCTGAATGGGTAACACACCCATAGCAAAGGCACTGCAGCAGGAAGAGAGATATTTTATGTTGGTTGAAGTAAAATCGAGTTTGACCGTCTTTTGTTTTCACAACCAAATAAATAACAATGAAAGTAAATGGGGCAGTCAGCCAAACGTATCTAAATTGACATTTAACCACTAATAAAGCTCAAAATATCACTTCACTTCCCTACACATTAACCTACGCATGAAGTTTGTTCCAGATCAGCAGATTCATCACTTTCCTGAACAACAGGCCAATGTGTCTGTGGAGAGCAAGAAAAATGATGAATCTGCTAATGAAAACCAGACGTTGGGTAAGTCTTGTAAAACAGGCTTTTTAATAAACTCTGGGTTCACTTACTAAGTTATCAGTACTTCAGTTTATGTGTAGGGACCCTATTCATGCTACTGCTGAAGTGAAGTGATGTTTTGAGCTTTATTAGTGGTTAAAAAATGACAATTTAGATCCGTTTGGCTGACTGCCCCATTTACTTTCATTGTTAACTATTTGGTTGTGAAAACAAAAGACGGCCAAACTCGATATTACTTCAGGAGTTTGATATGCAAATTTTTTTCTACCCCTAATTTGGGGCGATGTAAGGACTGTACATCCTACTGAAACTATTGACCAAATTTGGCCAAATTTGCCCCATAATGATTTTATCATCTGGATGGTTCTAGTATTTAACGCAACTTGATGACCCTATAAACTACCGTGGTGGGGCCGGTATAATTAAAATCTCTATCATTGGCCAAATTAACATCACATAAGGTTTATAACAACCACCCCTAATGTTTATTGTGTTCACTGAGGTCACGAGCTGCAAAAAAAAATAAAATAAAATAAACAAATGACAATTTTCTATAACTACTTCACTGATTTGCAAAAATCACACTGACTTTGTTAAGTCTGATTAAAGTGATTAAAGTTAATGTTCACTCTCTTGGTGCAGGTTTGAGTTTGATCAATTCGGACGCACGACTTCTGAATTCTCTTGTGGATTTATTTGATTTTATTATATATTTTGAATGAATCCCGTCTAATTACCACAGCAACGTATTCTTATTTATCTTTATTATTTTTTTTAATACTTGATTTATTTGCTGACGAGAGTTTGGACTCATGTTACCACTGGAAAAAAAAAAAAAAGCAAATCTATAAACTCGTGCTACAGTAAAAATGCTTTAGTTGTAAGAGTGTTATAAGGATTTCATTATGTTCCACAAATACACACTCACCTGCACTGAAATGGGAGGTGTGTATATGTGTGTATATGTGTGTGTATATGTGTGTGTGTCTACACTTCTCACCCTCACTGTTTGGGGTCATAAATATTCATTTAGCATCTATCAGCCTTTAGGGATTAATCCCAGTACGATGGTTAAAATACAGAACACAAAGCTACACGAGCGGCATGTTAAGTCCATTATATATTGTAAAGTAGCAGGTATTGCCCACAGGAGACTAATGGCTTTTTATCAAGGATCCCCCTGGAGGGCTGCGGCCCCTCCACCTCCCAACAAACACCACTTCCATTAACACAAGGCAGGTTCGGTTCAAGAGAGCATTTTCAGAAAAAAAAAAAAAAAAAGAAAGAAAAAAAAAATGTATCTGCTTTAAAAGTAAAATGAGTGACATTAGTGAGACAAACAACCCACACTCTTGCTCTTTTATTCTCACAGAAAGCCACCTTCAAGACTGTGGGGTCTGCTGTTAATAAAAGGCTTCTGTGTGTGTGTGTGTTGTGTTTCTAATTGACACGGTTGATACATTTGCTTTTTGGCGTCGTGACTGTGAAGCTGTTAAATGTCACACGTCTATGTGCAATTAGATTTATGTGTTATTTTTTAATTTTTTTATTTTTTTTTTTTTTTTTTTTATGTTGAAATGCTGAGATAGAAATGTCCGACAGGACTTATCTCAACGTCTTTGTTAAAAAACAGAAGCACAAACGAGACATCATCATTAAACAGCTGCTTTCAACCGAGTCACATTTATATTTCAATCTAGTTCATTAAACAGAGTCATGAAGCAGCATAATGTTCTGAACAGGAGACGTCACCACACAGTGATGGAGTCATCAGAGTAAACTCTGGTTCACTCTCCAGTGGTGGTGTCTGGTGGACTTGGTCCTCTGATGGTTGGTGAATCATCAGTTAATGATCATAATGTGTGAACAGCCCTAACGACTCCATCAGAGGCCGTCGGGACCTGGTCTGAGACCGGGACTGGATCTGTCATGTTAGAAAACTGGAGGAGTCTGAAGAGACTGACAAAGAGCGACGGCCAATCAGAGGAGGGATGTGAGATAAATGCTGCTGCTGTCTCACTGATTCACTCACAACCACGTTTAAAAGTCTGACGTTTTAACACTTTTTCTTTCATTTTCACTTTCTACAAACTCCCCGCGTCTGATCCAGATGTTACCCGGTACCGGGGAGGTCTGCTGCTGATTTCAGCTCCACCATGAAAACCAGTGTGTTGCCATGGTGATGTTTACATGGTGGCTGGTTTAGTAATAGTTTCTATCATAAGATTATTTTTAATGTGTAAGTCCAGTCTCCTTGACTGTAGCTGCTATAGGTAGTCACCAGTCAAAGACCTCAGGAATATCCACAATGATTGGTTGAATTAGTGTTAATAGTTGTGATTGTAACGTCATTAAATCCTGGAGGATCTGATCAATGAGTAAGAGGATTGTTTTCATGTGTTTTCACATCTAAACGTCTCTACTTCCTGTTTTCTCTGCAGCGTCCTCGGTACCGTCAGTGCGTCGGAGTCGTCGTCGTCCAGATCGTCGTCTCGTTGGCGTCTCCACGTCAGAGGAGCCGAACCCGAACGCGGCGGTTTAGTCTGTGTCGGAGGCAGCGTCTTCACCGGTGCTAAATCAACAATAAACGGCTGTAAATCACGGTGAGAAGCAGCAGCTACATCCTGTCTAGTTCACATGACCAGACGTAGAGTTTGGTGACGTCACGGTGTGATCGGGAGTCAATCACTGACAAGTCTTGTAGTGTGAACACTACAGGTCTCAGACCAGTTGTTGAGACTCCACATCATGGGAACACAAGTCGCCAACGATCACAACAGAGACTGAGACTCACAAATCGATGGTAAAAACAACTAGAGTGAACTAGACTTTAGTGAAGCTCCTGATAAACTGACTGTGTCGTTTACTGGAGAAAACTGCACTTTTATACGAGTGGAGTCAATTCACTGTCAGAATTAAACATGAAACTGTGTCTGAACAAAATGTGAGAAAATGAAGAGTGGTTTTGATTTTTGATTTTTTTACTTCTCACAACTTTGCTCTGTTTTGCTCTGTAAATCTCAAAAGATCATTTTATTGATTCATTTTGAAAGAATTCGTCTGTGTTCAAACTTCAGAGTTTATTCTGTTTATTCCGGTTTCGTTTCGACTGTTTGAACAAAGCTTTGAATGTTGTTGTACTATGACGATTGCTTCCTTTGTGTAATAACTGATTCTGACTAATCTGATTGTCTATCCATCAATTAGCTATTACTCTTATCTTCTGAGGGTCGTGGGGGGGTTGGAGCCAATCTAAGCTGACTGTGGGTGAGGTTGGTCCATCACGAAGCCCAACAGACATTCACGCTCACGTTCACACCTACAGGCAATTTAAAGATACCAATCAAACCGCTATGTCTTTGAACTGAGGTAAGAAGCAAGAGAAAAAAGATTAGCTGCTGCTGTTAACACCTCACAGCAGCACCTGATCATCTTATATGTCGTCATGTGAAAGTATGAATTCGGTATTTAAGGAAGAATCTGCAGTCGCATGTTTCTGTTTTCATATTGTTTCTGTTTCTCACAGTCTTAGTCTCTGACCTTGGTGGGATTCATCCTGTAGATACAGATTAAATCAATTGAAAACAAAGCAAACCGAGTCACTATGTGACATGAAAAACCTACAACAACTGGTTTTAAAATCACCAGAACAGTTAGCACATGGTGACACTTCCTGTTACGGCGTTTACGGAAACAAACCTCTATTTTGTTCTCAGCGGTGAGTGAACCTCGGACCCAGCGGCGTCCAATCTACCCTCCACTTTACCTCCCGCCTCTGTCAGCTCCCCTCTGCTCTCCGCTGTGTCGGCTGAGGTCTCACAATTAAACCCCAGTTTAACAACCAAAAACAAAACAACACAAAAAACACTGAGGTCACGAATGATGAAGCATGGGACCAAGTCAGCATCATCTCATCATCCTGGTTGTCAGTTTCCACTGAGCTGCAGCTACAAACTATGTGGATCACAAATGTCTGACGTAACTAAAACTAAAAGGCCTCGCTACAACTCAACAACGTCTTCAACAAAAGCACAAACCAGCTGTCAAACACAGAGGACGTGTCGTTTTAGGAGCGGTGCTAAACATGAGCTCCAGCTCATTAGCATTAGCATTAGCATCACAGCTACAGGCTCAATTATGAAACGTTGAAACGTCTAAAACGATCATATAAAGACGACTCATATTTGGTCCAATCTAATGTCTGATATTACATTTCCTATTTGACATAATTAGCCAATTGCTAATGTTTGCGCTGTTACCACACTGTCTCAGTGTAACATGATGCTAACGTTAGCATCACAATTTGAAACACAATCAGTGATTTCTCAACATATATTGAAATGACTACATACTGCTCCTTTAAATAGTTTGTTGATTATTATGGATGATAGCTGTGACCAACTTTTGACAACATGATAAAATATGTGATGATTTCCAAACGGTGACGATAATATCTGAGCGTTGATGGAAGTTGTTATGAATGCAAAGCAGGTTGAGAGTTAAGTGAGACATCACACGGTGGATAAGTAACTAACTACAGCAGCAGAAAGAGGACGTGATACAATTTGTTCCCGTCCACCTGCTTCCACCTCGCCGCCAATTTTAAGTTGCATCCGAGGTCCGTCGTTTTCAATTTTGCAGATCTGCGATCACGCCGAGTGGACAGATGTCCCCGAGGGACGTCGTCGCGGCGTAATTGTTTTCTTCCCTCTCTAATTAGCAAAGCATCAGAATCGTCAGGTAACTGAATACACGTTCGTTCCTTCATTCATTACAGCTGGATGATGCAGCTGCTGCACCCAAGGGTTTTGTATAATAACATACCTCTGTACTTTTCAGAGTAAACTAAAAGCTCACTTTGTTATTTTTTTTTCTAAAAAAGCACTTCAGACGACGCTCTTCAGACATGAGTACAGTACAGAGCAGACATGTCCTAAAAACTACCATGAAAAAAAAAAAAAAAGTTACTTAACTAAAAGCTCCATTCATTCATTCACAGTCCAGGGGAAAAACACGCAGGTCTCTAAAAGATGAACCTTTCATAACGAGAAAAAAACAACTCAGCAACCTTCACTGTGAATAGCCGTCGCAGGAACAGAAGTTTGAAAGATGTTGAGATTAAATATGAGCTTTTTTAAACCTTTCTTTTTTTTTTTTTTTGACGTTGGAAGCGATTACACTTCAACGAGAAAGATCAGGACGTTAAAAATATATCCGATGAGGAAACGGCGTTGAAGCGAAAACACCAAGACATCATTTGACCTTTGCGGTACCAGAATAACCGGGCGAGTTAATGATTCTAAAGAGTGATCGAATTAAATGTTACTAATGTGATCACCTGCTAATCGATGGTTACCGTTGCTTAGCAACAAGATGGCGGAGTGACCTTTGTTCTCAGCGAATATCTAAAAATGACGGTATCTATAAAAAAAATGGAATCTAGAAATAATTAATGTTACAGTATTAACCATTTTAGTGTAGCCTGTTAGCGTGTTAGCATGTTAGCGTGTTAGCATGTTAGCATGTTAGCTTTCGCCAAAATACCCAGAAACACAGACAGATTATAGCAGAATTTTCTGGTCGGAGAGGTCAGAAGTCGGATAGGATTTCGTGATTTTGCGATCAAATTCAACCAATCTCTGCGATCTTTAGTTGTGAATCACTGCAACTTTTTTCGCGCAATTTTTGATCAATCATCCCCCCAAAAAAACCTTTCAGTTCATGTGTCAGAAAATCCACTTCCTTGTTCCCCTTTGAAGAGGAAAAAAAAAAAAAAAAAAACTACTTTGACGCAACAAAACACCGCAACTTTCAATGCAACTTTTCTTTAAAAACGTTCAAGTTTCAAATCAGGCCTCAACAATCTCAAAAACATGTCCCAAGTAAAAGTTAAGTTGAGGACAGAATATCACATTTCATCCTGTCAGAAGATGAACATCAGATTTTTTAAAGATATTTCAATAATAAACGAACCAGATGGAAAAAAAAAGATCTGACGGATGTTGACACGTTTCATCAGAATCAGACCAAAAAAAAAAAGAGTCAAACCAACACGAACACGAACAGTATATGGAGTAAAACATCCTAATATTGATATTTGAGCCAATACTTTTAAACGACAGGTCATTATAGGTGATATATCTATATATCAATCAAATCAATTTCCACAGACTCTAAACAGGAAGTGCTCTGCTGTCGACTGCTGGTTTAAAAAACAACAGGCAGGAAAAGGTTTCTACTGACCCATGAAAACATCTGCTTCTTGCCAGTTGAATTATGAGAGCGGCGTTGTAACTGTAATGAATAACCTTTTTAATTTTATTATATCTCTACGAACTTTAATAGCTATTGACAAAAATCTGTGGTTAGCTCACTGCTCTGTGCTCAGCCACCAATTACCAAACAAATTAGACTGGAGATTCTGAGCAGCACAGATGTTTGTTTGACTATTAAAAAAAAAGCACAGATGACTCTTACTGGAAAAGCGTCGCAGAAATTGAGGGAAAGCCTCATTATCAGCTTGGTTTATTATTTTTATTTTGCTTTGTTTTTTTCTTCTTTTTTTTTTCAGCTCGTTTCCATTATGTGAAGCAGCATTTTCAATGAGCCAAGGACTCTGCCGCGCTTCGCCGTCCTTGCTATTGTCACGGGAAGCAGCGTATTTGGCCTTCATGCTCTGTGAAACTCCCCCACCACCCCCACCGCTCTTTTACCTGCATGAAACTTTCCCTCTCTCAACTCGCTAATTGAGGCTGAAGCCGAGAGAGTCAATCAGCTTGCGAGGGGAGCCTGCCAATTTAAACATCGTGCCGTCTTTGTGCACCGGCCGCCGTTCTGGTACGTCTATCAAACGTTTTCTTCTTTCTTGAACCTGGTGCCAAAAAGGGAAAGAGCAGTCGAAGTGAAGTGGAGCGCTTCACTTCCTTCCCTCCTCTTTTTTTTTCCACCTTTTGAAAGTAAAACCACTAAGAAATTAAACGGCAGTGTGCGACTCTAACACAATACGCAGCTGAATTCAGAATACTTTAATTTCAAGTCATTTCTCTGCTACCCCTTCAATTTTATAGGTTTTTCTTCTGTTATTTTTTCTAACTAATCTTCCGCCTGCATTCATGCGTCGATCTGACGGAGAGCCGAGGGTCTTTATGGTGACTATAATACATCGCCGGCACACATAGCTCACACTATTCTACCTATAAACTGAGCTCCATTAAGTCCAATAAACCAAATACTTTACGATCCATCATCGGGCTGCTCTCTTTCTATTTTTGGAGTCTCTGCAGCCAAATATCTGTGAGCGTCGTTCGTTCCAATAAAACAGAGCAGAACGGCAGTTAATGTTGCTGTTTAATGTATGGGGTGGGGGTGGGGGGGGTGGAGCAGAGGGTCTCGGAAATGTCAAAGCGTTGAAAATAGTGAGTGATGCTTCGTATCAGAGGAATAATTCATGTAGAGGAGGAGACAGAATAACAATCGCTGACATCTGCCTCCTGGTTGTGATGTTTGCTGATGTTAGCTACTTATGAAACAAGCTAATGTCAGCTGGTTATAAACCAAGCTAATGTTATCTAGGCTGCATCCGAATCCTCAGTAGTCACTGCGTACTACTCAACTGTTACAGTAGCTACTACATATCAACTAGCCAGTGGCAGGTACAATTCAGACGTACTACAACACCTCCATCTTGTTTGTCTTGTGACCCCCATGTTTACATCAATGTCATGATTTTGCAGCTTGACTCATAGGGTTAGCTACCACGGCTAGTTAGTATCGGAGTCATAGCAGTGACCTTTTACTCTCATTGGTGACGTGAACGACTACAGACACGTTTTATTTACTGAACAGTCTGTTCGTGTTTTAATGCAGCTGCTTTTTAAGGTTTGAACAGAAACTGTCGCACATCTGATCCTTTTTGTTTTCCTGTTATCCTTAAACAAACTCTGAATTAAATTGTAAAAATATCAATATAATCTCTCCCTGGCCTCTGTCTCCATTTCCATTCATTAATAAACACACAGATGTGGTTGTTGATCACTGTTTACTATAATAGCAATAGTAATTAATTCATCTGATTCATTGGATGTCACTTTTAACGGACAAAGTTTATTCTTCTATGGTTTTCAACCTCCTGGTGACTTCTGGGATAGCGTAGTGTAGTGTAGTGTAGATCACTTCACACTGGTCCTAGTGGGAGTAGGAAAACATCCAGGAACCTTTCACCTTCTACTGAAAGATACTGAGGTATTCAGACATACTAGATTGTCACTTACTCATTTTTGCTACTACGTAGTAGACTAGTAGTAGTAATATTCTGATGCAGCCCTGTTTTTAAAACAAGCCTTACTTGTAAAACAAGCTAATGGTAGCTAACTATAAACCAAGCTAATATCAGCTACTTATAAACCAAGGTAACATTAGGTAGTTATAAACCAAGCTAACGTTATCTAGTTATAAACCAAGCTAACATTATCTAGTCATAAACCAAGCTAACGTTAGTTAGTTATAAACCAAGCTAACGTTATCTAGTTATAAACCAAGCTAACATTAGTTAGCTATAAACCAAGCTAACGTTATCTAGTTATAAACCAAGCTAACATTAGTTAGCTATAAACCAATCTAACGTCATCTAGTTATAAACCAAACTAACGTTATCTAGTTATAAACCAAACTAACGTTATCTAGTTATAAACCAAACTAACGTTATCTATTTATAAACCAAGCTAACGTTAGTAATGTCGAGGAATTGAAAATACTGAGGGAGAAAGAGAAAGAGAGAAGTGCTGCTTCATAACAGAAGAATAATTCATGCAGAGGAGGAGACAGAATAACAATGGCTGACATCTGCCTCTTGGTTGTGATTATTGTACATACTTTCACCTCACTGACACTTCCACTATGAGCTGTGTCTCACTCAAAACACCTCAGAATAAGACATAAGAAGAACAGCTTTTGATTGAGATTCTGGGCATGATGGTGCTTTACTGCCAAAATTGCAAGGCTAAACAAAAAGAAAAAAAAAAATCTATTGAAATTCAAGCTTGATTCAGGCTTGCCCTAGTTTTTCTCTCCCCTCATATACATTTATATTGTTTGGGGCAGGGCTTGGGAATAGGGACTTATCATAAGAGATATTATCTTATAAACAAGTGTGTGCAACGCAAGTACCTTTTCTCCCCCGTTCTTTGGATGCTATGATATCTCCGGATGCTAAGAGAGACAGGCAATCTAGATAATTCTGCCGCTGTAATCAGCTTTTTTTTTTTATTGTTTGCACTGCTGACAGCGGCATCACCGGCGAAGAAACTTCCACTAAAGTATCAACTGATACGTTTTCTGCAAAAAAAAAAAAAAAAAAAAAGCTATGATGGGAAAATTTGTGTGATCATGCAGAGAAATGGCGCTGTGGGTAATTCTCTGTGCTGGATTCATTTCTTGGGGGGGGGGCAGGGGTTTGAGGAAGGGCAAGGGGGAAGGGGTTTTGCTACTTTAACTGAAATATTTGCTCATATTTAATTTTAGGGATGTGATTTTTCCAAAGAACACCAAAAATTAATTGAGGAGCTCAGCGGGCGGCGGAGCCTCTCGCGCTCACGAGTTCATGTCTTGAGATTGAATGTGACTCATGATGTGTGGTGAAGACATTACAGGAGAAGAAACACTGGGGGATGTTGCCTCATTTTCTATTTTGGACTAAAAAAAAACTTTTCCCCCCATTAAAACCCTAGATGGGGTTTAACGATCCATCAATTCAGTGATTAACGATCCGATATTATTGATCCAAAGTGAAAACATGGATCCATATCGTCATCATGTTTACAAAATACACATCTGTGTTACTGTTTACGTCCAAACTCCACGTCCTACTGCTCCTTCCTAAACATTCAAACAATGCTAATGCTAGTAGCCTAGTGCCAGGCAGGTCAGGACAACTAGCCAAGAAAAAGATGATGAAACATAGTGCGAGGTAAAATAATCAGGAAACACGATTCAGTTCACATGACCAACTAAACCTTCTAAACCTTTAATACTAATGTTAGCATGAAGCTACATCCTGCTTTTTCAGCCAAAATGCTAATGTTAGCATAAGGTTTGATCATACTACACGCATTTGAATAAATTAATTAAAAATGCTAACATTTGTTAGTTATGAAACAAGCTAATGTTAGTTACAAATCAAGCTAATGGTTGTTAGTTATGAAACAAGCTAATGCAAGTTAGCCATAAAACAAACTAATGTTAGCTAGTTATAAATCAAGCTAATGCCAGCTAGTTATAAAATAAGCTAATGTTAGCTAGTTATAAAACAAGCTAACATTTGTTAGTTATAAAACAAACTCATGTTAGCCAAAACAACTGTTAGTATCATATTTTACTTGTGTTTTATTGAGTTGATATGAACTGATGTGTTAAATAGACAAACAACAAATATCATACCGTTGTCTAAAAAACTAATACAATATCATAAAATGATGAAACTTGTGATTTACACCTATAATGCTAAATTGACTAAGATCAAACACGTAAATATGACGTGTCCTGAAATTCTCACAGACAAACAGTCAAAGCCGATCACCAGCTTCACTGTTTCCTTAAGGCAGCAACATACCAGAAATGAAACTGGGCTTGAACAAAATTAAACCGCCGTTCAACTGCTTTCAAACACATCACTGCGAGCAAATATCTATAAACTCACTGCGTCTTGACGTCTGCTCATTTAGCGCCGCGACATGACTCCCCTGCCAGATGGAGCTCCTCTCGCCAAACTGCATCTAGAAGCAGAGATGGATCAGAGTTAGTCAAACACCAGTGAAAGGATCCTCTGGATGATGCTGCTGCAAACCTTTTTTTTTTTAAAGAATAATTCAACATTAAAGCTCAGATGGAGGTTGTTTTATCGTTATTGGCATTAAAACATCTGAAAACAGCTGAAGCAGCTGATGCTGGAAAAGAGGAGGAAAGTGTCGATGGCAGTGATGTAACGAAGCACTTTTTGACTTTGTGAAGTAAATTATTAGTAATTAAGTTAGTAAACTTAAAGGGGATAAAGAATATAAAACCACATTTTCTTGGCCTTCATATAATTATATTTAATGTGTTTGTGTGTTTTCCAACGGCTCCTGAACGCATCTCGTTACCTTTTCTACTTTTAACCTTTACATCACTGTAATCAAAGTCACAATATTTATTTCGGTTCAGTGTTGAATTAATTTTTCACTAAGATCTTGTCCTGATGATGGGAGAGTCGGACGTCTTCTCCAGCACATCCCAAAGATTCTCAGTGGGGTTCAGGTCTGGACTCTGTTGTGGCAGATCCATGTGTAAAAATGATGTCTCGTGCTCCCTGAACCGGTTTTTCACAATTTGAGCCTGATGAATCCTGACATTGTCATCTTGGAATACGAAGAAGAAAAGAAGAAAAAAAATCAATTGATGGAATAACCCGGTCGTTCAGTATATTCAGGTCGTCAGCTGACCTCATTCTTCGGGCACATGATGTTGATGAACCCAGACCAGATCGAGAGCAGCGACCCCAGATCATAGCTCTGCCCAACAAGCTTCATCAGGTGGCGATTTTTTTTTTTTTTTTTTTTGGCCAGGCAGTGTAGTTTCTACTCTGACACATTCATTTCTAGTTTGGCTGCTCTTCAACACCCGACTCCTCTGATTCAGGATCAAACAGGTAAAGCTGAAGTTAACCAACCAATCAGAGCACAGCTCATTTAAATATTCATGAGGTTACATAAGTTCGTTAAGGATCCTTGGCCCTTTTTCATCAAAGAACAGTTTATAATAGTAAAAAAAAAAAAAACATTTCCGTCCATGTCTCCTTTAAGTTTCGTGTCAAAATAAACCATGTATCTTCAAAAAAAATGCAGTTTTACATTTATATTTCCCGACTGTTGCTGCTGAGACAAGCTAAGCTAGTCTAAAAGCTCACATAAGAAATGATCAAAGCCACGTTTGTCCTTGGTTTAACCGTGTGACAATACGACACCGAGACTCTCTCATCTCCTGACACTGTCTGGACGCAGATTAAAAAGCCGGGTGTTGTCTGTTGTTGTATAAAGCTGCTGTATGTGCCCACAGTTGACTGTCACATCCTTCGTTATATAGATGGAGGCAAATCAAATCGAAACTGGGGAACAAAATGTCCTGATTTGCCTCATTGGTATTCACTCATAAAGGTGTGTTCTCTCTGTAAAGCAAGCATCTCGCTTTATGTGTGTTTTTTTTCTTTTATACCACTAATGTGTTCAATTTATACGTCTGGCCCCTGATGGAGTAATTACCGCCTAAATGGTATTGATGAATAACCTTATCAAACCCCCACTGATACATTATGGGCATTCGTGGCACATGTGGTAAATGAAACTAAAAGGAACAAATTAAATGTGATTCAGCTGTCATCAAGGTTGCGAAACAGCTCAACAGCTCAAGACTTGAAGAAATGTATCGTTTATTTTCAACCCGTTTCTCTTCTAAAAAGCACTGTTTTTTCTCCATGTCTAATTCTAACAGATTATCAGGTCTCTGATCAACTCACTTGTGTAAAAAAAATGTTTTTAGCAGCACTGAGAGAAAAGGTAGAACTAAAAGACTGTTTTAGAAATATTGATCCTTATATAACTGCATTGTGAGAAGCTGCAGCAGCAGAGTGATCCTGCACTGATTCAACGGGGACAGAAGATAATAATGATTAAGTATCTTGAAAGTGGAGTTTTCTCTGCAGCTGCTGCTGGAATCCCCCAAAATCTCTATAACCTCAAACGCCAAGTGTTGCTGATTCACATAACCGCTCCCTCCTCCTCCCTCCCTCGCGCTGAAAAGTGATCATCCAATCATGACTTAGCTTCAACCACATCTGTCCAGTCGTACAGATGTGGAACGATAAAGACCGACAGCTCTGAAATGTGTCGACTCGACGGCGCGTCAGAAAAAAAAAAATATAAACATGTGCATCATTTTTAAAGCTACAACTCTAAAAGAGTCTCAGAGAGTCAACAACAAAACTATAGATTGTTTTTATTTAGATATCTGGAAGAGCTCAGAAATAAAATGGCAGCAACATAACTAACATAAATGTTGAAAATCAATAAGGAGAGTTAAAAAAAAATACATTTATAGCCATTATGAGCCAAACCTATAGGTGGCAGCGTAAACAAGAAGCATAAAGTGATGTTAGCCAATCAGAATCCATGCACAAATGTCAATTTTGACCATTTCGACCAGAGGTTTCTAGTCGTAGTCTGGCAAAGATCCCACAGACAGGAAGTTCTCAGAGGTGGGATCAACAGGCGTCTATCAAACGCCTCCGTATGCTGCTGGACAGAGCTACAACCAGTCAGACCACTGGTGCCAACGACGTATGTGTAGCGACGGCCGCCACGTTGGCTGTAAACAAATGTGTTTGAGGTCGATTAACTGGTGCGTCATCGCGTTAATACGCACCAGCGTAAAAGCTCGTTTTTCATTGGTTCCTAAGTTTTCAAGATCAGGAAGAGCAGAGAATAGACAGGTTGTCCAGATTGACTTGAGCCTGAAATTCAATATAGCGCCACAGGCAGTATGGACGGGACCAGACTGAGAGGATTTCAGATTTAAACCTCCATTTTAGTGTAAATAAAAGACAAAAACACATCGGATATATCGTTGTTTTCTCCATATACCCGGCTACGCGTAAATGTCCCTTCAGTCTAATGAGGACAGAAGAAGAACAAGACGAAGAAGAGTTTGGAGCCGACTGTGGAGAGGAAGACGTTGCTGCACAAACTGAAGAAGATGAAGGAAAATATCTCACAACTTCTCTTCGACCTGCAGGTCAAAACAGCAGATTCTCTGATTGAACTGTTTTTATCTATAAAGAACAAACTGCTCACCTGAATCATTACACATCAGATTATCCTCATCTTTCAGTGCATTACAGCATATTATATAACCACCACAGTGTAACGTACATCCTGCACAGTTAATTTTTAGCTCTTTTCTACAGAATTTTAGCCTTTAAGTGCAGTTGTTTGTTATGAAGCTCATGATTCATGTGAAGTAGCTGCTGCTGCAACGCTGCAACACTTTGCTTTGGGATTTATAAAATACTCCGTCTACCTGCCTGCACCATCTGTCCATACGATCAACTATTCATGAAGCTAACGTTAGCTTAGCTGCCTATAAAATCTGACATTTGCAGTCGCCTGTGTGAAGTCAAAGATCGTCCGGTATGTAAATGACGATGTGAAGCTTTAATTATGCAGCTGCTTTCGGAGTCTGACTCGGAGGCAGATAGAGATAGAAAAACAGCTCTGACTTCCTCACAGACTAAACAAACAACCTCGTCTGCTTCCACCATTAAGGTGTCAGATACGTTTAGCTTTAGCGCCGGAGGTCATCTCGCAAATAACGCCTGGATGGTCCGGCGTAAAACCCGGCGATGCGGGTAGATTCGATTGAAACGACACAAAATGAAACTCTTCATGTTGCCTGTCTCTCTTTATTTCCTTAGTGGTGAAGAGGATGTGTGGCTGGGAAAAAAAAATTAGAAAACAGAAAATGCTCATTTCTCATTTTTGGGCACCTGCTGTAGGAACTATATTTTAGATTTACCAATAGATTTTTTTTTTATATATAATAGATCCCCGAGCCAAGAAACTCACACAACAGCTCATTTATGGTGTAAAAATTGCAGCTACATAGTTGCTTTTATGACATCAGAAAAAAACTGGCCCCTCCGACACCTTATTTTGAAAAAAAAAAAAAAAAAAAATCCAGACAGGGCCACAGCCTACAGAGCAATGAAAACCGTTTAAGGCCAAATAAATCAATGTATCCTTCCCCCAAAAACTTCAAAACTCACATTACTACCTTGGCTCGGTGCAGATCACCCACGGGTATAACCTAGATGTTTCAGGGACGCCGGCGTATAGGGAATTCAAACACACATCACAGGCTTAGCATTAAAAATAGACTTGTTCTTAGTCTCAATGAATATATGAATAGCAAAACAACCCATAAAGAGGATGAGATCAATTCAGTAGTTAAGGCTGGAATGATGAAACGAAGGTAAACGCAACTGTTTGTCCGTGAATAAAATGCATCACTGTTTGTGTCCAAGGACCCGTGGTCTTCACGTAGCTCGTATTCTCTGTCACCACCATGTCCTGGATGTTTCAAAGCCAGAACAATAACTGAGCTACGACCACCTCAGTCTCTGCAGTAAAATGGTGCTTTTATCAACAAAATCTAATCAGTTTCTCCTTGTTTGTTCAATTCCACACGGTACAATTCATGTTAGCTAGTTATAAAACAAGCTAACATCAGCTAGTTATTAATCAAGCTAATGTTAGCAAGATAAAAAACAAGCTAATGTTGGTTAGCCATATAACAAACTAATGTTAGCTAGTTATAAAACAAGCTAATGTTACTTAGTTATAACACAAGCTATTGTTAGCTAGTTATAAATCAAGCTAACATCAGTTGGTTATAAATCAAGCTAATGTTAGCTATTTATTACTCAAGCTAATGTTAGCTAGTTATAAACCAGACAAGTCAAACTCCCCCTCAACAGATATTTTACGTTGGTTGAAGTAATATCGAGTTTGACCGTCTTTTGTTTTCGCAACCAAATAGTTAACAATGAAAGTAAATGGGGCAGCCAGCCAAACGTATCTAAATTGTCATTTTTTAACCACTAATAAAGCTCAAAATATCACTTCACTTCAGCAGTAGCATGAATAGGGTCCCTACACATAAACTGAAGTACTGATAACTTAGTAAGTGAACCCAGAGTTTATTAAAACACTGTTTTACAAGACTTACCCAGCTGGTGATGAAGGATGTTCCAGATCAGCAGATTCATTATTTTTCTCACTCTTCATGGACACTTCAGTCTTTTGTTCAGGAAAATGATGAATCTGCTGATCTATCTTCATCACCAGTTGTTTATTTCAGCCATTGGTTGTAGTAATAATAGGACAGTCAGCTTTCTAAATTCAGTGCTCCCATTGGTTTTCACTGTATTGGTGCAAGAGACTCAAAATACAGAGATCAAACATTGCATATAAGTGAGTAGTATTTGGATTTGCTGAACGAATAAGCCAAAAGCAATTAAGCATCAACCACCATCAGGAAGAACGTCAAAAATGACCAAATGACAGATGAACCAAACCCAAAAGAATAAGTTTTACCATTTGAGACCATTAAAATCTAAATTTCTAAATGTTTACAGGACCTGGTCAGGTTGTTTTGTTTGATATAAATCAATTCAAACCAGTGATTCATCTCAAAATATGATCCACAGTAAGACACCCTGCCTCCCCCTCAATGACAAGTTTCTGTTAAGACTCATCTTTGTCAATGTTGGTGTAAAAGAAAAAATAATTCTCACAACTTTTACAATTAGCAGCAGCCTTCCAGCTACAACTATTCATTTACAATGGTGATGAGACTGTGCAGTTGTCTGTAAAAGTTAGCTCCCTTTCCAATTAGACCAAAAGTATTCTCCGTGGCCATGGCAAAGAAACGGCTTTAATGACATCTTCCAGCCAACCAAGACACAAGATTCCCCCAGACCCTGATACAACAGAAAATTAATCATTTAGTCCAGCGTCAGTGTTGGTGGCAGACTGACTGTGCTGGCCAGCAGCCAGGTTTCAGTGGTTTCAGAGCAGTTTTTTTTTTTTTTTTTACAAAACTTCACTGGCTTTTAAAAGAAATATCTGACCTTGAGCGCTCTTACGTTGTTAGATCTGTGATGTTCGGTGCCTTCTGGGAGGCGCTGATTTTATGATGTGTTGTGGTTGAGTCCTGCAGAGTCGGACCCGGTATCCTTCAACCTGCTTGGCACGTTTTTACTCTCAACAGCCTCCGGAGAACGGGTGTGAACTTGTTTCGCTTTTGCTTGCGGGATACAAGTGGAGGCAGAGGATGCAAAGCAATAGAAACAAAAAAGGGAGACAGAAACAGATTTGTGGTTGCGTTGCATCACTTTCTACAAGGCAATGGAGGGAGCTGAAAGAGATCTCTGCTGCTTCTACAATGGATTTCTCCTCCTATAATCATTGAACATCTTCAAAGTGGAAGTCGTCTTGAAAGAAGCATTTGATTTTTGATTCTTAAGCCTTCGGAGCGACATCAGAGGTTTGGCTCAACGAAATTCATCCACAGTGCTTCTATATTCTTGTGATCTTTGAGCTAACTACATTGTTACCCTCATTAAGTTAATGAGATAAGTTAGTTTGGTTCAACAAGTGCATTCGTAAGTACATTGACTCTTGTTTTGCAATTGTGCACGAGCAAAGTTGTGCGGGAGGTTAAAGGAGCAGTAGGTAAGATTGTGGCCAAAACTGGTTTTGCAGTCAAGTTCAAAACTAGTGTTGAGGTTTCCAGATCGGTTTGTGGATCCTGCAAGAACCGGTCTACAAGGAGCGACGAGTCCTCCGCTGTAAGTTGATCGTATAATGACGACTCATGTTTGGTCCAATCTAGTGTCTGATGTTTATGTTTTTTTTTCATATTTGCCATAATTAGCTAATTGCTAATGTTTGCGCTGTTACCACATTGTCTCTCGAACATCTCGTAACATGATGCTAACGTTAGCATCACAACTCAACGTGAAACACAATCAGTGTCTCCCAAAAAAATGACAAGACTGTGTAGCTGTGATTTATGTGAGAGTCTTCAAGTGACAACCTGGATGATGAGATGATACCGACTTGGTGACAGGGAGAATCTCTGGGGACATATTTTTAACATTAATTGACAAAAAAATCATACATATTGTTCTATTAAACACAACAAGAAGCTAACATGCTTGGCTAACATTAGCAACAAAGATTTAGAGTTGCACAAGGACGATGAAAAATGCCCCAGATGAGATATTTTGAGATATGATGCTGTGGGAGATCGGGCCACTGTCAGGACTCCTGTCAGAGAGATGGACATGTACTATAAATGTATTATATTTCCACTATACTTCAACTCTAACCTGTGTGTTTTAATATATATAACATACAGTATTATCTACGTACATTGTCATCTTTATCGTATCTTTTCTGTTCACGTTTTGTCTCTAAACACCATCTCATGAAGCAGAAATGCCATGAAATAAAAAAGAGAAGCAGAGAGCAGTATTCCCTGGGACTCTCTTCAAGGGTTGAGTGAAACGTCACCTCCCCGATGAAGAATGGCAGCGATACCCAGACAGAGGACAGCTTCCTCACTCTCCCTGTTTTTCTGAGCTCGATAAATCAGCTCAAGGTTCCTCGGTGATCCTCTGTGTGGCGGTGGAGGGAGCCGGAGGTGGATTTATCATTCTCAGATAAAGGCTCGGGCCTCGTCAACGTTCGCTTTCACCCCTTCGGTTGAAAATTTATTAGAACTGGCGTCGTGCGTGTGTGTGTGTGTGTGTGTGTGTGTGTGTGTGTGTGGCCTACCTAGTTACACAACAAAGTGCAAAGGGCGGCAACAACAAGACGATCCATTGTGTTCGTGCTATTAATTCCCATCGTGAGGAAGTCGTTCAGACGCATGACGAATGGCGTTTCACACATCAGCGCGGAGCAAAAGTAAAAGACTGCGTCACTGCGGCGTGGGACACTTCGATTCATAAAGTTTACATCAAACCATTAGAGAAATGTATCACTCGTATCGCTGTGTTACTTATAATAAAAGCAAAACATCTGTCACCGTTTTTGAAGCTATCGCTCATACGGATTCACCATTCATTTCATTTTTTTTTTTCACCGTTTATTTCACTGGAAAGAAAACAAAAAAACAAAAAAGAAAGAGCTGTCTACAGCGGTTTTAAATCCGACAACACATAAATCAGCGCCGCCATCGCTTCAGCTTCACCTCGTCCGCCCGTTATCTTGCTGTAAAATAATTACCACATGTACGACGACGGCGTCTCTCTAATTGCCTAATTACAGACGTCGAGTTTAAACGGAGTGAACTTCTGATCACGGTGTGATCTATAAAAGAAATGTCGTTCTCTATTTCCCTGTTCGTGCTTCTGACTCGACGGGTTATTTAAAGAATTTATGTGAGAGTCTTCAAGTGTCAAACACGAAAACAAGGTATGAAAATATGGTTTGCCTTCAAATATTTGCGTTTAACAAGTAAAAGCAACCACTCAGCAAACACTCAAGAAGTAAAATGAACCATAACGATCCGGAACGACGTTCTGACTCCTTCAATAAATGAATAAATAATCTGATTTATCAGAGCAAAGAGTCAATAACACTGATGTGAAGTGAACTAGTGTTTGTTGCTGCAGTAACGTTACAGTCTAGTGGTGTTAGAGCAGCGTAGCTCCGGTTCACTGGTTGTTGTTGTTTAATCACTTTAACCTCTGGTCACATGATGTAAACGTGTCATTAGAGCAGATGTTGACGAGTTTTACTTCTTTTACTGAGTGTTGTTGTTGTTGTTGTCGTGGTGACTAACATGTTGTAACGTTAGAAAACAATAGAAGTTCAATCCTTTGTTTATCTGTTTCCAATGGCGACGGCTATCGGTTGGTCTTTGCCTCTAACCTTTACGTGCTGCGAGTTCCCACAATGCTTCACTTTAGCTCTATTGGACATATTATCTGTAAAAATCTGTCTAATACTTAGTCTAACAGTGTGGTTTAATGTGATTAAACCTTTTCTATCATTGACTTAACTTACAAACATAAACAATCAAAATCAAACGTCAAAACTTCACGACTCTCAGGAAACAGCAAACATTAACGGAGGGAAATCATCTACCAGAATCAGGATAAATATCTTTTTTTGTTTGTTTGTTTATTTGTTTAATGCGGTGATGCTGTCACATGTCATTCCATCGTCCACATGCTACACTGTTGTTGATCACATGACTAAATATGTCTGACTTTGTTGCAGTTTCAGACAGTAACGATGGACCGATACGTTAAAAAAGCAGTTAAACAAACTCTTATTCACATGAAATCATAAAATCTTGATTTTCCTTTGGTTTATTTCGACTCAATAATTCATCAAAAGCATGTTGGTGTCGGTCCACAGCTGAAACTAGTCCCCGTACCATTTCTCACGACTCCGGCGTCCAGATGTTTTAGGAAACAACCGAGCCTTTTTTTTTTTTTTTCTTTAATTAATGAAAACACTGATCACCCGTAACATAATAATAACCACCTGTGCAACATTATGTAGGTCTCCCCACCTCACCCCCTCCTCCTCCTTCTCCGATCAAAACAGCCGTGAGCTATCAAAGCCTGAACTCCATCAGACCTCTGAAGGTGCGCTGTGGTATCTGGCACCGATATGTTAGTTCACCACCTCCCACAGATGCTTGACTGGATTGAGATCTGAGAATATGGAGCCGAGTTGACACCTTGAACTTCTCCTTCTTGTTGTTGGGTTCTTCAAACTGCACTGCTTCTGCAGTGTTGCCACGAAGAGGTGGATGACTCGGGTCCGCACATATGTTTTTAGTAAGTAACAACCCACATGAATGGCAGGACCTCACTACTTCCTCATCACTACTACTTCACTACTTCCTCATCTTCATCCACATGATGTGAAAGGAAATTATATGACTGATGCTCAGGGATCAGCAAAAAAAATGAACGCAACTAGCAATCACAGTGATTTAAACTCAGAAAACGGTCGTTTGTCTCAACATGCTTCACATAAAACAACACGTGACCTTGTATTTAAAGTCATATATGTCTTAAACACTGAGGAGACCAAGTTAAAACACCTAACTAGATACTAGGGTTGGTCAACGATTCTTAAATATTTAAATAATCAAAAAATCAAATGTGAAACTATGGTCTTGTCAGAGAAAACAAACACAATAAAGCTGCGGTATTTGTTTTCCGAGTGGCCGGTCTCTTTAATTAGCCGGGGGCAGCAACATATTTGGGCAACAAACTTCAGTCTCAAATAATTGAATGATTGAATTTAGCTCATTCTAACTCCCCCGAACCCAGACCGTGCAGATTTTTATCCAAAGACCGAGGCCATCGCTCCGTCTCGCTCCGGTTCTGCTCTGATACCGCTCACACCACGAGTCTAGGACATCACGGAGCTATGAGCGCTTTGACAAAGACTGGGCTACATTGGGCCGTTTGTATATTTAAAGACCGGGCTGACAGATGATCCACACGCAGACATGTCCGGTGTGAATCACACATGCTCCTGCACCGTGCAGAGTGAATCCGGCCGTAGACGACAAGTTTCCATCGATAAATGACAATCAAAGATTTAAAAACGTAACGATACCGCAGCGCTGTGGTACTTGGCCTCCGTCTTTCACGTTTCCGATGTTTTCGGACGATGTTTTCACCACACCACCACTTTCCGTCGCTACGATAAAACACATGACTGAGTTTAGAGATTAATGAAGCGCGACGGATGTGTCATCGATCCATAAACTCTCACACTGCTGCAAAACATAGAGGAGGACATGAGGATTCACTTAATAGCTCTTGATGAAACATTAATTGATGTTTTTGAGGAAATGATTGATTACAATCCCTGTTTGGCCTGAAACCCTTCATTTACAAAATGATTTAATTTCCCCCTTTACTTGGTTTGGTTTAGTTTTGTTTTTTTCTGATAATGACGACTCATTTGCCACAGACCATCAACTGTATCCTCCTGCCGCCTCCTCGTATCGTGAGCTCTGTGATTCTCGAAGAGGAAAGCTCATTAGTTGATATCCTGAAGCACAGCTGTCTCTATTTTTTGCTTATGAAGGTTTCATTGTTGACCTCTGGTGCTTCAGCCAACCCCTCTCTCTCTCTCCCTCTGTGAGATCTTCCCTGGATTCTCTTCACTCGCCTCTGGACATCCAGAGCATCTTTTTGTAACTTTCATATCGGACTATTTATGTCTTTCTTCTTCAACGTTTGAAGTCGCCTCCTTATAAGGTAAATCTGGTTCTAGTAACGGTCTGAATTGATTCTGTAGCCACATATTTGTTTCTGAGGTTTGATGTGTTTTTGGTTACATTTGATAAAAAAAAAAAAAAAAAGGATCAAAGGAGATCAAAAGAGGAGATGATCTTTTTCTTTCATCCTGTGGATCTGTGATCATGTCAAAACTGTCTCTGGTCTGTTTCAGTCAGTCAGCTGAAACCCTGCTCTTATTATTATTAATATTATTATTGTATAGGATTAGTATTTTTTAAATTTTTTCTCCCTAAACGAGTCAGTTTCTTCTTTTTCTCAGGTCTCGTTTGGATGAAAACGACACCGAGGTTTCTCCTTTTTGTGTCTTCAATTAAAAAAGTTTGGCGTCTAAATTTCCTCGTTAACACGAAGACGCAAAAAACAAATCAAGTGAAAAAAGAAAGAATGTGTTTTTAGCGAACATTATAAAATTATGTCTAATAGAACAATCAAAAAATAATATAACGTGTTGACTTTAGTGGAGGCTGGTGAAATTTGTATTATTATTACTATTATTTATTTATTATTGTTGTAATTTACTTACTTATTATTTGAGATTGAACATTTTCAAGATTCAGTTTTATCTTTTTTTGTTAAGGTATTGACCCAAACGTAAGATGACTCCTCTATTTGAAGACCAATTTTTAGAAAAATGAGTTAAAAATTAGAAAAACTAGCGAGCGAACACATGACCTGTTGTAGCAAACATGCATCATTTAGGAGTAATCACAGCTATAACCACTTGGTAGCCGTGATGAGCGGAGCGGCAATTATCACCAGCCCAGTTTAGCATGTTAGCATCACAGCGACGCCGTCACTGTCTGGTCAATTATCACCTAGAAACACTGTCTCCTCTGATGTTTAACTTCTCAACATCTGAAACGCCATCCTCTGATCTCTACAGGTCTCAACGTTTGAGTCGCCATCAGAAGAAGAAGAAGAAGAAGAAGAAGCTCTGACTCGTTTGACGCCACCTGTTGGTTCAGGACCTGAATATAAGTTATTTTAAAACCGTCTCAGTTTTTGTCTCCAAAAATGTGTCTTTAAAAAGAGGGATCGTCTTATGATTTATTCATCATAATCAGGTCGATACAGTATGACTATTATTCTAATTATTATCATCGTGACAGTGAGGTTTTCATTTTCAGCTGAGTCAGGTTTGTCTCTGCCTCGCTGCTTAGTCACTGGAGGACCTTTCCGTCTCCGTGTCTCCTGATCAAACAGCCTTGACCATCGGGCCAAATCGGCAACTTCAGCTCGACACTGACACTTTTCTAAAACCCCCTCTACGTCTCCGTCACAGCTCCAGCCCTGTGAGGTTTTTGTCGACCGTGCATCTCGTTCCTTTTTAATTAATTTCACTTTTAATACGACAAGACAGCGAGTCTCATGTCTAGAAATCTCAACGGAGAGAGAGGGTAAAATCTGCCGGCTCAACAAGTGTAACAGTTGACGTCTAAAATAAAAATGTCCAATCATAACCTGACATCAGTGTTTTTTTATAGCGAGCTCTTGTTCGTATTAACATTAACATTTAAGGCCTGATGTAACTGCAGAAAATCACTCTAACGTGGTAAAACTGAAGGTGATCGTATCCACCTGGAGAAGCTCAAGGTTTGATATCTGCAGCCGAGGGATTTAAAGTAAAAAGAAACACAGAGGGTTCGTTACAAAGCTGCAGAGTCAAAAGAATTTAATACCCCACGCCGATGAAAACCACCGGACAATAACAGAGAGAGGAATGTTTCAAAGTGTGAGCACTCACACACTTTGGTTGAACATGTTCGGATATTAAAAGGCTGCGTAGGAGATGTTCGTTTTGTTTAAGTTTTTCTGTTAAAACCGAGTTAAAAATCTCAAATCAAAGCATCGGCAGGTGTTTGTTTCTGAGAGGAAAAGTATAAAATTTAATATAACGAGTGCACTGGTCTCACTCTGAGGCTCTGGATGGAAACGATGACGCTCGTAATAGGAAAAGAAAATCAAGGATTTCAGGACGTTTTTGTGATTGTTGAAGCCTCAATCAAAACAAAAAACATCAGTAAACATTAATGGAGGACGTTGCTGGGTTATCTTACGATGACGTAGCTACGACCATGAATATCACTTTAAAAATGGAGGTTGATTATTTTGTTGACGCTCCCTCTGACCAATCAGTAGCTTGGATTCAAGATTTATGAGATTTATAAGAACATTAATTGTAGTTTTCCTTTAAATTTGGACACATTCCTGTTTTGACAGACAAATAGTTTCACTAGATCAATAAAGTTACCGGAACTAGACGGTAGCGGCCTCTGTTGACGAGTTAACTTTGGCTTGCGCCTTGAAAATTTGTGTAAAAACTTTTTTTTTAAAAGCGTCAGACACGAGCGATAAATAAGGGATTAATATCTAACAACGAGAGGTTTTCAAGGGTCAAGTAAAGAACTTTAACTTAAAGAGTTTCAGATTAATGACCAATAACATGCTTAATAAGTTATTTATGAGACAAAAAAAGCTACTTTTTAAATAGGAAAAAAATTAATAGGAAAAAAATTATATCTAATATAAACTAAACTGCCTGTTTTGTTATTTTTCTGTGTGTATAAGAAGCCAGAGTCCACGGAGGCAAACAGAGATGTTGTTACTGTTCAATAAAACACATATTTATTTTTTATTCAGCGTTGCCTTCAGACAAATCCAGGACAACAAATATTATATTTAAACTCTGAGACCAAATTTTTATTGTTCATAAAGGATTTATAACGTGTTTTTTTTTTTTTTTTTTTTTTTTAGAATGTGGTCGACAAACTGAACAAGCAGTAAATTACCGAAAATGGTTTAAACTTCAGATGAAAAATTTTTTTCCCTCCTGGTTGATCGGCGCTGGCTTCAACCAGCAGGTAGATCCTGACATCTCTGGTTGTTTTTTTAACCTGGAAAACGATCAAAACTGAAGAAAACGTTGAGTATAAAACAGAAAAACTGGAGAATAACTTTTAATACGCAAGTGGCAGGTTTGTTTTTATTTTATACTCATTTATTAGACTTTAACAAAGTTTATGAAGGTGAAAATAACTAATTTGTTACTTAACGTTAGGTTAATTGTTTATAACAAACAAGTTTTGATGGATTTCAGATTTCATTTCTGACTCATTTTTAAGTATATTTTGTCCAAACTCCGAACTAAATAAACCTGAATCCAGAAACAGATTCAACAGACACTGAGAGACGTAGTCAAGACTGAAGGAACAAGGTCGCGGATACAAGAGGCTGAAGTAGGTTTTCGTTAGCGCAGGATGGTTGGAGTCTCCCTTAGAGAGAGTAAGAAGCTCAGTCATCCAAGAGAGAGAGAGACTCAGAGTAGAGCGGCTGCTCATTTATGTGAAGAGAAGCCAGTAGAGGAGGTTCAGCCACCAGGGCGCTTTCCTAAGGACTGGGAAGAGACCTCGGGGCAGAACCAGGACCAGGTGGAGCGTCTGGGGATCCACTCCAAACTCCAGTCAGAGTTAGTCGAGGTGGCTGGAGAAAGGGAAGTATGTGGCACTAACTGTGACTCCTGGTTCAGGCTTTGAATTTGTCATTTATATAAACACAGAGCTGGTGAGCTCAACGGTGGTCGGCCATGTTGCGCCGCCATCTTGTTTTGGCGGGCGATTCATCTAATATCGGTGACGTTAGCGTTGAAGTAGTCGCTACCAAAATAACAAACAAGTGACAATGTGGTAGAAGTTGTGTTCAATGACATCTGGTTGATATAGTAGGAAATGTGCACTTAAAAAAGGGGGTGGGGCTAAATAAAACTATTAATCGACTGGTTGAGCTATATACGACTTCACCACTAGATATAAGAAAATCTCTCTCTTCTCTTTAAATTTCTTTTAATCTCTTTTGTGGCTCATTTTGTTTGAGGTAAAGAAGCTTCCTATTAATTACACGCACCTTGATATCGGGTATTGATCACTTTTAAGACCACGTCCTCTTACGTCACACTCACATGACCAATAATCATAAAACACTGTATTGTGTTACCAGAGGATGTTGACCACCATCTTTTATTTTTAGTTTTTGCTGCACGTGTCCACCGTTGCTATATACTCGCTCTGGGATTTGAACCAGCAACCCTCTGGCACCTAACTCCACATACACACACACACACTAGCTCTCCTTCAAGTTAACTTCAGCCGAAACAAAACGACCCGCTGCTATTTGTAGCTCTGTAGCTCAGACAACCACGGTAAATGGGAATATATTGGCCCGGGGATGATGAGGGCATGTGAAGGGGATTGGTGAGGAGGTGGAGGGAGGAAGGGAGGGAGGGAGGGAGGGAGGGAGGGAGGGAGGGCAGACCTGACTCAGCTGAAAAGACTCCTGGAAGTGGGTCAAGAAAACATGCCTCCACCCCACCCCTCTCTTACAGACCACCACCACCACCACCACCACCACGAACATTAATTGAAAAAACTGAACAAGCTAAGCAGCGTTCGATTCGCAAAAATTATCATAATATGTAAATTAAAATCAAGTAATTATAACCGGCCGTAGAGGTGCAGTTTTTACCTTAAATATCGACATTAACTCAGTACGGTGCCACCCCCCCCCCTCCCCTCCCCTCCACATGATAATAATGATGATAAATAATTCTACCCCTAGTTGGGCTGAAAATACTCCTCCTCGGGCAAATCTAAAACAGGTAACAGACTCAGCTGTTAATCCTATAAATGTGAGAGATGCTTATACATATTCATGCATATTAATGCACTGCTGCAACCCAACCTGACAGGGGAGCTTATTAAATTCTGGTTCTTTAAAAACCACCGTGACATTCAGGAGTCTAAATCCTGTCCCAACCTTGTTAGCTTGTGTGTGTGTGTGTGTGAGACAGAACCAACAAGCCCGAATGAGGATGTGTGTGTGTGTGTGTGTGTGTTTTTTTTTTTTTTTTTTTGCCATTTTCACACCCGGGACAATCAGTCAAAACAAAAAAAAAAAAAAAAAAACAATAAACAAAACACAACGCAGAGGGTGCAGCATGAAAATCAGCGGGTAAATGCTAATAATAAAAAGCACCGCGGGGTCTTCTCACAGCAAAACGCTGATGTTTGCGACAATGTTGTGAGAATAATAGAAAATAAAAAAAACTGGAACACAACAGGCGTAAGGACGAGACGTTTCAACTCAAACAAACAAGGTTTCAAAGTTTCTAAAGCTCAGATTGAGATTGTGAACTTAGTGTAATAACTAGGAGACACATTCCTGTGGGCACTTCATAAATTATGCAAATCTGCAGGCGATGAGGTGCTACAGCTTAATGCAGATAGTGTGAGGTCGAGAGCTCGTCTCAGATATACAGCAGTCGAGCTTCATTACGCATCATTAAAGAGGGAAATTGAATAGAAAACCATATTTTCCATATATGGTGTTGTTGAATAAAGACAATTTGTTGTCTCCTCCTTTATATTTAATTTATTTAAAAAAAACAGTCAAGATAAAACAGTCTGTTTTGGGAAAGACTCAGTTATGACATCACAGTTTAGACACACCCCCAAAATATGAATAGCTCCGCCCACTTTAACAAGAAGATAACGAACTACAATCAGTCGCTAACAGCAGTTGTGTGAATTTCCACCAACGTGGAACGAATAAAGTTTTATTTCATCTGATCAAAGATGAGATAAAGTTGTGTTTGTGTCTAGTCTAGCATGAAGTGTAAAACGGTGAAGTTAAATAAAGCGTGTTTATTAAAGTCCTGGACCGTTTTCTATATTTAACCTTTTTGTTTTAAGCTTTTATTTTGGCGTCCTCCACGGCCGACGGCGGTGAAGTAAATAAATAAAGTCCTGGAAGTTACTCCTCTGACTCAGGATCAAACAGGAAACCAACCAATCAGAGCACAGCTCATTTACATATTCATGAGCGTGCTGAAAACCAGTCGTTTCATTCTAGAGGTATTTCATGAGGCTACATTACTTTGTTCAGGATACAGCTCAACTAGTATTACATACGTTATTCAAACCGTTTATAATCATCACAGACACGCAGGCTACATCCCCTTTAAACCAAAAAATAATGACGAAACCTACAGCTCTCTGGCTATTATGTTCAAGTGTTTGCCTCTGACTACTTGCTGGTGTTTATCCATTTGGTTTATTTATGGTTTGCAGTCGGGTCAGCAGGTGGAAAGAGGTGCAGAGAAAGATGATGGCATATGCCAAGGTGAGTGAAAAGAAGAGGCCTCTACTGAGATAAATCTCTGTGACGGTCTGGCAGCACAGAGACAGAGACAGTTCACATTCAACACATTCAGTAGAGAGTCTTCTGCCTCGTTCCCGCGCTCCACAAGGTCGAAAGGCTTCGCCGAGCCTGGAGGGGGAAGATCTTCACATCGCGACCGTAATCTTTAAACGCTCCGCTATTCACTGGGGGCTCCGACATCCAAACAGAGTCAATGAGCACTTGAGGCTCTCTCGCTCGTCGCAAAAATGCAAGAAAATGTTTATAGTCCTCTACATTAACCGCGGTGAAACGGCTCTGAGGAACTCTTCAAATAGAGTCGAGCTAAATCAAATATATTTCAAGTGCAATTATGCAACAACGGAGAAGAAAAACAGGAAAAACTTGAAGATAAAACGGTGAATCATGAAGTTCAAACTAGAGGCTTTTAAACTAAAGCTTTTATAATAACAGAGACTAAATGGAGGAGCCAAGGGTCTTGTAGTACTAATGCAGGTCTTAGATCCTGAATGGATTCAGGTCTGGATCACACGGACCCAGACTGATACTGGCAAGAGGTCAGATCAGATCAGATCTGATCTGGATTTGATTGTAAAAGCTGCTGCTCCATCATGTTGAAACAACTCTGTTTAGGATACGGCTCCTATTTGGAGGTTTTCCAGACACGTCAATAGAAAAACTCAGTGTAGATCAGAAACACACTAGAGAAATTAGATATCTCATCTAGCCTGAGTTTAACTTAAAGTGATGGTCTGGAGCAATTTAAACCCAGAGTCTATTTCACCACAAATATGAATCAAACTCCACCTCAAGAGATATTTTATGTTAGTTGAAGTAATATCCAGTTTGACCGTCTTTTGTTTTCACAAGCAAATAGTTAACAATATAAGTAAATGGGGCAGTCAGCCAAACGTATCTAAATTGTCATTTTTAACCACTAATAAAGCTCAAAATATCACTTCACTTCAGCAGTAGCATGGATAGGGTCCCTACACATAAACTGAAGTACTGATAACTTAGTAAGTGAACCCAGAGTTTATTAAAAACACTGTTTTACAAGACTTACCCAACGTCTGGTTTTATAACAACTGGTGGTAAAGGATGTTCCGCATCAGCAGATTCATAATTTTTCTCTCTCTTCACTGACACATCGACCTGAAAATGACAAATAAAAATAAGACGCTGGGTTAGTTAGATACGTTTGGCTGACTGCCCCACTTACGATCATTGTTAGCTATGTGGCTGTGAAAACAAAAGTTTTCAAACAAAAGAAGAACTCCAAAAATAAACTCTCAGTTCATGTACTACGTTATCAGTACTTCAGTTTATGTGTAGGGACCCTATTCATGCTACTGCTGAAGTGAAGTGATATTTTGAGCTTTATTAGTGGTTAAAAAATGACAATTTAGATACGTTTGGCTGGCTGCCCCATTTACTTTTATTGTGAAAACAAGACGGTCAAACTCAATATTACTTCAACCAACGTAAAACATCACGAGTGGGTGTTTGACAGACGTTCACTTTAATTTACACATCTTAGGTTGCAGTAGGTTGTTAATGACAAAAGCACTGATTGGTATTTAAGGTACAAGTTTGAACTCTTATCACAGATACACCACAACGAGGTGTCGAGTCAGACTCATAAAGACGACGTCTGAGTCACTGCTGACACAAGTGTCTGAACTCACATTTCTCCCGTTATTATAATCTTGTGGGACACGTTTTTTTTTTTTTTTTCCTCCAGGATCTTTTTGTTAACGTCTACCTGAACTCTGACTGAACTTCCACGAACCTCAAACAGACAGTTTTATCACCTCACCTTTCTATTTCCTCCCGAGGCGTGGAGAGGCGACAGCTCGCTCAAAAAAAAAAAAAACTCCTCCTGATGAACCTCTCACTTTGAAAATGTCAAATCAAGACGTTTCTGCCATGATGATATCTATAAATGAAATGTAATAATTGCCCCACTGGCTCAAGAATCATTACGGCGGTTTAACTGTTCATAATTCATACAGTGTAATTGCATTTTGCAGGAGGGGCTTTGCTTTCATTACTCCTGTTAAAGCCACATTCGACATGGCTGTGGAACAGAGAGGGATTTGTACAACTTCACAATGAAAAGGATATTAACCATTCAGTGGATTTGATGGCTGTTACGCTGTAATGAGCACCATTTTAAAGGGGCGGGGGCAAATTGACAGCGGAGAGCATTACATCTGTCCTAGTTCGGGGTAATTCGCGCCGACATTTTGTAATTCCATTTGTCATCGATAACGTGACAGGCCGCATTCGTTTTGACGTAATGTAAAGTTACCTGGCTCAGACTTAACAAATAAACAAAGAAAAAGTGTTGTTTTTGTTGTTGTTGTTGTTGTTGAAGCCTTCGTACCTTCAGGGGCCCACTTGAAGTCAACCTAATAGTGGTTTACATCAAAGCTAATCTCAGAAAACAGCTTCTATGTGACAGCGAACCAGAGCGCCGAGCTGCTGCTGCTGCTGCTGAGTCTGAAAAACGCTGACTTACAGTACATTTAAGTGTTATTTAGCACGGCACGTTGACTAAAAACACAGTCTAATTTACTGCATAATGGCCTCCGGGAGAAACACGACTTCATACATTCACTCACACAAAGTGTAACAGAAGAGTTGGACTGTTCACCTCCCATCTGTGCTTTGGAATACAACGGGATTAATTGTTTGTAGTTTGACACAACTTTTCCTCGTCTGTAAACTGACATCAGACCTGCTTCCAAATAATAAATAAAGAGCTGTGACATCAGCTGCTTGGATAAACCACTTCAGATGAGTTCACAGGGAACTACGTCTGAGGAAACTAACCACACTTTCCAGTTGATTAAAAAAATGAAACAAACCGTGGCTACGTTAGTGGAGATGTGGCGTTAGCGGCGTTAGCTAATAAGCTAAGTGATCAGAGCAGATTTCTAACGTCAAAGTAAAACAGTGATGTTGTTTTTGTGTCACTAAAGAGGCTGAACATATCTTTCTAAGCCACAGGCAACAACAGCCAGGAGACAATAAACGGCACAAAACTTTGATGCTACCACTTAGCTTATTAGCTGCCTGGTCAGGTTCACTGCTTACACCACATCTCCACTAACGTAGCAACGATTTCTTCCATTTTTTTGTGAACTGACATTAACTCAAAGACTCTAACAGTTGAATATACCTTCCACTTGTATTTTATAATTGGAAAATCATCACATGCAATTGGAAACAACAGCAGAGAAAGAAACGCAAAGATGATCTGACATAAAACCACATTGACATAAAAGACGAGGAGGAATTTTACAACAAAGTCACTGAGATGTTTGTCCAGAAGGAAGCAAATGTCAAGTGGATGGTGAATTTAAGCTTCTCTAGTCGGTTCATGTATTTGTAAATCTGACTCTAATGTTGTGTTGTCGCACTTTTACCTTTTCCTTTTTTTAGCGGTACAGAGTTAGTATGGAACGGCACAAATTTTCCTGTCAAGTTTGCTTGTTATAAATCCCAAAGTCAGAGTAGAAAGTGACGTACACAGCGTTTAGAAATGAGGCCTCTGGTCTGTCCTGGACTGGTAGTGGACTTTCTGTCAACATCTGCATGTCCTAAAGATGCAGTCAGACACTTTATTTGTGCCCTAGATGAAAAGTCTAAGTCGTTATATATGACAGATTCAACAGCAAATCGTCCAAAAATTGGAGATTTTTCACTCTGGACCATTAACGTCAACCTCTTAGTGGAGCTGGAGACCAAATCTAAACCACATTTACTGTACAAAGTCCTGTTGCTTCTCTCATCAACAAACCTACTGATCCTGTTTTCAGCCACGTCTACAAGACCGAATTCAAATATAAGAAAGTCCTTGAAGTTAAGACAGTAAAATTGTTCTATGTAGCAGAAGAACATTGAACTGTGAGTCCCTGCAGTCGAACCCATGCAGAGCTGAGCCGCTGCTCCTCCATATTTTCTCTGTCTTTTCTTTTCTTTCTTCCTTGTATAAATTGTAGAGCAAAGTAATAGCTGGAGTCTTTGGAAATGTTCTCCGGAGGGTATAACTACCAGCTGTACTCGGAGAATAATAGAAAACGGTCACAAATAATAAAAGAGGAAATTCATATTGAATGCTTTCAGTTTTACTTTTTGGTCATGCAGACCTCAGTGTTGATTTGATTCCCAAAAAACAGGACAATGTGCACCACGAACTCCACAAACTAAACATCTTCTGTCTATAAGAGATTAAGATTCATGAAAACACTTGAGCTGGTGACTGTTCTCAGATACATTAGACACCTCATTAGGCACAAACAGCTACGGGTCGACTCAGCTTCACGACGCTGCCGAGGCAAATTCATACATCTATAACAGTAAACAAGGACCTCGTCTTTGAAGCTTTTGTTCTAGAAAAAATATAATGCTGTTGTTGAATCAACTGCTTCATCACAGCAGCAAAGAGGCTTTAATCACAGATGTTACAGGAGGTAAAACCACTTGAAAAAAGAGTGAATAGTGACATTTATGATGCTGAAGATGCTCGACAACAAAGACCTTGGAGCGTTGCTATGGTTAAAAACTCATTCACGCTAGTTGACACCAGTTGACTTCACCAACGATCAATGAGTCTCAGTCTCTGTCGTGATCGTTGGCGACTCGTGTTCCCATGATCTGGAGTCTCAACAACTGGTCTGAGACCTGTAGTGTTCACACTACAAGACTTGTCAGTGATTGACTCCCGATCACACCGTGACGTCACCAAACTCTACGTCTGGTCACGTGAACTAGACAGGATGTAGCCGCTGCTTCTCACCGTGATTTACAGCCGTTTATTGTTGACGAGCACCGGTGAAGACGCTGCCTCCGACACAGACTAAACCGCTGAACCAGCGTAAACATCAACAAATTCAACCAATCATTGTGGATATTCCTGAGGTCTTTGACTGGTGACTACCTATAGCAGATACAGTCAAGGAGACTGGACTTACACATTAAAAATAATGTTATTATGGAAATTATCACTAAACCACTAAACCAGCGTGTTAACATCACCATGGCAACACGCTGGTTTTCATGGTGGAGCTGAAATCAGCAGCAGACCTCCCTGGTACCGGGTAACATCTGGATCAGACGCGGGGAGTTTGTAGAAAGTGAAAATGAAAGAAAAAGCGTTAAAACGTCAGACTTTTAAACGTGGTTGTGAGTGAATCAGTGAGACGGCAGCAGCATTTATCTCACATCCCTCCTCTGATTGGCCGTCGCTCTTTGTCAGTCTCTTCAGACTCCTCCAGTTTTCTAACATGACAGATCCAGTCCCGGTCTCAGACCAGGTCCCGACGGCCTCTGATGGAGTCGTTAGGGCTGTTGACACATTATGATCATTAACTGATGATTCACCAACCATCAGAGGACCAAGTCCACCAGACACCACCACTGGAGATTGTTGGTGAAGTCGACTGGTGTGAACTGGACTTTAAGGTTTCATTTCCTTCTCTTTAAAGCTCTTAACTCAGTGAGCACTGTGCAGCTAATATCATTTTTCCTGATATGATAAAATGTTACATCTTAAGTAACCACAAATGATGTGAACATGCTGTTTCCCAGGTCTCTTCCACCACAGAAAATCACAACCCCTGCTGCTGCTTCTACTTTGCCTGATAGCCCCTGATTGAGTGTGACATGGTCCTGCAGCCTATCAGGAACCATGAAGTCCTGCACACTGGGTAATGCAATGAAATCCCTCCTCTATAAAAAGCAGAAAAGTCATTTAAGATTTTATACATTCACAGGACTGGGTATGAAAAAACTGTGTGAACATGGAAATTCCCAGGACCAAGAAGATAAAATAAATCAATCAAGAGTCAAAACACCAACAAACGCCCACGTACGTATTCAGCAGCAGCGACGTCAGCATCAGGGACTCGAAACCAATACAAACATGTTGTGATGACACACAAGAAGATGAATGAATTTTAAATATTAAACATGTTTGTTCTGTGATTGTTTTGAAGAACATATGACCGTGACATATGTTCAACTCAAGAAACAAACATATTATGTGGTTAGTTCAATACTAAAACACACAGGCCTTCACTTCCTTCCCAGGAGCGTAAATCTTTCATATGTGTTTACACACTCAGCTCTGATTAAACATCGGTGTCGCTGCATTAATGCACAATAAAACATTGGTTCATTTCCTCAGAGATATTTACATGATCAAAACATAATTCAGTCTCAGAAGACAAAAAGAAGAAATAAAAGAAGAAGATCTAAGACCCAATCAATGGATGTTAATCTACTGATTTATCATCATAATACTTATTATTATTATTATTATTATGTATCCAGGTTTTGTATGGGTTTATGCTCGTTTCTTCATCTTCAGTTGCTTATCAGGAGTCGTGGTGGCAGCAGGTCAACAATGCTCCTCCTGGAGGATCCTGAGTTATTACCAAGATAAATGAGATATATAATCTGTCCAGGTTTACGTTAAAGCAATGAACCAGAGTAACATGAACCAGAGTCTATTTCACCATGGATACAAGTCAAACTCCCCCTCAACAGATATTTTACGTTGGTTGAAGTAATATCGAGTTTGACTGTCTTTTGTTTTCACAAGCAAATAGTTAACAATGAAAGTAAATGGGGCAGTCAGCCAAACGTATCTAAATTGTCATTTTTTAACCACTAATAAAGCTCAAAATATCACTTCACTTCAGCAGTAGCATGAATAGGGTCCCTACACATTACTGATAAGTGTGAGTTTATTATGGAGTTCTTCACACACATATTAGCCTGTTGTCCAGGAAAATGATGAATCTGCTGATCTGGAACACCCTTCATCACCAGTCATCAAATTAATTTCAGCTATTTTTGTATCAGATGTTGTTATTTTGGTTTGTTATTAGATGGAAACATGTACATTTATGTTCACTGACTCTGTTGACGTTGGGTTTTAACGTTTTTAACGTCAAATGCTAACACACAACATGTTAGCATGTTATACAGAGATAAGTGGCTGCAAGTTGTCATGTTAGCTAACATGCTAATGTGGTGATGAAGGATGTCCCACATCAGCTGATTCATCATTTTCCTGAACAACAGGCTGATGTGTCTGTGAAGAGCAAGAAAAATGACGAATCTGCTGATCTGGAACACCCTTCGCCCGTTTGGCTGGCTGCCCCATTTACTTCCATTGTTAACTATTTGGTTGTGAAAACAAAAGACGGTCAAACTTGATATAACTTCAACCAACGTATCATATCTTCACATAGTGAAGACTCTTCTCCAGACTTTAATGTCACTTTAATGTCTCCTAACAACATAGAAAAGGCCTAACCCATTAGCAGGCACCAACCGAACCACCTCAAAGACAACGTGGATCTACTTTGAGTCCTCAGTCCTGAACTCATCTCACTTCAGCTGCTTTTATCTGTGACCAAAAGAGCCAAAAGAGCCCGAACATATAAATCAAGAGCTTTGCCTGTGGCCATGTTTAATTCCAGTTTTTAAGTCAACATAGTCGAGACGTCCTTCAAGTCAAATCAAAGTTAGATTTTCAGTCACAAACATCTATTTTATTGGTGATAATATATTTCAGTTATATAAGACCTGTATTTATCTGCTGCTGATTTTTCCTTTGACACACGTCTCGTCCGTGATAAGTGGCCCATGATTTGTGTTAGATGCAACACACCAGGATATTTGTGTTTATTTATTCATTTGTCTTTAATATTTTAGTTCAGAAAACAGCATGAAAGCAACAAACATTTCATTCTGCCGCTGCTATTGGATAATCACCGCAGCGTCGTTACAAGGCCACGTCTTTGTGCTCGGCCTCAGACAAAAAAAAAAAAAAACAAAAACAAATGATCACCTGCAGCGTCGCAGACGTGAGAGCAGAATCCGATCTGGTTTCTCAATGTTCCTCAAGGACCAGACATCGTTTAGGAAACAAACAAAAAAAAAGACATTGTGACCCTGGATTCGCTCGATGATTTGGGTTATTGTCACAAAGAGCTGTTTACATTGTCTATTGTAAATCATTAATATAATAACGCTCCACATTGAGGGAATCAAAGAGCGTGAATGAGCGACGTTATTCTAACTATTAGTTTTAAACGTTTTAAAGCGACAAAGATAAAAATCTCAAATCTATAAATTAAAATAAAAAACAGTTGAGTAGCAGGACGACGCCAGATGTGATGTGGGTGTTTGATGGTAACAGTGAAACATCTAAACGTGAATCAAATATCACCATATGGTGGTTTTCTTGTACGCGTCGACAGAGTGATGTCACTGTCACTGCGGCATGATGGGAGTTTATCTTTTTTAAAATGGCAGATGTTTGCGTTGAACCGCCGCTGGAGATTTTATTATTACAACAAAGTATCTTTTACTTTTAGGCCAGTGTTGTAGTCGAGTCACTAAACCTCAAGTCCAAGTCCGGTCTCAAGTCCACGCTGTTCGAGTCCAAGTCAAGTCTGAGTCATTAAGAAAGTCTGGTCCAAGATGAGTTCTACTACTGATCCGAGTCAAGTCCAAGTCCAGTTCTACTACTGATCCGAGTCAAGTCTCAGTCCAGTTCTACTACTGATCTAAATCCAAGTCCAGTTCTACTACTGGTCCGAGTCAAGTCCAAGTCCAGTTCTACTACTGGTCCGAATCGAGTCCGAGCCCAGTTCTACTACTGATCTAAATCCAAGTCCAGTTCTATTACTGATCAAATTTCAAGTCCAAGCCCCGTTCTACTACTAATCTGATCTGAATCAAGTCCAAGTCGGGTTCTACTACTGAGAAATTGTAAAACTAGAATTTAGTGCGCGTGCACAAAAATGTAGCCTGGATCTAAATATGTTATGACAAATTATTATTACATATTACAAAAAGAAAAATGTAAAAATCAGAGTCTTCTGTGGTCTTGAGATATCACCTTCAACAGACCTTCGCTTCTTTGACCTTTGACCACCACAATCTAACGAGTCATCTGAATAAATGCTTTCACCTAATTTTTAAAACATTACCATCGAGTTATCCTTAAGATTTCACATTCACAACAACAGGAACAGGAAGAAAGGCAAGGGACATAAAAAACTGCGATTTGTATCATTAACTGTGACCTATGACCCTCCTAAAACCAACCGCCTAATTCAAATTCAATCCCCATCTATTCATGAAAGGTTAGTAGGTTAAATTAAATATTGATCTTTGACATGTTATCAGAAGAAACCCAGAGGAAGAGGAAGCATCAGATGTCACTTTAGCAGCCATTAAAAAACATATATCACATATACAAATGCTGAGAAATTGTAGGTTTTGATCAAAGTGCTGGAAACTACATCTTCACGCTCGAACATCAGCAGGAGGGAGACGTGTATTAGTGTAAAGGAAGTGGTCAGCTAACAGGAAGGGAAACTCAATCTACCCTGGTGTTGATATAACTACACACAAATCTAAATAGACTCTACGTGGCCGAGCAGCGAGGCACGAACATTAAGTTGAATTATAAAGTTCACAGCAGCTATCACAGTAAAGTAAACCAACAACGTGACTGATGCCATGCGACTTGTCATAAATCACAACTACAGCTTCCACTTTTATACAATTAGTTTTTAAATTCAACCGCAACAAACATTCAGATGCAGAAACTGCCCAGAGGTCGCTGTGACTAATCATCCTGGATAAGACAAAGCTCAGAGCAACTTTGTTCAGCCAGTGCAGGTGGCGTCAGGACACTGGCTCCTTCAGCATCAACAGCATCCCTAAAAATAGCATTGATTTCTACCCAACATTTACTCACCATATGTGTGAATAATCTGCGGAACTGCTCGGGGTGATAGTAGGAGATATAGAGGCAATTACACAGTAATAGATTCAATCTCAGGCCAAGAGAAACATAATTGGAGAGGGAGCTCTCGCCTACGGGCCAGAATATTGTATATTGTCACTATGATTATAGACACTTGGCACAGAGTGACGCTGTTAGCAATTTAAAATCAGCGCATGAATGGCTGACATTAAATATAACACTTTAGATCATGGCTTTGATTGTGCTTTAATGTTTGTGTCAATTTCAAAACACCTCATTTGTTTTTTCTTTGTTTTTTTTTTTGTTTTTTTGTCGGGGTCTGGTCTGGTCTGGTCTGGTCTGGTCTGGTCTGGCTGGTCGACTGCAATCAAAAGGAAATAGAAGTTCACATTATGGTGCAGTGTTTAAACAACATGCAAATGTGGTTGTATCCAAAAGAAGGCAGGCTGAAAACCTGCGGTGTGACAGATATTTACATGCAAAAACATTTAGCTCTCACATGAAACATTTAAAACAAAGATGTGGTTTCATCTTTTCATCTCTCCTGAACAGCTCTATTTCTCTCTCTGTCTGTCTCACTTGTTTTTCAGTGACGCAAATTAGCATCCAGCTCAACAAGCTTCACATAAAGCAACATGTATGTACATGTACATGACCTAAACTTAGAGGAAACCAAACTAAAGTGCAAACTGAAACCGCTAAAATCGCTAACTTTTCATTGCTTTCTCTGGAAAAAAAACGTCTGGAGACTCATGAGAACTAAAAGCCTTTCATGAAGCCGCCGGTCTCCCTGATGAACTCATCCAGAGAGGCAAAGATATCAAGAGCGTCTCTGAGGAGATCGAGTCTGTTACAGAGTTGGTAGATGATGACTTGGTGCATTGTGCGCAAGAGGACAAATAAATGTAAATGTATCTAAATGCAATAGTCATAATAAAATGTAACGACTAGTGAGTAGTCCGCTTAGCATGATGCTAACACATGATGAAGTCAATCATTTACCTTAACATGTAACATGTGCACTTAAAGTCATATATGTCCTAAACTCTGAGGAAACCAAGTTAAAACTGTTAACTTTTCACTGCTAGTTCATACTGACTAGATACATGAGACACGATAGCACATGACATATTTTTATTTTTACTAAACGGTTGTTAACTCTAGTAAAATATTCTCACACTTTATAAGATACAGATTATTTTCATCACACCGCACCAAGTTTAATATACAGTCTCACTTTCTACTGGAGGTTTTATATGAAGCAGCAGCAGCAGGTAAAGCAGAAATGTGCACAACAACAGAGAGGAGACGGAGGTCAGCAGGTCCGTCTCATGATGACAGAGGAGGAGGGAGGAGGGTCGAGACGCGCTGCAGTAATGAGCGAGGAGGTGAACCAAAGTGTACAGGACGCTTCCGCCGTCTGGCGCCCCCGTTACGACAATGATGCTTGTTATTTTCAGTGTGACCGTGGACTCCTGACACCAGCGGACGGCAGTTTCTGTCATCCTTCATTTCATTCTCTTATTCATCCATCTGAACTAAACATCTGTGTTTAATTTGGATGCACAGGCACCGATGGAGTTCGTGGTCTCTTAATTAAGATTTAAAAAGTTAGAAAACCTAAAGTCTAAATGACCTCAGGAATCTGAACTTCGCACATTAACATCAACTACTTCAACAGTAACTAAACTTGTTGCAACACCGGTTGTTGTTATTACTCTTTTACTTTTACAGAAAGTTAAACAACCGGAAACGATTTAAATTGTAAAGTTATTTACTGGAAAGTGATGCGAAACATTAGAAATGCTAAATGTTAGAAATGCTAAATGTTATAGATGCTTAGCGATGCTAAGCATTAGCAATGCTAAGCATTAGGGATGCTAATCGTTAGAGATGCTAAACGTTATTGATGCTAAGTGTTAGAGATGCTTAGCAATGCGGAACATTAGAGATGCTAAATATTAGCGATACTAAGCGTTAGTGATGTGAAACATTTAAGATGCTAATTGTTATCGATGCTAAGTGTTGCTATTTCAACATGAATACGAGTCAAACTCCTCCTCAACAGATATTTTACGTTTGTTGAAGTAATATCCAGTTTAACCGTCTTTTGTTTTCACAACCAGATAGTTAACAATGAAAGTAAATGGGGCAGTCAGCCAAACATATCTAAATTGTCATTTTTTAACCAATAATAAAGCTCAAAATATCACTTCACTTCAGCAGTAGCATGAATAGGGTCCCTACACATAAACTGAAGTACTGATAACTTAGTAAGTGAACCCAGAGTTTATTAAAAACACTGTTTTACAAGACTTACCCAACTGGTGATGAACGGTGTTCCAGATCAGCAGATTCATCATTTTTTAGATCAATGTGTCTGTGAAGAGCGAGAAAAATGACGGGTGAGTTTTGTGATAAATGTGTCTTTAATATTAGATATTATCAGGAAATGGATTTGACTCTGCATTGCTCTGCATCTGACTTGGACAACTGGACTAGTTTTCTAGCTGATTGTGTTGAGCTCATAGTAACAGATGGAGCTGGCTCCGTTCAAACAGTCGACCAGACTCATAACAGATCATCGACAACACGCTGGGCTCTGCCACTTAGTCACCTGTGCCCTCCCGCCACCAGCTTGGAATTAGACTTTGCTCAGCTAAATGTAATGGATTATGGACATTAGGTGTTTTCTCCACAAAAAAAACGAAAAAGAAACACACAGAAACAAAAACTGCAGGTGGGTCAAGAGGGAGGAAAATTCCTTTCTCAAATAAAAGATGAGGGTTTTACAACTGAGCAGCTGATAGGACACCACATTTTATATTATATTTAATCATTTGTCAGATGGAAATTTACCAAAAAAATACTTCTAAAGGACGTGAGGAACAACACTACAGCTTCAGTGCAGACGAAGACGTTAACCCTTAAAACTATGTTTTAATGCTTTTACAGAAGCTTCAGCAACGTGTAATAACATAACATAACAAACATTGAGTAAGAACTAAAGAAGTAGCTGGTACCAGGAACCAGCACCGAGTGGAATAGAGTTGAGTCAAGTTGGTGCTAGAGGAAGAGAGGAAATAGTCAGCTTAGCAGTTAGAGCTTTTTCTCTCCATTTCCACCTCAACACCTCCACTAACAGCTGCTCTGTTACATGTGTGTTTAGCAGTGATCAACAGCGTATATATATAGATGAACCCTGATCAGTAGCACCAACTATGAGGTTCATACAACACACTTCACCTTCAATGACAAAGTGCAGAACACATGAAAACATAAACTGAGATGATAAAGTTACAGCAACGATGGATCTACTGTTGTTGTACTAAAAAATTTAAAAAAAGAAAGCGGCAGTAAATCACAAACTTTCACGAGCCGGTGGGGCCACACACACACTGTGCCACATCGTACATTATATGAGAAAGCAACATTGTGACAATCAGTGAGAGTGAGGACCAGTATATATACACAGCTGCAGGACACTTGCTTCCCAGAGTTCATGGCGGCGCACGGAGGGGACAGACATGACAGAGCTGCAGAGAGAGAGGAGGAGGAGGAGGAACAGATGGATGTGCATTGTCCTTGTGTTTGAAGTTGTCTTTCCTCACGGCTATGCAGCACAGTCAGACGAGTACAGTACACACACACACACACACACTGACACGCTAATTTAGAGGTTGAATGGGCATCATTAACCTAAATTACAGTGTTTTTTCTTTTTTAGAAGTGATTGGCCAACAGCAGGGCAGCTGGACAACATTGGGAGAACCTGCTGAGAATTTAAATATAATACTGATAGTAAACATGTGTTTTTCACTACATAACATTAAAGAGGAACTCTGTCACATTTCAACCGATATCCTGCTGTTAGAGTCTTTGAGTTACTGTCAGTTGATAAAACAATGACACAAATCAGTGCTACGTTAGTGGAGATGTGGCGTTAGCTAATAAGCTAATAAGCTGAGTCAAAGTAAAATATTGATGTTGTTTTTGTGTCACTAAAGAGGCTGAACATCTCTTTCTAAGCCAGGAGTCTTACCAACATGACACTACGTCTGTTTAACGAGTCGTGGTAAAGAAACGACAGGAAACAAGCGTTTGATCAAGTCTAAAACATTTCCTATGCACTTCACAATAAAAGCCTCCTGCTAGTCGTGTCGGTGTGATTTTTTTTTTTTTTTAAATATGAAGCAGCAGCAGCTTCACTACAAACAAAAACTTGTTTTCGTAACAAGTTGGTGATGAGGGGTGTTTCAGATCAGCAGATCCATCATTTTCCTGAACGATGAGCCGATGTGTCCGTGAAGAGACGAGGCGAGAGAAAAACACGTTTCGCGAGGTCACGGTAACCTTGACCTTTAACCAATCAGTTCATCCGTCAATTCAAGTGAACATTTCAACACGTGACATCTCTGGTTGCAGTCAGGTTGAAGAAATAATGACTGGCAGATGATTAAATATTAAACAGCACACATTGTAGTTATAGTGGTATATTGTTATATACTATGCATTTTGTATAAGGTGTAAGACTGTAAACTGCTTTTGCAAAAAAAAAATAAATAAATAAATAAAATGACTTTAGCTTCTGTGTATGTGTGCAGGGTTTTTTGTAAACAACACCACTGCATCTGAATATTGTGTTTTTTGTGGTTATGGATGAAATATTTATAGGTGACAATTTATTTCAAGGTTGTTTTTTTTTTTTTTTTGTGCTTCGCCGTTGGTTGCTAATGTGGAGAAGATGGCGAAGAGAGAGAGGAACAAACCGCGGCACCTGAAGTGATTAACTGATTCAGAATTAATTGCTGAAATTATCCACCTTCAGATGTGCGGCGGATGATTTTTGAAGTTCGGCGACTGGACATTTTCTCGCAGATGTTTCTTTAAACTTTTAGTCTCATCGCGCCGATGATGTGTTTTTAAAAAGCTTAATTAATTCAGACTTTCATGTCTGTCTGAGCGTCGCAGGAGCTCCAGCTGCGGGTCACGTAATGTTTTCTTTAAGGAAACATAAACAAGGTGTGTTTTTGATAAATACATCCACTTATATACAACAGGATTAGAAGATAAAACTAGTACCTCTGTTCTGTTGCTGCCTCTCGACACCACCGACACAAACAGCTAAAAAGAAAATTAAATTTCAAGACTGAACATTAGATGTAATGACTCGCTAACGTGGGTTTTTATTGCGTTGTTGGTGTTGGCGTTTCCTTTATTTTTGCCGCTAATGTAACTCTTAAGGTAACTCCCGTGAATCACAATGCAAAGAAATCAAGGCAGTGTGAATAAAACATTAATACTATATAAACAGTAAGTAGAAAGAATGTAATATTTACCGCTGTGAAGGCGCCACAAGGCTGCAATTTTCTCACGGCGGAATGTTCTTTCACACCGCGGTGTTCGATATGCGACCACCAATCAAGTAAAACCACGTAAAAACTGCACGCCGGCTTTCTCATTTCAATACAAACACACACACACACACAGAGTCCTAGAAAAATGAACAAAAGACAGAATGACTTTGTTTTGACTTCAGACTTCAGTTCATCTTTAAAGGGGAAATAAAAAGAAGCGTATCAGTCAATCGTTAGTGGAAATGTGGCCGTAGCGACACACATTACTATTAATCCAGACCATTACTTTAAGAATCAATCAGCTAATTATGACAAACTTTAATACACTTGTCTGCAGTGGGAGATTAAGTCAGACGTTAGAGGAGACTTTAGTTGGTGAAGAAAGACCAACGAAGGCTCTTTGTCCTGGCAGGACTCTCCTCACAGCTGCTCGCAGACTTCTACAGAACCAAAACAGAGAGTCCCTTTGTCTCTCAGTGACAGTGTGGTACAGCAGCTGCAACACAGGACAGGAAGGACTCAGGGGATCGAGGGCAGAAGACGACCAGACGTATGGATCCCACCGACCCGTTCAGGAAATGATTCTGTTTCTGTTTCTACCACTTCCCCCCGAAAAACAGAACAGTACAGAAACATAAAAACTCAAAACAACCAAGGACAGCTTCTTCCCCAGAGCTGTGAAAAGTATTTATATTTGTATTTGGCGTCAAGATGACGCCAGAAGATGTTTCTCAGAGGAACACGGGTCAAGAAGGAGGTTCAAATAGATGGGAACAGACCCAGAAGTGACTTAGTGGGCGGCATAAGTGACTGACTGAATTGAATTTGATTCGGGAACACACTGGACGGCATCTGGAGCTCAGTTGAGACCAGATGCATCGCTAAGTTCTGACCCATCGGTAGGTGGGAGATGACACAGTCTGTACCAAGAGCTGGGTGATGTAGTCCAGTAAAGACAGATACAAGTTTTGCTTTTTGTCAAACATGACAACCAAGTTTCTAAGACGTTGGTTAGATTTGATGTTGGTGCTGTGGTGGAGAGATTGATCGTCAGAGAAGAATAAGACTTTGTTAAGGTTTTGGAGCGGTTTAGTTGTAGGTGTTGTTTCTTCATCCATATGGATATACGTCTGAGACGAGCTGAGATCTGTGGGACCGTCTGACAGGAACAACTCAGGAACAGAAGCAGAGATTTTAATTGTATTTCCTGTGAGTTGAATGACGTCCAAACTCTGAGGCAGCAATAAAAAAAAATTTAACATCATATACGTCCAAAATCTTCATATCCTGTTTGTTAGTTATCCAGAAAATCTTCAACTTCCATACTCAGGTCCTAAGTAAAAGCAATAAAATAAGAAATTACTACTCAGAGCTGGTATGAATCCTGATAAATGCTATCTACTAATCTACTTCATTTCCCATTTATAAATTCCAGCTCGAGGCAAATTACTGTTAATGTGACAAAAGAAGTCGCTTACTGCTCTAAAATTTGTCTTTTCCTCGTCTGGTGGAGGTCACAGGAGTGAAATAGGAAGATGAGACTCGACGTGACTGAGTTCGGGGACATGTTTGGAAAAAGTATCATCTCTTCTTCGACGCAATTAGCGCAACTTCCGCGACGTTTAAACAAAACGGGACGACAGAACTCAATATCAGATGAAACTGTTTTTTTTTTGTTGTTGTTGTTGTTATTTGTTTTAAAGACAAACGTGTTTACAGTGAAGCTATTTTCATGCAGGATGATGCCCAGAGGAGTTGTCTATCTGTCTAGATGGAGATAAATGCCTGGTGCTGCCCAGAGAAAGAGAGAGAGAGAAGCAGGCTGTTGACTGATAAAGGCAGTGTTTGGGATAAAGCTCGGCTGCTAGTGTTTACTCTAATTGTCCTGTAATCACCAGCTTTCCGGGGGAAGGAGAGGTCCCCTGCTGAGCTGCACCTGGACCCAGTTCAGAACCGATTATACTGGTGGTGCTGGAGATTCCCTCCCAGTGGACGACTCAATCATCAAAAATGCACCAAAAAACAACCAGTGTCGTTAAGAAGATTTAGAGGAAGAAAGAGTTTGTATTTAAAAACATTAAAGAAAAAAGAAAAGGTTCTGTTTATGTAGTGTCAGAGATCCAGACAGAGAAATAACGCCTTTAAAAAAATAAAATAAAATAAAGCGACTGTATAATTCGAGCTGCTACACGTGGCAATTTAACGGCAATAAATCACTACAGGAATAGTTTGATGTGTCAGTATAATTACAGTAAACAAACAGACCCATCATGAAGAGAATTAACAGCACATACCTGCTTCTAGTTGAACATGTCTACACCAAAGTTATGACTGACGGGAAATATGTCGGATCGTTTTACAGGAAGAGAACAACTTTATTTGGCTGACAGGAAGTTACGTTCAACGTAACAATGAAAGTAAATGGGGCAGTCAGCCAAACGTATCTAAATTGTCATTTTTTAACCACTAATAAAGCTCAAAATATCACTTCACTTCAGCAGTAGCATGAATAGGGTCCCTACACATAAACTGAAGTACTGATAACTTAGTAAGTGAACCCAGAGTTTATTAAAAACACTGTTTTACAAGATGAGGAGATGGTGATTTAGATACGTTTGGCTGGCTGCCCCATTTACTTTCATTGTTAACTATTTGGTTGTGAAAACAAAAGACGGTCAAACTCGATATTACTTCAACCAACGTAAAATATCTCTTGAGGGGAAGTTTGACTCTGGGTTCAAATTACTGCAAATCATGGCTTTAACATCTAGTGTGTCTAACGTTTAGCATCACTAACATTTAGCATCGCTAACACTTAGTATCACTAACGTTTAGCATCTTTAACGCTTAATGATAATGTTTAGCATCTCTAATATTTAGCATCGCTAATGTTTAGCATAACTAAACTACTAGTACTAGTTCAACAATTGTACAAAATATAAATAAATGTATATATCATCTCCAAACAATTTTCCAGTTTTATTTAATTTTGCGCCAAAAATCCACACTGAATCCACCTCTTGTGTTGGGACAAGGATCATCCTGTTTTTCCTGGATCAACTGTATCTCAATTCAAACACAAAGTGAAGACTTGATCGACCGTGATATGAGTACAAAAGTTCACCTGAATCCATCCAGCAGCTGTGGAGATATTTCAGTCTGGACTAAAGTGGCTCGGCCACACGTTCGGTCCAGACTGAACCGCAGCGACCGGTGAGGCTCTGAATGCAAATGTGAAACATTTGATGAATTGAGTATACAGAGTGAATCAGTGCTGTGTTAATTCAGTTTCTCACAGAGATGAACATTTGTGCAAAAATGTCACAGATTATTAGTTTAACAAATTAACTGAGGGAGACAGTATATCCCCCGAAATGGTAGCGCAGTGAGACAGAGAGAGAGAGAGAGGATAATGGAAGAGAGATCAGGAGAGTGTTATGTGCATAATAAAGAAGGACAGAGAGGACGGAAAAAAAATGGAAAAACTGTTAGAGAGCAGGTGTGTGGAGAGGGGAATAAATGAAGATATGAGCAGTGCAAATAGAGTATGAAAGGAAAGAAGAGGAGGACGAAGTAGTTACGCTAAGAAAAGAAAAGACGTGTGATTACAGAGGAGATCGTTGAACTCTTACGGAAACAAACACCGCACATGTAACGGTTTATCGATCTGTCGGGCAGCAACACACCCCGATCGATCTGATCTGATCAATCTTAGTGCTAACAACACACTAATGTATAATTCGGATGATATGAAAGGAGAACTGCAGAACTTTATAAGTGGGAGAAACTTCAGCTTTTGGTAGTTTATAGCAACACAAACAACTGTTCAGTTAAAAGTTAAAGGAAACTTAAAGCTACATTGTGTCATTTGTTAGTTTGTCTATTTTTTACTTTTCAACAATGACCTCATTAATTAATAATTATCTCCATCAATAAACAAAATGTTCTGGTTCAGGTTTTGAATTTATTTGTCATTTATAATTTATAATTATCTCTACGTTAGATTGTATTGATTAGCTGATGTTAGCATTAAAACAATCGCTACCAAATAAGGTAATATGACATATTTCATTCAACACAATATATTGTGTTGAATGACGTCTTGTTGATATTTCTCAGCTACTAAACGTATTGTGTTGTTTATGTAGTGTCAGAGATCCAGACAGAGAAATAACATAACGCCTTTAAAAAAATAAAATAAAATAAAGCGACTGTATAAATCGAGCTGCTACACGTGGCAATTTAACGGCAATAAATCACTACAGGAATAGTTTGATGTGTCAGTATAATTACAGTAAACAAACAGACCCATCATGAAGAGAATTAACAGCACATACCTGCTTCTAGTTGAACATGTCTACACCAAAGTCTGACAGGAAGTTACATTCAACTTAACAATGAAAGTAAATGGGGCAGTCAGCCAAATGTATCTAAATTGTCATTTTTTAACCACTAATAAAGCTCAAAATATCACTTCACTTCAGCAGTAGCATGAATAGGGTCCCTACACATAAACTGAAGTACTGATAACTTAGTAAGTGAACCCAGAGTTTATTAAAAACACTGTTTTACAAGACGAGACGATGGTGATTTAGATACGTTTGGCTGACTGCCCCATTTACTTCCATTGTTAACTATTTGGTTGTGAAAACAAAAGACGGTCAAACTCGATATTATTTCAACCAACCTCATCATCTACTAGATGGATTAACATGAAATTTTTCCAGAAAGTTTCCACTACTTTCTCACTCGTACCAGCCGTTATCTGGAGAATTGTGTCAGAAATTAGAAAAAGGTGTAAAACAAACAAACAGGTTGTTGAGGCCTCAGATTTCAGCATACGGGACTGTACTGAAAAGGCTGTGAAAACCAAAACCGCCGAGCTACTTTCAAAAATTACATCTTGAAGTGATGGATGATGTTGTCTATACTTAAAATTTATGGCTGGAAATATAAGCGTGTGTGGAAGCCTCTGTGTGAGTCTGGCTCTTAATCCACAACAGTTCATCTCTGACAGGTTACATTTTCCTCCCCCACCTCTCAGTCCTCCAATTTATCACTATGTTAAGAAATAAAAAAATATATATATATAAAAATCACGTGATCATAACAAAAAAAAGGAACACGATTAAATCTGAAGCTAATTATCTCTGCTGACTGTCCTCTTACAGCTGGAGAAGTGGGGTGATCTGTGACATCTGCTAAGCCCGTGGAAAGTTCATGTAATTGTGCTTCTATTGCTAGTTCACCCAAGAGACGTACTCAAGGGCCTCCTTTAGAGAGAGAGGGGGGCAATGGATGCTCATTGACTAAAAGAAGTGGGGCCACTTTGGAGGCAACCCGAGAAAGGAGGCAAAGTGTGGTGGAGATGGTGGGAAGAAAGGTCTTTAACGAAGCAGTGAAACAGGAGGTAATTGCTGCGGGTCAAAGACGAAAAACAGAAGAGGGTGTGAAAGAGAGAATGAGAATCAAAGAAAAGCTGCGAAGGCAGAAAATTTCACAGGAACAACGACGTATTGTTCATATTCATAGAACTGAGGGTTTATTACAAGTTCACACCACATTTGTTTGTGTCACCGAGTTCCACTAATTAAATTCATACGTTCAATATCTTCAAAGTGTGAACAAAAGACACAAACTTCCTCCGTGTGTCTCAAATCACACACTTCCATTCTTACGCTTACTTATTTTGAGTGTTTAAGGCGCGTTCACGCTGACAAGTCTGGTAAAACACAGTGAACTGTTAATACCCGGATGGATTCACTCATTACAATCAAAAAAAGTTGAGTTGAGGAACGATGGACACTTCTAACTCTCTTGGTGGATGACGATCACGGTTCAAATCATCCAAATTACCATTAAAAAGAAGAAGAAGAAGATGTTGAGAAGTTTGTATATAGTAAACTACATGGACGTATCCAAACTGAGACACTATCAAGGCCAAAAGGCATGAAGAGGAAGAATGAAGGTGTGCGGATAATGATGAGGAAGAGTTTTAAGTTTTTAAATTAAAAAAAAAAAAAAAAAAAAAAACTGCAAAAATACTTTCACGCCTTGTTGATTTGTGATGGTTTCTCTTGATCCATGGTTATTCATGTGGTTACTCCGGGGTAATTTGGATCCAATTATCCCGACTCTTCTTCTGTAAAACTCAACGCGATTCAAGTTTAAACCAAGAAAATAAACGGTTAGACTAAACCTGGTGACCCATCGAGCACGGTGACTTCACACGGTGATTGGCCAGGTGTTCAAACTTCTCTCTCTCTCAAGCTTTCGAGTGGAAAACACCAGAAATGACTCAGAGGATTGAAAGTCAGAAAGTGGGTAGTCTTATCCCCCGTTGTTAGTCCTTCACTCCTCTGAGTGTGGCCAAGTGGAACGGTGTTATAGCTTCACCTTTAAACGCGACGTTTCTCTCATGAATAGAAAAGGTTTGACGGGTAAAACTGCTACAAAGCTCTGATTGTATAAATGTAGCTTTTACCTAAAGGGTTCGTGTATGGTCCTGCACCAACAGGACTGGAATCAAGACTCAGATCTCCAGTTCAAGTGGTAGAACCACTAGTTGAGGAGGTTGGGGATCTGATCAAGATGTTTCATGGACGTCTCCCTGTGGATCTAGTTTCACAAGAACATCCAACTGGGAGTAGACCCCCAGAGCAGACCACCCAGGAGGGATTTATATATTCATCTGGCCTAGAAACATCTGGGATCCTGCAGGAGGATCTGGAGGATGTAGCTTGGGGGAAAGAGATGAGAAAGAGAAGATGAAATTGCGGGAAAGTTATAGAAGGATGTACGGCCTCTATATGGTCTCCACAACACCGACATAACTGCCCCAAAAAAGATCCAACATCACCACAGTCAAGACAAAAGTCTTCACCTTGTTGATCTTTACTTTTTTAAGTGTGGTTAAACTAAGTAAGTCAAACTAAAGACCTGAAGATGAATCCAAAAATGCCAAAACATGTGTCAGACTACAGCCACAGTCTTTGCTATCTGGGTACTGTTGCAACCTTCCTTTTTTTTTTTCTCTTATTATGTCCAGTGAGCATTTGTTTTTGTCACCAGACTCACTTAATTAAGTCTACACTCAATATCTTAGCGAGCGTAACCTGCAAACAACAGTCTTTGAGGTCGTTTGGAGGGCGGCTAAGCGGTGCGACGGCGACAAAGGCGGAGGTGGATAAGACCGTTCAAGCAAATATCACTGAATATTGATATTTTTGTGACATATTGAATGATGGCCTCTTCTGCACGCGAGGTCGTGCTGTATTTGTTTACACCCTTCATCTAATTGTGCTCGATTCTGAACCTTGTGAGGGGAATTCTCCCCGAGGAAATACAAGAAGGAAGGAAAGGGTTACCAAAGGAAGAAGGAGCTGTGAAGTATATAACTGCTTTATCCAGAAAGACAGAGATAAAGATAAGTAAGACAGAGCTCACGTGATCTTTTGACACATGAGACTGTTGACTGACTGTATTTGTGGAGGGATATCTCTGCTTCTTTTGCGTTCATATAATTACACCACGGTCACAAGCTTCATCTAATTAAATTGCACTCGATATATCCTGCAAGTTGACTACGGGTTCCTCTGGAGGCCAAGTGGGATAACAGGAAGGGGGATTTTCTCACCTCCAAAAAAAAAAAAAAAGGAAGCTGGGAGGTATATAATTGCCTGACTCGGACAGAAAAAAAAAAGGATGAGAGGTGAAGTAAGAGAGAGAAATTAAAGGATGAACGATCTGGCGTGTTTATGGAACTTGGAAGATAAAGTGATCATAATCGCCGGAGAAAGAAAAGAAAAGAAAAAAAAAAAAAGACGAAAAGAGTTGGGAGATATATAGAGATACAGATGGAAGAGAGAGGAGACGGAAAACAATAGGATCTAGACGAGAAGGCGCTGAGCCGCTTCCATTACCAGGTCCTCTCTAACTGGAGAGGAGAGGCCACGCTGGAACAAATGGACTGTAATTGCACACAATCTGTCTTCAGAGCTCAATCACTTTGCCCCCGAGGGAACCGTTGGTGAAACACTCCTCTCACACTAATCTAATAACCTTCTCCCTCGCCCTCCGTCCCACCGCAGAGACGTTACCTTTCACCTCCAACACTCGTGTTTTCCCCCCACAGGAGATAATAACGCCATAAACCGGACACTTAATTAACCTCAGAAATATCAGCCGCGGAGATTCAGCGTCTACGATCGAAGATCTCGCTGCTCTAATTGTTTGTTTTGTTTCGTCAAGAACTCAGTGAATGATAAATATTGCATATATTTACATACAATTTATCAATCAAACCCTGTTCAAGTCTCCTACACAAATACTTCTGTTTCTACTTGTTTTTATTATCATTATATTATTATCATCATGTATCTTATTGCTTTAACGCTTCACTGTCTGCCAGACAATTTATGACACTGTACGTTTAATGACAGTTTGACTATTATTACTATTATCTGGCAGCAAAAAAGAAAGAAATTTATAGAGAATAAGAACGAGAACAACCCGCTCAGAAATAATAATAAGAAAAAGAAGATGAAGAAGAAAAATAACACTTCTACAGTGATTGCTTATATGAAATAGAAACTCATTATAGAAAAAAACAACTTATTTTAAGTTGGAATGTATCTTGAAAACTTTAAACCTCCACAAGTGATGACACTTTTGAAATAGAGTAATAAATTCATCTCATGTCACCACAGGTTGATGAATCAGTTACAAAGACGACTTCAGCTTCTTCAACCTTAATGTCTCCTTGTGTTATCACTCGTCACAATTGTCGATTCACTGTCGCTTATTTACGTGACTTTAGGAAAGCTACTGATGTGATCTGACTTTGATAACTGGTTTGAGTTTTTGTAAAAAGCAAAGAACGTATTCAACAAACATCATTTGCATGAAACATCCAGGTGTTGTCCTGGATGAATATGCAGAAGAATCATCTGTTTTTATGTTTGGGACCAACTTTAGCAGCCAGACGACTAATGAGGAGCTGCTGCGTTATCATCTGACAGATGTTCTCACCGTCGTTGTTGTGGGAAACAGATACAAAGAACCGATTGAACTTCTTTAAATCTTCAAGTGTCAAGTCCTTCATTAATGTAACGTGTAACGAGTGTTAACACGCTACCAAACAACAACAACAACAGCGTTTGTCTTTAAAGAACATTCAATAAAAGCAGTTAAATTATGTTATCAATATTTTTACTAAGTTACACTAAAGTCTGAATTTGTAACAGAGTACAGAAAAGAGTTTCTACCTTTAAAAGCGTCTGTTTACAACACAACAGATTTATCCGGTTAATACATTCACCGCGTCTCATTTTGGTACCAGCTCCTCATACATTAATGAAATTTGTTTAGTCGCGCATCGTTCTCCGTAAAAAGATTCTGTCTTATTGGGGAAAAAAAAATGTTCTTGTTAAGAGCGTGTTTATGCTCTTATTAAGAGTGTTTAGTGTATTTTGAGATTTGAGGTAGAACATGTGCGGCTCCGTTCCACAGCTGTTACCTGCTGTAGTGAATTTGGTGAATTTCGGCTTCTCATTATCAGTTTGATTTCAGTTTAATTTGCTGAGAGTTTTAATGTCATTACTCCCGTGTAACATCAAACATTTGGTGCAGGTTTTTTTTTTGCTGCAGAGAAACTCGACGTCCTGCTGTGCATCACTGTCATCTGCTGGCTGGGTGGGTTGATGTGTGTGTCTGTTTTTTTTTTCCGTTGGTCTATCGAGGGAAGGGAAAGTGTGAGGTTTGTCTTTAGGTGCTGTGGATATTAGAAGCAGTGAACCAGCGAGGGCTCACTCATGCGTGTTGACTACAGAGACAAACATACATAGTGCTCCAGTCACGTTAGTTCCTCAAATCCACTGAAAATCCCTTGATGTTGTTTTGTTTATGTTTTATGTTTTTTTGTTGAGGAGGAGTGAAGCTGGTTACGGACCGAACCGGTCTGTGATCGTCGAAACATGCACAGTCGTAACGCTACAGTCTAACCGTTACAGTTGTTAACGCTACAGTTGAACCGCTACAGTTGTTAACGCTACAGTCGTTAACGCTACAGTCGTTAACGCTACAGTCGTTAACGCTACAGTTGTTAACGCTACAGTTGTTAACGCTACAGTGGAACCGCTACAGTTGTTAACGCTACAGTGGAACCGCTACAGTTGTTAACGCTACAGTGGAACCGCTACAGTTGTTAACGCTACAGTAAAACCGCTACAGTTGTTAGCGCTACAGTGGAACCGCTACAGTTGTTAACGCTACAGTCGTTAACGCTACAGTGGAACCGCTACAGTGGAACCGCTACAGTTGTTAACGCTACAGTCGAACCGCTAGTTGTTAACGCTACAGTCGAACCACTACAGTTGTTAACGCTACAGTCGTTAACGCTAGTTGTGAACGCTACAGTCGAACCGCTACAGTTGTAACGCTACAGTCGAACCGCTAGTTGTTAACGCTACAGTCGAACCACTACAGTTGTTAACGCTACAGTCGTTAACGCTACAGTGGAACCGCTACAGTCGTTAACGCTACAGTGGAACCGCTACAGTTGTTAACGCTACAGTCAAACCACTACAGTTGAACCGCTACAGTTGTTAACGCTACAGTCAAACCACTACAGTTGTTAACGCTACAGTCGTTAACGCTACAGTCGAACCACTACAGGCAAAGTACTACAGTCGAAGCGATAGAGTCAAACTGCTAAAGTTGTTAATGCTACAGTCAAACCGCTACAGTTGTTAACGCTACAGTCAAACCACTACAGTTGTTAACACTATAGTCGAACCGCTAGTTGTTAACGCTACAGTCAAACCACTACAGTTGTTAACACTATAGTCGAACCGCTAGTTGTTAACGCTACAGTTGTTAATGCTACAGTCGTTAACGCTATAATCACTAACGTTACGCTACAGTCGAACAGTCAAAGTTACAGTTAACAGCAATAGTCAAACTGCTAAAGTTGTTAACGCTACAGTCAAACCACTACAGTTGTTAACACTATAGTCAAACCGCTACAGTTGTTAACGCTACAGTCGTTAACGCTACAGTCGTTAACGCTACAGTCGTTAACGCTACAGTTGAACCGCTACAGTCAAGCGCTACAGTCAAAGTACTACAGTCGAAGCAATAGAGTCAAACTGCTAAAGTTGTTAATGCTACAGTCAAACCGCTACAGTTGTTAACACTATAATCAAACTACTACAGTGGAACCGCTACAGTGGTAACGCTACAGTGGTAACACTACAGTGGTAATGCTACAGTCATAACGCTACAGTGGTAACTCTACAGTCGTAGCGCTACAGTCATAGCGCTACAGTCGTAACGCTACAGTCGTAACGCTAACACTGGGAGATTGTTTGATTCTAATCAGTTCAGACACACTTGCTGAAATGGTCGTAGTGCCCGTGTCATACTGAAGTCAACACGAAATGAGTCACACCCACAAAGCAGAAAATGTTAACATGCTAATAATCCTTTTGTTTTGTTTACTTTGTTTTTGTACCAGTTTTTCTCTAACTGGTACTTTGCTAACTCTGCATCTATTTTCTTGTTTTCCGTTGGAGGTTTTATTTTTCCACAACCGTAAGAAACATTGGGGTAAAAGCTGAACATGTTGGAGAGTTTATATATCTGATCTCACCTTGAAAACACCTCGGGAACCTTCAGGATGACGTGGTCATCCGTGGTGGTTGGTGGGTAGAGGCACGACTGGACCTGATCCTGGAAATCATCTGAAAATGAATGGATATGGATGATAGCTCACCAAAAGAAACTGAACTAACAATTAACCACACATAATACATCTTGAATGACTTAGGAAATACTTATGAAACTTTTATAAGTTACTTTTTTCTGGTTTTTATACAATCTGAGTCATACAGTTGTTTGGTAAAACTCACTGGTAAATGCAAATGGAAACAAAACGGATGGATGCTCTCAAAGCAAAACAGTATATTGGCTTCCTGACTTATAGTGATTATTCAGCATTTCCTTGACACTTTTCTGTCTTTTGGCCTGACAGCTCATTGACACAACGACAGCTTGGTGTCATTAGATAAATATAGATAGATATGTACTTTATGTTAATTAAAGTGATGGTTCAGAGTAATTTGAACCCAGAGTCTATTTCACGATACACAAGTCAAACTCCCCCTTAAGAGATATTTAACGTTGGTTAAAGTAATAACGAGTTTGACTGTCTTTTGTTTTCACAACCAAATAGTTAACAATGAAAGTAAATGGGGCAGTCAGCCAAACGGATCTAAATTGTCATTTTTTAACCACTAATAAAGCTCAAAATATCACTTCACTTCAGCAGTAGCATGAATAGGGTCCCTACACATAAACTGAAGTACTGATAACTTAGTAAGTGAACTGAGAGTTAATTAAAAATGATGAATCTGCTGATCTGGAACACCCTTCATCACCAGCTGTTATGAAAACAAGAAGTCTTGTAAAACAGTCTTTTTAATAAACTCTCACTTTATTTCTTACTCCCTATTCATGCTCCCGCTGGAGTGAAATCATATTTTGAGCTTTATTAGTGGTTAAAAAAATGACAATTTAGATACATTTGGCTGACTGCCCCATTTACTTTCATTGTTAACTATTTGGTTGTGAAAACAAAAGACCATTGGAGAGACAGGACCATCGCTTTTAGGTTAAACCCGTAAAATAGCTCAATAATATAAGAGATTTGATACTTTCACAGTATCAATAATAATAATAAAAAATAACTAAAGCATCTTCCCTGATGGTGAAACTGATACAAACTCCTCTGATCTATGACAAGTGACAACAATATGAACACACTCCAAAGCGTTAAATAATTTGTTTGGAACATGTAAATAAAAAGCTAAAGATGGCGTTCTTCAAACAACGAGGCCACGTGTGATCTGTCGCTGCTCCACTTTTATTGCTTGTCATCACCGTGTAAAGACACTCGCAACTATATGGAAATTTTCCCCCAAAGCTTATTAATGTTTTACAGTTTCCCGCGGCGCTATAGATTCCCCAGCAGTTTTCAGCAATATTCATGAGGATAACCCAAACAAGCGAACCACAAACACCCACGCTTGCGAATGTAAAAACAATTGTGACTCTTGTTGCTTGTTTTCTTGCAAATGTGCACTCATTACCAAGAGAGCTGATTTCTTTTCATCCCAAAGTATTTTCACATCGATTTGAGAAATCTGAATCCTCTTTACCACCACCTCTCTCTCCTTCCCCGGGAAGAAAAGGTGGGTGTGCTGATGAATCACGGCGGCGGCGTCTCAGATGGAATACTGATTAGAGACAATAATCTGCAATAAGGAATATTCATGCATCTGTGTTGGGTGATCGGAGGAGCGAGGCGAAGCTGCTGTTGTAGGTACAAATAAACAACGAGGCAGCCATTGTGTTGTTTTTGTTTTGTTTTTGTTTTTTTTGCTGTTTCTTGTTGGAAATGCGGCTCATTGGGATTCAGCAAGTTGCTGTCGAGTACAGATGTCTGAGCACGCCGCGTTGGAGATTGAAGCCTCATGTTAAATACCGTCTGGGTTACTGCTTTTGCAGCTGTACGAGCAGGGGCGGCTCGTTCATAGCGGCGATTTGTGCTAAACGGGGAGACGGATGGATTTTTTTTTCTATCCAACACTGCGACAGTAGTTATACATATAGACCATTTGACCTGCCTCTTAATATCAGTGTCCAATCAGGTTAAAGTCGTGCTTCTAATCCCGCCCCCTTTTTTGCGTTTTCAGCCAGGTTGAAATTGTCACAACAACTTTTTTCAAAAAAAAAAAACCAGGCCCTCAATTCATTATCTATGGGATGTCAGCACCGCCGCCATCAACAACGCTACCTCTCTGTTAAACATAAAATTGTTGTATTCGATTTATTTCTTTCTGTGTAAACTTCCCGGTCGCGGGGACAAATAGATGTCGGTCCTTAAACTTTTGACAAGCAGGTGACCCGAGGCTGCTCGCTCATTGGCTCCGTCCGGTTCCTATTTATCGACTGTGATTGGTTCCCGACGCCCGTCAATCAAAACACATCCCGTCACAGCGTCGATCGGGTGACAAGAGACAGACAGATCCAGACACAACCATAAAATCCTTTCATACAGGTCAACGTAGAAGAAAAAACAGGATAAAGCAGTTTAGTCCAGACCTGATTTAAACATCCAGCAGCAGGAAAGTGACAGAGGATGAAGTCACACCTGTTCATAAGGCTGGATGAGATGTTAGTTATAACTTTTAATGATTTCCCTTCACAACAACGGGGCTAAGAACCCCCCTCAAAAGAATTTTTTATCACCAGCTGCCCCTTTTTTTTTTTTGTTCAATAAATCCAAGGGCATTAAAAGTGTTTTAGGAAATGATTGTCCACATCCGTCCAACGGAGACGAAATGGCTCACACACACACACACACATTTTTTTTTTTGTTGTTGTTGTTGCTTGATGTAGATTCAAGTTCAATAACTTACTGTGAAGTCAATCGACTGGAGACGGGAAAAAAAAGAGACAGAAAGTCTTAAAAGTTACACCCAGTTTTCTGCTCCCATCTGTCCTGGCCCCAGCCTCTCTCCTGCCGTGTTATGTCCAGACCTATCTACCTAGTCGTGTACTACACATACACAACCGGGGCCCTAACAAACCTTTTCCATTACCGTAATGACCTTCATGACTGAACACCCGGGGAGCGGGAGTCCGTACAGGACTGCTTCCACAGCATGACCAATAACTCTCTCCCCACGGGTCTGCTGAGATCAGGTCAGCGAGAGAAGAGGCTACAGTCCACCATCGATCACTGCACCAGTACTAAAACCGAGAATCCAATTCAGCCAGTTTCCATTCAACTGAACCTGGGTCCTCTACAGACGTGAGGATAAATGAGGTAACTCATATCTCTACAACTCATCGACTAAAGGGGGAAAAAAAAATAGAAAACCATATTTTCCACATTTACCGTTGTTAAATAAAGACAGACCATTGTCTCCTCCTTTATATTTAATTTATGGGAAAAAACGGTCACGGTAAAACGGTCTGTTTACGGAAAAACTCATTTATGACATCGTAGTTTAGACACACCCCCAAAATATGAATAGCTCCGCCCACTTTTATAAGAAGATAACAAACTACAACTAGAAGCTTTTGTCTCAAAATGGTTCAAATCCCTCAAATTTCCACCGACGTGGAACGAATAAAGTTTTATTTCATCTGAACAAAGATGAGACAAAGTTGTGTTAGTGTCTAGTCTAGGGTGAAGTGTAACAACGCTAGCGAACGTTGTTACAGCGAACGTTACATGTCATGTCGTGACGCTGTTTTCTACATTTAGCATTTTTGTTTTAAGCTTTTATTGTGGCGTCAGCCACGGCCAACGGCGGTGAAATAAATAAATAAAGTTCGTCAGCTCATTCGTGTTCGACACCAACAGACGCTTCGCTACAAAATAGCTGCTACTCTGACACATTCCTATTTTTATCTCTGGCTGATCCTCAATATCTGACTCACAATCAAACAAAAACAAACCAACCAATCAGATCACAGCTCATTTAAATATTCATGAGGTTAAATTAGGTCGTTTTGTTCCTTTTTTACTCCAACCAGTATTAAATAAACTCATCTAATTTACAGTAAAATGTTCTAATATTTCTACCTCTGCTGTTTTTTTTTTTCCATTTCTTCATAAATCACCAGTTTTGCAAAGATCTTCCAGAGTTCACAGTAATTACTTTTCTAATCACTTTCAAACTAGTGATTTACTGAATTAAGTTGCATCATTAAAAACTTAAATTAAGAGACGCTGTTACCTGGTAAAAGAGTTTAGTAATTGCAAATCGGTTACAAGAAAAAAACAAAACAAAAAAAACAAAAACAAAACGTGCAATCAAAAGTAATCGACTATGTAAACGAGACGTCGCGAGCTTTAAAATAAACAGCAACCACCTGCTGAGCTCAACCTACAGAAAACTCTCGACTCCGGCATCACAGATGAACCCCGCTGGTTGAATGACAGCTCATCCCTGGAAAAAACTCAGTGTAAAACCACCGCAGCTGAAACTGTTTACCATCGAAGAACCAGAGAGCGGTGAAACGGCCCTGCAACGGGATCTGATTCATATCAGACTCAGCACCTTTTTTTTTTGATCGAATCAGAAAAGAATTCATGTTTGATCAATTTAAAGCTTCTACACATCCGGAGAACCGCTGTAGGTTTCATGTTTAAGTCGATTTCCGTTCTTGAGACAGAATCTGAAACGTTATGACACATTTTATTCTGCTGAGCGTGCTTTCTCCTTTCGGAAACATTATTCGGCTTGAAACTGATAGTAACAGCACATTGATACCTGGAAGCTGCCGGCGACGCAAACTTACATTCGAGCAACTGTAGCTAAAACGTACGTTTCGTGTAATCCATCTCTGAAACAGTTTGTCTTTGTAATCTTATAAAATAAAAGTGAATGATCGATGATATCGGTCGAGGAGAAAAGTACTGGTGTGATTTAGGATTTGGGAGAAACAGCAAAAAAAAAAAAGATGTTAATCTGGTGTCTAATAACTTTCTGAACACTGATAACAAACCAGAAACGGAGAACATCATCCTCTTCATTGTTCGTCAGCAGTTCTCGGATCAGATGATATCCTGGGGGTTGGTTGGTGAAATATACATGAAAAGTATTAAATTTGAAGTTTTACTTTCTGTCCAATTGACAGAAATTGCTAGAAATTAAACGCAGGGGAGATTAGAGTGTAAAAACGTGGGGTCGTGTTCATCGTGGACGTATGGACAGATCGCCGTGTCGTTTGGCATCGATGCCAGAAACAACAGATAAAAACCTCCAACCTCGCTCTGCGACTCCATGGAATGAAGTGGGAATAAAAAACTCAGCAGAAATAATGATAATTATTTGCAAAAATGAGATTAAATAAAAAGAAGAGCTATTATCATTGTCGTGTTCCCAATGAGACGCGCACTTCAGCCACTTCAGCAGGTTGGACTCATGTTTCAAGTGTTTAGTTCAAACTTTGGACAAGTGTTATGCTAAGTGTTAGTGATGCTTAACATTAGAGAGGCTAGGAGTTAGAGATGCTAAATGTTAGAAATGCTAAACACTAGAGATGCTAAGAGTTAGAGATGCTAAATGTTAGAGATGCTAAACACTAGAGATGCTAAATGTTAGAAATGCTAGGTGTTAAAGATGCTAAATGTTAGAGATGCTAAACACTAGAGATGCTAAATGTTAGAGATGCTAAACGCTAGAGATGCTAAGAGTTAGAGATGCTAAATGTTAGAAATGCTAGGTGCTATAGATGCTAAATACTGGGTACAGACCTTTCACATTGGTACAATGTCATTTGGACAAATCTAAAAAATAAAAAACACATTTGTGTAAAAACGTTGGGAACATTTAGAGGAAATGGTCTCGAGTTTGTTTGAGATTGAGAGCTGCTGTAGCCAGCTACACTTTGCATTATGGGACACAGTTGAGTGAAATCAAAATTTGCTAACATCGAGCCGGAGAATGAATCTCAATGCGACAGGAGCAAAAAAGACGACAGCAAATAAGAGAACGAAAGAGAAAACATGTAACAACAAATTAGTAAAGATGCTAATTATTTAATGAGCCACTGTCCATATATTTTACAAACCACAGCAGTAACTGATTGGCTTTATTATTCGGACTTAGCAGCAGATCTGTAGCCAAACGTCCATCCAGCCCATGAGATAAAACCCTGTAATTTGCACCTTCTATGGGAACTTGGACGACTAAAGAGCTAAATTACATAAAGCTTTTGGCGCCAGCGAGCAGCCGCCGTGTCCAAAGTCGCTTCGATCGCTCTCAGAGCTTCGGCCTCGCTCGGCCACATTCAGCTGTTACAGAATCAAACGCCAGGTTTTTTTTTGTTTTTTTTTGGTGTTTAAGGCATCATCGGCCAAGAGGCTTCTCTCCACCCCGTCCCCCTGTGGAGCTTGATGTGCTGTTACTCTGAACCAACACTCTCACACTCTGAGAGATGTTTTCCACTCTCTGCTGCCGCTGCTTTCTCAAGTATACCCACCGTCTCTCCCACTTCATCCCCGTCTCCTTCCTCTCTCTCCACCACACTCACCCTCTTGTCTCTCTCTGACTTTCCTCTTTTCTCTTCCCACCTCGCTCCTCATTCCTCCCCGCTCTCCAGAACACTTACACTGCAATACACTCACCGCGTCTCACACACTCCGAGGGGAGGTGTTCAACTGGTACATTATGTCTCTTGAGTATTTCTCAGACTAATGGAAAACACTCAAAATGCCTTGGCGTTCCATCATTGCGCGGGTAAAGAAAAAGAGAAACTCTCTGTCCACATATTGCCTCCGTAAGGGGAAAGTTTCTACCAAACAAGCTGCAGCTCTGAACAGTTTTTTTTTTTTTTTTTCCCACTGTGACTGTGAGCACTTTTCAGCTTTAGTTTCTAGCCTATAAATAGTGAAATAAGATCCTTTATGGCACAAATGTTACATGTTTATTAGCAACTAATTGTTTAAAATGATGTATTAGATTGATTTTTATCGCATTGTATCAAATAAATACAATTAATTAAATTTAAAATCAATTTAAAATCATTATTATTATTATTATTATTATAGTAATAATTTGGTAAATTTCTGTTTTCATTTTTCTATGTTTCAGATCCTTTTACTTTATTTGTTTTTATAAAATCAGGGTTTTTTTGTTTTGTTTTGTTTTGTTTTTTGAAATATTTCAACAACACTCAAGCGGAAACCCACTGAGGTTTCGTCTCTCTGCTCTGCGCTTTGTTGAGTTTTACTTTGTCTTGTTCTGTGCATATTAAAATGTGAAAAAAAAATAGATTTAATTTAATTCAGTATCTTAGTAAAGCTACTTCTGTGGTCGACGTCTGTGAAACGACCTCCGACGACCTGAAAATCTTACTCGAAACTTGCCTGTTTTAAGTGGTTTTTACTTAATTTTTTTTTTTTTTGCTCTAGATGTAGTTATTTTTTATTTTATTTTATTTATTAATAGGATTTAATCTTGGTTTTAATACATCATACTGTATATCCTCTCATCACACTTTATTTCATTTATTATTTGTCTTTTTTTTTTTTTTCAATCTTTGCCTCTGGCATTTAGTTCTTCATTGCAAACTTTATAGTGTAACTACATTACCTCTCTTCTTGTTTTTGTATCTTTTATTGAGTTTTTATTTAAAGCAAAGCTTTTTATTGCTCTCTGTGTAAATGAGATTGAGTGGGTGGGTGAGGTGAGAAGGTAAACAAAGGTCCATTTCATAAACAACCAAAGCAGCTGTAACCATCAGAGTCTGGACTCTGGGACCTCTGGAGGGGTCTTGTGGAGTCTGACACTGGGACTTGGGGTCCTACTGGTTGCAGGATGGGGTCTTGGCTTAGTCCAGAACATCCCACTAGATTAGATTGGGATCTGGATCAACGCTTTGGGCTTTTTTGTTATGTTTTTAAGCCACTTCTTAGACTGTTTTGTAAAGTAAAACTCCTTCTGTTTAGTCTGACAAACAACAGGCAACAAATACTGATCAAACGCCAAAACATAATTTATGTCCAACAAGGTTTAAAAGTCCAGAAAACAGAACTAAGAGTTGTTATCAGATGTATGCTAACAGGCTAAACTCAACATGTTCCAACTGTAAATGGAAACTGAACCAATGTGGTGAATTTGAGTCTGAGAGGTTTTTTTTTTTTTTTTTTTCAAATATGGGTCAAATTGATTCAGATGTTGGGTACAAACTTCTCCCGTTGGTGCAATTTATTTAGATAAATAAATCTAATAAATAAACAGCAATCACATTTGGGTGAGAATCAAAACAAACACGCTGGGAACGTTTAGAGGAAGTGGTCTCGATCCAGCTTCACATTAATACTAGAGTTTGTTTGAGAGTAAGAGCTGCTTTAGCCAGCGACGCTTTGCATTATGGGATACAGTTAAGTGAAATTAAAAGGTGCTAGCATCTCGCTACGGAGAACGAATCTCGATCTGTCCTGAACTTACAAGTGCAAAGTGCCTTCTTGATGTTTGGGCAGACAGAACCTCCTTCAGGACCGTCTCCCTGTGTTTACTTTCTCGCCTTCATCCTCGGCTTTTAATTATGCGTTTAGATTCACTGGAAATGTTGATTTGTTTTTTTTCTATGTGAACAGATAAAGGAACCAAGAGGGACATGCAGAAGGATCAGATCTCAGATCATCAACAAGACCTGAGAAGAAAATTACGTATGTACAAAATAACAAGACTCAAAACAGCGTAATAATTCACTGTATTAATATTTCCATGTTTGGCCCCGAGGCTCAGGGAATCAGCTGGGATCGTTTCCTGCCTCTGTCACTCCATGTTTCAGGTGTAAAGAGCTCTGGGTTTTGCAACAACATTTGCTGTAAAACACCATCAAATTCCTCATGTTACGTTGTCATCTGACTTGACATATACGTGTATTTGACATTAATGTGTCATGGGCGCATATGCACACGTGGAAGTCGCAAGAAATCCAATGACGGCGACTAGACACATTCAACCCTGATAAGAAAGTAAATACTGGCCAAATTTGGACCAATTTTGTTAAAGTTTCAGAAGGATGTATGGACTCTGTGGCCCAAATTAGAGATGGAAAGAAAAAACAAGCAAAATGACGCCAGTTAATGAACTCCAACACCGACATAACTGCCCCAAAAAGAGTCAAGACAAAAGTCTTTAGCTTGTTTATCTTTAATTACCATTTATAAAACTCAACATGACTCAAGTTTAAAGCAAAAAAATAAACGGTTAGACTAAACCTGGTGACCCATTGACTTCACACGGTGATTGGCCAGGTGTTCACACTTCTCTCTCTTTCCAGCTTTCAAGTGGAAAACACCAGAAATGACTCAGAGGATTGAAAGTCAGAAAGTGGGTAGTCTTATCCCCCGTTGTTAGTCCTTCACTCCTCTGAGTGTGGCCAAGTGGAACGGTGTTATAGCTTCACCTTTAAACGCGACGTTTCTCTCATGAATAGAAAAGGTTTGACGGGTAAAACTGCTACAAAGCTCTGATTGTATAAATGTAGCTTTTACCTAAAGGGTTCGTGTATGGTCCTGCACCAACAGGACTGGAATCAAGACTCAGATCTCCAGTTCAAGTGGTAGAACCACTAGTTGAGGAAGTTGGGGATCTGATCAAGATGTTTCATGGACGTCTCCCTGTGGATCTAGTTTCACAAGAACATCCAACTGGGAGTAGACCCCCAGAGCAGACCACCCAGGAGGGATTTATATATTCATCTGGCCTAGAAACATCTGGGATCCTGCAGGAGGATCTGGAGGATGTAGCGTGGGGGAAAGAGATGAGTTTTTACCTCATTTACCCTCAAACCTAGAATCCGAGAGAGGCAGCAGGAGATGGACAGAAACCTGCTTCAAATCAATGTAATATTAATGTAATCAGTGACCTAATTGTGGGAAAGTTTCAGAAGGATGTATGGCCTCTATATGTCCCACATTATAGGGGCAAAACAACTCAAAAACATTGACACAACTGCCCCAAAAAGAGTCCAAAATCCACCACAGTTAAGACAAAAGTCTTTAGACAACAACCACAATCTTTACTATCTGGGATGTAATTGAAGGGAGACGTAGGTGTCCTATTAACCCACTAGAACGTCACATTCCCCCCATGCTGCTACAATGTCTCATGCTAATTACAGTACGCTGCTAACGCAGAAACCACCGCTGCTGTATGTAGGCCACCATCTCGCTGCTCCCCTGTGAGGATCGTTACTGTAACCGTGCATGTGCATCACTCATTTATACGAGGAATATATTCAGAAGTGAAAGAAGCGGCCAGAGAAAGGAAAAAAAAATAAAATAAATGTACGTCTTTAAATTAAATAAATGAGGTTAAAAGCAAAACTACACAGTAAAAGTCTGACATCGTTATCTCGTCCCAAACGGATGTTAGCGCCACTAACATCATTAAGTGCAACCATCTAAATTCACACAGGACTATTTTAAAAAAATATTTTCCTCCTCTTGTCAGATTTCACTGCTGTTTTGTGTGTTTTTTTTCTCCTTCTTCTTTAGTCTCGTTTTGATCATCTGCAGGAAGACAGATCAAAAAGATTAGAGAGAGAGAAAATATATAAATATTTGGGGTGGATGCCATGTGACAAAAGGTCCTGTTCCAGATTCAAACAACAACAAAAAAAGGACATCCTGGATACGTAAACTCATATCTCGGCCAAGTGAGGCGCAGAGGACGCTCCGGTGCATCCCTTTGAAGATTACATTTGACTTGGAGACCATTTCTACAGGGAGAAACCAGGGGCTGTTTATCAAGAGAGATAAAAAAGCAACGCAGTGGTTGAGACTGACTTTGATAAATTAAATATGCTTGTCCAAATGTTATCAAGATTAGGCACGCTGACAGATTTTTGTCATTTATTGGTGCTGAGATGGAAAATTTGTTTTTATTTTCAGTTGGATAAACTGGAAGAGAGGGTGTGTTTTTGTTTTTTTTAAACTGACTCTGTCGTCATTACATTCCTGTTTGGATACTGATGTATTAAAAAACCTTTTCATTCTACCAACACTGATCACGATTGTTGTGCAGAACAGCTGGATGTTGAACAGCACCAATGAGCCGACACGTCGTCCATTGTTGGTGTTGTTTGTTGGTTCATCTATGTCTGATTTACTCCACAATAAGGTTTTCAAACCTTCAAATAAAAATATACTTCCTTTGGTGATGAATTATCTTTGAAACGGCCATGATGAATACAATAACAATAATCATTTTCATGGATACTGACATGATATGAAACCAGTGACTTCCTGTGAAGTAGACAGATAAGTCTCAAATCAGTCCTGACCCATTGAGGTCTGGTCTCCACTAGACCACTAGATATCTAGTACCACTATGTTAGCATCAGATCCTCTGAGCCCTGTAAAGTTTAGATCACACTAGTCAACGTGATCGTTGGCAACTTGTGTTTCCATGATGTGGAGTCTCAACAACTGGTCTGAGACCTGTAGTGTTCACACTACAAGACTTGTCAGCGATTGACTCCCGATCACACCGTGACGTCACCAAACTCTACGTCTGGTCACGTGAACTAGACAGGATGTAGCCGCTGCTTCTCACCGTGATTTACAGCCGTTTATTGTTGACGAGCACCGGTGAAGACGCTGCCTCCGACACAGACTAAACCGCCGCGTTCGGGTTCGGCTCCTCTGACGACTCCGACGCACTGACGGTACCGAGGACGCTGCAGAGAAAACAGGAAGTAGAGACGTTTAGATGTGAAAACACATGAAAACAATCCTCTTACTCATTGATCAGATCCTCCAGGATTTAATGACGTTACAATCACAACTATTAACACTAATTCAACCAATCATTGTGGATATTCCTGAGGTCTTTGACTGGTGACTACCTATAGCAGCTGCAGTCAAGGAGACTGGACTTACACATTAAAAATAATGTTATGATGGAAACTGTTACTAAACCAGCCACCATGTAAATATCAAAACATCTGGATCAGTCGCAGGGAGTTTGTAGAAAGTGAAAATGAAACAAAAAGCGTTAAAACGCCAGACTTTTAAACGTGGTTGTGAGTGAATCAGTGAGACGGCAGTCGTTAGCAGTCGTTAGGGCTGTTCACACATTATGATCATTAACTGATGATTCACCAACCATCAGAGGACCAAGTCCACCAGACACCACCGCTGGAAATCGTTGGTAAAGTCAGAGGCAGATTAGCTCCTCAAGTCATTGTTGACTTCCTCAAATTGCTCCAATTTTCGAGCATTATCCCACTGAAAGAGGCCACTGCTCTAATTCATGGATGAGGTGAGCTTGGCCTCCACACAATTCCTGTATATTTTGCAAATGCTTCAGCAATAATATGAGACTGGTTCTTTGTGAGAGATGTGAGTGGAAAATAAGAACTATAATCAATTTTTCCAGTCCACCTGGAAAACTTTAAATAGTCAAAACCCATTGGGATTTTTTTCCTTCATGGTGCTTTTTGGACGATACAATTATTTTTAATCCTCCCTTTCATCAATAATAGAAATAATAATTAGATGCATCTCTAATTTCAAGTGTACAATTAAAGCATGGACACTTGGGGGTCATGGAGACTCCAACGTGATATTTAATTAGTGTTATTTTATTTTTATTTTATGAGTTCTGTTTATAGAGCAGCTTTACAGCTACAGTCGTAGATTGTGAATGTCTGTTATGAATTAATAGACGAAGCAGTTAAAATACTGTAACTGAGCTTTAGTTCAAAAGTGCAAAACAATAAAAAAAAAAGCTGATATACTGTGTGTGCAAATTTTTCCATCTCTGCTCCCGATAATGAGTCCCAGCGTACACAATACACGCGTGCACTTCGCAGTGATTGTGCTTGCATAAGCTTTCGGTTTCACCAGGTGACTCCTCCAAAATATTAATACATCTAAAGGAGGCGAGGACGGACAAAGAATCAGGCCAGTGCACATTACTGCTAATGATCTCTCTCAGCAAAATCATCACACACACATATTCACACACTGTATATAAGCATGAGCATCAAGATGCCCACGCAAGCATCAGTTCACAGACAGCATGAGCATTAACACAGAAATATGTAAAGTCTAGGGGTGAATTCTAAATGAATCCGAATATCAAATCCCAGTGGAACCTACCACTGGGAAACCAGCACGACTGCCTGCATATGATGATGGAGGGCGGCGAACATCCACCTCTTATTTCCACGGCCAGTTTAAAAGTGAGAACGGCTCCACCCTCCGCTCGTGGAGGTCGGCCCTTGACACTAACTAACAGACGCATTGGGTCGCTGCAGTGCGTTTGGCCCTTGTCGGCCACCGTACTCACTACGAGCTACATGCAAATTCCATTCAGTACAGGTAACACGACAAACACGTGGCCGGTCAATCTCAGTAGACGCCACAAAGAAGCAGCTTTGACGACAGCACCAAAGTTGCTGAGAAATCAATCAATCACAAGCGCAACATACAGCCATTTTTACTGGTGAAATCACTTAAAATAAGTTATTGTTCAATTATCTGTCTATCTATCTGTGGTACATTCATACGACTTTTTCTTATACCGCCATTACGGTACTGGTACCACCAACTGTTTCAACTGCTGCACCGCTAAAGAGCAGCTGTGTTGAGGAGTTGAGGAGTTGAGGTGGAACTGGACAGAGAAAGTTCCCAAACTGAAGCTGAAGTTGAACATGATCATACGGAAGAACTTACTTCCACCAACTGCTAACTGTTGCTAACCGCTAACCCGACTATAGTGGCTTGACTCCACCTCTCCTATCCTCCGCCATCACAATAACTCCAGAGCTCCGACCTACACAGCTTCTATATCACCCATTCCTACCACAAATGTCCGCCAACAACAGTGAAACCGACATCATTTTTAAAAATACCACGATACATAATTTTGGGTATGCATAGGGTCCGGTTCGGTCGTCAAAAAGCCCAAAATTCATCCAAATCTGGAGCGAAATCCTGGATTCGGTACATCCATATTAAAGCCTTACGAGCAAATGCACATACTGCTGAATTACATATGGATAAATATACATTGTTAATGCGTCAGTGTCACCGCTATGAGTGTGTTCACATCTCCTCTGGCAGAGAAGCAGCAGCAGCCGCGTGGAGTCGGTTTTAGCTGCGTGTTAATGAGGGGAGGGACTGGGTCTATGATTCAAAGCTGACAGAGCTGGCTCATCACTGCTCACTTTAATAAAGAGAACGCTCGACTGTGACAGAGCTCGTTTATAACGTCGGCCTGTCACAAAGTGTTTTCACAGCGGTTTCCAACGGGAGACACAATAAGAGACGAGGGACAAAAAAATAAATAAATAAATTAGGGTTGGGCGATATGTCAGCGTTTACTTTATGACAATTTGTTTCTGTCTCATTCTATAACAGTTATTCTGTAAGATTTATCTCCCTGTTGTAAAGTTATTTACGTTATTAGTTATGCCAATATTTGCCCCAGTGCCACGACATTTATTTATCTGGCATGTAATTCAAAAAAAAAAGACACTTTCAAAACTCTCAGTTGAATTTCATGAATAATTAATAGCTAGATGATACATATCAAATCCACAAACATCATCAATCCTTCCTGACAACAGAGCAAAAGGAAAGAATGAAACAGGTTTGTATAGTGGTTGGCGGTGACGAGCGCGTTGACAGATGATGCGTGGTCTGGGTTAAGTAGCGCCACTTTCCTTGGATACCCTTGTGATAGACAAGTGGGAGAAGCAGCTTGACAGAAATATTACACAGCAAACATGATAAGACTGGACCCTCAAAACAATGTCTGTATATTAGTTAGACTAGTGTGTGTGTGTGTGTGTATATATATATATATATATATATATATATATATATATATATATAATATATATATATATATATATATATATATAGTATATCATAATATTATTATTAGTATTAGTATATTATATTATCATATAGATGTTAAGAGTTGGGGTCAATCATATTTCTCTATTTTACCCTTTGAAACAAAGTGTTAAGGGGTGAAAACATTCCTCTAGGAAATGAGGCGTCGCTACTTCAGCGTTGGTTTAGCGCTAGTTGATACAACAAGACAGTGCGACGTGTCTCCATGACGACCAAATGACAACAAACAAACAAAGATGGCGTCTACAGACTCGTTCATGTCCATCAAGTTTGCGACGGATTAAAAACTGACAAGATGTTCTCACACACTCCTCTCAGGTCTACGCAAATTAGCAAAATTAAGAACAGTCAGTCAGTATTTTACATTTTAACATTTTGTCCCGTTGCTCCACCCACTGCTGTCTCCCTATCACCAGGTCAGTATCATTTCATCATCCAGGTTGTCAGTCTGAGCTGCAGCTACAAACATCGTGGATTACACACGCCTGACGTTACTAAAACTAAAAGGACACCAAATATCCGACAATATCCCAGATACTTGTACTAAATGTCTAAATAACAAAGGAAACCTTCTTCACCGTTTTCTTTCATATCAGCTTCCCACAGAAAACACAGAAACAGACTAAACTACTGGACTTTGGAGTTGTACAAGCTAGAGAGAGATTTCACTTCATTAGAAGAGTACGGAGGCTCCTTCTATGAAACAAAGCATTGGTCTTGAAAGACTAATATATTTCTAAGGGAACAGAAACAGTTTGCTCATCTCTGGGAACCATACATGAACATTATAGCATCGCTACGACTCAACAACGTCTTTAACAAAGGAAGAAACCATTTTTCAAACACATAGGACGTGTGTCATTTAGCACATGCTAGCATTAGCATTACAGCTACCGCCCCAATTTTTCAAAACTATGACGGAGCAAACTAGACTATGACGCAGCGCCACAGAGTTGTGCTGCTTGGCAATTAGCTAATTATGACAAATAGTAAATGTAAACATTAGATATGATCAACAGACAGTCAACTTACAGTGGAGGAGTCGTCGCTCCTTGTAGACCGGTTCTTGGCAGATCCACCTAACGACATCTGTTGAAGCGACACAAAAAAGAACAAAAACTGTTTGGTAAAGGAAAGAGAAAGACTGCAGTTTGTGTTAAAGTTGTAAAATGACAAAACTAAAATTCCTAATGTGAAAAATGTGCACTTCCCTGCGCTGTAAAATTGTGTTATTGTACTCTGACTGAACCGCATAAACCTCCGTATGTCAGAACTACTTCTGTTGGTTTTTCCATGTTAATGATCACAATTATCTGATGACAAAAAAACTCTGAGTTTTATGTGTGTATATGGTGACATATGTTGGTGTTTGACAGCCAGTAGTTAATGGAGCAGCTCTGATGCCTTAATCTTGGAAAAGGATGAAATAAAATGTGAACCGAAAATGAACTGAGAGCAAAACAAAAAAAAAAAACGCAGTCACAGCTGATGAATCAGTCCGAACACAAGATAAGGAAAATTACAGCAAAGCAGGCAGAAGGGTCCATTGCGCTTTAGGGAGCAGAATGAAATTTGTTTCGACCACTCTGCTGCTGCCGCCATAATCTCCATATTTTTTTTTTTTTAGAAGCTGGAGTTCACTTGGACTCTGTTAAAAGAAAAAAGCTTTGCAGCTACACTTAGGTGCAATTGAACCTTAAATAGCTGAGATCAATATCTGGCAATAAGACAAGATGCATCTCTAATTAAACCTGAACGCCGCCACCGATGAAGAAAGAAAAAAAGAAGGATATAATCAAAAGGCACATTTAAAAGCTTCCATGGGACGACAGCTGCGATCAACAAATAAATAAGCTCTACACTATAGGCAAAAAAATAACAACAACAACAATGAAAGTAATCACAGAGCAACTGCATCAGCCGGTAATGATGCATGCACAGTGACATGAAAGCGTGGATGACAGCCGAGTGTAACAGCCTCTGGTCTCTCTCATCGTAATTACGTTATTAGCTTCATGACAACCGCATGCAGGGAGTCTAGTTGACACCAGTCGACTTCACCATCGATCAGTGAGTCTCAGTCTCTGTGGTGATCGTTGGCGACTTGTGTTCCCATGATGTGGAGTCTCAACAACTGGTCTGAGACCTGTAGTGTTCACACTACAAGACTTGTCAGTGATTGACTCCCGATCACACCGTGACGTCACCAAACTCTACGTCTGGTCACGTGAACTAGACAGGATGTAGCCGCTGCTTCTCACCGTGATTTACAGCCGTTTATTGTTGACGAGCACCGGTGAAGACGCTGCCTCCGACACAGACTAAACCGCCGCGTTCGGGTTCGGCTCCTCTGACGTGGAGACGCCAACGAGACGACGATCTGGACGACGACGACTCCGACGCACTGACGGTACCGAGGACGCTGCAGAGAAAACAGGAAGTAGAGACGTTTAGATGTGAAAACACATGAAAACAATCCTCTTACTCATTGATCAGATCCTCCAGGATTTAATGACGTTACAATCACAACTATTCACAACTATTCACAACTATTCACAACTATTCACAACTAATCACAACTAACAGTCCCGGTCTCAGACCAGGTCCCGACGGCCTCTGATGGAGTCGTTAGGGCTGTTGACACATTATGATCATTAACTGATGATTCACCAACCATCAGAGGACCAAGTCCACCAGACACCACCACTGGAGACCGTTAGTAAAGTAGTAAACTAGTGTTAACTAGATTTTAGTGAATGAAGGTAAAGTGAAATCCCATCATGCAACATTAAACAGCATTTCCAGCTCTGTTTTTATTACACATGGCTGCTAACATATAATCTGAGTTAAATGGGCTGTTTAAATATTTAACTTTCATACCCATAAATACCTCACTCAAACAACAGATCATAAAAAATGAGCTGACAAAAACATAAATAGGAATAATGAGAATGTAGATCTATTTCTAGAAGCTAACTCATTAAACACCAGGTTATAAATAGTGAAGATCTAAAGTCTGAGCCAATGAATTTTAGCTGCCATGTGCACACACAGCAGGAGGAAAACAACGTCTGCTGCTGCTCAGAGATGAGAGAGAAAAGAAAACCTTAATTAAATAGAGTTTTATTGAAAGTAGCCATCATCTCGTTTGTACTGGTCGGCCCATGGGAGTATCATGAAGCTGATGTTTTCTCTGAGCTACTGACATGTTTATCCAGGCACTCACTACTTTGGCTGAGAGATGAAGCTGTTGATTTACCAGTCGATCTACATTCCAGTTCTCACTTAAGGTTATGAGTTTTGGGTAGAAGCCAAAAAGATTGAGACTGTGGGGACAGGGAGAGAAGCTTTGGCATCCATTGGTTTTTTTTTTTTTTTTTGTTTTTGTTTTTGATCCATCCAACAAATAGGAGACGTCAGGATAGACCCTGAACACACTGGAGAGATTTTATATATATATATATATATATATATCATCCTAACTGGAGGACAAGGACCCCTGAACTACATTGTTGACTTCCTGCCACTGTGAAATTAATCAAACCTTATGATTTGATTTCAATTACAGCCCCAAACGATTACAAAAACAAAGCAATCGAAACAAAACGATTATTTTTGCCATTTTCACCCTTTGCAAGTGTGACTCTTTATTTTGTGTTGTGTGAATTCACATCTTAGCAATGCTAAATGTTAGAGATGCTAAGTGATAGAAATATTAATCCTTGATGATGTTAAACGTTGATAAGGGTCAGCAATGCTAAACATTAACAATGTTAAACTTAGAGATGCTAAACATTAGCTATGCTAAGCGTTAGAGAGGCTAAGTATTACAAATGCTAAGCAATAGAAACACTAAGCCTTTGTGATGCTAAACGTTAGCAATGCTAAGTGTTAGTGATGTTAAAGGTTAGCGATGCTCAGCATTAGCAATACTAAACGTTAACAATGCTAAACTTTAGAGAAGCTAGGTGTTAGAGATGCTAAATGAGAGCAATGCTACAAATTAGCTATGCAAAGTGTTAGAGATGCTAAGTGATAGAAATACTAAGCCTTAGTGATGCTAAATGCTATCAATGCTAAACACAGGTGATGTTAACGGTTAGTGATGCTAAACATTAGCAATACTAAGCACTAGCAATGCTAAAGATTAAATATTGAGATGTTCAGCGTTAGCTATAGCTATTTGCTTTGCATTTTATTTGTTTTCAAGAGACTAAAAGTGACAACAACCTTGATTTTATTTACTTCTATTTATTATTTTATCCATTCACTGTTTGTTTTTTGTTTTGTTTGCTATAAATTCCATTTGTTTCAAGTTCAAGTTTCAAGTCAACGAGTAATCGTTTGAAATAAATGTGACTGCATTTTTGAACCGAATAATCATGATTATTATTTTTTTCCATAATCAAACAGCTCTACTCTAATCTAGACTGGGAACGCCTCCGTATCTGGACTACCTTGTTGACTTCCTGCCACTGCAGCTTTTTGTGGATTCCACTTAGCGCTGAAACACTTGGTCGACTAATCATCATCATCAGCCAAAAAGAAAAAACTAAAAACTAAAACTCCAACACTCTCTGGTTCTACTCAAAAACGGTTCATGTTCTATATAAAACATGTAGAAGACAAGGTCTGTCGTCACCCAAACACACACCCACACACAGCTTTATCTGTGCACTCTAAACTGAATAGATTTCTAATCCCGAGGCCAGGTCAGAAGAGTGAAACATCACCAGTACAAAGGCCAGGTCAATATGTACTGTATGAAGCTCTTTTCCTCCTCTCACTTACACACCAACACTTCCTTTATGTCTCTCTCTCTCTCTCTCTCTCTCAGCCCTCTTATCGTCACCAGCCTCGGGCGTCCTTTCTTCACCACTCTACACGGACACCTCAGCAGCCATATGCCATTAGGTAAGTGCCCACAGCAGCAATACTCATAAATATTGACTCAGTTTCAACGTATCCCTCAGGAAGTGTTGGAAACAGCAGGTACTCCATTAGCACACCAACAGCAAACACAACCCCACGTCGCCGCGGTGGCTAAGCTAACGCCGTCGCAGAGAGAATACGAGGCTCTGCAGCAGACCTGTGTTGTTACAGAAAATATTTAATTAGCAGCTGCAATAAATGTTTCCCCAGTGAACAATCAAAGAGGAAAGTTAAGCATCTTGCAGGGATCATGGATTTCTTTAGAGGAACAGTTGGGGGGATGTTATTTAGTCACACAGACAGGAAATGAATTGGTGTGACACCTGGAAAAACGGTGCTCAGCCCTGTTTCTACTGAACTAGAGCTGTGAACATTGTGGAAACAGCAATGTAACAAAAACAAAGAAATCAAAACAAAAAGACTGTTTGTGTTTTGTGAATGTGACAATTTCAGCAGTGTGTGTTATGCTAAGGGATAGCAATGCTAGGTGTTAGCAATACTAATTCTAATCGTTAGTGATGTGAAGTGCTACGATGCTAAGCATTAACAATTTTAATGCAAGCATTAGCAATGCTAAGTGTTAGCAATGCGAAGCATTAACAATGTTAATGTAAGCGTTAACAATGTTAAACGTTAGCGATGTTAATGCTGAACGTTATTGATGCTTAGCATTAACAATGTTCAAGGTAAGCATTAGCAATGCTAAGCCTTGCCAGTGCTAAGAATTAACAATGTTTATGAGTGTTAGCAAAGCTAACCATTAGCAATGTTATTGCTAAGCGTAAGCGATGTTAGGCGCTAGGCCTTAGTGATGCTAAGCGTTATTTTGTTTTGTAATTTAACGTATATGTTTGTACTTTATTTTCAATTAGTAGTTTACTTGTTTTCAAGAGACTAGAAGTGATTTAATTTAATTGTATTTCTTACTTTATACGTTCACTGTTTGTCTTTTGATGTGATAAATTCCATTTGTTTTAAGTTTACAAATATCTGAGTCGATGAGTAATAGTTCGATTATTTTTTCCATAATCGAGCAGCTCTACCTGGACTGTTGTGTAACGGCATCAAGTGAAACACCACTGCTCATCCCGCCGGCACCCGCACACATCTGACTCAAAGTGGATTGTATTCTCTTCTTCCCCTATAGGTACGGTTAATTAAAGAGGGACTGTGTTTGCTCACCGAGTGCGAGGAGAGATTGTGCGCGGCGCTCTTTTTTATCTGTCAGGGAAGTCTCTCGGTTTTAGTCTTGTTAATCAATCTTATTTGGATGTTAACTAATTACATTTTCCCATTCTAGGAGATCGGCAACAGTGAATTATTGGAGGCGAAGCGGATTTCCTGAAGGTTGGGGGGGGTGGGAGTAGCGCTCAGGTGGAGGAATTAAGCCATTTACTAATGAGAGAAAATGCGATTTGTTACTGCCACTTTGGTTCATCGGCTCCTGCTGAGCTGTGAGGAAAAGGTTGGGGTCCGACGTAGGGAATCAGGCGTTGCAGCTAAACGCTGGACATTTAAGCTAAGACACTTTGAAGGAAAAGAAACTGCAGCACAGATCATGTGAGAACAGCATTAAGACAACAAAGTGCAACAGTCAGAAAGTGTCAGGAAGTGGAGGTTATATAAGGTACCGCACCTCAATAATGCATCAACTTTTCCCAACAATGTTGCACCAACGTCTAAAATAGAAGCAGTTCCATGTATTTTCTCAGAAAATAAGTCGTTTAGCATCAAAAAGCAAGTTCAACCTGTTCAACGTTTAGCATTGCTAACACTTAACATTACCACTGTTTAGCATTGCTAACCCTTAATATTCCTACCATTTAGCATAATTAATGTTTTGCATCGCTAAAACTTAACTTTACTATTGTTTAATATCGCTGACTTTAGTCACTAATACTTAATATCACTAACGCTTAGCATTGCTAACACTTAACATTACCAAGTTTAGCATTGCTAACACTTAACATTACCACTGGTTAGCATTACTAAATCTTAATATCGCTACCATTTAGCATCGCTAACATTTGTTCAAAGTATGTACTTGAAACACGAGTTCAACCTGTTTAACATTTAGCATCACTAACACTTAATATTGCTATTGTTTAGCATTGCTAACCTTTAATATCGCTACCATTTAGCATCATTAACGTTTAGCATTGCTAACACTTAACTGTACACTACTACCATTTAAGATTGCTAACTTTTAGTCGCTAACACTTAGCGTCACTAATGCTCAGCAGCTCTAACACTTAACATCGCTAAATTTTAGAATCGCTACCATTTAACGTCACTACTGTTCAGCATCGCTAATATTTTTAGCATCACCACCATTTAGGCTCGCTCAGCATAACACTTGTCCACATTTTGTACTAAACTACAAAAACTCACACAAAGTGGAAAACGGCAAAATACTAATAATCGTTTTGTTTCAATTACTTTGTTTGGAGCTGTAATCAAAACACAATTTTGATTAATTGCACAGCCCTAATTATCACCACCGACTGGTATAACACATGAACTACATTATGTTTGTTTCTCTAAAGGAGAAACAATCTTCGGTAGAAATGAGGCCACAGAGCAGGACTCTGTAATCAGCCCTGAACTGAAACAGATTTCCACACAGGTCAGGTGGAACTGTTTTGTTGGGATTGTTTTCAAATGCGACCGCACAAAGTTTCTATCCCGATCTATAACCATTCGGCCTCTAGTTCTGCTTGGGAATATGTTTGGAGTTTACGAAGCCATGTTCATCTGACCGTTGCTGGGAAAATTAGATTTTAAGATCATGCAGTATTACAGGCTGGTAGTCGACTGTCACTGAACCTGTGTCTTCGTAAATTAAATCAGACACATTTATATTACGCAACAAACTAGAATCTAACTCGTTAATTAATTAGTTTCTTACGTTTTTGACAGATTAATAACGAAGGCATTTTAGCAGCAGAAGAACCTGAAGTACGGCCTTTAAATGTCCGTTAAAAAAAAAAAAAAAGACCTGCTAATCATTTGCACAAGGTTGAACTCGGTTCCACTTTCAAGCTTTTGCCAAGTCATTTATATCTCTCCGCCGGCTGTCTCATCGCATACTGTCAACCCTCGTAACACGAAATGAATCGGCGCCTGTCGCTTTATCTGTTGTTGTCACTAATGTTCAAAAAGTTTAAGATTCGACTCCAGAGATTTGAGGGGGTAGACACATCAAGGACACGGAGGAGAGATGGAAAAATGTGAAGTTGTGTTCAGATAAGTGTAGCAAGAAAAAAAAATGTAAAATGTGTAATAACAACCAACATATTTACCTGTCTAGATGTGTTGTGGCTTTAGGAATCTAGATTTTGACAAGTTAATTAAACCCTTGCCATTGACCATTGCAAAAAATATTATACATCGAGTCGTATAATAATATTCTTTTTCTCTTTAAATCCTAGAAATATTGTGACAGCAGCCAAACAGAAATGTTTTCACAAACCAGCCAACAGGAACCACATCAGACTGACAGGTTAGCTATTAGTGTTTGTTCCATCCAGATGATTTGGGTGATATGAAGCTGTTGAGCATCAAAACTTGTACATTTCAATTTTTTTCAATCTAGGCTCAATAACCTACAATGACAACTTGGAGATTTATTTACTTATTGTAAAAGTATTCACATCTTTTGATTTAATTTCCCCTCATTCAATATGTCTCCAACCTGACTGTGTTTCACCTGTTGACAACATGATACAAAAACTAAACCATTAAAATAAGAACCCAACAATCACTCTAAATCCTAGTTCACACTAGTTGACACAAGTCCACTTTATCAACGATCAGTGAGTCTCAGTCTCTGTCGTGATCGTTGGCGACTTGTGTTCCCATGATCTGTTGTCTCAACAACTGGTCTGAGACCTGTAGTGTTCACACTACAAGACTTGTCAGCGATTGACTCCCGATCACACCGTGACGTCACCAAACTCTACGTCTGGTCACGTGAACTAGACAGGATGTAGCCGCTGCTTCTCACCACGCTCTTGCTCTTTGTCAGTCTCTTCAGACTCCTCCAGTTTTCTAACATGACAGATCCAGACCCGGTCTCAGACCAGGTCCTGACGGCCTCTGATGGAGTCGTTAGGGCTGTTCACACATTATGATCATTAACTGATGATTCACCAACCATTAGAGGACCAAGTCCACCAGACACCATCACTGGAGATCTTGGGTAAAGACGACTAGTGTCAACTAGACTTAATATGAATTTCAGAGGTCCTCTACAAAGATGGAGGAAACATGAATAAAGTGCAGCCATCTCAGCAGTACAACATCCAGTCCTTAATGCAAGAGTGGCACAGAAGCCAATCTGAGTAAAAAGCTTGTGGCGTTTAAACTGAAAAAGTGAACTCTACAACTCAATAATCCCCACAACGTAGCACAGCGGTGACAGCATCATGGTACGGGATTGATCAGAACCGAGAGGAGTCTGATCTGTGTACGTGATCAGGCGCTGAGTCGATGCTTCACCTTTCAGCACGAACATGACCCTGAGCAAGCGGCCAAAGACGACACCGGAGTGGCTTCCAAGACGAGAGTCCGTCTGTCCTTGACTGACTGAGCCAAAGCCCAGATTTAAACCGCGTAGAACATCTGTTGAGAGACCTGAAGATGTCAGTTCACAGACGCTTCCCATCCAATCTGACGGAGCTTGAGAGGATCTGCCAGGAAGAAAACGGGATAAACTGCCCAAACTCTGGTGTGTGAAACCTATGGAGACTTACCCAAGAGGATCCAAGTTGTAATTGCTGCCAAAAGAGGCTTCTTCTGAAGTTGGGAATCTAAACACTTCAACTAAATGAGTTTTCCGATTTGACGTTTTACATTGTCTTTACAGATATTGAATATAAATAGACAATAAAGTCAAAAGAAACAGGACTAAGAGTTTTCTAAGCCACATGATGGGTTTATTATCCGTCTTAGTTGACGAGGAACAACTCAAATTGAAAAGCAGCTTGTTAGAGTTGGATGAAAACTGAACTACAAACAGCAGCCGAGGGGCTCCACGCTGAATCAAAGTAACAAGAATCATCATTTATTGATTCCTTTAAGTTTCCAGGAATCATCTGACTTCAGTGTGTTATCAGTCTAGTCTTGTGAGAGCAGCGGGCTTTGTGCATTTTGAATATTCATTAATAAGTGATCCAAAACTGTAGCTGAGTACTGTCTATAGTAAAACACATCCTCCTCTCTGTAGTGACATTCAAATCACATCACACACAGCACAAAGCAAAGAGCTTCAGGGCCTTCAAGGATTCCCACTCCTTCAAAAAAACAGTAAATAATATATCTTATTGGATTTAAGGGAAGAGTGTTGCACTTTGAGGAGGAAAATACCATAATTCAAATGTATGTGACGCAACAGGCCACAGCGGGAACAAAAAGAAAGGGGGGATAAAGTAAACGTTAAAAAAATGGTATCAGTGGAGCTTCACGATGTCATTACTAGCTGAGATTACTGTGCTGTCCTCTGGTTCCTCCTCTTCCTCTCCAACAGCCTCACCAGCTGCATAATTGAATGTGAAAACAGTGTATTATTCTGTCTGCGGGGACAGAATTGAAAAGCGTCAGAAAGCTGAGAGATGGAATAACATTTCGGACCAGGCGGCTGTGCCGGAGATCCAGAAGGCTGACTCGTGAAGCGTGACGGCGTCCTCCACTGTCCTGATTTATTGTCATTCACTTGATACCAGGATTGAAAGATGGCGGGGGGGAGTTCTTCACACCATCAGGGCGGGAGGCGAAGGGGAAGGGAACAGCGTTTGTTTGTGTCAGCAGAAATGCACAAAACCTAAATATTGCAATAAAAAAAAAAAATGGTAATCGAAAAATCTGAATTTTGAAAAAAAGACAATCTAATACTACTCTCATGAGGCGGTTTTTAAGACGTGTCGATAGAAAAGTGGACCGCAAAAGTGTAATGGAAATACTTTTTTCAAGTAAAGTGAAGTTAAAGTTTCGCTATTATCGCATCACATCATCAAGTATCGAATCAAATCACTTCACAACGTATGTATCAAATGTGTCGAATCGTATCGCAATGTATGTTTCAAATAGTATCATATGTATCAAATTGTATCGTATGTATTTAACCGTATTGTATGTATTTTTTACTTTTTTCCTTCGAAGTGGAGTCTTGCAGGACGAGCTTTTGAGAATTACAGCTCTTACACAAAACATACGTAAATATAAACACCTGCAAGTAGCAATTTTATAATCATCGCTTTTATTTTGCTAAAAAACGACAACTAGCGACACCAAATATGGCCGAGAAAGACGGTTTGCATTTGGGTCAGAAGTGATCTCATTATTTGACCGAACGAGGCGACAAGAGGGAGGACAAACTATAAACTTGTTGAACTCGTTTGAGTGTTTTCCTTGGACAGAAACGCTCCATTTGTCTCAACTGCAGCCGCTGTATTTTCTTTTGATTTAATATCAAAGGTAATCCATCAAGCTGTGAACTTTTCGTGGCGTCTGAAAGGTCTGTAACAACACAGACTATGATGGGAGCTACCAAGTTAATTATAGCAGACAGGCTTCTTCAAAGTGGACAACAGCCTGAATAAACCACTTTGCTTTGCTATGTTTTCCATTTATTGCGTTTTGTTTTTTTTTACTCTCACTCAGTAAAAATGCAGGCATTTCTTTTTTTGGTTTTTAAATGTCACAAACCACTAGGCAGGCGTATTAGACCGCACACTGCCATTTGAATGAATTAAGTTGTGAACTGTCACCACTGAAGTGTGCTTAAAGTAAGATCAGAAGTAATTCTTGTAACTTCGTTTCTCAGGGTGAGTCCTCGAGGACCAAGTAGAAGTCTGTGGACCCTCAGTTCGTGAGCCGCAGAGGACTGAAGAAGTCCTCCGCTCTGCTCTGATGAAGGTCCCCGACCGCAACACCAGTGATTAAATATTTCTGAGCCAGATGGTCATGAATTTTTGACTCTTTCTCCTGGCAAGGATTAGTTTTTGACTTCATTTATTAAAAAGGAGAAAACACACATTAGATATTTTAGGGCTTCAGACAAACTTTCTTACATTGGCAGCACTAGCTGTTCACTCTAAGTTCACTTACTAAGTTATCAGTACTTCAGTTTATGTGTAGGGACCCTATTCATGCTACTGCTGAAGTGAAGTGATATTTTGAGCTTTATTAGTGGTTAAAAAATGACAATTTAGATACGTTTGGCTGACTGCCCCATTTACTTTCATTGTTAACTATTTGGTTGTGAAAACAAAAGACGGTCAAACTCGATGTTACTTCAACCAACGTAAAATATCTGTTGAGGGGGAGTTTGACTCATTGTGATATTGACTCTGGGCTCATGTTACTCAGGACCGTCACTTTAGGATGGATGAGCCGTGGCTGCATCATTTCCAGCCGTGCTTTGGCCACAATTTTTGTGATGAATGCAAAAACATCACATTGGATGTTTTATCATATCTGTGCCACAAAAGTTGGACGAGCTGTTCTTTACTAAATGTTCTGGCTCTGACTCAGTAAGTCGAGGCCATCTCGCCTTAAGACATTTTAGGCATTTTACCAAACAGTGGAAACAGGTGGTGACAGCTCCGATTTGGGGCCTTGAAGGAAAATATGCTTATATATATTTTTTTTTTTTTACTTGTTGCAGTTCAATTCAAATGAAATATCCTGTATATTTAAGGTCAATACGACAATAAACCTTGTCAAAACGTAGCTCGATCAAAGGTTAAGCACATAAGTGAGGTTAATTAAATCATTTGTTGACAACATTATTTGCTTGAGGAGTCATTTGTGTTTGCAGCATATTAATTTAATTTCTCAAAGCAACAGTTTGTTTTTGTTTTTTCTAAACTGAGAGTGTATTTATTATATACTTAGAGAAATATACGGCACATAATGTGACAGTTGATGCGACACAAACACGACAGTCAGACAGACGAAACATCCCTCGGCCCTGCTCCTGTCAAGACATTTGTCAGTTAAGGTTGAGGATTTAAAATACATTTTTAAAAAAAAAAGTAAAAAGCTGGTTGGATGAGGAGTCATGGAAAAGAAGTGAGATTCACTATCCCTTTTATTTTCATCTATTCTTGTAAAGCTGCAGCTTTATTTGAAAGGTCAGCTACACTACGCAGCAAAGATTAGCTACATTTTTACAGGTAGAGAGACATTCGCACATTTACTGACATTTTAACCGTATTGGTTTGTCAGAGACTGAGTTAGCATAGCATCGCTAACTTTTAGAATCACTAATGTTTAGCATTGCTAACATTTAACATAACTACTACTTAACAACACTACCCTTAAGCAACGCTAACAATGCTAAATCGCTAAATTTTGGCATTGCTAACACTTAGCATCGCTACCATTTAGCATCACTAATGTTTAGCATCGCTAACACTCACATCACTAATGCTTAGCATCATTCACGCTTAGCATCACTAACACTTAACACAGCTAACTTTTGGCATAGCTAACACTTAACATCGCTACCATTTAGCATCACTAATGTTTAGCATCACTAACACTTAACATCACTAACTTTTAGAATTGCTATTGTTTAACATTGCTAACATTTAGCATTACTAACACTTCACAATACTACCCTTTAGCATCACAAACGTTAATGTTTAGCATCACTAACACTTAAGATCGCTACCATTTAGCATTGCTAACATTAGCATAAGTTTATCTACAGTTTGTAAGTGCAAACACTTGAAACGTGAGCTCAACCTGCCGAAATGAATGTGCATGTCGCTGGGAACACAATACAAAATAAAAGTCACACTCACAAAATACTAAAAAATCATTTTGTTTCAGTTACTTTGTTTCTGTAATCATTTGTAATTTATTCTCATTTATGGCGCCATGTTCTGATGTGTACGGAGCCAGAAATATGAGAAAATGAGAGAACAGTGACACTAAACTTCAGTAGCTGCAAACCGAGTCTCATACGAGTAGAAACGAGACTTGTTTTACTTCTAGTTACACCCAAATATTGACCCATTATAGAGAACAGCTCTGTGTGAATGAAATACGTTGAAAAGTTTCAAAAGTTTTACCAGGCAAAGAAAAAAAAATAATAAAAATCTCTGCAACTCTGAAAAGGTTTTGACCGAAAAAGCCACATTCATTATTCACAGCCTGATTTATGCTTTAAATTAAAACACATTATATATTATAATTGAAATATGAAAGTGCTCTAGAGATACATTACTGTGGAGTCACAGGCAGCGGGTGGGAGGATACTTTTCACACTTCTTTCATCCATTAACACTAACACATCCGTAACTCAAAGGGTTTTTCTTTTGTTTTGTTTTTCTTTTCTGTTGTTTTTGTTCACACAGTGTAGAAAAATAACAAACAGGATTATTTGGTTCTAAACTGAAATTGCAATTATTTTCAAACGATTACTCATTGAATTACACAGTGGATGTATTTCATAAAATAAAAAATAAAAATAAATCGCTTATGTAATACTTCTAGCCTCCTCGAAACTACATTTAAAATAAAATAACACTTAGCATCAGTACCGTTTAGCATGATTAACATCAAACATCCCTGACTTTTAGCATCGCTAACTCTTAGCATTGTTAACGTTTAGCATCACTAAGACTTAAAACTATTAATGTTCAGCATCGCTAACTCCTAGCATCCCTAACTCTTAGCATCCCTAACTTTTAGCAACGCTAACTCTTAGCATCGCTAACTCTTAGCACTGTTAACGCTTAGCATCACTAAGACTGAACATTGTTAACGTTCAGCATCGCTAACTCTTAGCATTGCTAACTTTTAGTATCCCTAACTTTTAGCATTGCTAACTCTTAGCATCGCTAACTCTTAGCACTGTTAATGCTTAGCATAACTCAGACTTAACATTGTTAACGTTCAGCATCGCTAACTTTTAGCATCGCTAACTCTTAGCACTGTTAATGCTTAGCATCACTCAGACTTAACATTGTTAACGTTCAGCATCGCTAACTCTTAGCATCCCTAATGTTAGCATCGCTAACTCTTAGCATTGCTACCTTTTTGGCATCGCTAACATTTAACATAATTAGCTTTTAACATCACTAACACTTAGCGTCACTAATTTCTAGCATCGCTAATGCTTAGCATCGCTAACACTTAACATCCCTAACATGTAGCATCACTAACACTTCATATCACTAAATTTTAGCATCATTAACATTTAGTATCACTAACACCCAAGATCACAAATGTTTAGCATCGCTAACACTTAACATCCCTAACTTTTAGCATCATAAACACACAATTAGCATCAATAACATTTAACATCGCTAAAGCTTAGTATCATTAACACTGCAACATCGCTAACACTTAGCATTGTAAGTTGTGGAGTCAGAGGCTACTTTTCACACTTCTTTCATCCTTTAGCACATCTACGACTCAAAGATTTTTTTTTATATTATTCTAATTAAATTAACTGAGCTCAGGCTCCTATAAATATATATATATATATATATATATTTGAAGCACCACTACCTCAGATAGCTGCAGAACAACCAGACAAAGAGACGTGTAAGTGCCACATCTTCTTTCCATCAGTCGTGTCATTTACTCAAGAGCCTGTGTGTAACATTCACTGTGGGGCCGTTTCTTCTTAAAATAGCCAACTGCCGCGTTAACAAGGCTTTAAAAGAACATTATGAATTATAATTTGAGAACATTACGTGCTAATTTCTCCAGGGGTACCTCTTACTACCTGGACTGTGCCAGGCACATTTTCAGTCACTGCTTCCCATCTCCACATTCGCACAAATTCACAACAGTATAAAACAATAATCTCTCTCGCTGTGCTTGCTTGCTGCTGCTCATATTTTCACGCTGTGGTGAGTAGGAGACCGGTGGACCATGCTGGCAAGCCACAATCACTCCAGTCACTTTTAGTCTTTAGCATTATTCACTTATTACCACAGTCAGTTTCCACTCAGTCAGATCCACCGACACCTGCCCGCCCCCGCAGGACGCTACTGCATAAATGTGACTTTGGGGGCTGCAAACATTCACACACACATGTATAAACATACATGAATACACACGCACAAAACGACCACCACTACTGCAAAAGCAATACCCAGCATCAGTGAGCCTCTCACACTTCACCACAGGAGGCTGATATATATATATTTACTGCCTTTACAACGGATCAGTCATGGAGAGAAGCTACATTTTATTTCACACGCTGCTGTTTTCACACCACTGAACACATCATCTCCAACCATACATATACTTTTTTTTTTTTTTTTGGCCCAAGCAGATTTAAAGACTTAAAGCAACATTAAGCTGCGTTTTACAACCAGAAAGGACAGGAAGTTAACTCACAACACATCAAATTAATCATTAGTTTTTTATATGAACCTATAATTGTTTTTTTTTTAAAAAGGAGCAGTGACTATTAAAATGGTTTCCACTCGTATTTTACTTTTTCTGTTCTTATGTTTAAAAAACTTATCAACTGATAAGCTGGTTATTTTCATTATTAAGTTCTTCGTGTTTGCTCTGTGTTCTTGTTTGATCTTGGTTGTTCCTTGGGTCCAGTCATTTACTCACACTGCTTCTTGTTATGCAAATGATAAACAACTTTATCTATTATTCCTGACAGACGACCCCACGTGTCCACATGAATTTGAGAACGTCACCTCCCCCGACTTATTTGGTTCTTTATCTCCGACTCCAACCAAAGTCAAATCAACCAAAAGACCCCTACAGAGGGTCTAGAACTCAACATCTGGTCGTTGATGAACACAAAATGTCACGTGTCAAATCCTCATTCACTGGGTTTCAGCCATGGATACCAAAATCAAATTCTGGATGGATGGATGGATGGATGGATGGATGGGTAGACAGGTGCTTTATTCTTCCCAAAGGGAAATTAAAGAGATTAATTAAGGCTCTACTCCCTCTTGGCTGTTACATTCCTCATCCAGTGCAGCCATCCCTACTCACACAGCAGAAAGAGTTCAGTCTTTTCTCATTTGGTTCCCTAAAGATAAAACAAGCTACCAAATGTTTCCACAGCAGGTGAGTCCCAATCTACCTTCAACAAGTCTGTACTGAAGCATTTCTTACTTGATTGAGGCTTCAGTGATGTCTCTCACAACTATTGTAGAACATCATAAAAGCAAAACAAACAAGGCAGACGTATTTAAATTTGAATCACAGTGAGTTCACTGAGGCATCTTATTAGTCAGCAAAGTGCACTGGATCAGTTCAGGTCATGATGGCCACAGGCCAATAAGACAGTCTCAGTGTCCGCTCCCTAGTGACACTTGCCAAATCTTCCTGGTGTTACCAGACTAAATGAGATAATCTCTCCAGCATGATCTGCTTCTACCCTGAGGGCACCCGGGAGGCATCCTGATCAGATTCCCAAACCACGTCCACTAGCTCCTTTTAACGTTAAGGACCAGTAGCTCTGTTTGAATAAAAAAAGCTCAGTTATTCTTAGTATAAATACGACTAAAAATGAAGAGAGGACATGTTTTCTGAGGCTTTAGCAGCAATGCATTAGAGAAAGGGAGGGTTGGTTGATTCTAAAGGTGTCCCAGATTTTATTTTACTGGACTCTTTTCAGTTGTGATCTCACTGAATAAGGTCTTTAAGGAATCTGGTACAATCATATAAAGTGAGAAAAACTGCAAACCTCATGTTTCTTCTCCTGAACCTACTCTACATGTCCTGTTCTGGGCACATACGCTCTTTTTATTACAACTGTCCCAACAGTGTTTAGCATGCAGTGAATCAAACGCTTGTATAAAATCAGTGCAATTTATTTCTTGAAGAGTGTAGTAGAGCCAGAAAAAAAAAAAAAAAACAAATAACAGCAAGCATTTCGTGCAGCTTTTATGTCCTGGTCCTGATGGTAGATTAAGAACTCGCAAGCTTGCATTTCAGCACGCTCAGTGGTTAAGAGAGAAAAAAAATGTTTCTGAAATGCCCTAACTGCTTGTGTGGCACTTGTTCGTTGACAGTCATTCAATGAATTGTGCATTACTCGAAGGTACCTGCCAAAATATTACCCAGTGTCCTCAGGAAAATCAACTGTATACAGTTACGGTCAATTCTGAGTTATATTTATTTATTTCTAAAGCCAAGAAGATTCAGGGACACTGCAGCACTGGTATGAATCAAACGGCTACATTCAATGTGAAAGTGGTTTAGCAGAGAGTTACTGCACATCTGAGCAGCTTTTTTTTAGAACAAATGCTGCTCCCAGCATGCACCAGGACAAGGATGGCGACAGAGGGAAAATAGGACACCTATAAATTTGTAGGACTAATCAATATCTTTCATTAACGTTAGCATTAGCTAACGATCGCTAACGTTCTCCATTCATCTGATAACAGGATCTTTTCTGATGAAACGTCACATTAATATAAACGAACACCTTGTCAGTTTTTAATCCGTCGCCAACATGATGGACATGAACGAGTCTGTAGACGCCATCTTTGTTTGTTTGTTGTCATTCAGTCGTCATGGAGACCTGTTGCATCGTCTTTACGTAGCAACTAGCGACGACTTCTGATGACGTGTGACCCCTTTGCTTACCCCTACCCCTTGTCCCTTGAAACAAAGTGTTGAAGGGTAGGGGTGAAACCAAAAGAGACACCGCTAGTTTACTGTTATAAATCATTATGAGGCGATTGACAAGTCTCCATGACAACCGAATGACAAACAAACAAACAAAGATGGCGTCTACAGACTTGTACAGAATCTGACGTTTCATCAGAAGAGTCCTGTTATCAGATGAAAACGTTAGTAAAGTGACAACTTGCGATCGTTAGCTAATGCTAATGTTAACGAACGCTACTGATTAGCAATAAGTTAGCTTAATTTTTCTGCCCTGTAAATCTATAGGTGTTCTGTTTTCCCTCTGTCACCATCATTGTCCTGGTGCATGCTGGGAAATTTCTCATACCTCCTTCATTTGAAGTGCTGGTCCTGAACCAGCCTCGTTTGGAGGTTGTGACGGAGCGAAACAGAGGGGGAGGAGCTAAGAGGGAGAAATATGATTGGCCTTTGGTGTCTTTTAGCGCCTTGTTTTGGAGTTAAGACAGAAATCATGACTCCAAACAGAAAGATTATCTGTGAATAATTACATTTTAAACAGTTATATCAGTATTCACATCTATGGCTACACCGCCGACAGGAGCTGCTAATAGCTCACCCGATATACTTTTAACGGTGCCATTTTGACCAAAATGTGAACAGTGATGACAGCGGTGTTTTCTCAGATTTGCCCGAGGCGGTCTGACGAGTGTCGGGCTATAAAACCTACTCGGGTAGAAGAGCTCCTGAACGCTAACATAAACAGCCGCTGCAGAGTAATAAGCTGCTGTAATATCCTACGAGTTTCAGACCAAAGTTTAGAAAAAAATGTGATTCCTAGGAGGGTGGATGTTAGACAGAAACCCAACTCCAACTGAATCCTGCTGTTGTTGTTCAGGGTAGAAATATTTCAGGATTTATTCTTCTGCCTCAAAAGAAACAGATGTCATACAAATGTTTCAGAGCATCAATGTTAAAAAAAAACAATCTACTCACCAGGTTTTCTTAGATAATAGATCACATTTGACTTTGATGACTGATATGTTTCCAATACTGGCAATCAGTTAAAAAGTAGACTGTAATACTGTTCTCCTCCTGCTGGTTTTAGATTTACAAACTTTCTCCTTAGCACAGTTTGAAGTGACAGATCTGGATTAATGATTGTCCGTCTGTCAGCGTGTTATCTGATGGACTTACAAACTGAATCCTATAAGCGGCAACGGAGACGTGCTCGTTTTGAAATGCGCATCCCACGACGATGCCCTTTATGCACAGAGAAACATTTGGTTCACGGTTCTGCTTTTGATGCAGCGTAGAGTTGATCCAGCTCCCGGTCAAATCTCACAATGTTTCTCTTCACGGGGGCTTAAAGCCAGAAACATTTCTGTCTGAAATGTGTTCAGGGATTATGAGAAATAATGGAAGCGAGAGCTGTTTGTTGAATAAAGAAATGAATTAATTGAAAATGAGCTGATGTGAACATGAACACCAATGTTTTCCGACAATGACAATGAGAAAACTACAGCACAGAGACAAACACCATTAATCAGCTATAGTGGTTTTCTCACTAGCGCTGCAGCTATGGATTATTTTTCTAATCGAGTATTTTTTTTTTCATCTATTAACGTCTGAAAATGAACACCCAATTTTCCTTTATTCTTGAATTATTCATAAGTGTATTTAACTTCAGCACCATCCACAAAATAGATTAAATTTTAACTGCTATGTATTGATATGTATAATAAGTGTCACACTGAAAATACAACTTGCTTAGTCCATGTTCTTGTGTATTAGAACAGTTACTCACTTACTTTCTAACTTGCCACTGATATAACTCACGTTCTGAACTAGTCAACACAATTAACTGTTACTGTACGTTTTTACTTCATCTCAAGTTTGTTTTTAAGTTCATCTCAATTAGTGATCACAACAATTCCCAGTCCACACGAAGCCGTAGAGTTGGAGCCTGAAGACGGAGTTTCAGGAAATGAAAATGCTGTTTACATCTGTATGAAAGACCAAAACAAATAAAAGTACCCAGCTACGTGTGTGTGCACAGATTGAGTTTTGTTAACAAGTTTTGCCTTGATCACGCGGAGCAGTGTGCGTCGCTAATACTCGTCCGTGTGCAACACAAGCGGAGCGTGATGCTGTAAAACTACATTGAAATCAATTAAATGAAGTTCAAATAAGTCAAGTAAGAATCGTTTCAGCTCTCGTTCTCACACTTCCATACTTGTCGAAAACTCTTTGCAGTTCACGCAGAAAGTATCAGTGACTGGATCGGCTGCTGTTTATTGATTTATTCAGAAAGATAAAAACACCTGAGGTCCAAATAGTATGAAAATACTAGCCTGGGGCCGCCCATACTGCCTGTGATGCTACGTTGACTTTTGCGATCAAGTCAGTCTGTCTATTGTCTGATCTTGAAAACTGAGGAATCAATAAAAAACGAGCTTTAAACCGCTGCAGGTTTGATGCAATGACGCACTATCTGAGCGACCTCAAACACATTTGTTTACAGTTTGTTGCCGCTGATCCCGTCTGAGAACTTCCCATCTATGGGATCTTCGCCAGACGAAACTCCGTCTAGGAGCTCGGTGCGACAGCCAGGCTCCGAAAATACATCATCTACTCATCCCTTCCAATTATGAAACAACCGAATATTTAGTCCAAAATATATTAACTATAATACACAACAATCATAACCTGTTTATTGCTGTGTGGTCATGTAAATCAACTACTCTGAATCACAGCGTTCAGGTTTTTATTGTTTGTAAAGTTAATAGGATTCTTTATAGGGTTTATATATGGATGTGGAGCCATGTTTGTGCTAAATATATGGAAATGTTTCATATTTAACTTTAAGCCCTGTCATTATTTCTAACCTTTTGCTGCTGCGTGTCGAACCCTGAACTGGGAATTAAAAAAAAAAAAAAAAAGTTTTGAATACTATGTTTCTCCCTTGTTAAGTAATTTCCATATTAAGGCTTTTTTCTTTTTATTTTATTTTATTTTTTTTTACAATGCCCGTGGGTTCCATTTGAACGGAGTCACTGAAGTGTGAGTCGAGGATTAGAATATAATCTCCGACTCCTTGCAACTTCTGTGCAGTGCTATCGTTTCTCAACTGCGCGGGGAAAGGAGAGAGGTTGGTGGCGGGCCAAATCCATTGCGTTTCCTTTTTTTTTTTTTCCTCCTGCTGCCCTTATCCAATTCATGGCTTATGATTGTAATACTAAAACAGAGCGAGTTGTCAAAAGCAGAAACAGCGATGATGAATGCCCCGCTGCTCAGTGTGCCTGTTTGTTTTTTTTTTTTTGGAGGGGAGGGGGTGGTGAGTGTGCAACAATTGAGGTTTATGCTTACTTGTTGAGGTGCATTTTCTTGACCGCGCCTGCTTTGCTGTACTCCACTAGGCAGCATTGATTAAATGGAATAGTTCTGTTATCTGGATAAGAAGAAAAAAAAGAGAGAGAAGGCACATGAGGACGATAGTGGGCAAGAGAAAATAATGAGTTCTTTCATCTCAGCAGTGAGGGCGTCTGCGTCTTTCAGACTTCCCAAGGAGATGTACACAGCTTAAGGAAACGTTTAATTAGAAAATGTCAACCTTGTGTCTGCGCGCCGTGTGTGTGCAGAATAATAACATTTTTGATGTGTGTATGACGGTGCATTTGCTGTCGGCTACTTTCAAACCGACTGCAAGACGTGCAATCAATTGATTCTGAAGAAGGAGGAAAAAAAAATAATTATCCTCCCACACGGCTGCCACCGCTCTGAAGAAGACAAGGGGATGTTAATGATTCTACGGCATTTTTCATACTGGATCAGACTAAGTGATGGCCGCCACCTATTCACCTTAAGCAACACCGTAACATGGGCGTCAACGGAGCGTTTCTGGACTTCTGGGGAGGACAAGAAGTCGGATGTCGGTAGCACTGTATGTATACGTTTAAGTGCTGTTATGTAGCGATCACTAAGTTAGCAATTGTTAACAGCTAGCAATCGTAACAGCTAGTAACGATTGCTAGCTACAATAAACAGCTAGCTAATAACGATCATTATTAGCTAGCGATCTCTAATAACCAACGATCATTATCGGCTAGTGATTGCTAACATGTACCAATTGCTATCAGCCACTGATATTGTTATCAACCAGTGATCTCTAAGAGGTAGCGGCCATTAACAGCTAAAGATTGCTAACAGCCAGCAATCATTATTAGTTAGTGATCGCTAACAGCTAGTGACCGTTAACAGCTAATGACCACTAACAGCCAGCAATCATTATCAGTTAGTGATCGCTAACAGATTGCGATTGTTATCCACTAGTAATCAGCTACCAGTCGTTAACAGCTAGTGATTGCTAACAGCTACTGAAACTAACTAAGCTAGCAATCGTTAAACTGGAAGTGGACAAAATGGAGCTACATTGCATTGCTAACATTTAGCATTTAGCAGGTTTGACAAGTCTAGGTATAGAGGTCTTTGATCTGGACCTGGTCCAATGAGGTCTAGGTGCACAAAAAAAACTGTAAAATTACCTTTTTCTACATTTTTTCAATATGAAAAATTAAATAAAAATGGTCATGGTGGGAAGAGAAACAAATAACGTTTAAAACAATGTAAGAGGTGAAACAAACGGAGGGTCTTGACTTGTAGATGAAAATTTCCTGTGCCTGAAATATATATATTTTTTTTTAAACTGTTGTTGATTTGTGAAAGTTTAAGTCGAAACATAAACAAAACCGGTCAGAAGCTATTAGTTATAATGAGTCACTGGGATGATTTTTTTTTTAAATAAACAAATAAACTGCTCATGCTTCAAAAATGTTATTACCCAACATTCATCATTTCAAATCTCTGAAATGTGAAAAGTAAACACCACGGCCATAAAACTGTCTGAAAACATTTACTTAATCCCAATTAACTCCGGCCCCCCCCCCCCTCATTAAGACATAAATGGTTCAGTCTGCACCTGCACGATGGTTTGATCTTAACCCAACGTGGCTAATTGTCCTGACTGCTGGCAGCAGAGATGATTTTTTTTCCCTCAACATCAAAAGACAAAAAATGCAAAAATAAGAAACTGGAGGAAAACAAGAACTCGCTGCATATTTGTGTCGAGAGAACGAGCGCGTTCGCTAATGTTTAAAGTCGTCTATGAGCTAATACGACCGCTTTACATGGAGAGTATCCACATAACAGTGTAGCACAAAGAATGTAAGCTAATTATCAGTCTGTTCAGAAAAGAGCAGAGAGGGCAGAAGCTGAATTTAGATACAGTAAGTGCAGCGACAACATAAATACTAATTTAGAAAATGATGCATCAACTCAACACCGGGCTAATAATACTATAGTTTGAAACACAAAGTGGTGATTGTGTGTATTACATTTGATCACACTATTGGAAAACACGGTGACACATTTCTCTAATTAACAGATGAACCACGTGGTCATTATCAGTTCTCTGCAAAAGGCTACGATACTGAACAGAGGCTCAGGTGTTTCAAATCTTATACAGCTTTGAAGTATAAGAGTCGTTAGTTCACATTAGTCGACTCCACCAGTGATCTCCAGTGGTGGTGTCTGGTGGACTTGGTCCTCTGATGGTTGGTGAATCATCAGTTAATGATCATAATGTGTCAACAGCCCTAACGACTCCATCAGAGGCCGTCGGGACCTGGTCTGAGACCGGGACTGGATCTGTCATGTTAGAAAACTGGAGGAGTCTGAAGAGACTGACAAAGAGCGACGGCCAATCAGAGGAGGGATGTGAGATAAATGCTGCTGCCGTCTCACTGATTCACTCACAACCACGTTTAAAAGTCTGACGTTTGAAGAGCTAGTGATGCTAAATGTTAGCAATGCTAAGAGTTAGCAATGTTAAGTGTTACTGATGCTAAACGTTAGCAATGCTAAGCGTTAGCAAACTCAGAACTACATTTAAAAGTCTGTAATTTTCACGCTTTCTGACTGTTTTTAATAATAGTTTCCATCATAAGATTATTTTTAATGTGTAAGTCCAGTCTCCTTGACTGTAGCTGCTATAGGTAGTCACCAGTCAAAGACCTCAGGAATATCCACAATGATTGGTTGAATTAGTGTTAATAGTTGTGATTGTAACGTCATTAAATCCTGGAGGATCTGATCAATGAGTAAGAGGATTGTTTTCATGTGTTTTCACATCTAAACGTCTCTACTTCCTGTTTTCTCTGCAGCGTCCTCGGTACCGTCAGTGCGTCGGAGTCGTCGTCGTCCAGATCGTCGTCTCGTTGGCGTCTCCACGTCAGAGGAGCCGAACCCAAACGCGGCGGTTTAGTCTGTGTCGGAGGCAGCGTCTTCACCGGTGCTCGTCAACAATAAACGGCTGTAAATCACGGTGAGAAGCAGCGGCTACATCCTGTCTAGTTCACGTGACCAGACGTAGAGTTTGGTGACGTCACGGTGTGATCGGGAGTCAATCACTGACAAGTCTTGTAGTGTGAACACTACAGGTCTCAGACCAGTTGTTGAGACTCCACATCATGGGAACACAAGTCGCCACCACAAGCCGTCTGAGGCTCACTAATCGTTGGTAGCTTTAAGACATCTGTGGCTAAAAGGTTTGACAAAGATTTTCAAAAAGATGTGGCAGTAACAAGTGAGTGAGTCATGATTTACTAAAAACGAAGAGGTGCAACAGAGTATTTGTGCCAATAACGTTTCACGTTTCACTGGTCTTTTAGTTTGGTATATTTAACAAAGGGTGAAGCTACACCTGCTAACAACAACAGATAAACCAGTGGAAACAAAAGTTGGTCCAAAAATAATGGATTAATCCAGAGAAGCGATTCATGTTTCACTTTCCTCCTTATGAAATTAACATCAGCGATTGTTCAACCAAGTCTACCATGAGACTCGTAGTCCACAAAAGGACCAAAAGTCTGTGACCGACTCTTTAATATCAAAACAGATCATAAATATCTTATGAGAATGTAAATCTTTTCTAATCCACGGGGGCTTTCAGGCGGCCACAACGCCGTTTCCTTCATCTGCCGTGTTAATCCTTGATCAAACACACATAGATCACAATTAATGGCTGTTGCATCTGCCTCCTCTTTTTTCATCCACTTAAGCCACAGAGCCTGCATACGGACACCATTTAAATTTGTTTTAGCTTCGTCCTCTACCAAGTTAAAAGCCTTTGGTGGGAAACCTTTAGGGTTTCTCTGAAGGACGACTGTCGGGAAGCTTCACAAAGTCTTTTAAAGAACCGCTTCATCAATAATCCAAGATATTTTATTTATTATTATTTTAGGTAAAAACCACAGCTAACAGCTTCAGCTCCTCTAGACTTTTAGTTAAGCTAGGTTAAACACCCAGATCAGATTTTTATTGATTTTCTCATTTGTGGGGTTTTCCCCACAGTTTCTCGACGATTTAAGTTCACATCAGTAAAAAAACGATGATTATAGCGGAAGGATTTGAGCGAGAAGTTTCTCATCTTCACTCAACCTCTTGATAATTGATAACAAAACATTTCAACATCTCTAGGCAGGTTTATTTTCTCTGTGGATGTTGAAGTCACTAGCCGTCTAAATGAGTTGATTTTTCTTTTTCAGAATCATTTTCTCTGACAGCTCATTATCCGTGAGAGCCCCCGACTTTTGGCTACGTGACAGACTTTGGTTTATTTCTGCCATAAAGTCATCAACCCATTTTTAGTCACAAACCACTTGCAAGTGAAATACTTTCAGGGCTGACTGACTCTGAAAGATATAGATATAGAAAGACTCACAAGCTAATTACAGACACTTTTTCAAACCTAATTTTCTCGAAAACGTCGAGAAATCCTCGCTCTTTCACGCTGTCGAAAAACATTGAGGCACTGAATTTATATCTGATGGTGAGGAGTGAATTTTCAGCTCAAACTGGACTGATTTTGAAGTATTTTGCCCCAAGCAACCAATGGGAGTTATATGTCTAGAGAGCCAGCCGTGCTACCAGAACCACAACCAGCTGGAGTCCAATAACAAATCCAAATGTTCCAAACTAAAGTCGAGTTGACACAAGTCGATTTCACCAACGATTTGTGAGTCTCAGTCTCTGTCATGATCGTTGGCGACTTATGTTTCCATGATGTGGAGTCTCAACAACTGGTCTGAGACCTGTAGTGTTCACACTACAAGACTTGTCAGTGATTGACTCCCGATCACACCGTGACGTCACCAAACTCTACGTCTGGTCACGTGAACTAGACAGGATGTAGCCGCTGCTTCTCACCGTGATTTACAGCCGTTTATTGTTGACGAGCACCGGTGAAGACGCTGCCTCAGACACAGACTAAACCGCCGCGTTCGGGTTCGGCTCCTCTGACGTGGAGACGCCAACGAGACGACGATCTGGACGACGACTCCGACGCACTGACGGTAACGAGGACGCTGCAGAGAAAACAGGAAGTAGAGATGTTTAGATGTGAAAACACATGAAAACAATCCTCTTACTCATTGATCAGATCCTCCAGGATTTAATGACGTTACAATCACAACTATTAACACTAATTCAACCAATCATTGTGGATATTCCTGAGGTCTTTGACTGGTGACTACCTATAGCAGCTACAGTCAAGGAGACTGGACTTACACATTAAAAATAATCTTATGATGGAAACTATTAGTAAAAACAGTCAAAAAGAGTGAAAATTACAGCCTTTTAAATGTAGTTTTGAGTTTGCTAACTCTTAGCATTGCTAACATTTAGCATCACTAGTTCTTCAAATGTCAGACTTTTAAACGTGGTTGTGAGTGAATCAGTGAGACGGCAGCAGCATTCATCTCACATCCCTCCTCTGATTGGCCGCCGCTCTTTGTCAGTCTCTTCAGACTCCTCCAGTTTTCTAACATGACAGATCCAGTCCCGGTCTCAGACCAGGTCCCGACGGCCTCTGATGGAGTCGTTAGGGCTGTTGACACATTATGATCATTAACTGATGATTCACCAACCATCAGAGGACCAAGTCCACCAGACACCACCACTGGAGATCACTGGTCGACTAATGTGAACTTTTTGTTCCATCTCTGTATCGTCCAACTCAAGTATCTACTCTTATTTTTATGATTTCAGCAAATATCTTTCCCAAAGTGTCGTCTCTGAGGATCTCAGATGATCCCCTCCCTGATGAACCACTGTTTTTTTTAAAGTGTGCTGTTTCCAGACACACAGCCTGTGCCACCAGCCTCTAAAACCAAGTTAAACATGAAGACAGCGTGAAGTTATTTATTGCGTCCATAAAAGCCGGTGAGTGCGAAAGGAAAAGATGGAGGACGGGCAAAGAGAGAGAGAGAGACGGAGCAGCTGCAGGTTCAGCTGTTTAAGAGCCTGTAGTTTGTTATCACCAAAGCAGGAAGCTGCACAGGAGGGATTTAATTCACCGACACACACAGAAAATACACAAAGCGCACGGTCACATGGACACCAACGGTACGGCGGTTGTCTGACAGATTCTGCTCGCAGATAATCACACACACACACACACACACACACACAGTGTGTGATTCACACTGTTGTAACGATTTCACACCTCCTCATTATGCCTCAGCTACACAACAATACACACAAATACAACACAACACAACACCTTCTCTGATATAAACAATTTCCCACTAACCACTAAAATATAAATAAAAAAACACAAATTCCTGTGTGGAATTGATAGTGAGAACGTCAAGGCTTCCAACAGCCTGAAGATGAGAAAGTTGAACTGAGGTTATTGGATTAGTCGTCCTTCTCTCTTGACAACAGGGTGGTTCATTGGCTTTGACACTACATATTTAGCTTGTTATGATCCAAAAGCACCTGTTTCATGTGTGATACCTCAGCATGAAAAGTGTGTGGAACATGGTCTTACGACAACCAACACGGCGCACATTCACCCAGAGATTTAAAAAATTGTGTGAATTTATTTCGTTTAGCAGTCGGAAGTGATTTGGAAACAGCGTTACACTTCAGATTTTGGGGAAACGACGCTGGCAAACAGACAGGAAGTTTCCAGTTGTATACATCTCCTTCACTACACCCTTTGGTTTTTGTGTTTTGCTGCAATTCATTGATTTATTTTTTAACCAAAACTAAAAGACAAAAGGGAAAATTATCAACTGCATGTCTCCATCAAACAGTCCAGTGGAAATGTACTCGTTAATTAATTCTCGAGGTATAGCCAAAAATGTTTTTGTGACTTGTCTACGAAAATAGAATGAGTTTATCTTTTTGTGCCAAATTTGATTCTCGATTTCGCTGAGAAATCACGTTCATGTGGCGTAAAAAAAATAAATGTGACCTTTGGAGATGGACAGACAAGTGGTAACGACGAACAAAAATGTCTGCAAACGTCTGAAACTGTAAAAATTGTATCACTGTAATAAAGACGAGAAGAGCAGCAGGTCACATGTACATGACTGTTTTACTGTCACTATGGCCTTCACATTTAACCCCGCCCCCAGACGTTTTTAGCCAATGGTTGATCATTTTGTCCAGATCAAAGGAAGTGAACTAACGGACACTTCCTGGTGTGAATACACCCTCAAACTCCGGCCGATCTGTGCGCCAGGTTCTGCAAGTCTGACTCAAAAAGTTACAAAAGAACAAAAAATGTTACCAAATTTAAGGAAAGTGAAGTAAGATCTGACGTATCCCAATGTTTTTAGTTAGTCTATTTAGCCTTCATAGTCTTTTACTGAATCAATTCTAATCGTTCCATGTTTCATTTGTTGTTCCTCTGGTTTCTGTGTGTGTCGTATGAAAGAAATATTCTCTGTAGTCCAGTTAAAATAGTAAAGATGCTTGTGTTCCTGACTGAAATGTCAATGTATTCGTTGTTTTATTCCTCCGCGGTGGAGACGACCTCGGCCGGAGGCTTTATGTTCATCACGTCCTTGTTAACGCGATATCACACGAACGCCTCGAGAGGATTTCTTAAAAAATTCTGCACAAACGTTCAGAGACGCTGATGTTCAAAGCCACCGTGGTCTCAGTCGTGTGTGGACGTAACTCGTGAGTTTAAGCTGTAATTTCCTGCAGCTTTAATGCTTTACTGAGTCATACAACAACAACAACAACAACGAAAAATGACATAATCCCAGTGGTTAAATAAAAAGACTCGAGTAATTTCAAGTGATGCTTTCACCAGCAGGTGGAGCGACACATTTTTACAACATGATGCAAACAGAGAGGCTCTGACAGCCGGAATTAAACAGCTGTTGACAGGAGTTTCCCATCCAAAATAAAAATAAAAAAATGAGGGAATAAATAAAAGTTGCTCGGCGCAGAGAGTCCACACCCACACCTCAGCTGTCTGACTTCAACCTGACAGTTTATCGCAGCTCTGAAGAGTTTCTACTGAGCAGGTTCAAAAGTTCAACTTCAAGCAAAGAGAGTCACCGAGTCAAACGCTGTAGTGACTGGTGTGCTAATGATGAGCTTTTTGTTTACTGCATGACAGGTTCACTCACTCACACACACACACACACACACACACACACACACACCACTTTGATATTCACAGTGATCTCCCTCCGTCAAACGTGCCACTTCATTTTTAATGCCGTGAGCATCTGGCTGGAGTTTTAATGCTGTGATGGAGCTCGTGTCGGCTCACAAACAGCATCGTGTTACAAGCATAGCAAATTAAATCGGCACCGAAGTGATTATTCATTATGTTACAATAACAACAACAGGCACTGTGTAGTTTTTCTCTGTGGTCGTCTTGCTTCCTCGGTGACAGGATGAGGTCTCAAACGTACATCCTGCATGTGTAAGTGATGTGGTGACGTGTATTTAATGGACACCTGCCTGTTGTTACATCCCCCTGATCAAACCAAAACACTGACCCACCAAGGTCTGGACTCCACAGGACGTCAGCATCAAATCGTTTAAGTCTTGTAGGTTGTGAAGTTGCGCCTCCAACAGGGACAAATTTTCTTTGAAACCCACAAAATAATATTACTACCACGATGAACGCACCAACAATGAGCTCACTAGAGGTGGACCGATATATCAGGCATTTTTTATCAGGCACGTCCACTGGCAGCTCAGTGGAACTTGTGTGAAAAAACACAAACACAAACAAATGTTGCTGGTTGCTACTGTGTGCAGCATTTCTAATATTATTAATGTATATTTTTTTATTTTGTTTTTAAGTGTATATCCAAGTTTACACTTATGTGCATTAATATGACATTTTATCGTGCAAATACAGCTGAAAACATTTAATTATAGGCCAAAAAACCATCAGCTGACGCTAACTAACATCGGAATCGGTTATAGAAAAACCCATATTAGTTAACTTGAACAATTATATGAAGGGAAACTCTACAATTTCCTGAAAAGTAAAAAAAAATACAGAATATACAATACAATGAGCACCCTTTTTAATAAAGAGTAGGTCTCCTTTTGCTATTAAAACAACCCTGACCCATGAAGGTCTGGACTCCACCACTGAAGATGAAGCTATTAGCATCAGATCCCTGAAGTGGTGCAAGTTGTGAGGTGGAGTCTCCATGGATCAGACTTGTTTGTAATGGCAGCGTCCCACAGATACTACATCAGAACGAGATCTGGGGAATTTGGAGCCAAGTCAACACCTTGATCTTGTGGTTGTTGTTGTTCCTTAAACCATATTGAACCGTTGTTACAGTAACAAGAGCATCATCCTGCTGGAAGAGACCACTGCTACTAGTGGAAACAGTTTTCAGGAACTGCTACAGTCTTGAAACTGTTCTAGCAAAACTTGACTGGATTCAAACTGGTACCAGACATTTTCTATCACAGCTTGTTTCCTCCTCGATGTGAATGTGGTGAGTTTGGTTGAAAACATCAGTAAACATTAATGGAGGACGTGGAGGAGATGCTGTACTTGTTGCTGGGTTAGCTTACGCCGAGGTAGCTACGACGACGGATATCACTTTAAAAACTGAGGTTGATTATTTTTGTTGACGTTCTCTAAACTCAACACTCTCTGACCAATCAGTGGCCGTCAGTCTGTTCACGTCACGTTTTAGTGTCGACCCAGATCGACTGGTACCTCGACAGAGCAGGTACCAGGCATAAACACCTTTCTATCAGAAGCAGCATTAACATGTTCAACTACACACACGCCAGTTTTTTCTTCCCAAGCACATAAGCGTCGCCAGTTTTCCTTCTTGAACACTTTGTCAGTATTTACCGCTACATCTCAAAAGACTTGTAGTTTTGAGGCCGTCCCAGACATCAAAGTTTGTCCTCTATCAAAGTCGCTCATATCTTTATACTAAACATTTTATTTTCCTTCTGACATCAACTTTGTGGGATAAAATGTTCACTTTCTGGCTGTTATGTCCCGCGAACGTACAGTAATTTTATGCAGCTGTATTGGATGAATTTAGGAAACAAATCAACCAAAGAAAAGTAGACTTAGAAGAATGTTATTTTCAGAGTTTTCTAAGACGTGAATAACAGTTATCAACTCTTTTTAATAACTCTGATCGTTCGTCCTCTTGGACTCCAAGGCAGCCGTGAAAATCGCCTCATTAACACAGCAGACGTCTCGTTACAGACCTGAACCAATCTCCTGCTCTCGTTTCACCACAGTAGCCCATCGCCTGCTGCCAAGATCCCTTTCAGGAGGATTTTTTTCTTGCTCTAGTGATGCGTGGTAAGAAAGACTTCCCTACAGGTTTTTTTATTTTATTTTATTTTATTATTTTTTGCTTCTTTTTGAGGATGTGTCCTTTTACGAGCCTTAACAAGAAGTTTGTTTGGTGAATCCATGTGTCCATTTGTTGGAGGAGAAAATAGATCTATTTTTGACTTAAATTACCTGACACATTCTGGAAATCATTTTCACAGCGTGATATTTCAGTCCTTGTGAGGATTTTTCGAGGAAGAAAAAGAAAAGCATTCAAATTCTGTCTTTAAAGGCCGCCCGAACACCTATTTCTTCAATTTCCTTCATGTAGCGAGCTCTGTCGTCTCTGGATGAACAATTTTTTCCGCCAAAACTTACAACAGTTTTTTTTTTTTTTTTTTTTGTCAGTTCACATGAAAAGAAATCAGTCCAAGCTTTAAAAGTGAACTGAACTGGTCGGTGGAAAATTCGATTATAAAGTCGAACTACTGCCTATTTAATACAATCAAATTACGTCGACACAGTCCTGACAGCTGAACAAAAATATACATCTTCTTTATTGCACAATTTGTCTTTTATATTTAGTGTAACCCCACAGCCTTCAACCAGCAGCACTATTCATTAACTTATCTTATATAACTAATATTACTATGAATGAATGTGGAGATGTGCCGTGAGCCAAAAAAAACTGAATTTAAAAATTAATCAGATTCTGCTTCCTCTGATTTATAAAACCAGAGAGAAACACGTGGAAGGAAGTTTTAGCGAATCAATTTTAATCATTGAAAACATGATTTGTCAATTAATTCATCATAATTAAATGAATAATTGAACATGTTAGGGCAAGGTGACTTTGTCTGGAAAATTAATGTAATTCTGATTTGCTTTAATTGAACGTTTTCTTAATTTCTCCGAGACGTTTATTCCCCGGGCAGCGGTGACAACGTCCTCCGAGGATGACAACTGTGATAATCATTCCCAGAATACGACAAAAGCCACGATAGACACGTGAAACACGCAGCTGTGAGAAAATAAAAGAAGTATAACGTGTAGTACAGTATCTAGGAAATGTACTAGGAGCTGATCGATTATGAAAATAATAATAATCATGATTGTTTCAAACAATTACTCGTTGACTTGAACTTGAAAATAAAGAATTTACTGCAGGTAAAACAGCGAACGTGTAAAATAATAAATAGAAATAAATAAAATCGCTAACGTTTAACATCTCTAATGTTTAGCATCGCTAACATTTAGCATCGCTAACATTTAGCATCACTAACGTTTAGCATCTCTGACTTTTAGCATCACTAAGGTTTAATATCACTAACATTTAGTATCTCTAATGTTTAGCATCGCCAACGTTTAACATCTCTAACGTTTAGCATCGCTAACGTTTAGCATCATTAACGCTTGGTATTGCAGAAGGCTTAGCGACCTAGCACTTCCAACGCTTAGCATCACTTACACTTTTGTTAACACTGAGCATTGCTATCTCTTAGCATCTAAGCATGTTAGCATTAACGTGGCTTCACAACGCTAACACGTTATAGAGTAAATTCACAAAGCGGAAAATGGTAAAATAATACTAATAATCGTTTTGTTTCATTTACTTTTTTTCAAGTTTCAGTTAATTGCACAACATTGTCCAACAGGGGCAAGTTGGAGGTTCAGTAACCGCCTCCTCCACTTTCCTGGTGCCACAAAACAAAACTAGAAATCCGTCTGATTGTTTACATCAAAATTCAAACACTATTGTCCTGACACATTAATAAAAATGTCCAACTCAATCTGCAACAAAACTCTATCTAATCCTGTTTGGAGACACAGACAAAAACAGAAAGTAACGGTGATTTCGATTTGCTCCAGTAAGTTTTTTTTGGTCAAACATGAGTTTCAGAAACATTACATTACCAATACGGAAACGTGTCTCTGTGACAGTGTCGGGTTCGAGCTCTGGCTGTGATGAGCGACACAGTACGCTGCACACATATGTTAGAGGAATCACAGGATTTGGAAAATGAAAAAGAAAAAACAAATAGATGTTGGGGAATATAAACATCCCTGACCACCTGGATTCAGACAGACGGGTGTGGAAAAGACGTTAGAACGTAGAGCACTGGGGTGTAGACACATCGGTGTAAGACTAAGCTTTGTGCACGTGTGTGTGTGTGTGTGTGTGTGTGTGTATCTACAGGATCTGTGTGGGTTGTGCATTAGTGCATGTTCATGTCTGACTCACTGAAAATGCCGAACATGATCAAAGTCGGTTGAGACCGAGACGGACAGGCAGGATGAGGCAATGATGGATCCGGTCCAGGTGTGTGTGTGTGTGCGTGCGTGTGTGAGGTAGACAAATTGTGCAGCTAACAGCTGATAAGCAGTACGAACCAAGTGCATTTAAACACTGATGACGTCTTTGAGCGCAGAAAAACACCTGCTCGGCCATATTTGAAAACAGACGGCGTTTACGTTTCTTCTCACTCACAAACCTTTGAACGCAGCACATCTGGGTTCATCTGTGCAGATGTGTGAGGCTGCTAGATAATAATAATTAAGATTAGTTAGTGAAAAATTCAAATTGTGTTCATTATCAAATGATTACATGTTGACTTGAACTTGAAACAAATGGAATTTATTGCACATTTATTGTCACTTCTAGTAAACTAGTAAACTACTAAATTCAAAATAAAATATAAATATATATATACATGAATTAAATTGGGAATAACTAATGCTTATAGCTAACACTTAGCATAGCTAACTTTTAGCATTACTACCATTTAGCATTGCTAACATTTAACGTCGCTACCGTTTAGCGTCCCTAACATTTAGAATTGTTAATGTTTAGCATTGTTAGCGCTTAACATTGCTAACACTTATCATCTCTGATGTTTAAGATCATTCACACTTAGCATTAAGATGTAGCATCGCTAACATTTAGTATCAGTAACATTTAGCATCGTTCACGCGTAGAATTGCTAACGTTCAGCATGGCTAATGGTTAACAACACTAACACTTAGCATCGCTAACGTTCAGCATGGCTAATGGTTAACATCAATAACACTTAGCATCGCTAACGTTCAGCATGGCTAATGGTTAACATCACTAACACTTAGCATCGCTAACGTTCAGCATGGCTAATGGTTAACATCACTAAAACTTAGCATTGCTAACGATCAGCATCGCTAATGGTTAACAACACTAACACTTAGCATCGCTAACGTTCAGCATGGCTAATGGTTAACATCACTAACACTTAGCATCGCTAACGTTTAGCATGGCTAATGGTTAACATCACTAACACTTAGCATCGCTAACGTTCAGCATGGCTAATGGTTAACATCACTAACACTTAGCATCGCTAACTCTTAGCATAACACTTGTATAATGAATTAAAAGCTTAAAAAGTGAGTTCAACCTGCCAAAATGGCCGAAGCGCATACGTAAGTTCACTCGCAAAATACTAATACTAATAATCATTTTGCTTCGATTACTTTGTTTTTGTGATCATTTGGGGCAGTAATCAAAACCAAAACACAAGTTTTGATTAATACCTCAGCCCTGCTGGTTTGTGTGCTGTTGTGATAGACAACCAGCAGGTTGCTAAGAGCTCGAGAGGCAGAATAATAACTCAAATATGTTTATTTCCTTCTCAGATCCAGCAGGAGGCCTCGCCCAGGCTGAGTATTATACTTTGTGAGCTGGTAGCTGGTAGGTCCGGTTGAGCCGTTGCCTGTTCAGGGCCTTCAGCTGGTTTACTCAAAAACACAGGCAGCACAGAGACCTCCTGCTGAAAAACTGCTACCCCTCAAGATGGATTCGACTGCTGCGTTCAAGTAATTACGCTTTGCAAGTGCAGATTTTTTATAAGCCACGCTTTGTGTGCGAGGCCAGTCAGAAAATGTGAACGCCCACCCCCATTTTTTACCCCCCAGGTGGAGCATATAAAGAATGAACAACGAACTAAGACGTCAGCTGAGTCAGAGATGGATTTTTGGGGTTTTTTAGGCAGAAAAGAAACAGTTATCTTCGAGTTTAAAGCTGCTCTAATCAATGTTTGTACACTAAAATGTCTGAGAATCATCAGCTTGTGTCATACAGCCCTCTGGGCTTGTGTGTGTGGGCTGAAATGTGCGTATAAAGTCGGACCCTTATGCAGAAGGTTTAATATAATCATCCTGGCGTTTGATGATTAATCACTCCCTCTAGGATTTCAGGCCTTTTATTTTAGATTCTCGAGGCAGCTTTTCTGAAAAGAAATTGCAACGAAAGCTGTGGTGTTTTCAGGTAAAAATCAGGTTTTTACATCTATTGCTCCACAACAATCTAAAATTTTTATATATGTTTATAAACTCTGAGTGAGTTTGCTGACATTGCTGTGATTGGTTGGATTTGCATTAATAGCTGTGATCACAATATCGTGAAATCCTGGAAGGTCTGATTAATTCAGATGGCAAACGTGAGATCCTGGATGAAAATGTGCTGTTTTTGTTAATTAATTTGAAAGAAACAGGAACAGTCATTCACTGTCGTCTGCACTGAACATGTTGTTGTCGCTCGTCCTGTTTCTAATAACAACTTTAATGAGCAAAGAAAAAAAAAATCACATTCTGACAGAGAAGAGAGGCTCATAAGAACATCACTCAAATCAAATTTAATTAAAAGGCGCCTTTCATAACAGTAAGTGCAGTCAAAATGCTTTACGGGCGACAGATTAATAAATGTTTGGCTGTGAGTGAAACAACGGGCTGTTCAACGTGAACATGCTGGATGAACCAGAGTATCTGCAGAGCTCCAACTCCTCAATCCTCTGCTGCTCTTGATCTTTACCCGCCTCTGTGGCTACCTGACAGCGGCGCCCTGCAGGGGGCGTCTGATGATGTGCAAGAGGAGATGAGTTTTATCTATATTATAGAGATTTTCCTAACTTAAATAAAGCTGTTTTCGTGAGGAAATTATCTCGCAGCCGACTGGTGAGTGATGTTTAAATCCAAGCAGAAACGTTTGCATATAATTTGCTTTATGTTCTACATAAGTGAATTATTCATGTCGTCTCACGGAGATTGACGTGACCGTTTGACTTCGACGTGGAATATCATCCCTCCACGTATGAAACGTGTGTTGACAGAGAGGGAACAGGAGAGAAATGTATCGCTGGCGTTTGTTGAAACAATATCACGAGTAGATGAGAGGGAATTATGTAAAGAGAAATGTTGAACCAATTTCCTCGCTTCACAGTAAAGCTGTGAAAAGTGGCCATGTCCAATAGACCTTTTTATCGCTTGATAATTTCCTCCAGCAGCAATGATACATGTTTAGCTTTTTCTTTTAACTCATACAAACCTATTGTGACACAGCAAGAGGTGTAATGATCCAATGATGGATCGATCCAACGATCCAACGTTGCTGTGAAATTAATTGAAATTACAATAGAGATGCTACACGTTAGCAATGCTAAAATTTAGATGTTAACGATGCTAAACGTTAGAGATGCTAAACGTTAGAAATGCTAAACATTAGTGATTCTAACCGTCAAAGATGCTATGCGTTAGCGATGCTAAACATCAGAAATGCTAATCGCTAGAGATGCTAAGCGTTGGAGATGCTAAGCGTTAGCAATGCTAAATATTAGAGATGCTACGCGTTAGCAGTGCTAAACATTAGAGATGCTAAACATTAGAGATGCTAAACATTAGAGATGCTAAACATTAGCGATTCTAACCGTCAAAGATGCTATGCATTAGCGATGCTAAACATCAGAAATGCTAATCGCTAGAGAGCCTAAGTGTTGGAGATGCTAAGCGTTAGCGATGCTAAACATTAGCATAACTAAGTAAGTATAAATATAAAAACAACAGTGTAAAAAAACAGATAAACTATAATAAAAGTAGTAAAAGTACGAACAGAAGTGAAATCAACTGTTCAGGAAAAAATAAAAGACACAAACTAAAGAATCACAATCTTGTAGTTATATTAGTTATATTTAGTTCAACTGAATGTTACTAACTGCTGAATGAACGTCATACACACATGACGACAGGAAGTGGCGGCGGTGTGTGAATCCATTGACCCTTCCCAACCCTGAACATTATTCCCAGTTACTCGTCTATTATTCTCAGGTTAAAAAGGCAACTCTTTGGGTCTGTGATTTCCTCAAGGTGTTCTTGAAACTAAAAAAAACTAAAAATAACATTTCTGTCTCATCTTCCATGTGAGGAACAAAGTGTTGAAATTAGCGCCTTTGCCCAGTCATAACCCGAGTGACTCATCCATATTGTGTGTGCTTTAATCCCATTTAAACGTCCCTGATAGACTGCCCCATTAACTCTGTCTGTAGCACTTTGCAGTGTTTAATTTAACTGCGCTTTGCATATCTGTACTTCATTGATTGCAATTATGTATGATGTTGTTTGTCTTGCCAGGAAACCCAATTACCCGTCAGAGACACTAAAGGCTTGAAATGTTAACTCCATTGCAGAGAAAAAGCCTGGTAATCTGTGCGCTTATCTGCTTCAAAACACCTACTAATCTGCTTACAAACACCTCAGAGTCAGACCCGACACAGTAAACCAGTAAACCTCTGTGTCGTGCTCTTCTTTTGGGCAACTTCTGGAAGCTGACAAACACGACCACCGTCATTATCTGCCCTTCATTTTTTTTTTTTCTAAAGCACTCAGAAGAACACTTCTGAATTTGCATTTGTGTGTTTGTGTGTGTCGGTCTATCTTCCTGTTATTCGTGTGTTTGTGAGCTGTAATATCTGAATGAATAATTAATTTGGGCTGTGAACCAGTTATAAAACCAAGAGGTTTGGGGTTTTTTTTTTTTTTTAAACTGAACTACAAATGCTGCTTTGATGTTTTTCATACCAAGGCTGAATAAGAGGAAAAAAAAAAAAAAAAAAGGGAATAAAAATAGACAAGAGCATCGTTACAGCAGGTTCAATGACTGAGCTCCCCACAGAGGATTTTAGAGAGGGAGAGGATTTCAAGCTAATCCCACCAACAGAGTACAGTATGAACGAGGGCGACCGAGTGATCCCCACCGCGTCTCAGAGAGAAAAGTTGCTCAATGACACTGACTGCTGCCAAAAGCTCTTAACTGATCGCGCTGGCAAATTGGTATTTGAGCCGCGTAGCGTTCAAGACGGATGCAAATTGACAGAAATGAGACTCATCACAATTGGCAGAGTGTAGTGACACATTCGCTCACAAACCCGCTCAACTCCATTATCTAACATCTTTATATTAGATTAAGATGTTTTTTTTTAATGTTTATCTAAGTTAAACTTCATCGTTCATGTTGAAAATCAGAACAAAACTATATTATTCTTGACGTTGTTCAATAAAGACAGTGTGTTCATCCTCCTTTATATTTAATATCTAAAAAAAAAAAAAAACTAGAAACAGTCGCAGTAAAACAGTCTGTTCTGGGAAAGACTCAGTTATGACGTTGAAGTTAAGACACACCCCCAAAATATTTATAGCCCCGCCCACTTACATAAGAGGATAACAAACTACTGTCAACGATGTGTGAAATAATTCTAATAAAGTGTTATTTCATCTGATCAAAGATGAGATAAAGTTGTGTTAGTGACTAGTCCAGGGTGAAGTGTAACGACGCTAGCGAACGTTACATGTTACATATCGCATCGTGTTTTTTCCCACGGCTCCTGAACGCACCGTTTTCTATATTTAACCTTTTTGTTTTAAGCTTTTATTTTGGCGTCCTCCACGGCCGACGGCGGTGATATAAATAAATAAAGTCCTGGAAGTTCAGTGAAAGTTCATCAGTTCGTTTGTGTTCAACACCAACAGATGCATTTTCAGTCCAACCGATGTTACACACACTATTTAGAGACGTCAATTAACAGTTTAAAACCATCCTAAGTCCCCTTTAACTTCAATTCAGATAAGTCGAATAAAATCCAACCACACAAGTCTTTCTCTTCCACCCTCCAGATTTCCTCCTGCTCTCATTAACTGCATTCACTGACAGATAGATAGATGTTTCTGTCCCGTGTTTGCTTGACTCACTTATACAACTCAGGAGATATTTATTAGCGTCCTCAGTTTAAACTGAAACAGATTGTAGAATAATGACGAGTGGTTGAGTTTTGTTGGAAAGTTTCTCACTTTCTCTACGTGTTTTGTTTTCCAGAACATCTGTTTCTAACAAAAAGTCCAATTTAAGATTTAGATTTAATTTTTCAGATTAAATAAAAGCTGATTAGTTTACGCTCCGAATGTCAAGATTTTCTGTGTTTAAATATCAAAGACACTCGTCAAATAAACACCAGACACTTTAAAGATGTTTTCAATCTCTGTTGATTTAAAAAAAAAAATGTTCGTGTTTAAAGTTCAGCTTTGAAGAATATGAAAAGATACACAACTAACTAGTTCATAATTAAACATTAAACAAGTTTTTTTCCCCCAAATTCTTCATTGCAACTATTATATAACTAATAAAACATACAGTTATTGCTGTTATAGTTAAGTTAAAACTGCCACAGTTTATTATGATTATTATATTAGTCATTATTACTATATTTTATCTTTAACTTCCACTAACACGCTGAGACAATAGTTCTGGTTCATTTTAGAGTTTTAGTCTTTTTATTTTAATATAAGATACATTTGCTTTAATTACACTTTTCTCATTTTATTGTTAATTCAGGTTTTAGAGCCGCTGTGTGGAAGTTGCTCCTCTGTAGTTCGGAGGTGGAGGGATGAATGTAGAGAAGTTTATTACGGACTTAGACTTTAGATCATTAAAATGCAGGATGTGATGAATGAACGGATCAAAGTTTCAGCAGCCGTGTGAAGGAGAGCGACAGACGGAGATGAAAGATTGGATTCAAAGGCGGCTAGCTGGTTAGCATGGTAACATCAGTAACAGAGGAACTTCTGGGTAATTTTATGGGAAAACTCAACCATCGGTGCATGTTTCTCTACCAGAGTAGAGAGTCGCTGAGAAAGGGGAGAAAGGAGTCGCTGCCCAAAGGCTAATTTACGATGCTCCATCGCTTCTGCGTCGACGTGAACCACCACTTAGCTTCCACCTTTGTGCTACATCAACAAACGTGTTTTGTGTCGTTGAGAGTAAAAACAGTCAACCAACAAGCTTCACGCGATGGGTATGGGACGCAATCAACAAAGAAGAGACATTTTTAAAAATCCGCACCAGAGATGTAGCGGTAGAATCAATAAATAGAAGCGAATAAAGCGTCACAGTTGAAACCATCGCTAAATAATAGCCACCACAAATTAATTGGTTCTTTTCCACCCCGGACACGAAACACAACGTTAAAAACAATGATAACACAACAGCTATAGACAAGAGTTGCTTTTGACGTTTCCAAAGTAAAGTCTCAACATTAATTTGCTGCGACTACAAACAAATGTAGTTCTAATAAAATACGAGATTAAAAACAACCTAGAGAAATGTAAATAACACCAGAAATAAACATAAATAACGATAAGGGAAGAATTAAAAGTCAGAAAAATAAAAGTACGTCTGTCAGTGTCTGTATTTTTAGTGTTTACATTCATCGGTTGTGATTTGGAAACAGAAAGGAAACGTTTCTTTCACCAGCGACTGTGTGTTTAGTTTATGTTGTGTTTTCATCAGGGAAAGAAAAAAAAACTCCATTGTCAGAAGAATTCGGCTGATAATGGGCACTTTGTTGTTATTAGCAAGCTGGGGTTTTTTTTTTTGTGTCAGTCTGCAACGGGGGCATAAAAACATGCTGGGGAAATAATATTCTGTCTGTGTTGTACAATTATAAAATAATGAAGCAGGTGGCCCAGTTTTCACAGGGCCTGTCCTATATACAGTAGGTCCCATGTTAAGTTCGGTCTCTGTCATAACCAGCGTTTCATCCATCAGCAGCTGCGTGTTCCTGTCAAAGTCTCCCTCAGGCGAAACACTCGACTCGCAGCAGGTCAGTGGATGGAGGCGTCAACCTCGTAGTTTAACTGTAGCAGACAGAAGGAGACGCCTCGTCATTGTGGAGCGGCCGTGAAGAGGATGAGGATACCATTACTACTCTGGTCTCACACCTCACGCCTGAGCCCTTGACACCCATCACCTTGAGTCGCTATCAAAGTCTGATACAGACCGAGGAGAGAGGGAGGGAGGGGGTCCTGGGAATAGACCTGATCCATCATCCTGCTCTGCTCCAATAAAAATCTCTTCACCGGAAAACACAACAAACACAGGCAACCGGACAAAAGAGATTTAACACCTAAGGTTCAAGGATAATTAGCTCTCAGTAAGCAGGCGTGGAGGCCGGCAGCAAAATCCCATGAAAACAGAAAAAGAGAAAAATACTGGATACTGGATCAGTGGGTACTGATCTGATCTGATCTGATCTCACAGGGAGTAAAGAGGAAAGTGTTAACGAGGAACCTATATTCTATTTCAACCTATATTCTACTGTTAGAGGTTTTGAGTTAATCTCAGTTGACAAAAATATGAAACAAATCGGTGCTACGTTAGCGGCTAAAAAGCTAAGCGACGGGCAGATTTCTGACGTCGAAGTAAACGGATGAACGTAAAACTGCGCCTGTTTGACCGAGGGTTAGATAAACACAAAAGTTTACACAGAGACCGAAAACTTTGGTAGCCAACCTCCCCTGCAAAACGCAAAAGTCACTGACATCACACACCTCTAACTTACTCGCTAGCGAGGTGCGTTCAGGAGCCCTCGGAAAACACAGACCTAAACATTGAGAACATAAGCTGAACACAACACAACACGTTAGACTATTTTATAATTATTATATCATTTATAATCTACTGTACTACAGCGTTTTCACTCAACTTTTGCGTCAAAACTTTAGATGGAAAAAGGAGAAACCTCAGTTAAACAGACATAGTGTTGTATTGCTAAGGTTCCTTAAACATCAATGTTTTACTTTGACGTTAGAAATCTGCCCCCATCACTCTTTTCAACTGCTTGTATTTGCAATCTCACTCACTCATCATCGCATAAAAGCTCATGACGACAGAAAAAACAGACCTGCTGCTAAATGGAAAAGTTTAACGTTCTTGCTCCACTTGTTAAAAGGTTAATTAGTATCTTAGATTATGTTTATGTTTAAGTTTTAGTCCAAAAAGAAGAAAAAAGAGGCTTTGATATCGATTTGGTTCATCAGTTCATCAGAGCGCCATTGTCCTTGTGTGATTTTCTACATACATCTGGGTTGAATGTGTTGATTTATTGCCAATTTCATCGTCTGAGAACCGTGAACACTCGCAGTAAATTTCAGAGAATTTGCTCATTTGACAGCGAATAGGAGGAATCAGTCTTTGGAAAACTGTGATTGTGTCCATTTTTTTTCCCCCGTTGGATCGCAGAATCTGAAGGACACACCGATCAATCAAATGATTTGCTGTTGTTTAGAAACGGTATGTTACACACACACACACACTATAAGACAAACCTTTTAAAGTTGAGCACATAACTTCCTCTACACATCCGCCCATGACAGTAATGAAGCCTGTTTTTTCTAAGCTAGCAGGGTTTAATTGTGTTCTGAAAATTGGTACTTTCAGAGAGTTTGTGCATTTGTTCTTTCAAAGCTCCGTCTCCCATTTTGGAATATGGCTTTGGCTTAATGAAATTAGTATTTGCGTCCTCCACATCAGGTCCACGCTATAGAATGAGAGCCATCTAAGGTTTAAAAAGAAAATTAGATGCTTTCCTACCAGCAGATTGAGAGGTGTGCTGAGATGCATTAGGGCTACTTTCTTCCATTAGAGGCCCACAAAAGACATTTGAAAAAAAAAAAATAATAATAATAATTTTAATAATGTGCATAATTGAGGAGGCTGCGAGCTAATGGCTCAAGTGTTAACACAACGATCTGAGCTGCATTTAAATGACCTACATGGAATAAGTATTTGAATCCTCAGAGGCAGTAAACACAGAGGCTATTTCATGCTGTTAATTCTTTATAGACACTTCTTCACATGTATAAACATCAGAGAAAGTGAGCAGCGACGTGCTTAAGTCTGCTTATATCGTTATGGATCTACAGCGCAAACGGTTTGGTCAAAGAAGTCAGAGGTTTCGTGTGAAGTGATTGTCGACCAAACGACCACAAAGAGACAAAAAAAAATAAAAATTCACAATAGATGAAAAAGAACCACAAAGTGACGCAACTAAAAGATGCAAATTGACCAGAGAGGTGATGAAAATGGTCAAAGAGACTCATACTGACCTCTGATGGATACAAAACAACTACAAAGAGACAAAAAAAACAACCACAACGAGATGGGAAATGACCTCAAAAAGATGCACAATGACCAGAAAGAGGCACAAAGCAAGGCAGAAGAAATGTAAAACAACTGCAAAAAGCAAGTTGCCAAATAAACCACAAATAAATGCAAAACACAAAAGATGAAAAACAACCACAAAGTGACGTAACTGACGACTAGAAGATGCAAAATGACCACAGAGATAGAACGAGAGACTCATATGAACCTCTGAGATAGAAAAACAACCACAAAGAGATGGAAAATGACCATGAAGACATTAAACTACAAGGAGGCACAAAGCAGGAGGTTTAAAATGGCAACATGGAGACGCAAAATGACCATAAAAAGATGCAAAACAACCGCAAAGAGACACAAATTAACCTCAGAGACAAAACTATTACAAAGAGACGCAAAATGAGCATGAGGAAGTTGCCAAACCAGCCACAAAAAGACACAACTAACGATGACTAAAAGATGCAAAATGACCACAGAGATTGAAAATAACGACAGAGACTAAACACAACCTCAAAAATGCACAAAGCAACCAAGAAGAGATGGAAAACGACGACTAAAAGATGCAAAACGACCATGAAAAGACACAAAACAACCAGAGAGACCTAAAACCACCACATGCAGGTGTAAAGTGACCACAAAAACATAAAAACTGACCCCAGAGACACACAAAACAACTACAAAGAGACAAAAAAAAGATATAGAAAATGACTATGAAAAGATATATAACAACTGCAGTGATGCAAAGACAACTACAAGCAGCACTGAAGCTCTAACATTTCTTATTTTTCTAATGTTTGAAGAACAACGTTGACACGTTTATTCCCACATGTTGGAAATGTGTTGTTTCTCCAGTTTTCACCACAGTTTAAAGTTCACAGCTCAGGTTTGTTTCCTACAATAGAAAACGAGAGGATAAAAACAGGAGGGAGGTGCTGATTGTGCTGCACAGAGTCATTAAATATTAGCAGTTAACAGACTCTGTGTGCAAAAAAAAAAAAAAAAAAACTTTCTGGAATCCAATTTTCACCTGAATTCATTCATTTTTATGTTTTTATCACTTTCAAATTACTATAATTAAACTAAATAAAAACAGATTAAAGATAATAATTAAAACGAAAAAAAGAAATATTTAAATTGTGGGTTGAAACACCACTTCCTACAGAAACAAAGAAATATATATTCAGTCATGACGTGTGTGTGTGTGTGTGTGTGTGTGAGCGGTTTTATCAGCGAAGCCGTCAGCAGCAGGAATCAGTTTCAAAGGATTTTTACAGATTTTCGACTGCGCTGCTGCTTCACAGGATAAGACGGGAAGAAAGCTGCTGCTCAGAGAGAACAGCTAAAGTTTCCCATCATCACACACACACAACGCTTCTTCTTTTGTCAATCAAATATACATGAAACTTTGGTCTTTCCAGTCAATGTGATCTCACAAACAAGCAGACGTGCGTCGGGCTACGACAGCTTTCAAATCAGTCAGGAGAGATCGAGTTTGTTGCCATTTCACAGCTGAATTGTCTGTCGAGGTTTCCAAAAAAGGTGATAATTTAAAGGAGCAGGATGTAAGGTTTTTATGTCAATTAATCCTAAAATGATCCTAATATTTCCATAAAATTAAAGCACTAGTCAGACTCGAGTCCGTACTACAAGTCTGCGTCTTTCACTCCTCGTTCAAAACATCAGTTTTCTCTGACCTAAATTCAAATATCATCCTTTGTGCATGAGATGAAGATCAGCTGTCGAGTCCTGAAGTACTCAGCTATGTTTCGTTCGAGTCTTTGCGACACTACGTAGTGTTGTTTGTGTCTGGGTGGTCTGTCCTTAGGTTGGAGCCTCAGTGTTGTTGAAGTGAATGGGGATGTTGTGTTTGTTTCTCCAGAAACGTAGAGAACGACTACGTTGTCACATTTGTTTTCCGACAGAGACGGGGAAAGAAAACGGAAAGAAATGAAACCACTGCAACTTGTGCTTCCTACACTGTGTGCAGCAGCCCTGCAGCTAGAGGCCTAAACATCCACTACAGCGGGATTTTACTTTGAGTTTGGAGCGTGACACTCGGGTGGGTGTTGCTGCGAGTTTTGAGTTTTGAAATCGTCTGACAGGGGGGCCTCTGGAGTAACGTCACGCAGACAGATTGAGAACAATAGCGGCGGTAGGGAGCTGGAGAAGAAACTACTGCTACTAATAATAATAATATTATTTAGCATTGGCTGTCAGGCAATTGTAACAGCAGTGGTAACAAGAGATATATGAAGCTGTCTTTATTTAAACAGACCCAGCAGGCACAACTCTAATCACCTGTTTATAGAAACAAAAAAAAAGGTTTTATTTACGAAGAGATAAGAACGAGTTGTATGTGGAGTTAAAACAGCATGAGATGATATTTATTAATCAGAAATGCATGAAAACAATACGAAGGACTGATGATAATATGTTACTGTTCCCTCCTGCAAAGAGTTGAATTCCTTCATTGTAATAAATAGCAGTTTGTACAACAAAGGATAGATCAACACACACACACACACACACACACACACACACAGATGAGTACAGTAAATACCTGTGCTGCCTGGAAGCCACAGTTAAAAAAAAAAAAAGGATGAATCAGGATCAAAAGCCTCATCACACCACGACTAAACCGTGGTCCATGTTTCGTGTTTTCAGACAAGAGAGCGTTCCATTTTTTCATTTCCGACGGATTCACCGAGGTAAGCTGAGGGTTACGGGGGAGAAGCTTCAAGTGTGTGTGTGCATGTGTGTGTGTGGTCACAACCCGGACAGATGATTGATGGCCGCTAAGTTAAAACGCAAACGTGTTGATTTGATTTCCTCCGTTTTTTTTTTGCATCGCTCTGTAGATGAAAACGACAAAAAAAAAAAGACAAACTGACTCTGCAGAAAATTGTCAAAAGTCAAAAGCTGCCAAACATCGTCTGAATTCAGCGCTGCCCGCAGGCAAAAAAAAAAACACACACACATACCGAAGTGAAAACAGGTCTCTAAAGCTCTAATAACGGCAGCGATGCCAGACACAGACACTCTCCTCCATATTTGTGCTTTTTTTTTTCCCAGTAAACACTGAATGAGACGTGGTTGTGTTGGTTAAAGTGGATCGTTTCTTTTCAAACCAACAGAAATGTGGCTTTTATGGGATGTTTTAGTAGAATTTTTACCAAAATGTGAATGCGTGTTTCTCTTCAGCTGGTATTCATGTTACTTTACACATTTCCGTCAACTGCCGTGGGAATAAAGACGTCGTTTTCCTCTTTGTTGTGTTGATGTGTGTTGGACCCGCACAGACTGAAAGTGTTTTTTTTTTATAGTGTTCCCTGTTGGTTTTAAATACATCACCTTAAAACTGAAAGGAAGAAGGCGTTTAGAGATTTAGCTAACTTGCAAACACACACAATTCGTCTGACATAAAAAAAAAAAAAAAAACAGCTGGCAGGGAACCAGCGACAGCATCTTCTCCCTGAGGATTTACTCAAACTGTCACTTCACAGCCTGACATTTTCCACGGCGTCACTGGGCGTCACCTCGCTCCTGAAATTAAAAGGCAACAATAGGTGAAGTCGCGAGGAGAGGAGAGGAGTCGAGGAAGATGATGTGATGATTTTCAGGAATTTAGGACTCTTTGCAAACAAACGTTTGAGTTTGTTGTACCTGGTTTCTACTCTGTTGTGACGTGAACAGACTGACGGCCACTGATTGGTCAGAGGGAGTGTTGAGTTGAGAGTGCGTCAACAAACCAATCAACCGCCATTTTTAAACATCGACAAGAGCAATATCCATTGTCGTAGCTACCTAACGTCGTAAGCTAACCCAGCAACAAGTCCAACATCTCCTCCATGTCCTCCATTAATGTTTACTGATGTTTTTGTGTCACGTAATAATGTCGCATTCACATTGAGAAGGAACCAAACTGTGATGGATAACGACTTAGTCCAAACCTGGTACCAAACCAAGTCGAGTCGGGTCGAGTAGCGCTAGAACAGTAGATATAAGTTCCCAATTTCAATTACACTGGGCAAGAGCATGTGGTGGTTTAACAAACCTCTAAATCATTGTTTGAGTTGGAAAGGTTGCCGATGAACATGGCAGCAAATATTAGGAAGGCAGCGTTTCCTTCGTTAAGATGCCCTGTTGCCCTGTAGTAGCGAGCGTGCGCCATCCAGTGTGTTAGCATTAGCATTACGGCTACAAAGTGCCAATTATCACTGGCCCAATTTTGAAACAACAGCAGGGCGCCAATGTATTAAAAACACTGGGAAATTCAGCTTCAGGATTTCTGTGTATACCCTGAGCTAGCTTAGCCACCAGCAGCATTAGTTGTCTCTCTTCCTGCACGTTAAGAAACGTTGCTACTGTACTTCTGTGTATAATATCGTAGAACGCAACTAATCCATTATTAAAATAGTTAGAAACTAATTTAATAATTGATTTAATTGATTAGTTGCTGCAGCGCTAGCAACGAGGTGGAGCAGAAAACATCTCTGTGGGTGACTCTGCTCCGTAGGGGCCTGGAGAGTCTGTGTTCTCACATTCATCTCTCTTCTGGGATGTAAGCCCACATCTGTTGACTTTAACTGACAGTGGAGAGCTTACATAGCAAGCAAGCTTACATAGATAAACAAAACAGCATCTGTTTGTATAGCTCCCCGCTCTGCTACACACCTGTCTGTTTCACTCAAACATGCTTCTGTTACAGTACATGTTCACTCTCTGACTGGTCTGATGCGTCACTCCAGTCGTGGCTGTCGGTTTGTCTTCTCCTCATCCTCATCCTTCATACCGACGGTGACTAATTCAAGCTGTTGTTGCTGTTGCGCCGATATTACAGGAAGGTAGTCAGCCAGTTAGCCTATTTTTAAATCGTCATAGCAACGCTGATTTATGTAGGTTACATTATGTCTAGTTTTGCACATATATGAATTGTCGTTCAGATCTCAGGCTGCGCTCGCTAAGTAATTTTTAGAAAAACGACAAGGCAGAAAATAAACACCTAATAATCACAGTGGTGTATCTTTAACACACAGCACAAGTTTTTTTTTTTTTTTTCCCCATTTCTGGATCTGGCATCAAGCTACCGACAGAGCAAACATTAATTAGCAATCAGCTGACTTTTATCAGCAACTGCCAAAAGCGACGCCGCCGCAGCCGCTAATGCTAAGCTTATTAGCGCTGGAGGTCGGAGCTCGGAGTCAGTCAGTGCTGTGATTTTCAGGCATCGGAAATTTGGTGCCAGATGATAAGACTCTCACATCTGCACATTGAGTACAGACCTGGCAAGTTTAGCTTAGCTTAGCTTAACGACTGGAGGCAACTTGCCCAACTCTAATTAAAGCTAATTAAAATACAAAAAAAAAACAAGGTGCTACCGTTAAACTCGCAGCGAGCTTGCCAGGTTTTATAATAATCATGCATCCACAGAGACTTAAAAAAACGTCTTGACTTCCTTCCAAATATTGTGCAGGCGCCTTTTACCCTCATAACAACCGTGAACCATCGCGGTCTGGCCTGGGGATCTGTGGTATTTGGCACCAAGACGTAAGAATCAGATCCTTTAAGTCCTGTGAGTTTGTGAGGTGGATCTGACCCCGTTTGTCCAGAACATCCAACAGAGGCTCGACTGGATTGAGATCTAGAGAATTTGGAGCCTCTTTGAACTCATTTCAGTGTTGTATAGGAACAAAGTGATAACTTCACTGCTGCACTTCAGTATGTTTCTGTCAACTTTCACTTTTACTTCACAACACTTTCCTAAATTAATCACACACTTTTACTGTGATACATATCAAAACCATGATCAAGGTTTTATGTAGTCTCCATCTTAAAGCGTGGATGGATGCAAGAGCCGAGCAATCAATCTAAACTCTGTTACAGCCCCAAACGACTACAAAAAAATATTAGTATTTCGTGAGTGTGACTGATTTTGTGTTGTGTTCCCAATGACACACAGACTTCGACCTTTTCAGCAGGTTGAACTCAAGTTTCTAGTGTTTAGTACAAACTTTAGACAGGGTTATGCTAAGTGCTAACGATGCTAAACATCAGGGATTCTAAATGTTAGAGATGCTAAGTATTAACGATGATGTACTTTTACTTTCATTACTTAACTACATTTAATTATAGATCACTTGTCATACTTAAGTACAGTAAATACTAGATACTTTAAGACTTCTATTCTAGTGTCTGTACTTCTACTCTAGTATAAATACTTCTACTCTAGTGTCTGTACTTCTACTACTTCTACTGACTTCGCCTGTCCCGGCCCGTCATCTTCCCATAATGCATCCTGGCACCACATCTTCCCCCGATATAAAACTCAGACGCACCCAGACGTCAATCTGCATCACTTTCAGGTCCATTTTTCTGTCTGCAGCTACTTTTCCAGGAGGTAAATAAGTAGCAAAGTAGGGAAACAACATCTCTATTTGTTGGCCGGCATAATGTAAATTTGTATCTGGAGCCTCCAGGAAATGGAGATGTGGGCAACCGGTCAAAAACAAGACCGATATTGATCTTGACCTTGAGAATAAAGTGAATGAACAGATTTTCCATAATGCTGAACTATTCTTTGAAACAACGCACGTCGCTGCTTTGATACTGGTGGAAAAAAAAAAAGAAAAACACTGACTTGTGTAACATCAGAGAGAAAAAAAAAGCATTAAATTAGGACACATTTAGGTGCAGTGTGAAAATTAGATGAAAGGGAAAGAGAATGAAATCACCAGACGTGATGATGAAACCTGCAGTGATCAGCGATATGTAATATATAAACAGCCCTGCCTCTCCTCTCTGTGGTGTGTGACAGAAAAGAGGGAGGAGGCCGTTTCTATATCGATTTATTGCTGATCGCAGCTGACAAAGTGCGTGAACTTAACTTGTATAGGAATTCATTATCGGGCTCAGTGAGTCAGATCTTTGGGGATAATGTGAAAGTGACAGTTGTTACAGGGATCTCACCTCATCACTTTCATCTCAATGGGACCTGCTCTGCCCCCAGTGAGGTGATGTAATTCAGAAAAAGATACCGGGGGTAACTCGATGGAAAAACTGTGATAAAACGCAGCCGAGTTCACCGCTAAATTGACTCACTGGCAAAAAAAAGCTAAACTAATCCGTCCAAGACATTACTTTACATTATACTTTAAATGTCATCTGAACATATTTATTCCTGGACAGACAGAGGAGGTGCTACATGTAGAGGACACAGGTCCTTTGGAGAGTAGGGGGCGCTGCTGAGACTGTGGACAGGAAGGGACTCTGTCCTGTGTTCTCTGTCCTGGAGACTAAGGCGGAGAACGACCTTTTTCCATCTGAGCGACATAGCCCGTCTCCGTCCTTCACTCTCCATCCCTGCTGCGTTCATGGCTTCTTCACATCTACTGCAGCCTCTGCTGCACTGCTCCTCACCCACATCTCCTGCCTGTACCACCACAGATCCAATTTCAAATACTACTCTTCACCCATAAACAGGCCTCCTCTTATCTTACCAACCTACCCCACCATCATACCTCAAGCTCCATCCGTTCTTCTGATGCCAACCTCCTTTCCAAACACCAGACTTGAGACTTTCTCCATCGCTGCCTCCCCCCTCCCTCCCTAAACACATCCAAGACTGTACTGATCGTACAAAATTCAAATCATAACTAAAAACTCCACCATTTCAGATCCGTGTACAACTTGCAACTTCAACTGGACTCATGTTTCTTTTGTTTTATGTGTTTTTATGTACCTGTGTCTCTTAGATTTCACTTTAGATTCAGAAAAGCTCTATAAACAAATAAAACTAATTTCTGTCCTGTGGACAAATAATCTTAATTTTCACATAGTGCTTCAGACTTTGACATATTTGCTGCCTTTTGGTGCAAATAACCAGGACGAAGTATTGGCACGTTACACCAAACGCTGCCGGGTGGACACATTGATGTGTGATGAATTTTTGAGGCAAACCATTTAAGGTTATGGAGTTGGTTTTTGGAGACAGGAAGACACTTGACAAACTTATTAAGATGGTCAGTTCTGTTTTGAGATGATCAATCAACCCAGTGGAGATAGCTAAGCTAAGTTAAGCTAAGAAACTGCATCAGTGTCAGAATATTTAGATTGTCTAATATTTTACAATATATTGATAGTTTTGATGCTCTAAGTTTTCTCATTTCTCCATTGTGGGAGATTAATCATAGTTTTCACATCATCTTTCAGACTTTGACATGTTTGCAGCCTTTTGCTGCAAAAAAAAACAGAATGTAATGTTGGCATGTTACACCAACACTGTCGAGTGAAAACTTGTTGGACACGTTGGTGTGCGTTCTGTTGTGTTGAATTTCTGGTGAGGCAGCGACTAATTACTGCCGGAAAAACCCAAAACATTTTGACAGATTAAAACAGCATCAAGAAGAAATATGTGAAAATTCCTGTGTTTTTCCCGTGCGTTCATTAGTTATAAAATGCGATGTGATTTTCATCTAAGTCACAAACGTAGATAAATACAATGAGCTTGAGAAAATAAATCACCAAACTATTATGATCCTTAACGTTTCCATCGAACACATCCATTAAACGTTCACAGAGCTGGCGGGAAAAAAGTAAATGAAGCGTCAAACAAAGCGTCAGGAAGTAACATTTCTTTAGTTTTCTACTGAGCTACAGCTCTGACATTATCCTGATGAGGGTGAGTAGAGCAGCTTCAAATCATGATGCTGTTTCACCGCTGGGACGACGTCGTGTCTCTCGTGTCGTGACGTGATTCTGCACATTTTTAACGTCCCATCCAGACCTTCTCTTAATTTTCTTCTCTCTCCTTAACTCGTCTCCTCATCTGTCCCTCCCAGAGCTCCGTCTGCCTTCCTTAATTCATCACTTCACAAGAAAACAAACCGTCAACGCTTTGTTTTTGCGGCTGCGTTGCTAGAAGAGTTAAAATGACTCCGAAAGGCACAAGTGTTGCGAAGACGAAGCCATCGAGATGCTTCCACCATAGTCAAATCCACTCTTGGCGCCGCACGATCAATATCGCACACATGTAGAACTTGCACAGATCAGCATGATTTAGGTAAATTCGGAAAGATACTCACCGAACAACACCTCTCTCTAAATGTGCTGAGAGACGAGCGACCGGGGACCGTCTACGAAGTGCAACACCCACGAAAATTAGTATTAGTTTGGCTTAAAATACAACAAATTAGTATTTAGTTTGTCAAATATAAAAGAAGGCTCCATGGCAGCATATAACATACATATATATATATATATATACACACACATATACATATAACATATGTTGTTGCCATTTTCCTTTTCTTTTATCATGTTTTTTTTGCCTGTTTTGTTTTTGTTTGACAACCAGAGAGCCATTGAGCCGTTAGCTTATTGTTACACTATTGATCATCTGATGACGCTGTGCTGCTCAGATATACGACCCGACATGAGACCCCAGATCCCAGTGGAGATGAGGTGGATACAGAGCAGGAGTTAAGCGCCGTGAGAAGAAAAGACGCTACAGACCATCATTACGTCTGTAACTATGGGGAATTAACAATCTCTCCCCATGAGATCAGGAACTCAGAGCGCTGACCAGCCCACAGAGGGAGTATCTACCGGGAAGCAGCAGCCGGTGTCTCACTGAGACGTGTCAGCAGGGAGCTAACGAGACCAGCAAGAGGAAGGACGTGAGGATCACTGTGTTTATTGAGGAGAGAGATGGTGTAACACCGGGCACATCAGTGTTACTGAGCAGAGCTGCTCACAGGACATTGAGCTGTTTGTTGTTAGCGTTTGGTCGTACTACATCCAGAGGAGTTCTCGCAAGTCATCGTGATAACTTGTAGCAGCCGACGCTACAGCTGCTTGTGAACTCTCAGGGTTTTTCTTACTCAAGGAATTATTATATTTTAATGGACCTGAAGTTAAATTTGTACAAAGAAAAAGTGTGTTTTTTCCAATATCAGCAGGTCAAACTCCTCATTAAGTCAGAAAATAGTTGTAAAAAAAAAAACAAACTGCACCAGATGATTTGACCAAGGTGAACTACATCTTATTTCACAATAATTAAATGTAATACTACTACTGTGAAGTGTTTTTAGTCTGAATACACCACAACAACTTTGAGTTAACCTCAAAGTGATGCCGTTAGTCTCATGTGTTGAAGTCATTTTTCTGAAGTTACTGTGCCACTGAAATCCTTCTCTCTGGTGAAAGTTTTAAAAAAAAAAAAAAAATCCCATCAGCTCATATTCATCACTAAACTGTCAGCTGTGCAAACACAATAGATCACGTAGCCATGGAGCTGCTGCATACATTACAGACGTATTTTTAGCAGCTGTACAGTAACAGTAGATCAGCTCCAGCCGTATAGAAACCTCCATCATCGTAATGCTAACAAAACCTGAGTATTATACTCCTCCGCTGTGATGAAACCTGCCACTTGGGTGCATTTGAATACATTAGAGATAATGAATTCTCACCCCTTTTCCCCGCCACCCCAGTCGAGCAGGTCTGGCCTGACGAGCAACGCGACGGTGCTCGGCAGTTTCTCTACATTTTTTTTTTTTTCTTTTCATGTGGAGAGCGACGCTGTCACGCTTGTGCCTCGCTGACAAATGAAAAATATAAGGTTGGTGACTACTTTTCCATTTGTTTCTCCCACACTTCCTCCCACATGATTTTAGAGACGTGCGGTGTCCTCAAACCCCCACCACCCTTGCTACCTACTTTTTATTTATTTTAAATCTCTTCCTACTTGTGCTGGAAGATTACCGGTTTCACATGCAAACAAAAGGCAACACAACGCAGACGGACAGATGAGCTAAACGGAAGAGTTTACTATCTAATTTGTCTTAGAGTGACAGTCAATCACAGCGGGATTGCTCCTCTCTTTCTGTCCCAACTTCACCTCCTTCAGGAGCTGAATTGAACTCAGCACAGCCATGTTTTTGTCTAAAGTGATTTTTCAATGCGTTTGTCCGTGCGTGTATTTGTTTTCCCCTCTCTCAGTGCGACCACAGAGTGTGTGGATGGATTTGCGTGTGTGTGTGTCAGAGACAAGGCCATCCATCTCAGACAGTCCCATCTGCAAAGCAACAGTCTTGTTTACTTAATCCCCACGACCAGAGCAGCAGCACAGGTAAGCAAGGACGAAGATGAGGAGGAGGAGGAGGGTCAGCTTCTGTCTTCATCCGAGGATAAATCACTCTCTACACTGACGCCAAACTTTCTCCATTTTCCACCATCTTTCTCACTCCGGCTTTGATTTACTCATCTTTCCAATGCAATCCCTTCCACCTCCTCTGAGTCTTCCTCTCTTTTTTCCTTTTACTCCGTCTCCATCTACATATCTTTACAAACCAATCCTCTCCCTCCTCCCTTCTTCCCAACTTGTCTTTCTCATCTGATCAGAGCATCTTTCAAACTAACTCCATCTGCCTCTCACCCTCTTCAGTCACAATTTTCTCGCCCTTTTTTTTTTTTTTTTTTTTTGTTTCTCCCTCCGTCTCTATCAGAGAACGGGGAACAGCCGGTGTGAGGCTGAAGGGGATGAAATGTCTCCCCGTGATGAATATTCATCCAGTTCTCGACAGCCGCTGTCCCCGTTCGCCGTGTCACAGAGGCCTCCAGCCCACAGATGCCACCGTCTATTTGTCACATGAAAGATGTTGCCGCGACCCGCAGGAAGAATTTCTTGCGCGAAAAGAGCCGAAGGAGCCGCGCCCACTTAGTCTGAGCCACATCAAACACGTGTTAAACACGACAAGACGATAATAACGTAACCTTTCTCAGCTATACGTCACAAATGAGTGCAACTAGGCAGTCGATCCAGGATTTCAGGCCTTTTTTTGGCTGATTTTAGGCATAAACCAGTGTGTTAGAGTGACGTGTCTGGTCTGACGTCCTCCCTGTGTTTCTAACACTCTCCATCTGTTTCTCTGTGACAAAGTAGTTTCCTCTTGTTGCTCCACAACAATATAAAATAGTTTTTCTCCTCTTACTTTACTGAACTCTGCCCGGATACTGTTACTCTTGGTCTTTAGCAGAGATGTTGGAAGGTAAATGTGAGACTTTTTTTTTATCACTGACGAATAGATTAAAGTTTTTAACGGGAAACGATGACGACTGGTCAAAAGTTGCAGTGATAAATGTCTAATGTGAAGAGGGAAAAACATTTTTTAACTGTCTTGTTATAAAGGCATCGACCACAACCAGAAACCAGTTCAGTTGCAGGTAAAGTTAGAGACTAAATGTCTTGGTTTTTAACCAAAAACATATTGTGTTTCACCACAACTGGTTACTTAGTAACAGTCCAACAGGGCAAAGAAACAGCAGCTAGTTGATCCCACAGGTTATAGGTCAATAGTATAGTTTAGTTTTACCAAATTTATTCAAATTAGAGAAAAACAACAACAAAAAAAAGCACAGCTGCCTTATTTTTATAACCTTGAACAAGTTTATGCTCAGTTTTACTCTTTAACTCTTTATTGCCACGTGTATTATATTTGATACACGAGTTTATCTCATCAACAGGAATTAAATAAAAAATAAAATGATAAAAAATATATAATAAATAATCAAATACTACACATTAAATACTTAAATATGAATTAAATCGTAAAATTAAATAATACATTAAAAATATAATATTAAATATTAAATAAAATACTAAAAATTATCAAATAAAATGTGTCCAGCATCATATAAAAATGTATTTTATATTTAATTAATTATCTTATGGCGCCATCTCTCTTCAAATTCTTCTTCAACGCCGGTGTGAGCGGTAAATATTTTTGCCGAGTTATTTTTATTACCACCCTGCAGATTTTCTGTGGAACAGAAATATTAGCGCTAATGGATAAAAGCAGAGTGAGGTCAGATGGGGAGAGAGAAAAGGAGGGAGGAGGTGTAGACATGATTGAGGTTCCTGCCCAATTAACTGGAGATCACTTAAATGGTTCACGAGCTGAAGAGGTCATTATCCTGAAGAGCTCTGAAGAAACCTATTAAGGTTTTCCAAAGCTGGACACATGACTCGTCCACTTTAAGTCTTTTTTTTTCTCTTCTCTGTTAAAAAAAAAAAGTACACGGAGTCTGGATCTGAAGAACATGTTCAGCGGTGCATGTGTGTGAATGTAAAAGCTACACGCTCTCATACATCCGCTCCACCTCCAAACGTGTATAAACTTTCAATACTTGAACATTGAGCTAAACCAGGAAAAAAAAGACATAGAAATCAATACGTTTTTTTTTTTTTGAACACTGCTCACAAAATAAACCCAAGAAATATCGACAACAACGTTAGCTTGTTGCTAAAGAGACGGTTCAAACCAAACAATGTAAAGAAATGTTTCCCACAACAGCCACAAACGCGAGTTGTAACATCAATATATCCAGCTATAAGCAAGGGAGTATAAAGTCTTTACGAACATCAGCTATTCATGTTCTCACGCCTCTATCTCTCTCTCTCCGACCACGAGCATCACAGCAGCTTCACCTCCTGAATCCTGAATCCTTCAACACAACTAAAACGTTTAATTTATGAGCAACGAAAGGGCCGTTTACGAGCAGTTTAAACAGCAATAAGGGGAATAAAACACACACACGCAGAAAGAGAAAGAGATACAAAACTGTAGGTATACAGGGTGGATCGAATTTATGAAGATTTTCAATTGTTGGTTTATAGTAAATGTTCTTTTTGGTCAACTTGTCTGGGTTGCACAAAAGCCTCAGCACGTAATTAAAATCATTTATGTTTGTTTATTCAAGTATCTAGAATATCTTCACGTTCACCTTCACCTATGTTTAAATATGATACATTGTTACAAAAAGTGACTAAAGTCATTGAAATCAAAACTAAATTAAACTAAATTAGTCGATAAATCAACTGAAAACCGTTTAAAAATAAAAAATGGATATTATAAAATGGATATTTTGATATTTTATAAAAGATTAATGAATTAATTGATAAATTAATTGACTTGAATTACTACCTTGCAGTTGAGAAGATGTGAATATTTCTTCTCTTAAAAACCAGGATACAAAAGATAAACGACACGACTTAATTTTTCCTTCTCAAAATAATTTGTTCAAAGATTTAAAACAAATTGTAAAAAAAATGTGAAAATGTAGAGAAAGGTAACTACGAATAAATGGAAAATCAGCTGCCAGATGTTATTAGTAAACTAGTAAAAGTTTGTAGAATTAATTGAGAATTTGTAGTGAGTGAAGATCTTGAAGAACAACATTCAACTAATAAACTAATAAAGCTCAAAATATGAGCATGAATAGGGTCCCTACACATAAACTGAAGTACTGATAACTTTAGTGAACCCAGAGTTTATTAAAAACACTGTTTTACAAGACTTACCCAATGTCTTACCCATCAGCAGATTCATCATTTTCCTGAACAACAGGCTGATGTGTTGAATCTGCTGATGTGGAACATCCTTCATCAACAGTTGTTATAAAACCAGACGTTGGGTAAGTCTTGTAAAACAGTGTTTTTAATAAACTCTGGGTTCACTTACTAAGTTATCAGTACTTCAGTTTATGTGTAGGGACCCTATTCATGCTACTGCTGAAGTGAAGTGATATTTTGAGCTTTATTAGTGGTTAAAAAATGACAATTTAGATACGTTTGGCTGACTGCCCCATTTACTTTCATTGTTAACTATTTGGTTGTGAAAACAAAAGACGGTCAAACTGGATATTACTTCAATCAACGTAAAATATCTCTTGAGGGGGAGTTTGACTCGTATTCGTGGTAAAATAGACTCTGACCTTTCATGGACTTTCTGAAAATAAAAAGTCCATGATGTTTGTGTGAAGTTTTGTCATAACTCTACTTCACTTCTCTCCAGGTTTATGTTTCAGCTCTGGGAAGTATTACTCTCTACTGGTGATGGTGGCCTTCTCTAGAAGATGACTTATTACTGCTAATGAACCGTTCATTTATAATGGTGATGATCAACAGCAGTTCATAGTTTCTTCTTTTTTATTTCTGACCACATTTCTCGCAGCAGAGCCGTTGCCATATGACCTAATTATCTCTCATTAGTGGCCTCAGTAATTGCTCGCCCCTTTTACAGCTCAGTCTCGTCTGTCTGACATAGCAGAGAGAAGGGGAGTTTCAATTAGGCTCGCCTTGCTAACTCATGCCTACCTCGCTTTCACAGCTAAGCCGCACTGTCACCTGTGTATCCAAGCATAGCACACGGAAAAACCTTCTTTCGGGAGAAATTCTTTCCGTATCAAGCAGCTATCAATGAGACATGATAACAAGACAGTTTGAAGAGGTATCTTCTTTCAACAGAGAGGGGGAAAAAAACCTTTTATGCTATCTTCTGCAAGAAGCACATCATGAAAAATACATAAGAAACAAAACTATGTATTGCAGCGCATCATCCTGTCATGGGTAAATAGCATGTGATATGCAAAGTCTTAGGGTTGTGAGCGACAGAAAATGCCTCCATCAAGCCAGATTCGTCAAAAATAACTAGGTGAGAAAGAAGGAGATTGAATCAGCAGCTCTTACATTATTCAGCTAAAAAGCAAGAAACGCAGACGGAAAGAGAACGACGGGAAGCAAACAAGCAAAAATAAAAAATAAAAATAAAAAAAGCTTGAAACTGTCGAGCAGCTGAGAAGAATTTACTCCAACAACGGTTCCTCGACGCTTATCATTTATCTCTTCGCTCTCAAACACGGGCGCCAAAATCAGTCACCCTAATTAACAGGCCGGCCAGAAAAACACCAATCAATACCGCTGAGTGATAATTAACCCCTTGTGTTCTCAATCATCCCTACAAAAAAGGTGAAATTGAAATTGATTGAGATTACCTTTTGTTGGCTAATTGCAGCCCTCAGTCGGGTGAAGGAGGGTCGATTAACGTTATCAGGAATCACTGGGATTGATGTTGATTGGAGAGCTACAGCAGTGAAAAGCTTTTATTTTGGCGGCACACAATAGTAGCTCCAAATAGCTACATCAACAATAAAATCTATTTAAACAACTTCATGAAGAGTTTAGACATGAGAAAGTTCACTTAAAAACCACTTCCTGTTTCTGTGTCACATGGGTTTCACCATTAAAAACAACTTTTTTACAAAACCCGGAGCACACATTATAACCGATTATTTCGCCAGGATAGTCAACAAAATAAATGCTGGAGCCATTTTTCACAGGCCTGACTGCCTCTCTCATTACTTTAACACAAGATGGATAATTTACTTGGTTTAAGACCCATCTGAAGAGAGCTACAAATACCACTTTATGTTCAAGAAAAGAGAAAATGATATTATTTTTTCAATATCTAATGTCATATCAGCTGACCACAACCACTTACAACACAGGAAATGTGTAACAATTCAGCCCAAAATTGATTAATCAATCAATACGGTCGATACCAGACATATATAAGTATATGTTAATTTTTTTTTTGTTATTATTTATTAGAAGCGCTTCATAGAAATGATGAATGTCATCTTAATTTTATTCTCCCTAATATTTATTGTAGTATTTTTACAATGTTTATCAAAATTATATCATAATGAATCAAAACTATTTGAAAATAAGACAAATAAATGCGTTTAATTGCGTAATTAAACAGTTTTTTTTTTAAGATACAACGTCATTTTGACTTTTATATATTTATATTGTTTGTTTTTAACGTTTTAAATGCTATTCAGATTCATTTTCTACAATTATCACTTTTAATATTTAATATTAATATCTAATATTTAATATCAAACATGTCCGACTTCTCTTACCTCGCTCACGTGACCATGACTTTGATTTTCGTTCTGTCCGCGTGCCCACCGGGAGTGTAGCCGTCGTCGTCTTCTTCTTTTGCTTCTTTCGGCTTTTAAAATGCTTATTTCTGCCACCTAAAGTGTCGCGTCCTGTCGCAAAAGTATAAATATATATAAATAAATGTATATATTTATTGTAAAAGTCAAATTCCTCCATTTTTAATGTTAACAGCTTACAGGCGATAGCGACGTCCTCCATTTTGTTTTTCTCCGCGGCGGTTGGTCCCGGTTCTTCTCCGTCGAAAAAAACTTTATTTAAACTAAAAAAGACATTTTAAAAATACCACCGCACGTCGAATATTTATATAAATAAAATAAACAGATAAATAAAATTTATTTTAAACTCACCACAGCCGTCGTTTCCTTTAATTTTACCTAAGTTTTAATCACGGTTTTTTCGCATTTACGCCTGTCGGGTAGCCGCACGCGCGTTTGAACCGACCGCTACGACGCGGTGACGTGACACGCACACGCACGTCAGCGTGCTGCCAGATTTTATTTAAAATGAAATAAAATAAAATAAAATGGCAAAATAAATAAATAAAAATAAATGAATTAATTAACTAAATAAGAATTTTAAAAAATACAAATAATTTTAAAATATTTTATTTAATTTTACTGCGCATTTTATTTTATTTTCATCATTACATTGCACTGGTAATAATTAAAAACTGTCACAAAAATTAGGAAAATTTTGAAACAGTGCTGACAAATTCACTGATATTGATTAAAAATCAGAAAATATATTGGATACAGTTACAATGGGAGTAACTCTTCTTCATATAAAATGGTTTTAAAGTGTGTCCAGGAACCCAAATTTGAAGAAATTGCAACAATAACAAAGAGTAATTAGAGGAATAAGTAATGAATATGAAGTTGCCTGTCAGTGTCAATAATTTCAGTATCTCTGAGAGCACTTGGGAGCTGAAAGAGTTGAAACTTCAGTGAGGTATATATTTGACTTTTTGTCTCTGCAAACAGAAAACTCTGGTGAAAGGAGATCAGGCTTCAGGCAGGTGCTGCTTTGAACGCTGCTATAATGAGCTGTGACAGTCAGAGAGCTTTTGACAGAAAATCTCTCCCATTAGGACCGAGAGTAAAGAGCAATGAGCTATTAAATATTGCTGTCTGCGTCAGCCAGGAAAAAGGTAATTTGGGATTTGATGGATACCACCACCACCCCCTGTTGTTGACGCTAATTAAATATCCATCCCCATCAAAAAAATATTCTTTTGACTAACGTCTTACCTGACCATCATTCACTATATTGAATCAGAAATAAATAATAACAGTCTTGTTTTCACAGTGACATCTATAAAACTGGGAAGTGAAGTGAACAGACTGAAGAACTGGATGGAAAACCTGAGTTGGAATTGTGTGGAAAAGGGAAGAGTTACTTTCTACTTCCTTTATTCCCAAATTGATACATGACCCTTGTAAAACCTGAAACCTGAAGACAGATCCAGGAGAGGAAAACCTGCAGTCTACACTGATAGGTAGGAATTGGTGATTTTTTGGTGAAATTTTGAGTAAGTGGACATTTATTTTGCCAAAAATGTGGCCAATTATTCTTCGGTAAATAACAAGAAGACATTTCGTTGTGGTGGAGTTTATTTTGGGGTGTTACTAAGCCCAGATGTGTCTTATTTGTTGAGTAATGGATGTGTGGAGATTAAAGGATCCTGGACTCTCCCAGGTTGAAAATTATGGGCTTCATAACTCCTGGATACACCTCTGCAACTATTCGCCTTGTTGATTTGAAATAAATTGTACTGTGAATGATAAAGGCCCCCGAGCTCCGGCCATCGCTGGAAAAAAAAAAAAAAAAAAAGAGTATCAGTCGGACTTCTCACCTGTGATGTGTTCAAATAAGATGTTTTCAAAGCTATTACAAAACACACACAGACACACATATAGGTAATACAAAACGACTAGAGTTTCCTATCCTCAAGTAACCAGACATCACATTCATAACACATGCAGAGCTTCAGTCCTTTTCAGCCTCTACACATGTGGGGACTGTGGTTCAAAATGTTGCATGTCGACCGTGATGAGATTTCCCATCTAATGTGAAGCTTGGACAGAGTCCTAATCTCCTTAAATGTATGCAGTCGTCGGACGGAATAAAACATGACAGCTGTCATCCGACATATCGGAGCCTCTCACTGTGAAAGGTAATGGCCGGTGAGGAGAAAATTGGACAGGGCTGCTTTTAGAGTGGATTCAACCTGTCCAAACTGACGCAACTGACACGGGGGGGCCGGGGCTGAGTGACTGCAGCTCAGTGAGAGATGACATGACAAGCACATAGTGCTTTCTGCAGCGCATCCCCGGTGTCATAAGTGACCCACTTTCCCACCTCCTCTAATTGCAATTCCCTCTTTAAAACTGCATCACTAAAGATTCAAAGATTCAAAAGATGATTCAGAATGTAAATGTCTGCAGTGGATCACAAACACACAATACAAATAGAATTAGTCTTAATTGTCAAAGATATGTAGTGTCTTTATTATATTAAGTGCAAAAACAGACATATTTACTACACGTGTCCATGTATTTACACTAATGCACCATCATGTGGGATTTAGTGGCATCTAGTGGTGATGGTGCAGATTGCAACCACCTATTTCCTATTTTGGACTTCAGATGAAGAGCTGGAGTTTCCCAGATAGCAAATTACATGTCAAGTTTGGTCCAATTTTGTCAAAGTTTCAACAAAAGGACACCAAAACCAATGATTAAACTCAAAAACACCGACATAACTGCCCCAAAAAGAGTCCAACATCCACCACAGTCAAGACTAAAGTCTTGACCTTGTTGACCTTTACTTTTTAACTAGTGTGGTTAAACCATAACTATGACATAGTCAAACCAAAGGCCTTCACCTGCTTCTTCTGAGACTAAATAAATCCAACAATGACAAACGTCTGTTACACTACAACCATAATCTTTGATATCTGGGATGGTGGCCTCCACTGTAGAAGGTCTAAGGCAAACAAACAACAATCCTCAGCTTCAGGTGGTTTAACACGATTATAAATAAATATCATAATCCATTTCTGCAGCACCGTCGCTTGTCACAGTAAGAAGCTACAAGGGTTGAACTTGAGCTTGTTAGCAGCCTTGTGTTTATGTCTGTTCCCTGATGTTTTCCCTGCTCGTTAAGTGTCAGTCTGTGTTTTGTCTTTTCCTTCTGGGCGTGTTGTTGTTTCATACACTGGGCATTTCTGCAATCTACACTTGCACATTCGCTGTCCATCATCCTGATTCCCACTTCCCCCACCTGCAGCTCTGAAGCCTGCGGGGGTGAGCTCAAGATGCACACTACATAGCGAGCACGGAGGTGCTGAACGGCCCTGTTGCGTGACGCAAGCCTTACGATTATGGCGACATTAAATAAGCGTAACCGATTCACATAAGCTTAAACAGTGATGTCTTCTCTTATACTCCACTGAGGCAAAGAGAAAACCATACTGGCCACATTTATTAACAACTTGAAAACTAGAAGCTATTAGGTACTTGATTTTTGGATGGGTGGGGTAGATAGATCTGTCTGTCCATCCATCTATCTATCTACAGGCTTGTGTCCAGATCCTCCGAGACCCACATGAAGACTAAATCAAACCTGCTTCGTCCCAGCAAACAAGACAATGTGACTCCAGAGAACAAGACTGATTCAAAATGTCCATGTTATAATCCGAGTCGATTCCCATGATAGACATATTTAACAATGACATTTACCCGACAGTGTAAACAGTCTCATGGTCCATTCATGCTCGATTTTACTGTGAAATTGTGAGTAACGACACACACAAGCTACTAACAAGAGCTAACAGTAAATTTTCTGCCTGAAAATTTCCATAATTTACAACCTGTGCTGCCTTTTTCATTGATGTAGCTCAGGTGATATATTGGAGCGACGTCAGATCTTCACGTGCATTCGAACTCTTGGGGACGTTCAATGTGGTCTTGTGATAAATCTTGGACTTTTACGAGTTGATTAGACGGCTTTGAAATCGCACATCGGCTTGTTACGACGTAGTAAATCCAGACCTTGACCTGGACCAGACTTCAATCTGTTGGTTGTTACCCTTTCTTCTGGTTAAAAAAAAAAAAAAACACAGGAAAGCTGTTATTATCATGTATGAAGGGAATGCATCTAATTTGAAAAAAGGCCTCCTGGACATCCTGTAATTTATGAGAGTGAATGCTGCATGCTTTCTCCTGGGTCTCAACTGCAGAAGTCGGTGTTTCTCTAAGTGGCTGGCAGAGAGGAAAAAGCCTCACATACACTTCCACTTCCTGTTTTCCTGCCGGGCCCCACTCACGAGGGGATTCTCCACAAAATGAATAATACATCTCCTCCGTTTAATTTGGAAAGCAGCAGTAATGAAGCACTTTTGCACTGTATTTCCTCCCTCCTCCACTTTGGGCTCAACACACGCCATGAGCGCTGTGCGGTTGAATCTGCAGCTGTTAATTAACGGTGGTAAACTGGCATAAAGGCAAAAAAAATAAATAAATAAAAAAAGATGGAGACACGAATAATATTCATATTTTAAAAGGGTTTGCAAATTGACTGATTTATTTAGGCAAATGATCTCTGAGCGACAGCAGCCTGGAGATCAGAACAGAAAGTGTGATCTTGTGACTTTATGATCACAAGACTAAATCTAAGTTTAAAGGGGAAAAAAGGCAGTGAAATCTTGTTGTTTTTTGTGAAGAAACACTACATAAATCAGCACTCGGAGACTTTCTGTTGATCCCCAGATCAGTACAAGTTTCTTTAAAAAAAAACAAAAAAAACAATTGGCAGCATTTTTTAGGTTCAATTATATTTTAACAGAAAAAAACTATCACTGCATAATACAAACGCTGAAGGTGACAAACCCACAGAGGTTCACCTCCAAAAGATTGTTAACCAATTTTACTTCAGTCAAAAACACTAAATATGCTTTAATAAAAGTCTACTACTGCTTTCACATACATCTTCAACAACATCAACAACACAGATGATAAACAATCAATCACCACAGTTGGAAAATCCAGATCACACCGTGACGTCACCAAACTCTACATCTGGTCACGTGAACTAGACAGGATGGAGCCGCTGCTTCTCACCGTGATTTACAGCCGTTTATTGTTGACGAGCACCGGTGAAGACGCTGCCTCCGACACAGACTAAACCGGCCACTAAGGATCCAAATGGTCCGATCCATCGTTATCAGCTGTGTCTTCGTCTTATCAATTCCTTAAACGATTCCAGACGTTCCCATGTTACGTGATGACGGCACATCGCTTAGACAGGAGCGTCATATTTTTGACAGCCTGCACCAGCCAGCAAGCTCTCCAGGCTCCAGAACCATATCTGCCTTGTATCTGACTAAAGTGCATCGGCACTGTGGCCCGAATCTCTATCTTTCTGATGCCGCATCACCATAGTTCCAGCGCTCTGTGGTCTCAGTAAACACTTTGACCTTTGACCTTTGACATGTAAATAGCTCACCTTTGAGATTGCTTAAAGTGACATTTTTTAATAAATTTTGTACATTTTCTCTCAAAGACTGTCAAAAGTGTTGTTATTTTCTTTCTGACGTGGTCACGGTAACCTTGATTTTATTTTTATTTTTCTTTCTTTACCAAAATATAACATTTTCACCCTTGGTTCCCAGTTAAAGTTTGTTGCCTGTTTCTTCAGATATTGGTATTCACATGAAATAAGACACCAATATGGACAATGGGACAGATGGACAAGACACTACTGAAACAGAGACATTAAAAAAAAAACTTTTCATCTAAACTCATTAATTCTTAATCTAAATATTGTTTTCTTTAATTAATTTTGTTTATCTGTCGTTAATACCATGTCATCCTTGTCTAAATTAGTTATTGTTTAATCAGATGCTTCTCATCTGTTTGTGTTGATCGTTGTAACCTCAAATGTGGATTTTTTTTTCTTTCTTTCTTTAGTTAAATCTACACGAATTAGTTTTGGGGGTTTTATTTTTTTTATTTTGCACATAGTTATTTTTTTTTTTTTTTTACTTTTAGTGCTTGTACAGCTTATTTTGCCTTTTTCTGCAAAACTGTGGAGTTTCTTTTTATTCCTTAACTTGTGCAAATAATTGAAGTTGATGGATGGATGGATGGATGGATGGATGGATGGATGGATGGATGGATGGATGGATGGATGGATGGATGGATGGATGTCTATTATTCCATCCATCTATCATCTATTATTTCAATAGATTACAAACAATACATTACCAATCAAATAAAAAATATACATCTATTGAAATTACTTAACAAAATACCATATGAACAAATAGTAAATTTAGTAAGGACCATGCAGCATTGGAGACAGTTTGTGTAAAAGGCTGATAATATTAGAGGTAAGAGGAGAAACTCACAGACAGCTGGATAAGAACAGTGTGAAGCCTGGATGTGGTTTAAAGCTGCACAGACATGAAAGATGTGGTTCAGAGTGTGAGGATCAGGGAGGAGCAGCGAGGGAGTGTCGGTGTGATAAAAGGGTATGACCCATTAAACCCTCCAGGCCTCAGGAAAGTGACACAGTGACACATAGTCTGACTGTAAATTTCTTTTTAACATAAAGGAGTCTGAGCCGTTGGCCGATGTAAATTTATCGAAGGAGGTCGTAACGTTTTATGGCTGTAGCTCTCTAAAGGACGTGATGGCGTTTACTCAGCTGTTGAGATTATGACTCCAGATGATGTGTTTTTTTCCTTTTTTTTCTTCGAGCTATTAACCTCTCTACAATTGTTTTTTAATTTCTATGGAAAAATTGCAATTAATGACCAATTGGAAGTAATAAAGAAGCAGATGGTTTGACGCCCCAATGAAAACTTGACAATGTTTTATTGATGAGGTTGTAGAAGAAGGAGGAGGAAGAGTAAAAGCATCCGCCTGTCTATTTTTGATTTAGATAATACTGAGAACTAAGACTTCCCTCTGTGTAGAGGGAAGTCTTAGAGGGAAGTCTCCGTGTGTCAGATGGCGTCCTGTTTGCTGGGTCGCTCTCAGAGCATCAGGAGCATGTGGCCTTTTTGTGATTATTTACAGATCAACAAATCAATTTGTTGGAGGAGAAAAAGAAGCGAGAAAAGATCTGAGACTTTTCGAAAGATTTTCCTTCTCTAACAAACAAACGAACAAACCTGCAGAAGCTGCAACAAGGAGCTTTAAAGGAGCAGCATATAAGATTTTCTATCTTACATACTGTCAGTATCATCTCATCATCCAGGTTGTCAGTTTCCACTGAGCTGCAGCTACAAACAATGTGGATCACAAATGTCTGACGTTACTAAAACTAAAAGGCCTCGCTACGACTCAACAACGTCTTCAACAAAAGCACAAACCATCTGTCACACACTTGGGATGTGAGTTGTTTAGGAGCGATGCTATCCCATTAGCATTAGCATTACAGCTACCTGCCCAATTTTGAAAGCATGACTAAGCATATTAGACTATGATGGGACACCTCAGTCTCATCAACGTTTGAGAAACACTGATCGTGTTTCACGTTGATTTGTGATGCTAACGTTAGCATCGTGTTACACTGAGACAGTGTGGTAACAGCGCAAACATTAGCAATTAGCTAATTGTCAAATATGACAAAAACACCAATCTAGCCACTAGATTGGACCAAATATGAGTCGTCATTATATAATCAACAGACGGAGGACTCGTCGTTTGACACGGCAGCTCCTTATCTGACAACCTCAACCAGTTTTTGGCTACAATCTTACATACTGCTCCTTTAATTGAGTAATAATTGACTTTATATACACATATAAATAATTTTTTTTCTTAAATCAGCTCACATTTCAACCTCGCAACGGTTAAAATGTGAAAAAGACGTTTGAGACATAAATGGCTTGAAATTGGAAATCTAACACGATTTGAGCTGCTAAAGAGAGAACATCTCTCTTCTGACGGTTGATAGACTGGATGAGCCTGGGAGGAAAAAATGCATTTCACTCTCTCTATCTGTGTGTGTGTATTTTGAAGAGACCCCGAGGTATAATTTGCAGAATTATGGCAAAGAACCAACCAAAGAAATTATGATTATTACATCTGAGCCATTATTTCAAGCTTAGCATGTCAACGCCCACACACACTGAGCCTCAAACATATAATCTCCCTCCTACACAGGCACTGAAGAATGCAGAAATTTACAGATCACACAGATCTGTTGTGACACCTAATATGAGTGGCGTTTAGCTGTTATCACTGTGCATTCTTCAACCTCCACTCCAATAGAAACTCCACTCTACTCGATGCTTCTGACTGCAAGAGGAATATTTGAAATTCTGGCGATGTAACGCATGAAAGGGAATAGAAACGATGCCTAATGTATATGAATGGGATCCGTGGCATTCAGGTATTTCACGCCGCGTGAACTGACAGAGGCTCCAGTGAATAAGTTGTCAACTCGCATTGAAATTCATATTGTATCCCAGCTGGAGCCGAGCCCATTTTCTCCACCGTGCTCTTACGCCACCAGCTGTACAGTTCTCAGAGAGACATCTAATGAGGCAGGAGAGAGAGAGGGAAAATATATATATATATATATATATATATAAAGAAGGAAAATCCTTACACTGAAGATTTGGCACCGTTCAATGGGGCAGTATCTAGATTCAAGGAGGAGAAAAAAGCTTCTAAATTCAAGGAGCTTGAGGGAAAAAGAAGAAAAGGTTTGAGTGATTGACTGAGATGAGCTGTGACAATGTCAGCTTTGGTCTGGTCAGATGACGGGTGAATACGAGGGCAGCCAGGAGACCAAAAGACAGGAGAGGATCAAAAATCAAACCAAAGCCGAGGCAGCGGGAATACGATCCTCGGACACCCTGAAGCTTCCTGGTTCAACGTCTCGATCTGGGAAAAATCCGACCTCTCTGCTCTTTTCCTCTCCTCCGTTTAAAGCAGCAGGTGTCCTCCACTGACTCGGCTCATGTTCACAGATTTCCACTTCTGATCCTCGTGCAGTTTTGACCTTTTGGGTCCAGCTCTCCATCTGGCTGCGATTTGCAACAATCTTGTGGCAAACGCCACAAGTTTCTTGTTTTTTAACATATACTTCAATTAATGGTCTTAAATTTATTCTCCTTCTGTAAGTGCTATTGAAGCTCGCCTTGTGCTCGGTTCAGTGCGAGTTCGACGACTCGCTAATCAGGGTGTAATCACCCGCCGTGTTTGGTTGGAATAAAATAAAATACAATACATATTTTTTCATATTTTCTGGCTGCAGCAGCAGCACTTAGCAAAGCACCTTCTTCTCAACCTTAATCCATTTTAACTTATTAACTTTAACCTTCTTCTCGCAAAGGAGACACATAAATATGCTCTTTTTTGCATCAACACTGCATTTTTTTACAGCTTGGTAATTTCAACAAGCTCTCTGACTGTGACACCCCCCAACATCTCATCATTATCAGTACATCGTCATGTGTAAACCCTAGTTCACACTAGATGACTTTACCGATGACTTGTGAGTCTCAGTCTCTGTCGTGATCGTTGGCGACTTGTGTTCCCATGATGTGGAGTCTCAACAACTGGTCTGAGACCTGTAGTGTTCACACTACAAGACTTGTCAGTGATTGACTCCCGATCACACCGTGACGTCACCAAACTCTACGTCTGGTCACGTGAACTAGACAGGATGTAGCCGCTGCTTCTCACCGTGATTTACAGCCGTTTATTGTTGACGAGCACCGGTGAAGACGCTGCCTCCAACACAGACTAAACCGGCCACTAAGGATCCATATGGTTCGATCCATCGTTATCAGCCACATCTACATCTTATCAGTTCCTTTAACAACTGCAGATGTTCCCATGGTTGCGTGCTGATGGCACATTCTTAGAAAGAAGAGCCATATTTTTGCCTGGACCAGCCAGCAAGTTCTCCAGTCTCCAAAACCATACCTGGCTTGTAGCTGACTATAACCCATTGGCACCGTGGCCCGAATCTCAAGCTCTCTGATGCCCCGCCGCCATAGTTCCAGTGCTCTGTGGTGTCAGTAAACACAGACGTCCAAAATGGAGGTTTCTGTCACAAAAAGCGTTAAAACGTCAGACTTTTAAACGTGGTTGTGAGTGAATCAGTGAGACGGCAGCAGCATTTATCTCACATCCCTCCTCTGATTGGCCGTCGCTCTTTGTCAGTCTCTTCAGACTCCTCCAGTTTTCTAACATGACAGATCCAGTCCCGGTCTCAGACCAGGTCCCGACGGCCTCTGATGGAGTCGTTAGGGCTGTTGACACATTATGATCATTAACTGATGATTCACCAACCATCAGAGGACCAAGTCCACCAGACACCACCACTGGAGATCACTGGTGGAGTCGACAAGCAAACACACACATAAAACACACAATCTGCAGAATATTGTAATTTTAATCTCCACTTGACATGAACTAATTTCATCAAACAGCTGTTTGCAGGCGAAGATCAACTTCCTGTGTCTGTGCATCACTAATCAGACGTAATGACAAACTATTTTAAAACACACACGCCTCTATATATTAAATAACAATCTCAATGTTTGTCTGATGTCACCAGATCTTCTTCATCAGCACCAACAGAGCTGCAGCCTCATCATCATCATCAGAATCATAAGAAAGACACACACTGCCCCCTGGTGGACAACCAACAAACCATCACCTTCCTGATCCTGACGCTGCAATTTGTTGCTGAAGAGTTTTAAGTGCAGAGGTGTTAATGAAGCCGCGATGAGCTGAAGGAGGCGTCTTAATAAAAATAAATGTTGTGTTTCCTAATTATACTATATCTAAAGACTTTAAGTTGTTGTTGTTGTCGTTGCAAACCATTTAAAGAGACACTAAAAGAAAAGACGTTGTTGTTTTTAGGGCGATTTTACTTCCACGATGTGTTTCAGGATATAATTTGTCCAAAATATAAATGTATGTGCTTATTTTTCTAAACTCTACATTCCACTTTTTTATCGCCATAAATATCTCAAAGAGTGTTTTTCTTTTTCTTCTCAAAAACATTTCAAAACAGTTTGATCCAGTCTTCAGATTTTTGCCTCATTTGCATATTAAAACATAAAGTAAGTAATTAAAGCAGAAAAGTTTCACTGCAATTTTTGTTTAACTCCGGTGTTTCTCTCAATCCCAAATAATAAAAGACAGTTTTCATTTATTTTTTTATTCAAAAAAAGAATTAATAACACAAGAATGGACAAATAAAGTTTGTGTTTCTGGATGGATGTGGAACAATCAGGACGGTTTGTGGGTTGAACATAAATACTCACATCTATAATCTAAAAGTGATTTCAGCTCCACCATGAAAACCAGTTTTGTTGCCATGGTGATGTTTACACGCTGGTTTACAAGTTTAGTATCAGTCTCCACGTCAGAGGAGCCGAACCCGAACGCGGCGGTTTAGTCTGTGTCGGAGGCAGCGTCTTCACCGGTGCTCGTCAACAATAAACGGCTGTAAATCACGGTGAGAAGCAGCGGCTACATCCTGTCTAGTTCACGTGACCAGACATAGAGTTTGGTGACGTCACGGTGTGATCGGGAGTCAATCACTGACAAGTCTTGTAGTGTGAACACTACAGGTCTCAGACCAGTTGTTGAGACTCCACATCATGGGAACACGAGTCGCCAACGATCACGATCTAGAGTCAACTAGACTTTAGTCGACCTGTGACTCTTTAGTTGATGGAGGCTCCATCTTAAAGGTGGATGATGGAGAAACTTCACAAAGACTCAAGACATCGTCTATGAAGATTGTTGTAGCTCCATGTTTTAAAGTGCTGGATAAACTTCATCATATTCTTCTGTTTTGTACTTTTACTACATTTACTTATAGATTACTGTCATACTGAAGTACAGTAAATACTAGATACTTTAAGACTTTTACTGGAGAATCATTCTAGTCACTGACTTAAACTTCTACCAAGTGGTTGAGTGTTTGTTCTTCTACTCTAGTATCTCTACTTCTAATCTAGTGGAACTTGCACATAATTTACTTTTTGGGGGTTTTTAAATGTAGTGGTTTCCTTCTTTTGTTCACTGACTTACAGGAGCAACAGCACCATCAGCTGGTCACATTTGATCCAGTTGGCAGGTGTTTTCATCCAGCTGATGTTTGAGCTGCATCCTTCTTCTTGTGCGTTTCATCATTTTTAATGATCGATCCCTGGTGTCTTGTTTTTTTTTTTTTTTTTTTTTTTCGTCCGTCCTTGATTGCAGAGTACACACACATCCACTTTTCAAAGAATACGCCTTGGGTAATGGCAAAAATTATTTTTATTTTATTTTTTTAAATACAGAAAAAAAAGAGGACAAGGAGAAGATCAAAGCATCTGATGATGCACCGTTTTAGTTTAGTTAGGGGTTTTGTTTTTCACTTGCCAAGAGGAAGTGTCTGGTTTCACTGGGAGACACAACAGATGTTTGTGGAAACAGGTATAGAAACAACACATTTGTTGAGTTTTGTTTGTTTCCGTGTCCGTTCATGTCCTTTTGTTCTCATGTGTCCTCAGCGTCTCCTCGAGAAGTCTCGACGTGACATTTTCGGTTCAAAGTGACATTAAACAGGTTCGACTTTGCTCCTTTTCTCCTCCTTTGTCACTTAAAGAGATGAATCATATCTGAAAATCTCTTATTTCCCAGCAGACTTTGATGCTGATGAGTGGGTTTTAACTGACCTCTTCAGGCCACACTCCTTTTTTCCCCTTTTCCACTTTTCAAAATTTGACAAACATGATTTGAACTGAAGCCTCCAATGCTGTCAACAAGTCAATAAGTGTTGTGCAAGTGGCTGAGGGAGATATTTCCCCCAGTGTGTGTTAACCAGAAGCAGAAGCTGCCGGTGGCAGTTCGATCTTCTTCTAAACGTCACCTGAAGGTAAACAAGAGTTGACTTCTTTGCCCAAATGGTACCTCGTGGGGTCACTTGGCCATGTAGGCTGCCACTTCCTTCTCCAGACTCTGGGCGAAGCGGTGGTTCAGGAAGAGGAGTTGACCGTGAGGAAGAAGGCGACTGAGCAGAGCATCGATACGGTTGCTCCTCAGCAAAACCTGGAGGGGAAATGAACATATTTACAGTGATGGTTCAGAGTAACATGAACCCAGAGTCTATTTCAACTTGAATACAAGTCAAACTCCCCTCAGGAGATATTTTAGAAGTAATATAGAGTTTAACCGTCTTTTGTTTTCACAAGCAAATAGTTAACAATGAAAGTAAATGGGGCAGTCAGCCAAACGTATCTAAATTGTCATTTTTTAACCACTAATAAAGCTCAAAATATCACTTCACTTCAGCAGTAGCATGAATAGGGTCCCTACACATAAACTGAAGTACTGATAACTTTAGAGTTTATTAAAAAAGACAGTTTTAAGTTTTATGCTTTTCTCAATTTTGTTCCTGAGTCTTCAGCTATTGACCCTTTGAACTGCTATTTTGCTATTGAACTTCAACTCTTGTAGCTGCCACATCTTTCACTTCTCATAAACAGTTTAAACATAAAATTGATAGAGGAATTTGTGCTCTTTCACGTAGCGGCACGACTTTTTCGATATGACTTATGGTTTTTAAACATTAAATAACGTCATAATCAACGTCCTCAACTGCCCCATTGCTGCAAAAAACGTCAAGTTTCCACTTTAAAAACTGACATATATCAGTTATTTTTCAGTTTATCTACATAAATGACACATGTACATCATCAGCAAAATCTCCTGAAACTGAATGTGAAGAAATTTAAACGACACAAACTTTAGTTTTTGCTGTAAGATGTTTTATCTGATGGGTACCTCAGCGGCTTCTGCTACGTACAAAGTTATTTCCAGGTCTCAAATTTAAATTCATGCAGACTGTTACAAACTATATTAAGAGGTTATTTTCTGAAGTGTTGTGATATTAAGACAATATCTGTGTAATCTACTTTTAGTGAAGTTACTCTTTCCCCCTGAACTATGAGGTCAAACAATTAACACAAGGAGAAAATGTTCTCAGGCTGCAATTTATTTTCCTTCATGACAAGAAACATGGCAAGTATTTAAATTTCTCTACTTTCTCCAATGGAGCCCCATTTAAAAAAAATAAATAAATTAATCAACCAATTATTGGTTTAATGGAAAAAAAGAAAAAGATAAATGGTACATGGTAAATGAAAAATGGTCTCCCGAACAACAGCAGCGTGGCTAAAGTTAAAAAGTCATTTTCCTCGTCTAATCACTGCCTCGCAGTCTGGCCGACAAAAAAAAAAAAAAAACGACAACCAGGACGACGCCAACGCGTTCAAGTCGCAGCGCAAACAGTTGGCGACATAAGAGAGGAGCGACAGCAGGGCGGCCTTATTCTAGAGCCAACACAGTAAAGCTGCAGAGCGTTTGTTTGCAGTCGTACATAAAGAAAGAAAAGAATTTGAAAAAATTATTTTTTTTTTTTTTTTTTTTTTAAATTGTCAGCTCACACCAAAAGGCTCCCTAAAGGTCTGAAGGTCTCTTTTTTTTTAACGTACCGAACTGAACTAAACTGAACTGTCTCAGTCCAGCTCAGTTTGCTCAGCTGTGGCTTCTATGTTTGAAATCTTATGCATAAAATTGAGACCTGATAATATTTCTCAGCCATTTCTCTTTTTTAAAACCTCCTGACAAATCTGATAAAACTTTAATTTATTGCTGAAAACATGTAAACCACATCAGCACTACTGCACCGAGTAATAATACTTCACTGCTGTACTTAAGAAGGTTTTGGGAGTCTTGCACAGTCAATACACAGGTTTTCTATTTTTGCCGGATGCTGGAGCGTAATGCAGCAATTCCACACAGAGCAGGTTGTGCGGGACAGGAAGTCGTGCACAGAAACGAAATAAAACATCTGGTTAATTTATAAAAAAACAAACATAAAACGCGCCGTGTTCACGGCGTGATTCTTGTAGAGCTGCTTTAAAATCAGGCTCAAGACCAACTCTTTTTATCGTATCTTAGATTTTCAATTTAGCTCCACCTAAATCGTCTACTAGCATCTTCTGCTTGAAAAAAAACATCCACAGACACAAGTCTGAGCAGTGTAAGTTTGTATAATTTCTCAAGGTTAAAACTCAGGCGGAGACAAACCAACCAAAGCCACAACCATGGTGAGACGCTGCATTTTAAAAGGTTAAATAGCTTTGTTTTATTATTTATAAAGGTTGTAGACTGTTCAATGTGCATCTCACCTCGCTGCCCGGCCCCAACATATGCAGGTGCTCCAGACAGTGTCGGGTCAGGTTGCGGAGGGTCCCTTCAGCCAGGAGCAGGTTCTCGTGGGGTTCGCAAACCAACGTGAAGCCCAGACTCTGAACGCCGAGCCACAGGGCGCTCATCTCCTCGGAGAACGGGTCCCCGGCTCTGAGACGCACCACACCGCTGGTGGCCTCCTGCAGGGCCAGAGCCTCCTCGCCGGGAACCGCCTCCACCATCAATCGGCCGGACGCCTCCCGAGACAGAAACACGGAGCTCCTCACCTGCCTGAAGCAAAGACGATCAGTTTTTAGAAAAGACCTGATACAACTGACCAGATCAAGTCTAACGTGAAGTCTTAGAATTGAACATTTTGTTGATTTATTTAAGTTTAACCTTTTATTCTTTATAGCTAACTGAGTTTCTGAGAGCTCTGCTAAAACAAATAAATAAAAATAAAAAATATCATAAATGAAATTATTTTTTTGTAATTTTTTTAGAAGGTTTAATAAATATCTGAGAGTTGTAATGCATCCCATTGGTGTTTTTATGTTGAAAAATCAACCAAACTATTCATTTGTAATTGTTGTAAAAAGTAAAGCAGTTTTCTGACAACTAATCAGAAAATCAGCAGGGTGTGAAAAGAAGAAGACGAAGAAGAAGACGACAGGTTGTGTTAATTGTGTTTGGTGACACATTGAAAATCTCTGCTGTAGCGTCAGTTTTTGGATTTAATACATCACATATGGACACGTCTTAAGTTTCAGCTGATATGTTGGCACCAAATTCATCCTCCTGAACTGGTTTTATATGGTTTGTAGAAGATACTGTAAACAACATATGTATCCACTTAATTTTTAAAATTTAAAAGATAAAACTTGTGCTTTTCCTTCATGAAGCTTATAAAGTTTGTGATTTGAGCTTAAATAATAACAAAATATATTGTAAACTAAAGACAAAATAAAGAAGATAATAAAATATTTAAATATATACCTTCATCCACTCATATACATATAAACACCCATATATAAAGATGTCTATATAAATATAAGTCATCTAAATAAATAAATATGATCACACAGTTGAATCAACACATATTTAAACCTTCATGAAGGAGGATTTATGACCAAAATGTGGGTTAGTTTTGGATACGTGTTCCTAATAAACTGGAGACTTGGAGGACTGACTGACTAACTGACTAACTAACTAACTAATAACATAACTAACTAACTAACCAACCAACCAACCAACCTGGCCACCACCGCCACCTTCTCCTTCCGCAGCAGTCGCTTCTCCTCCGGGTTCAGCTCCCGGTGCTCCCCGGTCACGACGGCCTCATCTGGACCGAAGACCCGGGAGTACAGGACCCGGGTCTCCCCGGCGGACAGAGCACCGACCGGACACACGGTGTGGATCAGGAAACACCGAACCATGTTGACATGTGGACAAAAGCAAAGAAAAGACACTTGTTTGTCACGAACAACGCTCACTGAGTGTTGTGACGTTTTCTACTTCCGTGTTGGTCAGCTGACCCACGGCGTTCGTTTGCGTTGTTTTAACCAGCAGGTGGCGCCAAAGCTCAACAAAAAAAGACAGCGTGGCAGTAAAAATGAAAGTAACAACAGTATTAAGATGATAAAATGTGACGTTTATAGCATTTTTCAGCAGAAATCACAATCTAAATGATCATTCATTTATTTGTTTTCTATATGACATGATGGATGGATGGATGGATGGATAGATACTTTATTAAATGAAGGCATCCATATATTATACACATGATACACAATATATTATAAAAACAACAACAGACAATACACAGTACAAAAATACAAAATTAAAAAATGCAGGAAGTACAAAAATACAAAAAGTCCTGACAGCCAGCAATAATGTCTCTACATCTGTACAAGGGCTGAGGTTGTGCAAGAGTGCGTGAAAAGTAATAAGTCCATTATTTGCACCCCTCACCTTCAGTGAAGAGTTATAAAGCTGGGTGGCCTTGGGGACAAAGGACCTCCTCAGTCTGTAGATCATGACAGCGACAGACGTCTGCCACTGAACACCCTCCTCTGTTTGTTTAATGTGCTGTGTTGGTCATTGTCCATGATTGACAGCAGCTTGTTCAGGGTCGTTTACTCCACCACTGATGTCAGGTTCCTCACCAGTCTGTCTCTCTTCTTAGTGCTGCCTCCCCAGCACACCGGAGTAGAAGAGGACACCGACCATGACAGACTGGTAAAACATCAGAAGGAGTTTGTTGCAGATGTTAAAGGACCCCAGTCTCCTCACGAAGTAGAGTCGGCTCAGCCCCTTCCTGATTACTGGTTGTTCTGGAAATTGTAGAAATCTTGTGGTGATGACAAAACGCTTCCCGAGGTCTGTCCCTTCAAAACACACGGAGAACCAGTAACAAGGAGTAGTGAAGATATTCTGTCAGCTCATAGTGAAACATCATATTAGTAGTCATTATCAGAATTACAACATGTAATGAAAAACACACATAGTAAAACAATTAAATAAAAACAATAATCTGTGTCATTTTCAATCCTACGTTCACATTTATTTTATTTCCTCCTGAATGAAACAAAAGAAAAGAAAAAAGATTGTGTTGATCCACTAAAAAGGAAGCTGTGGAGCTGCTGCAGAAGTAGTCGAGTGAAATGACGAAATGAAAACAATTAGTCATCAACTTAAACAAATAAACCAAAGTGAAACTGTGTGGAAATGATAATTTAAAGGCAGTTTTAAGAGAGTCGTGACAAGCTCAGAGTTGATGAAGTTGTTAAACATATTGATATTGGATATTAATTTCCAGATCAAAGAACTCGGAGTGAAACCAGTGTCTTTTTAATAAACTCAAGGATCCATTGTTGAGATGCAGAACAGGCTGAAACAGTCACTGATCTCCTGTTTCTTTGCAGACAGTTTGTAACTTCACCTTCAGATCATTCCTGCTGATCTTTTCTAAAATTCTGACCATAACTTCCACTGCTCCATCAACTTTATACTTCTGCACCATCAGATCCACCACATCCCGCTGCTTTGCCTTCGACAGGTCACTCTCCTGAATGGGTGGGAGGTTTTTCAAGGATTCGTGTTTCAGGTGCCATTTGAAGTTCTGAAACTCTTCGCCTCTCAGATCATTCAGGGTGTTGAAGAGGATGTCGATCATCCCGACGTCCTGGAAAAAATCAAGACAATGTGGTCAGTGTGAAGAAACCACTGGTGTTATTTTCTACTGGATATCACTGGTTTGGCTCTGATGTCTCACTACAAGATAAGCTAGTGAAGCTTCAATTGTTAAGTTTTAGACTCAATGTAAGTTATTAAACTGAACCATGCATCTTTCAAGTCTGCACACATGGATTATAAGATGTTAGATGGAGTTAAAAATGATCAACTGTAACACAGCTGAGACAAAATCCATACCGAGGCACTTGGAGTCTCTGGAACAGGACTTGGACCGGGACCTGGACGATGGACAAAAAAAGTACTTATATATTTAGTGAATTTATTTCTATTTTTCAAACCTGATGGTGAATATTTGAACAGAGCACCCAACCTTCAAGTGCTGCTTTCAGAAGAACCAGACGTTTCCAAACTTGTTTCCCCTCTTGGTCTTTGACCATCAGAGTCACTGACTCTGAGTTCAAAGGCAGAAAAACCTCAAACGTTGGATGAAAATTTGGTCCATAGTGTACACGAAACTCTGCACTCTGAAAACCCCAAAGAAGAAGTCATTTTCATACTTGTCATAAAATGTTTTAACATGTTAAAAACTATAAGAAATGTGTGAGACCTGACTCACCTCAGGTTGTATGACGATGTTGTCATGTTCACAGTGGACACTGTAATCCCGACCAGTGCTCAGCTTACAGTCAGCGGGACCACGCAGGTATTTAGCGCCTTTTTGACGGACCTCAACCTTAACCAGACAACCAGACAACAGATTTGACAGATTTCAGTAAAGATAAAATATTAAAATCTACTCTGTAGGCAACTAGTGAATGGATACAGGGGAGATTAACAAGGTTTTCTGTAAGAATATTTGGTGTATGTTCTTATTTTGGACTCATTCAGGCCACTATTAGAAATATGAAAAACCTGAGATCTGAAGATTTACAGTTCAGATCTTTAACATCAGAGACTCTGAGACAGAAGTTTTACCACTTGCTGATCGATGTTACACTGCAGCAGATGAACGTGGAGAACACAAGGTTGGAGGAACAGCAGAACCTGGCCGTTAACTGTCAGTGAGATGTTCAGGAACCTCATGACATCCCAGACCAAACCAAAGAGAGAGAGGTGAGGAACCTTCACAACCACGTGGGTATCTGTTGATTTCCTGTGGCTCCAAGATGCTCATTCCTTCATCGGTGATGTGGACAACAGACAGCAGGTCTTTGTGGACCAGACCTATGGAGACAAAAAGCTGTTCAGCTTTAGTTTTTCTCAAGAAAAGTTGAATTTGTACTTTTAGTCATACATAAACCCAACCAGAATTTTCTGGTTTTGTTCAAACTGATTTTAATCTTCCAGATTTTGCATTCAGTTAAGTCTTTACCCTCTTTAGTTTCACAGTGTGGGAGGTGCAGCTCACGGACAGCCTCTGCTGAAGACTGGATACTGAACAACGGGCCTGCAGGCGTCTTTTTGGCTGATTGAAGGAGACTCTCGTCCCATTGGACAGTTCTGTAGTGCAGCTCTGCCTCCTGATCCACAACAAACACCAGGCCAGTCAAAGTACAGTAAAACCCACCTGGACCAGGACACCTGAACCTGTAGGATGCAGAAGTGCTCTATGAATATACCAGTTAAACTCAAATGCAGAGTCCAAACCATTAAAGGGCAAAGACCCCGAGGTGTTCCCAGGCCAGGCCCATTCTTTCAGTCACTACCCATAGCTCATGACCATAGGTGAGGGTTAGGACATAGATGGGCCAGTAAATCGAGAGCCTCCCTCTTCATCACAACAGACCAGAGCAGGGTCAGCATCACTGCAGATGCCGCCTCAATCCGTCCAACCGTCTCCCAATCCGATTTCCCATCACAAGTGAAGAAGACCCCAAGATACTTAAACTGCTCCACTTGGAGCAGCAACTCCTCCCCAATCCAGAGTGGGCACTCAACCCTTTTCTGGTTGAGAACTATGGCCTTGGACTTGGAGGTGCTAAACCTCATCCCAGCTGTTTAACACTCAGCAGCAAACCACCCCAGTGCGCACAGGAGGTTGGTGGTTGATGATGCCAATATCATCAACTGAGACAGAATACCCTGAGGGAAACTGTCTTAAGCCTTCTCTAGATCCACAAAACACATGTTGACCAGTTGGCTGAGCTGCCATGCACCCTATATCACCCTATATATATATATATATCATATGTTTGTTTTTAACATTGTGTTTCACATTGGAAAAATTAATTATTTTGTAGCAGCCAGTGTTGATTCTGTGGTGGCTGCCACACATTGATCATTATATGTGAAACCCTGCAATCGTTTTTGACTGTCACTTCATTCGCTTCTTTGATTCTATTTATAGAAACTATTTTTTTATTATAGCCATTTTTTATCTCAATAAACGGCTCTGCATCAGCCCATGGAGAGGGGTCAGAGGGGTTCTGCATATGTACGGATATGAACGAGCATAAATCAGGCTTTACTTCAACTTCTCCGGCAACTTACAAACAGAAGTGGAGCAGGAAAAGAACGAATGTGATCGGCTGTTTTCAGGCACATTTCTGTCATGCTTGAAGAAGTCCAATGACTGGAACTGAGCAATGCTCAAGTTCAGGTCAGGCAGACTTCAGCCTTTCACCTGGCCCAACTCCAGCATAGTAGAGGGTTCAGCTCCTCTCAAGGAGTTTAGTTCCAGAGTGCACAGAGGGAAGCCTAACTATATCTAGCTGGTATCTCTTCACCTCCTGCACAAACTCCAGCTCCTTCCCCATCAACAAGGTGACATACCATGCTCCTAGAGTCAGCTTCCCCTGCCAGGGACACCTGTGGCCCCTGGCAGGTGGTGGGCCCACTGGGGCACCGAGCCATGTCCCTGCTGCAGGCTTTACCAAGTCATTCCTCATGGGTAAAGGCCCGCCCACCAGGTGCTCTCCAATGTGCCCCCTCCCTAGGTCTGGCTCCAGGGTAGGGCCCTGGTGACCTTCCAGGCAGGGTTCCACTTTACTTTGGGAGACCCTATGCGGGGGTAAAACCTTGAAAATTCCAGCTCCCAGCACAGCCCAGCTCCCAGGGTCATTAGAATATGAAGTCCCCCCACCAAAGCAAGGTGGCAGTTCTCAGGGACTTCCTGAAGCTGTTTTACAACATGATTACCTGTATGAGACACGTGCAGACTCAAATTGCCATTCAGGTGTGAAGCTCTTTGGAGGCTGGAATTTCAGAAAGGAGCAAACATAAGTCCCATATTTTAAATTCAGACTGCAGAGCTGATTGAAGTGTAGTAATGTGTAGTAGTGTAGTGTTTTTAGACGTATGCCTCATGTTGGGACTTTAAATTATCAGTTTTTCTCACCATCATTAGCTTCATATCATCCTCAGACACATCCATCTTTCCATCTTCTGTGTTTGGGTTCACTTTGACATCAGAGGCTCCTGACAGGAGGACAAGACACAGAAATCATCCTCGTCCTCATAACGAAATGATGTGTCAAAAGCTGCTCTTACCTTCATTTGTCAAAAATGGATCATCTGAGGACACCTCTGGTTTCCCAGCAGCTGGCTGCACACTCACTGAGAATATCCAAAAAGTTTGAAACCATCTAATGAATATTCAGGTGTTTTTTTTCTATTTTACACAAAACATGAAAACAGTTTCCAGTCTTGTATGTGCTGTTTCAGTACTCACATGTTTTGTCTATGGAAGAGTTGATGACCCTATCAGTTACCTTATCAGTAATCCTACAGAGACAAACAAAAACAAATGTACCCATACCACTGACCTCACATCATGAGAGTCCTGAGACTGGTCAGGACAGGATCTGATCTACAATAGTAACAGCCAGTGAACTGACCCCAGACTCTCCAGTCTACAGTCTGGACTCTCCAGAAAACCACACAGATGTTTCAGTCTTGAATCCTGCAGCTCAATCCAGCTCAGGTCCAGGTGTCGCAGATGGGAGGGGTTGGACTTTAGAGCTGCGCTCAGAAAAATACGGCTGCTCTCTGACAACCAGCAGCCATTCAGTCTGAATAAAAGGGAGAAGAAATGAGGTAAAATGTAAAAAAAAAAAAGCTGAACCAAAATGCCAACATGTATTGAACTGTGCTTCTGTGCACAATGTAGAAGTCAAATGATGCCACTTGGGCGGTGCCATCTTAGTAAACCCCGAAAATCAATATAATATCAGCCGGATGTCTGCATTTTACTGTAACCATTAACACACAATTAAACATGGAGTCTGACCTCAGGGTCTCCAGTTTACAATCTGGACTCGCCAGAAAGTCACACAGTTCCTTCAGGTCTGAATTCCTCAGGTTGATGTTGTCACTCAGGTCCAGTTCTCTCAGATGGGAGGGATTGGACTTCAAAGCTGAGCCCAGAGAAGCACAGCTGCTGACCGATAACCTGCAGCACCTCAATCTGAATAAATAAAATAATAAAATAATGAATAAAAATAAAATGTAGATGAAATCATGAATAATTGAGGTATTGGGGTAGAAAACATTTGTCTTCTGACTATTAGGAATACAACTGCGTTAACTGTGAAATTCAGACATTATTCATGACAACTCACTGAAAACTGAGGAACAAGTCTGAATGAACCACAGTTTAATATCAGTCTCATTCTTTAATTCATAGACATCAGTAGATTTAAGTTACTATGTGAAGATAAATTCAGTTGAAGATATAAGCTCTACAACAATAACACACAGTGAACTGACCTCAGAGTCTCCAGTTTACAATGTGGACTCTCCAGAAAACCACACAGCTCCTTCAGATCTGAATCTCTCAATCTGATGTTGTTACTCAGGTCCAGTTCTCTCAGATGGGAGGGGTTGGACTTCAGAGCTGAGCTTAGAGAGGCAAAACTGCTGACCGACAACCCGCAGCACCTCAATCTGAATAACAAATGAAGATAAAATGTAAATATAGATGTAGAAGCCCTAAACGATCAAAGTATTAGGTTAGAAAACTGACCTCAGAGTCTCCAGTCCACAGCCTGGACTCTTCAGAAAACTACAGAGATCCTTCAGTACTGAATCCACCAGATTCAAGTTGTTACTCAAATCCAGTTCTCTCAAATGGGAGGGGTTGGACTTGAGAGCTAAGCTCAGAGAAGCACAACAACCCTTTGTCAGGCAGCAGCCACTCAATCTGAATAAAGATTAAAGGCTGTGAGTTGATGACAAAATTCCTGTTTGCTGTCACATAAATCTCAGCAACACAGAGTCTGACCTCAGAGTCTCTAGTTCACAGTCTAGACTCTCCAGAAAACTACCAAGATCCTTCAGGTCTGAATCTTTCACATAGTTGCAACTCAGGTCCAGGTGTCTCCAACGGGAGGGGTTGGATTTCAGAGCTGATCCCAGAGAAGCAAAGCCAATATCTGAGATATGGCAGTTGTTCAATCTGAATAAAGAATAAAATACATAGATAAAATGGTGAATAATCCAATTAGATGTGTCCTGATAAATGGTCTTTTTTCTAACATTCATTCACCCATTTAAAACTGATTCACAAAAAATCAACCACAGTTTAACATCCAGTTAATTTATATGTGAAGATAAATTACCTTTAGTTGTGGATTAAAGATACAAGATCTACAACAATGAACTGACCCTAGAGTCTCCATTCTACAGCCTGGACTCTCTAGAAAACCACACAGATGCTTTAGTCCTGAATCCTCCAGTCTGTTGTTACTCAGGTCGAGGTATCTCAGATGGGAGGGGTTGGACATCAGAGCTGAGACCAGTGAAGCACAGCTGATCTCTGACAAACGGCAGCACCTCAAACTGAATAAAAAACAAACCATGAAGATAAAATGCTAAATAACTCAATCAAATGTTCTCATTAATGATTTTTTCTTTTTTTCCCTTTTCCAACATTAGCACTTAGACTTTGTCCTTGTGTTGCCATTGTGCATCATGCCACAAAGAGGACAGAGGAAGCTGGAATTAATGCAAAAAAAAGTTCTTGTTCTGAAAAACTATCAAGATTTAAACTGAAGTTTTAAAATAAACCTGCAACAAGTGACCTGACCTCAGAGCCTCCAGTCGACAGTTTGGACTCTGAAATCCACCAAACAGAATCATTGCTCCTGAATCCCTCAGGTTGATGTCACTCAGGTCCAGTTGTCTCAGATGGGAGGGGTTGGACTTCAGAGCTGAGGCCACGACTTCAAAGTGACTCTTTGAGAATCGATGACCAATGAGTCTGTGATTGACGAAAATATGTGTCAGAATAAAATCTGGTTAAACTACAAATTGTAAAAAAAAAACCAAATTACTAAAAACAGCCTGTTATTTAGCCTCTAATCTACTGATCCATAATTATAATGATCATGTCTGGACTCACCGAGCCCTCCTGCAATTTCTCACAGCTGGGAACAGCCTCCGTCGTCCTTCCCATGATGTGTTGTACTTCCTCAGGTTCAACTCATCCAGAACCTCCTCTGACATCTGCAGCATGTAGGCCAGAGCTGAACACTGGATGTCGGAGAGTTTCTTCTCTGATCTGTTCTTTGACATTAGAAAGTCTTGGATCTGCTGATGAAGTGAGTGGTCGTTCATCTCCATCAGACAGTGGAAGATGTGGATGCTTCTGTCAGTAGAGATATCATCACTGTTTGTCTCCTTCAGGTTGTTGATGACTCTCTGGATGGTTTCTGGACTGGTCTCTGTCTGACCCAGCAGACCTCTTAAGACTCTCTGGTTGGACTCCAGACAGAGGCCATGAAGGAAGCAAACAAACAGATCCAGGTGACCGGTTTTACTTTCAAGGGATTTCTGCATGGTTTTCTTCAGGAAGTCATCCAGAGATAGATAACCATAGTCTTCCCCCAGGAAGTCCTTCAGTACCTCAGTCTTCCTGTTGGTGAAACAGTGGAACATGTAGACTGAGGCCAGAAACTCCTGAACGCTCAGATGAACAAAGCAGTAAACTGTTTTCTGAAAGATCACCTTCTCTTTTCTGAAGATCTCCGAGTACATTGAGGCATCTGAGACACCAAGACCACACTGATCCAGGTCTTCTTGGTAGAACATGATGTTTCCTTTCTGCAGCTGTTCAAACGCCAGCTTCCCCAGCTTCAGGAGAACTTCCCTGTCAGCCTCCGTCAGCTCCTGTGGACTCGTCTCATCATATTTGTGCTTCTTCCTCTTTGTCTGAACCAGTAGGAAGTGTGAGTACAGGTCCGTCAGGGTCTTGGGCAGCTCTCCTCTCTGCTCTGTGGTCAACATGTGCTGCAGAACTGTAGCGCTGATCCAGCAGAAGACTGGGATCTGACACATGATGTGGAGGCTCCTGGACGTCTTGATGTGTGAGATGGTTCTGTTGGACAGCTCTTCATCACTCAGACTCATTCTGAAGTACTCATCCTTCTGGGGGTCGGTGAAGCCTTGAATGTCTGTTATCCGGTCCAAACATGGTGGAGGGATCTGATTGGCTGCTGAGGGTGTGGAGGTGATCCAGGCCAGAGCCGAGGGAAGCAGATTCCCCCAGATGAGGTTTGTCAGCAGCAGGTCGACTGATGACGTCTGTGTGACGTCAGACACGACCTCCATGTTGTTGAAGTCTAGTGAAAGTCTGCTTTCATCCAGGCCGTCAAAGATGAACAGCACTTTACAGATAGCCAGCTCCTCTGCTGTGAGCTTCTGTAATGTTGGATAGAAAACATGGAGCAGCCTGAGAAGACTGTACTGCTCATCTCTGATCAAGTTCAGCTCCCTGAACGAAAACAGAACCAGCAGATCGATGTCTTGGTTCTCTGAGCCCTCTGCCCAGTCCAGAGTGAACTTCTGCACTGAGAAGGTTTTTCCAACTCCAGTGACGCCGTTGGTAAGAACCACTCTGATGCATCTCTTGAATTTGAAAAATCCATATGGGTCAGGTACGGCTTTGAAAATATCATTGCACCTGATCATGGAGCCAGTTTCCATATCCCTCACATCATCTAGGATCTTAACCTTTTCAGTCTGTTGCTCAGTGATGTAGAGCTCGGTGTCGACCCTGTTGAGGACGGTTTTACTTCCTGCTTCCTCAGCTCCTTCAGTTACATGTTCACATCTGTTCTTCAGACTGATCTTATGTTCATCTAAAACCTCCTGCAGACCACGATCCCCTGACAAAGAAAAAACAATGTCAGACTAAAGACAGAGAATCTGACTGATACTTTTAACACTAAAGGAAATGGAAAATAAAATGTTGTAAATATTTTTTACAAGTGACACATGTTCAGTCTTACTCTGTACAGAGCTGCTCTCAGTAGCCGCCTGCAGTCCAGGTCTTGTTCTGAGTTGTCCACACCCAGGACAGTATCTTGATGTACTAGAATGGTCCCAGAATGAGGTGATGCACTGTCTGCAGAACCAGTGATCACAAATGGTGGCGACTGGATCCTTCAGGACGCCATGGCACAAAGTACAGCGAGGCTTTTGCACTTCCTTAAAGTACCTCCAGCCTCCCTCTCTGTGAAGACACAAGGAAATTTCCTTAAATTTAAATTATTCTTTTGACAAAAAGACTCAGATAATGAAAATGATCTTCTAAACTCCTTGTCTCCACACCAACTGATCATAAGTTAGCATGTGTAACTAGACATATCTATAAACGGTGAATCGAAATATAAAGGATCACCACCTCATGGTTGCCCTTACTAACCAGCCCAGTTAAAGGTAATTAGCAGTTAAATTCATGCAGTAAGTGTGTGAGGTAACAGGGACCTTGACCTTTTGGTTCCAAAAGCTTTGAATTCTTTGAAGTCTTTGTATTATGACCACAAAGATGTCATCAGTTCATCTTTTTAGTCCGATTCCTTTTTTGGTGCCAGTATTTAATCTTCGGGGGACTGGGCCAGTGTGGTCTTGCGATACATAAACCAGCAGATGGCGCCCATGGCTAGTGGTTTTGTAGATCATATTAAATGTCATACTCTCTCTCTTTCATCTGACCTCTTTTGGCTTCTCTGTGCCATGGTTTTCTCTCATAATGTGAATATCTTAATACGAACAAAAACTTCCAGTAGTCCTTAATAAATAAAAACCAATCATGTATGCTCTTCACAGCAGAAATGAACGTTTCCTTTGTTCTGCTCCACCTCTGTCTATTTTCAGGTTAGAGCTGCTGGTTGTCAACATTAAAGAGAAAAACTGAACTTGTCTCACCGTGAATCAGAGGATCTTTCTCCATCACTGAGTTCTCCGGAGACTGGAGACTCTGGTCTGTCCTTCCATTTATCAAAATAACTCATCTTCAGTCAGTGTGAGTCCTGTTCCTCTGCAGACACAAACATTATCAGATGCAGCCTCACAAACTGATGTTTGTGAACACATTCATTTCATTCATTTTGTCCAAAGTTGTGTCTGGTCACATCTGTTTATCTCTTGTCACCTGATCAGCGCTGTGACATTGGCACTTGCGCACTAGGACACCAAGCACGTCACCAATGACGTGTCTAAAATCAATCACAATCGATAAATAAGAAGGTAAAACAGGGGCACAATCGGTGACACAATGACAGAGCAGCCTAGGTCACCTGTGTAAGGACCTACTGTACATACACATTCATTTGTCCGGCGCCCTGCGACCAGGAAGTGGATATATTTACACATGAAGTCACTAATCAGCTACAACTAATTCTCAATAAATGCCGACAGGCACAACACCTTACGAGTGGTCGATTTTAATTAATAATAATTTCGCGTTAGCTAATTAATTTATGTTTAAAGTGAGTGGTAGCGTTGTTGATCATCTGCCACTACGGGTGGTTTCAAAAGTTTTCAGTTTCGGTCTCCGAAAACATCTAAAAAAAAAAAAAAAGTTACACAACTTACGTTTGCGTTTACGGCGTCTCCGTGCAAACGTCTCCCAACATGTTTCTTCTGATCGTCTACAAACATCACATCGTCACAAACTCCATCAAAAATCTTCCAAATCTGTCTTTTCTTACACCGGGCGCGCGCTGGGCTGCGTCTTTGCTTCCGCGGAGCGAGTGTGGGCGCGCGCAGCTCAGGCGTGCGCCAGGAATTTTTTTTCTTCTGTGACATCAGGGATGATTCTCTGCACCACCTGAGCCGCAGGAAGAGGTGGAAGTGTCCGGCTTCCGAAAGTGAAAGTCCTGCCACATTCCTGCTCCAACCATTCACATGAACAGTCTGGTTCTAATCAGCACAACTCTTCATCCAGGTAGATCAGCTGATTAGTGGGATCACCTGTGTTCGGTGCACAGGTAACACCAACACATGGCACAACTTTTACTCTCTTAAAAAGTTTTACTTTTACACGGCAGCGTCCTCAGACACTGTAGTATATGTCAGTCCAATTGGTGGCACTGTCGCGCTTCCACGGAGGAGAAGAAGAATCTATAGACAGATTCAACATTAATCAATGTTGCTAACACAACAGTTGATACGGTTGTCCACTTCAACTATTCTCATACTTGATTTCTGTCAACGTGTGTGATGAAGTGTCCTTCACGTTAAACCAAACCACACTACACATTATTGCACATATGCATTAGATTTCAAAATAAAAGCATGTAGTTAAAGTCATTATTGTTATTATTATTATTATTGATTGTTTGGCAGCAGTTTACATTTTCTGAATCTGAAAAAAAGTCAGAGCCAGTTTGCAGCTGAAGTGGTTAAAAAAATGACAATTTAGATATGTTTGGCTGACTGCCCCATCTACTTTCATTGTTAACTATTTGGTTGTGAAAACAAAAGATGGTCAAACTCGATATTACTTCACCAGTTCACCAGTTTTATTAATTATAAATTTGATTTTACAGGGTATTTTACAGGGTATTTGTTATTTTTTAATACATTTTTTTTTTTTTTGCTTGATGTTGTGGTTGTATCTGTTTCACAGCAAAATCACCTTTTTGTTTTACTTCATATATTACATATTTGAAAATGCATTTGTGCAGACGCTGCAAACTTTTTCCAAGACTTTCACACAAAATTAGAAACTTTTAAAGACTTTTAAGATCTCCAAACTCCAGCAATAATAAGCTTAGCATTAGCAATGGCGGCGGCGTCACTCATGGCAGTCGATGATAAACGTCAGCTGATTGCTAATTAAAGTTTGCTCTGTCGGTAGCTTGATACCAGAACCAGACAATGTAGAGTAAGATTAAGAGTTGTGACAATAACTTGCTGTGGTGTGGTGTGATCCGACAGAAGATGTACAAATATTATTTTGTGAGAGGTTCAGTTGAGAAAGTCCGGTTACATTTCCAGATCAAAGAGCTTGGAAACTTGAAATAAATATGTGTAATGTAGTTAATAGATTTGAATCTTTACAATCACAGATCAACTAACTTCAGGTGTACCTTCTTTGTCTAACTTCCTTTGTCTACAAATTGTGTAAATCAGTGTCTTCTTCCCCGTTTGTGTTTTCCATTAGTTTAAGCTCATGTAGAACTGGGTCTGTCCAAACAGACTTCAGGTTCTGCTCTCACTCTGAGTCCCTGATAGACCAGGATGATAGTTGTTTTAGGACTTTGTGAAAGAACCAGTTTTTTATAAACTCACAGATCTGTCAGGCTGAAACAGTCACTGATCTCCTGTTTCTTTGCAGACAGTTTGTAACTTCACCTTCAGATCATTCCTGCTGATCTTTTCTAAAATTCTGACCATAACTTCCACTGCTCCATCAACTTTATATTTCTGCATCATCAGATCCACCACATCCCGACACTCTGCCTTAGACAGCTGTCTCTCTTGAATGGGTGGGAGGTTTTTCAAGGATTCGTGTTTCAGGTGCCATTTAAAGTTCTGAAACTCTTCGTCTCTCAGATCATTCAGGGTGTTGAAGAGGATGTCGATCATCCCGACGTCCTGGAAAAAAATCAAGACAATGTGGTCAGTGTGAAGAAACCACTGGTGTTATTTTCTACTGGATATCACTGGTTTGGCTCTGATGTCTCACTACAAGATAAGCTAGTGAAGCTTCAATTGTTAAGTTTTTTTAGACTCAATGTAATTTATTATAAGATGTTAGAGTTAAAAATGATCGACTGTGAACAAACACAGCTGAGACAAAATCCATACCGAAGCACTCAGAGTCTCTAGAACAGGAACAGGACCAGGACCTGGACGATGGACAAAAAAAGTACTTATATATTTGGTGAATTTATTTCTATTTTTAAAACCTGATGGTGAACACTTGAACATAGCACCCAACCTTCAAGTGCTGCTTTCAGAAGAACCAGACGTTTCCAAACTTGTTTCCCCTCTTGGTCTTTGACCATCAGAGTCACTAACTCTGAGTTCAAAGGCAGAAAAACCTCAAACGTTGGATGAAAATTTGGTCCATAGTGTACACGAAACTCTGCACTCTGAAAAGAGTAGACGTCATTTTCATACCTGTTGTAAAATGTTTTAACATGTTAAAAACTATAAGAAATGTGTGAGACCTGACTCACCTCAGGTTGTATGATGATGTTGTCATGTTCACAGTGGACACTGTAACTCCGATCAGTGCTCAGCTTACAGTCAGCGGGACCACGCAGATATTTTGCGCCTTTTTGTTGGGCCACAACCTTAACCAACCAGACAACAGATTTCAGTGGAGATAAAAGATTAAAATCTACTCTGTATGTAATTTATGTTTACAGTTCAGATCTTCAACATCAGAGGCTCTGAGACAGAAGTTTTACCACTTGCTGATCGACGTTACATTGCAGCAGATGAACGTGGAGAACACAAGGTTGGAGGAACAGCAGAACCTGGCCGTTAACTGGCAGTGAGATGTTCAGGAACCTCATGACATCCCAGACCAAACCAAAGAGAGAGAGGTGAGGAACCTTCACAACCACGTGGGTGTCTGTTATTTCCTGTGGCTCCAAGATGCTCATTCCTTCATCGGTGATGTGGACAACAGACAGCAGGTTTTTGTGGACCAGACCTGTGGAGACAAAAAGCTGTTTAACTTTGTATTTCTGAAGAAAAGTTGAATTTGTACCTTTAGTGTCATGCATAATGCCTACTAGAATTTCCTGTTTTTGTTTTACATCATACTGAATCAAACTGGTTTTAACAAAGTCCTACACATCTAAACAGTTCTTTCAATCTTCCAGATTTTGCATTCAATTAAAACTTTACCCTCCATAGTTTCACAGTGTGGGAGGTGCAGCTCACAGACAGCCTCTGCTGAAGACTGGATACTGAACAACGGGCCTGCAGGCGTCTTTTTGGCTGATTGAAGGAGACTCTCGTCCCATTGGACAGTCCAGTAGTTCAGCTCTGCCTCCTGATCCACAACAAACACCAGGCCAGTCAATGTACAGTAAAACTTGCCGGGACCAGGACACCTGAACCTGTAGGACCCAGAAGTGCTCAATGAATATACTAGTTAAACTCAAATGCAGTGCAAACCATCAGAAGATGCAACAGCTGTTAAAGTTAATGATCAACTGCTGATCCAGCTGTGCAGTCGTCATCATAAACTATGATGTTCCGGTTCAGAGAAAAGGACAGAGACGGACAAGAGTAATCAGCGAGAGCAGTAAATCAGCAAGGAGAGGTGAAAGCTGCTTTGCCTGAAGTGTAAAGTCATTTTACTACATGATTACCTGTATGAGATGCGTGCAGACTCGATTTGCCATTCAGGTGTGAAGCTGTTTGGAGACTGGAATTCAGAAAGGAGAAAACATTATCTGACTAGAGATTAACAACTGATGATCAGTGAAGCAAATAAATATCCTCACGCAGACTGAACTGAGGCAACATGCAAAGGTCAAAGAGACCTGGACTGACAGTGCAGCAGTGGTTTCAGATAATATTTGAATGTCTGAAGTAGAATCAGCATTAAATTCTGGTGCTTGTTGCATATTGGGGCTTTAAATCATAGTTTTTTTTTTCACCGTTGTTGGCTTCACGTTGCCCTCAGCCACATCTGTCTTTCCATCGTCTGTGTTTGGGTTCACTTTGACATCAGAGTCTCCTGGTGGGAGGACAAGACACAGATATCATCCTCATACTTATAATAAAATGATGTGTCAACAGCTGTTCTTACCTTCATTTGACAACGATGGATCCTTTGAGGAGACATCTGGTTTCCCAACAGCTGGCTGCACCCTCACTGACAATATCCAGAAAGTGTGAAACCATCTGATGAATATTGTTTTTTTCTGCCATTTTATACAAAACATGAAAACAGTTTCCAGTCTTGTATTTGCATGTGTTATTTCAGTACTCACATGTTTTGTCTCTGGAAGATTTGATGACCCTGTCATGAACCCTGTCAGTAATCCTGCAGAGACAAAAACAAACACATCACTTGTTCACTTGAGAGTGAGAGGAAAATAAATGTACCAGCATTGACCTCTCAGAGTCAGTGCTGGTCAGGACAGACCTCTCTGATCTACAACAGTAACAGACAGTAAACTAACCTCAGAGTCTCCAGTCCACAGTCTGGGCTCTCCAGAAAACCACAGAGATCCAACAGTCCTGAATCCTGCAGGTACTTGTAGGTCAGATCCACTTCTTTCTGACGGGAGGGATCAGGCTTCAGAGCTGAGACCAGAGAAGCACTGCTGATCTCTGACACTAAACTGGCGCTTTGTAATCTGAATAAAACATAAAAAGATGTAGATGAACACTGAATAATTAGTTATGTCTGTAAATGTCTATATGTGATAGACTGTCAACTGAGATTGGCTTTAGCTACCATTCAAACCTCAACAAGAAAAGCAGTATAGACAATGGATGGTTAGACTATAACAATGGCAATACTAATAAATGATGATAATTAAAATCATAATAATCTAAAACCTAATTTCTCCATAGCCCAGGTCTGAATCCGCAGCTTGTTCTCCCTCAGGTCCAGTTCTTTCAGATAGGAGGGGTTGGATTTCAGAGCTGAGACCAGAGAATCACAGCTGATCTTTGTCAACCTGCAGTTGTTCAGTCTAAATAAAGAATAAAACATGTAGATCAAGTTCTGAATGATCAAATCAAATATTATTATTCATGACAAAATGACAAGTTTGACATCTTTTACTCAATTTGAAGAGATTCAAGTTACTGTGTGAAGATACATTAGCTTCAGTTGTGGATTAAAGAAATAATATATCCATGACAGTAATAGACAGTGAACTGACCTCAGAGTCTCCAGTCTACAGTCTGGACTCTCCAGAAAATCACACAGATGTTTCAGTCCTGAATCCTGCAGCTCATTGCAGCTCAGGTCCAGGTGTCGCAGATGGGAGGGGTTGGACTTTAGAGCTGCGCTCAGAGAAACACAGCTGCTCTCTGACAACCCGCAGCCTCTCAGTCTGAATATTGAATAAAAGAGAGGAAAAGAGTTGATTTAAAATGTAAAAACAGCTGAACTAAATATCAACATGCATGTTTCAGTTTTAATCACAGCTAAATTGATACAGCTAAACAATTACCATACATAATAAAGATTCATTCTTTCATTATTTACATTTAGTCTTGATTGTGGCATTGATGTTTTTTGTTGTGACACAGTGGACAGAGAAAAAGAAGTTTCACGTCACATGAGCCAGCTGCTGCAACAGGCTGCCACTTGGACAACACCATCTTACTCACCCCTGAAAATCAATATAATATCTGCCTGATTTTACCGTCAGAATTTATCTGTAACGACACAAAATAAAAATGGAGTCTGACCTCAGGGTCTCCAGTTTACAATCTGGGGTCTCCAGAAAACCACACAGCTGCTTCAGGTCCCTCAGGTCAAAGTTGCAGCTCAGGTCCAGGTGTCTCAAATGGGAGGGGTTGGACTTCAGAGCTGAGCCCAGAGAATCACAGCTGATCTCTGACAAATTGCATCTCCTCAAACTGAATAAAGAATAAAACATGTAGATAAAATGCTGAATAATTTAATCAAATGTCCTCATCAATTATCTTTCTTCTAATATTAAAACAGTTAGTAATATTTTATAATATAAAGTGAAGACCTACCTTTTTAGCTGTGCTTTTAATTGAATTATTTATCTTTTTTCTTTATGGATCCTTGTTTTATATCTGTTTTCATCTTAAAATCCTATCTTGCATTTGTACATGTATATATAAAACCACTAGACAGAAGAAGCTGGAATTGGTGTAAAAGACTTTCTTGTGCTGAAAAACAATCAAGATTTAAATTGAACTTCTACAATAAACCTACATGTCCAATCAGCAAACTGACCTCAGAGCCTCCAGTCGACAATTTGGACTCCGAAGTCCATCAAACAGAATCATCGCCCCTGAATCCCCCAGGCTGAAGTTATCACTCAAGTCCAGGTGTCTCAGATGGGAGGCGTTGGACTTTAGAGCTGAGACCAGAGAACCACAGCTGATCTCTGACAAACTGCAGCTTTTCAAACTGAATAAAGAATAAAACATGTAGATAAAACGCTGAATGAGTCCATCAAATGTCCTCATCAATGATCTTTCCTCTAATATTAACACAGATAGTAATATATATATAAGTAAATTTGAAAAATAGCAGCATTTAGCTGTGCTTTTAATTGAACCCTACTTGTTTATTTACCCAATATATCTTTTTTTCTCTATGGATCTCTTATCTCCTATCTTGCATTTATAATTTTACTCCATATATATATATACATACATAACAGTTCGTGAAAACGACCAAAAGTGTTCAGTTCAATTGTCTCAGTTCGGTGCGTGTCCTGACCTCAGAACCTCCAGTCGACAGTTTGGACTCTGCAGTCCATCAAACAGTATCATCGCTTTTGAATCCTCCAGGCTGAAGTTGGAATACAGGTCCAGTTCTCTCAGATGGGAGGGGTTGGACTTCAGAGCTGAGGCCACGACTTCACTGTCACTCTTTGAAAATCCATAACAAACGAGTCTGTGATTGGAAAAAATATAAGATGTGTCAGAATAAAATCTGGTTAAATCATAAATTGTAAAAAAAAAAAAAAAAAAAATAGTAAAAACAGCCTGTTATTTAGCCTCTAATCTACTGATCCATAATTATAATGATCATGTCTGGACTCACCGAGCCTTCATGTAATTCCTCACAACTGGGATCAGCCTCCGTCGTCCTTCCCATGATGTGTTGAATTTCCTCAGGTCCAACTCATCCAGAACCTCCTCTGACATCTGCAGCATGTAGGCCAGAGCTGAACACTGGATGTCGGAGAGTTTCTTCTCTGATCTGTTCTTTGACATTAGAAAGTCTTGGATCTGCTGATGAAGTGAGTGGTCGTTCATCTCCATCAGACAGTGGAAGATGTGGATGCTTCTGTCAGTAGAGATATCATCACTGTTTGTCTCCTTCAGGTTGTTGATGACTCTCTGGATGGTTTCTGGACTGGTCTCTGTCTGACCCAGCAGACCTCTTAAGACTCTCTGGTTGGACTCCAGACAGAGGCCATGAAGGAAGCAAACAAACAGATCCAGGTGACCGGTTTTACTTTCAAGGGATTTCTGCATGGTTTTCTTCAGGAAGTCATCCAGAGATAGATAACCATAGTCTTCCCCCAGGAAGTCCTTCAGTACCTCAGTCTTCCTGTTGGTGAAACAGTGGAACATGTAGACTGAGGCCAGAAACTCCTGAACGCTCAGATGAACAAAGCAGTAAACTGTTTTCTGAAAGATCACCTTCTCTTTTCTGAAGATCTCCGAGTACATTGAGGCATCTGAGACACCAAGACCACACTGATCCAGGTCTTCTTGGTAGAACATGATGTTTCCTTTCTGCAGCTGTTCAAACGCCAGCTTCCCCAGCTTCAGGAGAACTTCCCTGTCAGCCTCCGTCAGCTCCTGTGGACTCGTCTCATCATACTTGTGCTTCTTCCTCTTTGTCTGAACCAGCAGGAAGTGTGAGTACAGGTCTGTCAGGGTCTTGGGCAGCTCTCCTCTCTGCTCTGTGGTCAACATGTGCTGCAGAACTGTAGCACTGATCCAGCAGAAGACTGGGATCTGACACATGATGTGGAGGCTCCTGGACGTCTTGATGTGCGAGATGGTTCTGTTGGACAGCTCTTCATCACTCAGACTCATTCTGAAGTACTCCTCCTTCTGGGGGTCGGTGAAGCCTTGAATGTCTGTTATCCGGTCCAAACATGGTGGAGGGATCTGATTGGCTGCTGAGGGTGTTGAAGTGATCCAGACCAGAGCCGAGGGAAGCAGATTCCCCCAGATGAGGTTTGTCAGCAGCAGGTCGACTGATGACGTCTGTGTGACATCAGACACGACCTCCATGTTGTTGAAGTCTAGTGACAGTCTGCTTTCATCCAGGCTGTCAAAGATGAACAGCACTTTACAGACAGCCAGCTGCTCTGCTGTGAGCTTCTGTAATGTTGGATAGAAAACATGGAGCAGCCTGAGAAGACTGTACTGCTCATCTCTGATCAAGTTCAGCTCCCTGAACGAAAACAGAACCAGCAGATCGATGTCTTGGTTCTCTGAGCCCTCTGCCCAGTCCAGAGTGAACTTCTGCACCGAGAAGGTTTTTCCAACTCCAGTGACGCCGTTGGTTAGAACCACTCTGATGCATCTCTTGAATTTGAAATATCTATGCAGGTCAGGTACGGCTTTGAAAATATCATTGCACCTGATCATGCAGCCAGTTTCCATATCCCTCACATCATCTAGGATATTTTCAAACTGTTGCTCAGTGATGTAGAGCTCGGTGTCGACCCTGTTGAGGACGGTTTTACTTCCTGCTTCCTCAGCTCCTTCAGTTACATGTTCACATCTGTTCTTCAGACTGATCTTATGTTCATCTAAAACCTCCTGCAGACCACGATCCCCTGACAAAGAAGAAACAATGTCAGACTAAAGACAGAGAATCCGGCTGATACTTTTAACACTGAAGGAAATGGAAAATGAAATATTGTAAATGTTTTTACAAGTGACACATGTTCAGTCTTACTCTGTACAGAGCTGCTCTCAGTGGCCGCCTGCAGTCCAGGTCTTGTTCTGAGTCTTTGTCCACACTCAGGGCAGAAGGAGCATCCTGATGGACCAGACTGGTCCCAGTATGAGGTGATGCATTGTCTGCAGAACCGGTGTCCACAGCTGGTGGAGACTGGATCCTTCAGGACGCCATGGCACAAAGTACAGCGAGGCTTTTGCTCTACCTCAGAAGACCTCTGGTCTTTACCTCTGTGAAGACACAAGGACATACCGGCAGTTATGTATGATAATACAAATGGAAATAAAAAGATAAAAATAAATTAACCAATATGTTATTTTCCTTTTTTATCTCAATCTTTCTTATTTCTTCTCAGCCTGCAGACGTCTACATACACACATCATTCATGATCGCCCCCTGCTCGTATTTCCCTGCAGGTTTTATTTTCCAGATGACGCTCCGGCCACCGTGGCTTTGCGATATTTAACCAGCAGATGGCGCCCGCTGCTTGTTGGTTTAAGAGTCGTTTGTTGAGGCCCAATAAACGGCTCTGGTTAACTGTAGACTGGCACTCCCTCTTTTCTGGCCTCTGCATGTCAACGTTTTACCTCAACACAAACTAAATAAAAACTAACAGTGCGTCTTAATATATAAAAAAAAAAAAAATCAAACCATGTATGTTCAGCTACAACTAGAGTGAAATGAAAAACCAAATTGAAGCTGAATAATAAAGAATTTTAATAATGAACTTTGTGTCTTACATTACAATAACAGAGCTTCGAGGCCGTGGTTTCGTTTTGTCCGAATCACTCATCTTCAGTCACTGGGAGTCCTGTTCCTCTGGAGACACAAACATGATCAGAAGCAGCCTCGCAAACTTTACGCAGCTGATGGTTGTTGAATTAGTTGGATTAGATCCGCTCCCCCACGCTCACTTTAACATAAGGAAGTGTTGGAAACAAACGAACACGGTTCTTATTTCTTCTGATCGTCAACAAACCTTCAACATCACATCGCCACAAACTCCATCTGTCACTTTTCCTCCACCGGACTCGCGCTGAAGTCTGTCCTTGCTTCCGCTTTCTCACTGACCATGTGCAGCAGATGCGCACCTTTTTTTCCTGTGGCGTCATGGCTGAACTTCTGTACCACCCACAGATTTATATATATATATATATATAGATATAGATATAGACAGATAGACAGACAGACAGACAGACTCATACTTGATTTCTGTCAACGTGTCTGTGATGAAGTGTCCTTCATGTTAAACCAAACCACACTACACATTATTGCACATATGCATTAGATTTCAAAATAAAAGCAAGTAATTAAAGTCATTATTGTTATTATTATTATTATTGATTGTTTGGCAGCAGTTTACATTTTCTGAATCTGAAAAAAAGACAGAGCCAGTGTGCAGCTGAAGTGGTTAAAAAATGACAATTTAGATATGTTTGGCTGACTGCCCCATCTACTTTCATTGTTAACTATTTGGTTGTGAAAACAAAAGATGGTCAAACTCGATATTACTTCACCAGTTCACCAGTTTTATTAATTATAAACTTGATTTTACAGGGTATTTGTTAATTTTTAATACATTTTTTTTTTTTTGCTTTGCTTGATGTTGTGGTTGTATCTGTTTCACAGCAAAATCACCTTTTTGTTTTACTTCATATATTACATATTTGAAAATGCATTTGTGCAGACGCTGCAAACTTATTCCAAGACTTTCACACAAAATTAGAAACTTTTAAAGACTTTTAAGATCTCCAAACTCCAGCAATAATAAGCTTAGCATTAGCAATGGCGGCGGCGTCACTCATGGCAGTCGATGATAAACGTCAGCTGATTGCTAATTAAAGTTTGCTCTGTCGGTAGCTTGATACCAGAACCAGACAATGTAGAGTAAGATTAAGAGTTGTGACAATAACTTGCTGTGGTGTGGTGTGATCCGACAGAAGATGTACAAATATTATTTTGTGAGAGGTTCAGTTGAGAAAGTCCAGTTACATTTCCAGATCAAAGAGCTTGGAGTGAAACTTGAAATAAATATGTGTAATGTAATTAATAGATTTGAATCTTTACAATCACAGATCAACTAACTTCAGGTGTACCTTCTTTGTCTAACTTCCTTTGTCTACAAATTGTGTAAATCAGTGTCTTCTTCCCTGTTTGGGTTTTCTGTTGGTTTAAGCTCATGTAGAACTGGGTCTGTCCAAACAGACTTCAGGTTCTGCTCTCACTCTGAGTCCCTGATAGACCAGGATGATAGTAGTTTTAGGACTTTGTGAAAGAACCAGTTTTTTATAAACTCACAGATCTGTCAGGCTGAAACAGTCACTGATCTCCTGTTTCTTTGCAGACAGTTTGTAACTTCACCTTCAGATCATTCCTGCTGATCTTTTCTAAAATTCTGACCATAACTTCCACTGCTCCATCAACTTTATATTTCTGCATCATCAGATCCACCACATCCCGACACTCTGCCTTAGACAGCTGTCTCTCTTGAATGGGTGGGAGGTTTTTCAAGGATTCGTGTTTCAGGTGCCATTTAAAGTTCTGAAACTCTTCGTCTCTCAGATCATTCAGGGTGTTGAAGAGGATGTCGATCATCCCGACGTCCTGGAAAAAAATCAAGACAATGTGGTCAGTGTGAAGAAACCACTGGTGTTATTTTCTACTGGATATCACTGGTTTGGCTCTGATGTCTCACTACAAGATAAGCTAGTGAAGCTTCAATTGTTAAGTTTTTTTAGACTCAATGTAATTTATTATAAGATGTTAGAGTTAAAAATGATCGACTGTGAACAAACACAGCTGAGACAAAATCCATACCGAAGCACTCAGAGTCTCTAGAACAGGAACAGGACCAGGACCTGGACGATGGACAAAAAAAGTACTTATATATTTGGTGAATTTATTTCTATTTTTAAAACCTGATGGTGAACATTTGAACATAGCACCCAACCTTCAAGTGCTGCTTTCAGAAGAACCAGACGTTTCCAAACTTGTTTCCCCTCTTGGTCTTTGACCATCAGAGTCACTGACTCTGAGTTCAAAGGCAGAAAAACCTCAAACGTTGGATGAAAATTTGGTCCATAGTGTACACGAAACTCTGCACTCTGAAAAGAGTAGAAGTCATTTTCATACCTGTTGTAAAATGTTTTAACATGTTAAAAACTATAAGAAATGTGTGAGACCTGACTCACCTCAGGTTGTATGATGATGTTGTCATGTTCACAGTGGACACTGTAACTCCAATCAGTGCTCAGCTTACAGTCAGCGGGACCACGCAGGTATTTAGCGCCTTTTTGTTGGGCCACAACCTTAACCAACCAGACAACAGATTTCAGTGGAGATAAAAGATTAAAATCTACTCTGTATGTAACTAGTGAATAGATACAGGGGAGATTAACAAAGTTTTCTGTAAGAATATTTGGTGTATGTTCTTATTTTGGACTCATTCAGGCCACTATTAGAAATATGAAAAACCTGAGATCTGAAGATTTACAGTTCAGATCTTTAACATCAGAGACTCTGAGACAGAAGTTTTACCACTTGCTGATCGATGTTACACTGCAGCAGATGAACGTGGAGAACACGAAGTTGGAGGAACAGCAGAACCTGGCCGTTAACTGGCAGTGAGATGTTCAGGAACCTCATGACATCCCAGACCAAACCAAAGAGAGAGAGGTGAGGAACCTTCACAACCACGTGGGTGTCTGTGATTTCCTGTGGCTCCAAGATGCTCATTCCTTCATCGGTGATGTGGACAACAGACAGCAGGTTTTTGTGGACCAGACCTATGGAGACAAAAAGCTGTTCAACTTTGTATTTCTGAAGAAAAGTTGAATTTGTACCTTTAGTGTCATGCATAATGCCTACTAGAATTTCCTGTTTTTGTTTTACATCATACTGAATCAAACTGGTTTTAACAAAGTCCTACACATCCAAACAGTTCTTTCAATCTTCCAGATTTTGCATTCAATTAAAACTTTACCCTCCATAGTTTCACAGTGTGGGAGGTGCAGCTCACGGACAGCCTCTGCTGAAGACTGGATACTGAACAACGGGCCTGCAGGCGTCTTTTTGGCTGATTGAAGGAGACTCTCGTCCCATTGGACAGTCCAGTAGTTCAGCTCTGCCTCCTGATCCACAACAAACACCAGGCCAGTCAATGTACAGTGAAACCTGCCGGGACCAGGACACCTGAACCTGTAGGATGCAGAAGTGCTCAATGAATAGACAGATTTATTCAAAATCAGTCTAAACCATTAAAAGGCATTCCCAGGGCAGCCTGGAGACAAAATCTCTCCAGTGTGTCTTGGGTATTCCCTAGGGTCTCCTCCTGGTTGAGTATGCCCAGAATACTTTCCTCGGGAGGCATCCAGAGGTCATCCTAATCAGATGCCTTAACCACCTCATTTGGCCCCTCTTGAAGTGGAAGAGCAGCAGCTCTGCTCTGAGCCTCTCCCTGATGTCTGAGCTCCTCACCCTATCTCTAGGCTGAGCTCAGCCACCTTGTGGAGGAAGCTCATTTCAGCTGCCCCATCTGCAATCTAATTCTTTCACAAGCCATAGCTCATGACCATACCACAATGGGATTCCCAGTAGGGGCACTTTCCAGTACCCATCCCAGTGACTTCTAAAAGGGTGGGTACTCTGAACTGTTGTTTGGCACATATGTACCTGCCACAGGAGATGCTGATCCAGTTCTACGCCACAATAATCCAGTCTGTTCTCTGCACATCCATCATTGTCTGGTTTGGTTCCGCCACCAAACAGGACAGGAACAGACTGAAACGGACAATTAGGACTGCAGAGAAAATCATTGGTGTTGATCTGCCCACCATCCAGGACTTATATACATCCAGGGTCAGGAAACGGGCAGGAAACATCTCTGCAGACCCATCACACCCCGGTCACAACCTGTTTGAACTTCTCCCCACCGGTAGGCGATACAGATCACTGTACGCCAAAACAGCAAGACACAAGAACAGTTTTTTCCCGCAGGCCGTCACTCTGATGAACACTACTGTACCCACCTAACTCAAACACATTGCACAAAACCCTGCCACTCTGACTGACTGATTTGCATTTTTTTGCACTATGTACATAAAAAACAACACACTGTAAATAATATTTAATATTTTATAAACATATAGATAAATATATATTTAATACCTAAATAGACCAGACAGATCAACACACTTCTATTCACTATTCATATATATTTATCCTATACAGCAGTCATCCAGCTCAGTAAATTCAATGTTTATATGGTTATATTTTCTGTATATAATGTTTATTCTGTGTTTTTCTATGTTGTATGTTTAAACTATAATGGAGCGAAGGAATAGAGCCGTAGCCAAATTCCTTGTATGTGTTCACATACTTGGCCAATAAAGCTGATTCTGATTCTGATATGTACCAACAATAGTCGGTCCTATTCCCGACCCTAATGTATAGGAAAACTACCCTTTAGTCACTGGGGTGAACTCTAACACACAGGAAGAGAGTAATTAATATGCCCACACCTGCCCTCTGCCTTTCACCTGGCACATCTACAGCATAGTAGAGGGTCCAGGCATTCTCAAGGAGTTACGTGTAGAGGCAAGCCCAACTGTATCTAGCCGGTATAGCTCCACCTCCCACCAAAAGCTCTGGCCCTTTCCCTGCTAACGGGGTGACATTCCATGTATCTAGAGTTAGCTTCCCTCACCAGGGATCAGAACACCAAGGTCCCCACTTTTAACTGCCACCCAATTGCTGCTGAACTGGTCCCTGTGGTTACCCCAGCAGGTGGTGGGCCCACTAGGGCACGGACCCATGTCCCTGCTTTGGGCTTTGCCTAACTGCGCCCCTGTCACTAGGTGCTTGCCAACAGGCCCCCTCCCCAAGCCTGGCTCTAGGACAGGGCTCCAATGACCTATCAGTGTCCTTGCTGTCTTCATCATCAGGGGTGTGTGAACCATTCTTAGTCTGACTCTTCACCCAGAACCATTTGGGAGACCTTTACCGGGGCTAAAGCCCCTGACAACACAGCTCCTGGGGTCACTAGGGTATAAAGATCCCTCCACCACAGCAAGGTGGCAGTTCTCAGAAGGGGCTTTGCCTGAAGTGTAAAGTTATTTTGCTACATGATTACCTGTATGAGATGCGTGCAGACTCAATTTGCCATTCAGGTGTGAAGCTGTTTGGAGACTGGAATTCAGAAAGGACCAAACATAAATTATTTGACTAGAGATTAACAACTGATGTTCAGTGAAGCAAATAAATATCCTCACACAGTCCAGACTGAACTGAGGAAACATGCACAGGTCAAAGAGACCTGGACTGACAGTGCAGCAGTGGTTTCAGATAATATTTGAGAGTCTCAAGTAGAATCAATACCCTGAATAATATTTTCCAGTGTTGCATGTTGTTGCATCATCAGTTTTTTCTCACCTTTGTTGGCTTCATGTTGTCCTCTGACACATCCATCTTTTCATCATCTGTGATTGGCTTCACTGAGAATATCCACAAAGTGTGAAACCATCTGATGAATATTCAGGTGTTTTGTTCCTTGAAAACATTGAACAAGTTTCTGGTCTTGTATTTGCATGTGTTGTTTCGGTACTCACATGTTTTGTCTCTGGAAGATTTGATGACTCTGTCAGTAAAACTGTCACTAATCCTGCAGAGACAAACACAAACACATCACTAAAAGAGTGAAAGGAAAACAAATGTACACATGAGCCCTAAGACTGGTCAGGACAGACCTATCTGATCTACAACAGTAAAAGACAGTGAACTGACCTCAGAGTCTCCAGTCTACAGTTTGGACTCTCCAGAAAATTACACATATCCAACAGTCCTGAATCCTGCAGGTACTTGTAGGTCAGATCCACTTCTTTCTGATGGGAGGGGCCAGACTTCAGGGCTGAGACCAGAGAAGCACTGCTGATCTCTGACATCCTGCAGCTGTGAGCTCTGAACAAAACATAAAAAGATGTAGATGAACTCTGAATAATCAGTTATGTCTGTATATGTCTATATGCAATAAACTGTCAATTGAGCTACTTCAGCTACCCTGCAAACCTGAACAAGACAAGCAGTATAGATAATGAATGGTTAGACTATAACAATGCAAATAAATATTGATAATCAAATTTATGATAATCAGACCTTGCTATTGTATCATGCAGGTCTGAATCCCGCAGCATATTGTCACTCAGGTCCAGTTCTCTCAGATAGGAGGGGTTGGATTTCAGAGCTGAGACCAGAGAATCACAGCTGATCTTTGTCAAACTGCAGGTATTCAGTCTGAATAAAGAATGAAGATAAAATGTAAATATAGATGTAGAATCCCTAAACGATCAAAGTATTAGGTTTATTAGGTAAGTATTAGGTAAGTCAAATATTATTATTCATGAAAAAATGACAAGTTGGACATCTTTTATTCACAGTGAACAAAAGCTACCGTGTGAAGATACATTAGCTTCAGTTTTTGATTTAAGATAGAACATCTATGACAGTAGCAGACAATTAATTGACCTCAGACTCTCAAGTCTACAGTCTGGACTCTCCAGAAAACCACACAGATGTTTCAGTCCTGAATCCTGCAGCTTGTTCCAGCTCAGGTCCAGGTGTCGCAGATGGGAGGGGTTGGACTTTAGGGCTGCGCTCAGAGAAACACAGCTGCTCTCTGACAACCAGCAGCCATTCAAACTGAATATTGAATAAAAGAGAAAAGAATAGTTAAGGTAAAATGTTTGTCATAATTTATCACAATTTATTCATAACAACACACAAATAAACATGGAGTCTGACCTCAGAGTCTCCAGTTTACAATCTGGACTCTCCAGAAAACCACACAGCTCCTTCAGGTCTGAATTCCTCAGGTCGATGTTGTTGCTCAGGTCCAGTTCTCTCAGATGGGAGGGGTTGGACTTCAGAGCTGAGCCTAGAGAATCACAGCTGCTCTCTGACACATCACAGCACCTCAATCTGAATAAAGAATGAAGATAAACTGTAGATAGATTCCTAAACAATCGAGGTATTGGGTTAGAAAACATTTGTCCTGACTGTGAGAAATACAAGTGTGTTAACTGTGAAGCTCACACATTCAAAGTGAACAAATTCAAGTCACAGTGTAAAGATAAATTCAGTTGTGGATTAAAGATCTACAAAGGTAAGAGACAGTGAACTGACCTCAGAGTCTCCAATGCACAGTCTGGACTCCCCAGAAAACCACAGAGATCCTTCAGTCCTGAATCCAGTAGATTGCTATTGTCACTCAAGTCCAGTTCTCTCAGATGGGAGGGGTTGGACTTGAGAGCTGAGCTCAGAGAAGCACAACAACGCTTTGACAAGCAGCAGCCAATCAATCTGAAAAAGAATAAAAAATTGTAAGCTGACAAGAAAGTTCCTGTTTGCTGTCACATGATATACATCTTAGCAACAACTCTTAAACACAGAGTCTGACCTCAGAGTCTCCAGTTCACAGTCTGGACTCTCCAGAAAGCCACCCAGATCCTTCAGGTCTGAATCTTCCACATAGTTGCAACTCAGGTCCAGGTGTCTCCAATGGGAGGGGTTGGATTTCAGAGCTGATCCCAGAGAAGCAAAGCCAATATCTGAGAAATGGCAGTTGTTCAATCTGAATAAAGAATAAAAGGCATAGATAAAATAGTGGTGAATCCAACCATGTGTCCTGATAAGCGTAAAACAAGCGTATAACAATAACAGTGAACTGACCCCACAGTCTGCAGTCTACAGTCTGGACTCTCCAGAAAGTCACAGAGATGCTTTAGTCCCGAATCCTTCAGGTTGTTGCTACTCAGGTCGAGGTATCTCAGATGGGAGGGGTTGGACTTTAAAGCTGCGCTCAGAGAATCACAGCTGATTTTTAACAAACCGCAGCCCCTCAAACTAAATAAAGAATAAAACACGTAGATCAAATGCTGAATAATTCAATCAAACATCCTTGTCAATGATCTTTTCTCCAACATTAACACAGAGACTTTGTCCTTGTGTTATTGTGGATTATCATAATGTCAGCCCTCTACATGCATCTTTGATGGAGGACTCAGATTTGATCAGAACAAGCCCCTGGTTAAAGCAGAGTTTCACATTATTTGTGTTAAAACAACAATCAAAGTTCAAATTGAAGACCAAGTAGACCAAGTAGGCCCTGACCTCAGAGCCTCCAGTCGACAGTTTGGACTCTGAAATCCATCAAAAAGAATCATTGCTCCTGAATCCTCCAGGTCATTTTCACTCAGGTCCAGTTCTCTCAGATGGGAGGGGTTGGACTTCAGAGCTGAGGCTACGACTTCACAGTGACTTTTTGAAAAGCCATGACCAGCAAGTCTGTGATAGGGGAAAATATAAGATGTGTATTAATTTTTTTATTTTCACCAGAATAAAATCTGGTTAAAATACAAACTAGAAAAAAACTATTAGTAAAAACAGCCTGTTATTTAGCCTCTAATCTACTGATCCATAATTATAATGATCATGTCTGGACTCACCGAGCCTTCCTGCAATTCCTCACAGCTGGGAACAGCCTCCGTCGTCCTTCCCATGATGTGTTGTACTTCCTCAGGTCCAACTCATCCAGAACCTCCTCTGACATCTGCAGCATGTAGGCCAGAGCTGAACACTGGATGTCGGAGAGTTTCTTCTCTGATCTGTTCTTTGACATTAAAAAGTCTTGGATCTGCTGATGAAGTGAGTGGTCGTTCATCTCCATCAGACAGTGGAAGATGTGGATGCTTCTGTCAGTAGAGATATCATCACTGTTTGTCTCCTTCAGGTTGTTGATGATTCTCTGGATGGTTTCTGGACTGGTCTCTGTCTGACCCAGCAGACCTCCTAAGACTCTCTGGTTGGACTCCAGACAGAGGCCATGAATGAAGCAAACAAACAGATCCAGGTGACCGGTTTTACTTTCAAGGGATTTCTGCATGGTTTTCTTCAGGAAGTCATCCAGAGATAGATAACCATAGTCTTCCCCCAGGAAGTCCTTCAGTACCTCAGTCTTCCTGTTGGTGAAACAGTGGAACATGTAGACTGAGGCCAGAAACTCCTGAACGCTCAGATGAACAAAGCAGTAAACTGTTTTCTGAAAGATCACCTTCTCTTTTCTGAAGATCTCTGAGTACATTGAGGCATCTGAGACACCAAGACCACACTGATCCAGGTCTTCTTGGTAGAACATGATGTTTCCTTTCTGCAGATGTTCAAACGCCAGCTTCCCCAGCTTCAGGAGAACTTCCCTGTCAGCCTCTGTCAGCTCCTGTGGACTCCTCTCATCATATTTGTGCTTCTTCCTCTTTGTCTGAACCAGCAGGAAGTGTGAGTACAGGTCTGTCAGGGTCTTGGGCAGCTCTCCTCTCTGCTCTGTGGTCAACATGTGCTGCAGAACTGTAGCACTGATCCAGCAGAAGACTGGGATCTGACACATGATGTGGAGGCTCCTGGACATCTTGATGTGCGAGATGGTTCTGTTGGACAGCTCTTCATCACTCAGACTCATTCTGAAGTACTCCTCCTTCTGGGGGTCGGTGAAGCCTTGAATGTCTGTTATCCGGTCCAAACATGGTGGAGGGATCTGATTGGCTGCTGAGGATGTGGAAGTGATCCAGACCAGAGCCGAGGGAAGCAGATTCCCCCAGATGAGGTTTGTCAGCAGCAGGTCGACTGATGACGTCTGTGTGACGTCAGACACGACCTCCATGTTGTCGAAGTCCAGTGAAAGTCTGCTTTCATCCAGGCCGTCAAAGATGAACAGCACTTTACAGACAGCCAGCTCCTCTGCTGTGAGCTTCTGTAATGTTGGATAGAAAACATGGAGCAGCCTGAGAAGACTGTACTGCTCATCTCTGATCAAGTTCAGCTCCCTGAACGAAAACAGAACCAGCAGATCGATGTCTTGGTTCTCTGAGCCCTCTGCCCAGTCCAGAGTAAACTTCTGCACTGAGAAGGTTTTTCCAACTCCAGTGACGCCGTTGGTAAGAACCACTCTGATGCATCTCTTGAATTTGAAAAATCCATATGGGTCAGGTACGGCTTTGAAAATATCATTGCACCTGATCATGGAGCCAGTTTCCATATCCCTCACATCATATTGGATCTTAACTTTTTCAAACTGTTGCTCAGTGATGTAGAGCTTGGTGTCGACCCTGTTGAGGACGGTTTTACTTCCTGCTTCCTCAGCTCCTTCAGTTACATGTTCACATCTGTTCTTCAGACTGATCTTATGTTCATCTAAAACCTCCTGCAGACCACGATCCCCTGACAAAGAAAAAACAATGTCAGACTAAAGACAGAGAATCTGACTGATACTTTTAACACTAAAGGAAATGGAAAATGAAATGTTGGTTTTGTTTGACATAACACATGTTCAGTCTTACTCTGTACAGAGCTGCTCTCAGTGGCTGTCTGCAGTCCAGGTCTTGTTCTGAGTCTTTGTCCACACTGGGGACAGAAAGATGATGGACCAGACTGGTCCCAGTATGAGGTGATGCATTGTCTGCAGAACCAGTGTCCACAGCTGGTGGAGACTGGATCCTTCAGGACGTCATGGCACAAAGTACATCGCTCTTGCGCTTCCTCAACGACAAGACAGCTCATGCTTTCTGGTCTGTGAAGACACAAGGACATTTCCTTAAAAAAGACTCAGATCAATTGATAATTCCTTGTCTGAAGACAAACTGATCATAATTTAACTGGTGTAACAGGACATGTCTTCATATTGTGAAAGTGTGAAGTGAAAACAGTGTCGCCTGACGTCTTTAGTGCAAAATCAAACCGACTCATCTGTCAAACTCCCTCTACCCATCTATGATTGCCTGTGTGAGTGTCTGGATGTTTTCCACCAACCACATCGGCTTTTGTGAATTGGCATCAGCTGTAGTCAGAGGCATTATCTGATGTCTGCATGACCTGCTCTCATGAGCTTGACATCTCTGACACACCTTGAAGGAATTCACATTTGGTATTGATGTTCACTGAAATATAAAGTGATTAGACTTCAATGTTTAAAGGTCAAGTCCATTGTCACTGAACAAAACGTTACACGCTGATGCTCTGAAACTGGTCTGATTTGCAGAAACATACAAGTGTGGGGTAGAAATACTGGTTTTCTGCAAATCTTTTTAAATCTTTATTCTTTATCTAGACATTTTATCTGAATGTCTGAGTGCAACAAGTTCTGCTATCACGACAGCAGATGTGAGGCATTCATGGACATTTTTCCCATGAGAAATTCAGGGTTTTTGAGTACAATGCCTATAATGTGCCTTTGTTGCACTGTTGATACTGAACTGAATCTACATTTCCTACGTTCTGCTCCTCAGCTCGTTTTCAGGTTGAAGCTGCTGGTTGAAAATATTAAAGAGAAAAACTGAACTTACTGTGAGTCAGAGGATCCTCCTCTGGGTCTGACAAAGTACACTGGAGACTCTGGATCGTCCAAATCCCTCCTCTTCAGTCAGTGTGAGTACTGTTCCTCTGGAGACACAAACATTACCAGAAGTGATGTTTGTGAACACATCCATGAAATCCACACAACACACAGCTCAATGACTTTAACATGAAAAGTTGGAAACAAACTAACACGTTTCTTCTGAGCTTCAGCAAACCTTCACATCACATTGTCACAAACTCCATCAACACTCTTCCTCCTCTGGACTTGCGCTGATTGAGTTCCGTCCTCGCGCTCCACAATCTTTTCTCCGTGACGTCAAAGCGCCAGCTGAGCTGCACTCCCCTAAAACTGACATTGTAACAAAGACGACGCAGTTTTTAAGCTTCGACGGCGAAATGGAGTCACATGACGCATCATGTGACTCCATCTGTTAAATGACTGATCTGATCTGACTGTTGCTAATACAACGTCAGCTTCATTAAATGAAAACTATGTAGGATCCACATCAAATGCACCGTAAATACATGAAATAGCATTAAAAAAAAAATACATAAAAACAAAACTGATGAGATGAATTGTTCTTCCAGTTAAACACAGATCCACGTTGTGTTTAGAAAACGTTGTTTAAAGATTCTGTTGTTATATATGATTAAGTGTTACAAAATGTGGAGATCTGCTTTGTACTGTTGCTTTGCAGTGTATGAACCAGAAGATGGCGCCATTTCTACATATTATATCGTGCATTAAATGTTTGTTACTTCTACAGAGGAATATATATGTATATATGTGGAGTGTTGCAAATATAACCTATTGATGCACTGATTATGTATTAGATTTCAAAATAAAAGCGTTAAACAGAGTCATTATTATTATTATTGATTGCTTGGCAGCAATTTTCTGGATCTGAAATAAAAAATCTGAGCCAGTATGTGGCAGAAGTGGATGAAGACGAGACTGAGAGGCTGAGATCAGAGATCAGAGTGTCCCGGGGTCTCAGCAGACAAACAGAGGCAGCTGTTAATCCAACAGCTGCTGCTGGTCACGCTTCTTTACTCTGAGAGGCCCAGCTCTCTCTCGCTGTAAAAAGAAAGAAAACATTCACTCTGCTCTGTTAACATCCACTCCACTGTCCTGCCTGTTAACCTCTTTAACCCTCTGACCTGCTCAGACTGTAAAAAACAACAGGATCCGCAGATGTGACGCTCCCGATGCGAGAAAAACCTTCCTGTTTCTTATCGTCTGTAACAGCAGAATGGAACCAGGTCCTCTGAACGATCATGTACTACATTTCATAATCTTAAAGTGATGGTCCTGTAATTTGAACTCAGGATCTATTTCACCACAAATATGAGTCAAACACCCCTCAAGAGATATTTAACATTTGTTGAAGGATTTTGTTTTTCCTGCTATTGTCTCTAAGTGTTGCTTTCTGTGGGAACTGTTGGGTTTTTCCATTCTATAATGTAGTAGTTTGTTAGAGGAGTGAGGAGAAAAGATGTGGTCATCGCGTTATGAATAAAGAGAGATGCTCAAATAAAGACAAACAAGAAAACTGATGCACTTTCCTCAGAGCAAAGTGGTGATACAACAACAACAACAAGGTTATGGGTTCAGACTTTCTCAGCATTTACATATGTTTGTTTGGGTTTCTTGATGTACTCTGTCTTCTTCCCACAGTCCAAACATACGCAGGTTAGTTTCATTGACTATAAACTTTCCCAGTAGACTGCTGAGATCATCAAGCTTTAAAATGTCAAATCCTTGTAGCTGAAATAGTCTTTTAGATTGTGAAGAACAATGTATAATTCTTTGATAAGAAGCTTGAGTGTAGGCTTTGGTGGTGTTACTTGCTAAATCTCTATTGACTGTTGTTAATATTGTTGCCTTTTAGTTCTGGGACTGTTTTTGCAGGTGAAACAAAGAGTTGTTAAAGATCAGACTTGATAAGACCAGAACCTCCTCAAGAGATATGTTACGTTGGTTGAAGAACCAAATAGTTAACAATGAAAGTAAATGGGGCAGTCAGCCAAACGTATCTAAATTGTCATTTTTTAACCACTAATAAAGATAAATCTGCTGTTCTGGACCACCCTTCATTTTGTTCCAGATCAGCAGATTCATCATTTTTCTTGTTCTTCACAGACACATTGGCCGATTGTTCAGGAAAATGATGAATCTGCTGATGTGAAACATCCTTCATCAGCAGTTGTTATAAAACCAGACGTTGGGTAAGTCTTGTAAAACAGTGTTTTTAATAAACTCTGGGTTCACTTACTAAGTTATCAGTACTTCAGTTTATGTGTAGGGACCCTATTCATGCTACTGCTGAAGTGAAGTGATAATTTGAGCTTTATTAGTGGTTAAAAAATGACAATTTAGACACGTTTGGCTGACTGCCCCATTTACTTTCATTGTTAACTATTTGCTTGTGAAAACAAAAAACGGTCAAACTGGATATTACTTCAACCAACGTAACATATCTGTTGAGGGGGAGTTGACTCCTGGTATTCAAGGTGATATAGACCCTGGGTTCATATTACTCCAGACCATCACTTCAACAAAAAAGGTGTGGCGGAAATATTTATCTGCAACACCCACACTGTTGTGTAATGATTAGCCCGCGGTAGTTTGCAGTGAGTGCAGTGAGAGTGATGGCTGTAGGTAATAATTAACAAACTGAAATCAATAAAAATAAGATTTCATCACTGATTTTCCTGCAGCAGCTGCATCAGGGAGGAATAGATTTTCAATACAGAGTTTCAATTTTCGAAGTACGAGCAGCGTGAGGGATGTGCAGTGTCTCGTGTCAGCTGCTCACCACAAGAAAAGTCTCACCAGGTTTCAGTATTACTGAACTGTGACTCACACCTCGGCCCCATGCTGAAACAAAACCAGCTGAATAAGAACAACAACAGGATGTGGGTGAAGGGAAGGGCGATCAGCCGGTAACAAGGACCAATGGCGGTGAGGCCCGCGAGTTTCAAAATAAAGGGAAACAAGGGAAAAGAAAACATGCAGCGTCTTTGTGTCTATATCATCACTGGAAGAGGAAGTTGACTTCAGTGAGCCCCAACACCACCCATGCTTTACAACCACAGCGATATATTCAGCACCTTGTTTTACAAGGTTGGTTTGTCAGTTTACTGTCAACAGGAGTTTAAAGGTGACGCCCGCGCTGCAGGAACGGGGGTGGGTGGGTCGAACAGGACGAGGTGCATTTACAAAAAAGAGGGTGGGGTAGTTTTTACAGCAGCTCTGCAGGGTGCTGCCTCAGACAGATTTGTTTTGGATTCACCAGTTTTATTTGATTATAATAAGAGTTGTTGTGTGGTTTTATACATTGTTGAGATTGAGGTTGAGATTGTATCCGATTCACAGCGAAATCACCAAGTTTTTATTAGTTTTACTTTATATATTATGTCTCTGAAAATGCTTTTGTGCAGACAAACCTTTTCCAAGACTTTCACAAAAAATTCCAAACTTTTCAAGACTTAAGCTCCGTGTTTTAATGAATGAACTGGAATAGAGTCACAAGAAACCAAAACTAAAAAGAGGAAGTGGAAACCTGCAACTTTAAAGTGTTTTGTTGAATCCTAATTGGATGTTTTTTCTTTCTTTCTTTCTTTCTTTTTTTTTTCCACGAATCCTGCCAACAACTCATCTACATTTTAAAGAAAAAAGAAAAAACAACACAACTGTTGAAGTGGGAAAAGGAAGTTTGGTACTGAAGGACTGTTGCATTATTTATGTCTGATATAAAAGTGCTACTCCCCCCCCCTCCCTCCTTCAAACGTTCAGCGACCGGCGTGATTTGACACAAACACAACACAAAAGTCGACACTATTCTGTCAACTCTTTCTTTTTCTTTTTTCTTTCCAGAGATGAGGAGATTATCAAAGCGTCTTCAGTTGCTGCAGGCGACTAACTGACACTGGTGTAAAGTAATGTTAAGGCCTCAAGTCGGAGGAATGCAAACAAAAAGAGTCGAGCGCCTCTTTCCCACAGCAGCTCTGCTGCTGGGAAACCGCCCAATTTCAAAACTTTGGTGAAGTGCCAGAAGGGAGGGAGCTGGCGTTTATAACTCAGATAACTCACGTGTTTGTAACACATGTTGGCTCTGTTTATAAACCCTCCTTCTTCCTGCAGCAGCAGCAGGACTGTTCCCTCCCGTCAGGACATGTCAGACGCTGCCTCGTGCATTCAGGAATGTGTATGTGGACACGTGCTGCCACCGCCGCGGAGAGGCCGCCCGCCACCGAGGGAAAATTTGAAAAAAAGAAACAGGAAAAACCAGCATCCTGACCGTGAGAGCAAAACCCAAACATGAAGTCACACAAGCAGAAAAACTCCTGCACATCAGGAGCCTGAGACCAGATTCATGCTCCTTTAATGTTTTAATAGAGAAACTGGATCAATTCAGCTTTATTTAAATTATTTTAGGAGGTTGTGTCCTAGTTGAATTCCCTCGTTCTTAACTGTCCTTTATATAATTATTAATCCTCCAATTCACACGTGACCGTCTTTTGTTTTCACAAGCAAATAGTTAACAATGAAAGTAAATGGGGCAGCCAGCCAAACGTATCTAAATTGTCATTTTTTAACCACTAATAAAGCTCAAAATATCACTTCACTTCAGCAGTAGCATGAATAGGGTCCCTACACATAAACTGAAGTACTGATAACTTAGTAAGTGAACCCAGAGTTTATTAAAAACACTGTTTTACAAGACTTACCCAACGTCTGATTTTCATAACTGGTGATGAAGGTTGTTCCACATCAGCAGATTCATCATTTTTCCTGAACAGACCGATGTCCATGAAGAATGAGAAAAATGATGAATCTGCTGATCTGAACACTCTTCGAAAAGCATCTTTTTAAACCACCTTTTTTTTTTTTAACCCTGTGCAGAATAAACCTCAACAAAAAACAGTAAAATTAAATAAATAAGAAAGATACTGTTAATTGCATTTGAACGCACATTAGATCTTTATTTCTCAGCAGCTCCCCCACAAGCCTGTGCCAAAACAAAAAAAAAAAAAAAAAAAAAAAAAAAAAAAATATTCAAAACCACCTCATTCGTTATAAAATGACATTATTATTATTGTTAATGACTCCGCAGAGGGGAAGACTTTTTTTTTTTTTTAATTTTTTAAAATTAAAAAAAAAAAAAAAATATACAAAGCAAAACAAAAAAAAGGTGTTTTTCTTCAAGATACACTTGCTGACCTGCAGCATTGGAAAGAAAAAAAATCTCACTGCAAAGTTAACAGGTAGGTTTGTTTTGCTTTGGTTCCTTCAGATTGTGAAGAAGAAAAAAAAAAAAAAAGTATTGCATCTGATGAAAAAGTTAAAAAGGAAGAAAAAAAAAAAAAAAAACCTCTGTGTTAATAAAAATGTCATTAAAATTTTGTATCATGTTGTACAAATGAGGGGGTTAACAAAATTCATTAAAAACAAAAAAGCACCTCACCATTTCAGGTTGTTAAATTAAGTGCTTAAATTAAGATGGAACATAATAAAATAAAAATAATAATAATAAAATAAAAAAATAATCAAAAACAAAACAAAACCATCCAGTGAGGAGACTGAAACACATCACTTCAGACTTGGCAGTTGTGGTTTAGTTGTTTTTTTTTTTTTTAAGATCTGGCAGTGATTTGTGCTCGTTTATGCCAGAATTAGATAAAATAAAAATAAAATAAAGGTAGAACAGGAAGTAGGTCCGAGTGGTTTCAACACACGATCACGTTGCTTCAGAATAGAATCTTTCCCTCTTTCAAATTTGCATAAATAACTAACTTTGTTATAGTCGAAATGAAACTTTAGGTGATCCTGAAAAACAAACAAACAAAAAAAAAAGTATTTCCTTGCTGATGGGGGGGTGAGGCCTCAGGCTCAGTCAGTGTTTAAAAAAAAAAAAAAAAAAAAAAAATAGTTAGGAGGAGGAGACGGCGTTCACAGCTTCTTCAGCCGACTGTACATGTCTCTCTTGCTGCGTTCGCCGGCCCAGGTGCGACTCTTGAGGCGAAACTTCCTGAGGTCCTCCTTGAAATCCTCGTGGTGCATCGGCCGGTACGACTGAGGTTCACATTGTGACTGAGGAGAAAGAGGAGGAAGTTCAGACGACCGAGCGGCTACAGAGAGTTTTGTCCGTGTGGTAATTAGACCCTTAAAGCAAGAAAAACCAACCTGAAAATGTGGGAAGAAGTCTTTGTATCCGCCTTTGAGGACGTAGAGCTCGGGGTAGTGGAGTTTTGGGTACTCGTTCATGGCGCGGTCTCGCTCCCTGATGAAGCGACACATGCGTGGGCCGCGCTCCGACGAAAACTCGCAGTGGAAGATGATGACGACGCGTTTGTCCTCGCAGGACGGGACGATGGGGGTCTTGAGGAGGAAGTCTTCAACCTGCTCCTCCTGGTGCAGGTTCAGAGCTCCCTGAGAAAAACAAAAAACAAAACAAGACAAAAAAGACAAGCTTAATTCAAACTAGTGTCTGGTGGACTTGGTCCTCTGATGGTTGGTGAATCATCAGTTAATGATCATAATGTGTCAACAGCCCTAACGACTCCATCAGAGGCCGTCGGGACCTGGTCTGAGACCGGGACTGGATCTGTCATGTTAGAAAACTGGAGGAGTCTGAAGAGACTGACAAAGAGCGACGGCCAATCAGAGGAGGGATGTGAGATAAATGCTGCTGCCGTCTCACTGATTCACTCACAATCACGTTTAAAAGTCTGACGTTCCAGATCAGCAGATTCATCATTTTTCTTGCTCTTCAGACACATTGATCTGTTGATCAGGAAAAATGATGAATCTGCTGATGTGGAACATCCTTCATCACCAGTTGTTATAAACCAGACGTTGGGTAAGTCTTGTAAAACAGTGTTTTTAATAAACTCTGGGTTCACTTACTAAGTTATCAGTACTTCAGTTTATGTGTAGGGACCCTATTCATGCTACTGCTGAAGTGAAGTGATATTTTGAGCTTTATTAGTGGTTAAAAAATGACAATTTAGATACGTTTGGCTGGCTGCCCCATTTACTTTCATTGTTAACTATTTGCTTGTGAAAACAAAAGACGGTTGTTAACTCCAGATCATCACTTCATGAGGAATAGTTGAAAATTTAGGGGATTGTCAAATGAAAAGACCAGCACTAAAAAGAGGAGAGGAATCTACCTGATCTTTCTTTACAGAGACGAGGAAAGAATCAAAACCTCTTACAAAGATCTGATCAATCACCACGTACTGATCTGCATCAACGCGATGCGACTCACCTTGATGTGTCCTCCCTCGAACTCGTAGGGGTAGCGGCAGTCGAGGACGATGACTCGTTCGACTAGATGGTTAAACTGTCCGGTCAGAGCTGAAACCATCTGCAGGACGCAGAACACACGATGAGTGATTTCAAAACAAAGAAAGAACACGTTATCAGGGACAACGAGCATCTACTCACCACTTCTGAGGTAATGTACTTGAGGTCTTGATGTTTGCCCTCCACGGTGGGCAACACAAAACGCTGAAAGGTTTAAAAAAAAAAAAAAAAATGAAGTGGGATTAGACGGATTGATTTCATGTGACTGGGTTAAGAAGCTTCTTGAGTCGTCTTTACCTTGGTGAAGTCTCCTATTAGCTCGTTAGAACCGTCCTCACTGTCCAGCAGCTTCTCAATCTCAGTCTGGCAGAAGGATTTGGATCTCTGCAGCGCTGAGCAGCTCTAGAGACAAGAGGAGACGAGAGGCTTAACGAGGCAGTCAAGGAGAAAATGGGGTAATTCGAGATCGTCTGGTGACAATAGCCGCCCGCTCCTCAGGCTGACATTTCTCCACTTCCACTAAGGAGGCAACAGATGGTCGGCGGACTCTGTTTTATCGTTGATCCGTTTCCTACATTCCAGGAGCCTTCACACCAGATGTGAACAAAAACCTTTTTTTCTGGGAACTCACCATTCGTGGGGATTCGGGGTTTTGTTCCAGGATGGTGACTTGGGTTCCTGCCAGGCTGCGGCGCCTCTTCACCCTGACCGGCGTGTTTTCGTCGGCGGGGCAGTCGGGACGCTTGACGGAGGGACGGGAGACGGGACTGGGCATGGAGGGAGAACGAAACAGGCTGCGCGGTCGACAGCGAATCACAGGCTGAAGGAAGGAGGAGAAACACAGAACCATCAATATCAGAGAGTTTCACAATGTTGTTATATCAGTGGACAACAATACGATACTAACAATTAAATATGCAGACGTTAGCTTGGTTGACAACCAGCAGACGTTTGTACATGTGTAGAGAACATTAGCTTGTAGTGATAGCATTTTAAGAAATGCTATGATCCAACCTCATGCTAACATTAGCAGGTTTTAGCTTTATGCTAAGATTAGCATCAAAGGTTTAGTTCGTCATGCAGCTGTAAGGATCCATGTTTTCGCTTTGCATCATTAATCATTGGATCAATATATTGATCTAGATCTATGGATCATTACTTTATAAGTTCACTTACAGAGTCTTCTCCTGAACTCTCAGACACCAGCGGAGCAGTGAGCAAACTGGCCATTCCCATCGGCATCTCTGAGTCGTTCTGCAGGTCACAGATAGAGCAGGTTAATTCAGGATTTTATTTTTATTTTTTTAATTAAGTGCCTGTGATTTCAGACATTTTTTTCCTGCCTCACCTCCATGTTGTCATCCAACACGTCCAAGAAGCCGTCGTCACTGTCGTCGTTGGACGAACGTCGCAGGAACACGGGGCTGGAGTCGTAGAAGTCGAACTGCTGGTGTCCAGGAGGTGAGGAAAACTGGATGGAGAAAAAAAAAAAAAAAAAAGTAGGAACAGATGAGTTTGTAAGTTACTACAATCAAGAGGAGACTTGATACCGATTCTTCTCCAAGATGTTCACCCACCATGAGGGCTGGTGCTGAGCTGGGGCGGCCGGCGAACGCGTCCTTTGACCGTCTGCCGTTGAAGGAGGAGCCACGACACCGCGACACCGGCTTGGTTGGTTTCTTGAATTCAAATCCCTCCTGAACATCAAATATTAACACAATATTAACAATCAAAAATATCAACATCATAAGGAAACTTACAAAGGAAAAAAAAAAAAAAAAAAACCTTACACAACACCGATTTCACTCCAATGATAATTTAAGCTTAAATAAAACAAATGATGCAATGCCTTCGCCATGGCAATTGCCGCCTGTATCTAAGATCCAATTAACACTGAAGCTGCTGTTCTCGTTTATTTTTCCTCACAAAGACAAACAGTAACAGACACTGACCTCCGGCATGTTCTCTTTGTTGTCCTGTTGAGAGGAAGAAGACGAGGAGGCGGCGTTTATCTGAGACGGTTGTTGGCTGAATATACCGTAGCGGTGAGTATCTGCTTCCTGTCCCTTCAGAAACGGACTGTGACACTGGAGCTGGAGCTACAGGAAGGAAGAAGAAGAAGGGGAACAACTGTAAACAAGTTGCTGGAGGACGTCAAGAACTAAAACGCGACTAAAGTGCAAGTTTGTGGTCGTAAATGCCACAAATTTACTTACCGGCAAAGAGTTGATTCTACGAATCGGCATCTTCCTGTAATAGAAAGGAGAGGAAGCGGTCAATACAAATCAATTCAACAGATGTTTGTAGCTCGTGTAGTAAAAATAATCCCCAAGAGTGAAAATACAGTGAAAACGACAGTTAACGGTTTCAAGATATTGACCATGGGAAACAACTTACTCGTTGACGATGCGGCTCGACTGCTGAATGGCCTTTTCGAATCTGTAACAGAAAAAAAAACATTCAGAATTGGAATGAAACCTTTAAATTATGCAACATGTTTTAAGACGCTGATAAAGTAGCAGATCTTTGTAATAAAACCCAAAAGTGAAAGAAGTTTTAATTGCCAGTTGAGACACAGTGTGTGTGTGTGTGTCCTGAAGTACAAAGACTCTGTGGCTCTATAGAGAAAACATGAGGAACGGTTGGACAAGAGGAAGTCGGTGCAGCAAGAGGTGGTCTTTGCACTGGAGTAATGCCCACCTGTATGCTAAATAAGTGGAGTGGAGAGCTCAATGTGTAGCTCAAGAAGTGGTGGGGGGGGTGGATGCAGAGATCAGCTAATCTACCATATGCCTGCTGCAGCCGAACCTGCCAACCCCTTTTCTGTAAGGGTCCTTTGTTTGTCAAGGGGGGAGCGTGCCCCATTCAATGCAGAGCAGAAGAAGGGAGGGCAGTTGTTCTCCGGGGGTGCCCTCATTTCAATTGCCCCATGCACAAAAAAAAAAAAAAACCTCCTGCCTCCTTTTTTTCTCTCCTCTATTGAAATAACAGCGCATAGGAAGAGTGTGCCAAAACCCAGAGGGGGTGGGCTATCATTAAACCCCAAGCGCGGGGGGGCACACGCAAAACTCTTAGCAACCAAACAGCTGTAAAGAGGAAAAAAAAAAGGAGGTGAATGAGGTTTTCAGCACCAAATGCTCCTGTAAAGGAACTTGCACATCACACAGCGACAGATGTCTGCAGAGACTCACCCAACTGAGAATTAAGAAACGGGCCACCCAAGATTAGACAGCTGAGCTGGTAGAGATAACAACTCTGAGCCTAAGCTCAACTCAACTCTCTCTGCATCTTTGATAAGCTACAAAAAAAAAATGGGGAAACTTGGAACAAATACAAATTAGTTTCCGCTTAATCTCTTATTCTGTTTTTATCTTGTCTTGACAATATAAACAGTAATAAAATAACCTGTTGACACTTCAGGCCACACAGAAAGTTAATCCACAACTTGCCATGTCAGCTAATCAGCTTAGATAAGATGAAAAATAATAATAATTAAGTGAAGCCAACGGTAAAAACAATAATCCTACAGATGAGATGGTTATGATCCTAAAGCGCAGGGTGGAGGTGGTGGGGGATTAATCAGAGGCGACCAGCTGATCACAAGCTGATTGATTTAAAAAACAGAGACATGATGTGCCAACTTACGTGTCCTCCACTTCAACAGCATCCATGGGGCTCTGGAGATCCATGCCGAGACCTGAATGAGACAGAACAAACAGGAAATCTGACTATTTTTAACTTTTACGCTAAAAACGGTACAATTTGTAAAGTGTGTGCATGAAAACAAAATAAAAAAACATTAGAAAATAGTGAAAATATCAAGTATAGGAGCTAAATGTGATGTAACAAAAGTACAAATCCTTGTGACTGACTAGTTTAAGGACAATTTAAGTTAATTTTCTATTTCTAAGAAACAATACTCATCATCTCATGACCACAGTTGGTTCAGCTGTGTGTCTGTATATACATTAGGCCCCTGGGGCATCAGTTGTAATGGCTTCAATTAGCACAGACAATAGGTTTTCAGGGCAACTCACCAGCATCAGATGAGACGTCAGAGGCAAAGGAGGGAACCTTTTCGAGGGGTGCATGCTTTCTCCTTTTTGGGGTATCACATTGGCTGTGTAGGGGGAAGAGATTAACAACAGAAAACATTTTTAAAAAAAAAAATCTATATTATCCTGCATGTTGGGTTAAAGGTTGGACTACATTTGTTTATGTCTTGCAAAACTAAATGAAAAGGGGTGATAATAGAGATTATTATCATACCTTCCGAGTCCAAAATTGTTCATGTCCAGAGCCAGGTTGGTGACCGGGGACAGGACGGTCGCGGGACCGGGGGAGAACAGATTCCTGCAGTGTGAGAGCGAGGAAAGCCCGGGGATCCCGTCGGGCCTACTTTTTAAAATACTATTAACAGGACTATCGAAGCTAAAATCATTTACCGACTCCATCATTTAGTTGTCAAATTTGAATAAATCCCGCGTTGGTAAATATATAAAGAATTTCAGGTCGGAAAAAAAATAAAAGCCAATTCGTTAGCAAGACGGCCCAAACTTCAAGCTAACCACGGAGGAGTTAAGCTAGTTAGCTAGCAACAATTTTTTCCTCGCTTTAAGAAAACATTTCCAAACCGTACGATCCGAAACACTGGCTGCAAGTGACTCGGTAGCTCCGTGCGGAGTGAAACATTTGAAGAAAAAAATATTAGTAAGACCACATCGTTGTTGTTAGTGGCAGAGAGCTGCAGGACAGCGTACTCCCTCTCTGACAGCCCCTGGTTTCTGAGAAAAGGACACAGAAGCTGCTCGTATTTATGTTCAAAATAGAACTTCACGAGCGGCAATCTCTGAGCCAATCAGCGGCCGCGTTATTTCACGCTGGCCAATCAGAGCGCGACGCAGCCGTGCGCCGTTGTCTTGACACTGGGTGACGTAGGGAGGAGGAGGACGTGACACAATCCTTTAAAATTTTTTCATCTTTTTTCTTTCTTCTCCTTTGTGTCTCGAAACTCTTGTCATATTCATCTTTTACAGCCATTTTTGTTTATTTTAAACGTTTAAAATGCAACTGAACTGACTGCAGTTTTGGGAAAAATGATAAAAATTTTGCAATATGAAAAACTGAACTTGCAAACAAAGAAACATCACTTCAGTTAATTTTTACTAAACTAAACTGATTCGTCACATTTCTACACGTATTTGTGAAAACTGACAACTTTACACATGAAGTATATTTGTTTTTAACATTAATTTTCATTATAAGTAGGAAAAAAGGTGGTTTAATTATCTTTATAAAGGTAAAAACACTACAGAAGTCTAGTAAATGTAGTAATACTTTCATACAGTATAAAGTATTAAAAATATACACACAAATAAATGCCTATATATTTCAAGTAAAATTGATGTTAAAGTGGCCTAACCGTGTGGATGCATACCAGTAATGGCCGCCGTGCTTTTTGGCCTCCCACACAAAGTGACTCAGACAACAGAAATCATTTCCACTGAAGTAACAAACGCTTCCTTTCTGCTGTTTCCTATCTCATGTTCTTTCCCTTTAGTTTCTGAAATCATTTAAAAATTAATCATCTTCAAAGAATTAGTATTATACATGAGAAGTGTTTTTTTTAGTTATGTTTTCCTCCATTAAACACCAGCTTCTCTGTAAAACTGCAGCTTTAAGTTTCAAGAACAGAATTAAAATGATTTTATATTTGTGTTTTTGTTTAAGATAGAGTCAAATCTTTATGTATGCGGGGTGAAGTGTGAGCTGTATGTGGGTGTATACACCTTTTAAAGTGGTTTTAAGTTATGTTTAAACACCACTTCCTGTCTCATGTCAGCTAAAAAACAAAATGCAAAATGCAGCTTCCTTATTTGTAGTTTTTGGTTTTAAAATAGGGACGATAGTTGCATGAGGAAGTGGTGGATTTAACATGTTTTAGTAGTTCTTTTCTTTTTTTTAACTCAACAAACAGTAAACAACAGACACATACCTTCCTCTAACTAGTTCAACCAGACAGTGAAGGCAGTCTAACACCAACAAAACCACACAGATGTTACTGGTAAAAACAACTTCAGTATTTCTGCCTGAGGGTTACTGAAAGTTAAACTAGCGCTGATACTTCACTACTACACTTGAGTATATTTTGGAAGTATCTGTACTTTATTGTCACCTTTCATTTCCTATATTAATTACATACTTTTACTATGATGCGTTTTCAGTTTGCACAGCTATCAACACCACGTCTGAGGGTTGATGGAGGCTCCATCTTAAAGGTGGATGATGGAGAAACTTCACAAAGACTCAAGACATCGTCTATGAAGATTGTTGTAGCTCCATGTTTTAAAGTGCTGGATAAACTTCATCAAATTCTTCTGTTGTTTACTTTTACTTTCATTACTTAACTACATTTACTTATAGATTACTTGTCTGTACTTCTACTCTAGTGGGACTGCACAAACTTTATCAGCACTTTTTTTTTTTGGATTGTTCAGGCATAATTTGCCTGATTTTTGTCAATTTGCCTTTTATTTTTTTAGGTGTTTTGTTGCAACAAATTTGCAGCAGCAGGTCAAAGTTGCATTTTTTTTCTTCCCGTCTTAAAGACAAAAAGTTGTGTCGATCTTTTTCTCTGATAATAAAGTTTCTCTTTAAGAAGGAAAAAAAAATATCGAAACTCTGACTTGCTCCTGCAACTTTATTGCAACAAAACAGCACATTTTTTTCCTCTTATAAAGGCTGTATATTTCTACTTTAACAATAGATAAAAAATGAATGGATGAAATGTTTAATTTACATTTAATTATAGATTACTTGTCATGATTAAGTACAGTAAATGCTGGATACTTTAAGACTTTTACTGGAGAATCATTCTAGTGAACTTCAAGTCAATTTTTGATTGTTTTTTTATTTTTACTTCTACTCTAGTTGGACTTTCACATACTTTATACAAACACTGATGAGGACTTTGTCTTCTATCGAGTCCAGGTTTCTCATGTGCACTGATCCTGACTGGATTTACAGTCTCAATAAAAAGCTACGAGTCATTCTGAATCTGATAAGTTGCATTTAGTTGCTTTCAGTATCATTTTTACAGACCGATGTGAGGAGGAAGGGGTGCTCCACAGTTCAACCACTGTTCAGTCTTTGTTCGGCTAAAGCATGTGCATGATTGGCATCACAAATGTAAATAAGGTTTAAATAAGTGAACCTCCCTGGAGAGGTACGAGCACAAGCGACTGTGACTCCAGGTTCCACACCCCACATCTGAAAAGAAGAAACAAAAGAGGTGGAGGTGGAGGTAGAGGAGGGGGGGAGAACAATTTGAGTTGGTCTGAATGACTTTAAAAAAAAAAAAAAAAAAACCTCCTCGAACCGCCCGACACCACCAAACTCCCCGCTGACAACTGGTTTCCTTAAGATGCAAAAACAGAAATGAATGAGTGTTTTTCTTCCAAAATGGCCCCAAGATTAAAACCAGATCTTGCTATCAAAGTGGTCAGTAGATAAAGTTTATTATTACAGGATATTAGGTTCAGACTTATCTCTATGTATCTTAAACTGTGACCCACTGAAACCAACAGTGTGTGGTTATTAGCAGGCGGTTAGATTGTGGTAACCTGCAATCACAACACTCATAAAAAAACTTCTTCCTCAGTGACAACATCAATACAGCCTGAAGATAACAGATGCTACTTGAATATAAATACATGATATGTGTAGTTTGTCAACAAAAGCAGCTATTTTGTTTAAAAATTGGCTTCAAATTTGACAAAACAAATATCTTTGCTTGTCAAAACAGGAAACCAGCACGGCTGCATTTAGTCACCGAAACTAAAACGAATGAATCAATTCTTCTCAGATGAGTTGACACTATTTTAAGACGGAGATGGACCTTTTATATCAGGTCCAAAGAAAACAGGATTTCATCACGATTTTTGTAATGTTTTCTGCAGCTGTGACGGAGGAAATCCTGTATTTATGGCACAAACAAAGCATCTAATCCCTCAGATATGAAATATCTCAGATTATACATTAAAAACTTGTGTAAAACAGGCATAAACAGTGTAAAATACTTTCCCCCGGCTGACTAACGATCGATGACCAGCTGATTGGACACTCACTTCGTCGTTTGCATTTGTCTTATCTGGAAATGTTTTGTAGCAGCAGCATTAACATTGACACCCGTTCAGTTCAAACGGGTCATTAGCACGACGGCTGCTCCATTACAGAGCCACCAGACTGTCACATCCACTGATGCAGGAGACACTGCAAAAACTGATGACACCTTAATTTGGCTAATTAACATCACAGACTGTTCACGGGAAAAATCCCTCAGACCTAAGATGCCACAAATCGACCTTTAGTTTGACATACATGCTCATAAAATCAGTTTGTAGATACTCATCTGGGAAAAAAAGCTGTTTTCTGAAAGTCTTCTGGCAGGAAACCCACGTAGTAATCATGTGATCAGAAAGAAAAACATAGATAGTTACAAATTTTGAGGATGTGTCTCTTAGCTTCCATGCTAGCAAGCTAGCAAGTGATTATATTAACTTACTGTAAAGACTGGAAACAGTTTAGGTCCAAAGTTTAAAACAAATCCACATATCACTTCCAGTTAATCAGTTGCATGTTGTTTTTTTTATTCTTTTTGCTATTTGTGAATGTTTTAAATTGTTTGCAGAATGCTAAGCTAACTAGCTGCTGGTTGAAGCTTAGCTAACCACATCACAGCTTAGTTTTACACTGTTGTCTGTATATGATTTGAACATGGTATTTTTGGAAAACACAAAGATGTTTCTGCTCTTTGTGAATGTTTTCAAACTTTAGACTAAACCAAGCTAGCTGCTTATACTCTTTACATAATGCTAAGCTAACTAGCTGCTGGTTGCAGCCAGTTGAACACAGGACAGTTTAGTTTTTTCACTGTTGTTTTTATATGATTTGAACATGGTATTTTGGAAAACACAAAAAGTTTCTGCTCTTTGTGAATGTTTTCATTAATGTTAGACTAAGCTAAGCTAGCTGCTGCTATTCTTTGCATACCGCTAAGCTAACTACAGCTTCATATTATTAGTGTTACTGATGTTTTCCTCACACTGTGTTATACTCTTTATATTATACACAGGCTCTTTCTCACAGGATTTCTGATTTCCCTCTTTCAGATAAGAAGATTTAAGAGATATGTGTTTGTAAATTGATCCGGTGCAGAGATGTTGTGAAAACACTTTGTTTCTTGTGGACGGTAAACTAAAACAAGAACAATGGACGATGCTGAATGTTTTTGCTGTGATCAGGCTGCATCACGATGATCATCATCCCCCCAACATTTTAATTTGAAATTACACTTAGTGTCCTCTACCCCACACAGGAATGACGGGTATGTTTGCATGGAGACGGTCAGTCAGCCACAGTTTAACCCCCTCCACCTCCTGGGTTGTTCATCCACACCATTGTTCCCTCTTCTTATTGTCTCCACCAGTGTCAGTGCAGACTCAGGTCATCCCTCCTCTGGTCAACAACCCCCCACACACCTCTGGGTTCAGGTCGCAGAAGAAGGAGTGAACATCTGCTGGTGGATGTGGAGGAGGCCCCCGGCAGATGGACGACGACACGACTCGACACGGCGGCGCAGGAGCTTCAGCCTTTGGCCAGAAATTCTGGAGGGAAAGAGACAAAAGACGAGGAGGAGACGAAGACTGGGAGGCTGCAGAGGGAGTTAAATAAAGGAAGGAGGAGGAGGTTTATAGAGTGAAGTGACACATCCTGACACAGATCAGAGTTTATTATATAAAACGCGACGTTAAAGGAGGGAAACCAATGTTTTTTGTTTCTTTATTTTTGAAATTTCCAGGACACAAGATCCATTTGAGGCTTTTAAGCAACAGTTAGACATATTATTAGTTTTTAAATTATACTTTTGATTGTTTCCTTCTTAGCATAAACTAAGACAAGTCAGTTATCAGGTACAGAATGAAATATTTAAATAAAATAAATATCAATATGAATTTTATTAATTAACCTATGATATTATTATTATTATTATTATTATTGTTGTTGTTATTATTAAACAGAATTTAAATTTAAATACAAATAAATAAATAAGATAAAATAATGGCAATAAATTGATTAAAAAAACAGCACAATAAAATGTAATATTTTAACTGTTATTATCATCATTATTATTACTATTAGCAGTGTAGTACATCATTTAGACAAATTGATTTATTAGATTAATTGTGACTGATAATATAAAACAATTAAAAATATTCAAAGAGTACAATATAACAGTGAATATATGTGCAGAAAAAAAACAGAAATACAGAAATATATTTGTTTATCCTCTTTTTATGGGCAAATTTGACATTTTGGGCTCATGGATGCTGAACTGAATTGATTATTTGTTTGTAAAATTAAGACAATAAATCATAAAATTGTCTCAACAGCTTTAATCTCTAAACTTTAAGACACTGAGCTGTAGATGTATAAATGTGAGTCAGGATAAGTTTAGTTCATCTACATTCGGCAGCTTGTTAATTGTTTGTGTCTGTTGATTCCCGCTCTGAACTGAAAAAAACTCCTCAGTCAGTGTGTGAATTTGTGTGTGAATACACTCAGCTGCTGCTGAAAGCCTTTAATTAGCTGATGTTAATCTATGCGACCAGATCATTATCATCAGCCGTCGGTGCAGTTTTATGGTCGACAGGGAAAACAAACTGCTAATTATACATATCTGTAATGTGTAATATTTTAATTTGATTAGAAAACATACATTTTAAACTCAGCATTTATCAAATCAATCAAATATATGTCCTTTTTTGGGGCGTGGTCTTTTATTTTGTAAAGATAAAAGTACAATCAAGCAGAACAGAGCAAAGAAATATGCAAATTAATGCAAGTAAGAAACAAAAACTATATGTAAAACAAAATTTATGATCTAAACAGATACATTTAACTGTAGAAACAATTACAGTACATCAAAATATTCATTGTTGTCAACAAAAATGTAATTATAGGCACATTTTAGATTCATATTTAACAAGTTTATACATGAGTAAATATAGTATTTAACTGTTAATGTGCAGAAAATGTCAGAAATTCAGCTAAATATAAATAAGTGTGCGCTGTACATACATTGATTTATTGAAACAGAAAATATAAATTAATTAATATAAGTGTAAATATGTCTAATTTGTCATAGCAGCACAAGTGTAATGTAACTTTTCAGGGTTTAAAGTGAAAATATTAATGTTTTTAATGTAAAAATGTTAAGTTGAATCAGTTTTATGGTTGTATAATAATCACCACAGTAGCTTTGACTATTTCTTACTTTTATCCACCTGCTTTTCTCATGCAAATGATTTCTCATGTCTCCATCTTGTTAATGAACTCATAGAAAAGGAGCCACATCCTGTGTGTTAATGTGTCCTCGTGGGCCTCCTTTGTGTGACTGTTAATGTGAGTGATGGGCACGTGTGTGTGTGTGTGTGTGTGTTTGTGTGTTACAGTCGTGTTGAATATTGTATGAAAAGCAGTTGGCAGCAGTTGGTGTCGTCCATCTGTCAGAGGCGCCGCTGGGGCCTCGTTATTAATCATAGATGAGAGATTAAAAGTTAATTAAAGTTCACAAAGTATCAAAGGTAAATAAGCTGCACTTGACTATAATGTCCCAAGTGATTGACTTTCTTAATTAATACAAGATTAACTTAACGTAAGTTAAAAATTTGACTTCATCATTAAATATCAACTAGACTGTAAAATAAACCATAAAATACCACCATAAATAAAGACACAGTGACAATATCAGTGATAATATATGTTTATGTTAAATTAAAAAGAGGAGTAAGAAGAATATACAATGATTAATACATGTAAATATCAATAAAGTACATCAATCCTGGTACATAAAAAGAAGTAAAACACAATAAGACGCATTAAAACATATTCACATATCAAAATCATCCTCAAATAACGTCGAATGTCCAAAGAAAAAAGTGAAAAAGTGACATTTTTTCACTTTTTTCTCCGTCACTATTTGGGATTTTAGGCTAATTTATGTTAAAATGTTAAACTATTAAACTCCAATCAAAGCTGTTGAGTAAATGTATTATCTAAAGTTAAAAAAAATACTATAAATACATCTATAAAAGCATTATGTGACAGGCAGCTGCAGTAAACAGCCTTTGATTTGTCATAGGGCTGGAGTTTTTTTGCCCTCTGTTGGTCATTTGTAAAACTACAAGCAAAAAAATGGGACTAGAACAGATTGAGGACTACAAAAATGGAGGTTTAAACTCAAAGGAAAGGTTGTTCACCACTTCGATTTAAGTCCACATCAGATTTTTTAAGATTATTTTCAGTATTTGACACTAGTTGTTTGTCCAGAACTGAAACGTTGAATTCAACAGAAACAATAGGTGCTGAACGACCTGTTGCATGATGTCAAATTGGAGAAAACCACCTCTACGAGACTGTTGCAAATCGTTGCGTTACGTTGCAACAAAACAGGTTGTTCAATAAGAAAATTTAACAACATGAAGTAAAATGTTGTGCTGCCAAACTCCACCCAGGATTAACAAATAGCTGTGATGTCATAAAGTTCCCTTAGTTTCCTAATTGAAGGGTAATTGTTTGTTTGCAACGTAGCGCAACGATTTGCAACAGTTTTGTCAAGATTGTTTTCTCCCATTTGGTATTTTGTTTATGTTCATGGATTAGGATTATTTAATGTCACACAACAATGTGAGGCTGACGTCATCTAACAGGTCGTTCAGCACCTGTGTTTCTGTCTAATTCAACGTTTTGCAACGTTTCCTGCAAATTGAACCAACAATTTGGTTGTTGTAATGGCTCCAAATGCTGGAATAACTTTAATTTAATATTATGTTTAACGTCATTATTAACTTAGAATAAACTATAAATGTTAACTAAGATGCTAATTTATGTTAAAAACAAATTTAAGCTGCATATAAATTGTTTTTTTTGTGTTTCAGTGCAGCTGTGTTTATTTGACGGGTGTGGTTGTGAAAAAAAAAAATACCACGTGATCTATCTGCGCTCTGATTGGGCCATAGACCTGTCAATCATCCTCCGGAGGGGGTGTGTCCAGAGGAGTTAAGTGGTGGCAGAGCGAGGAGACGTGAAGGGAAAATGTCCTCAGTGCCTGACGGAAAGAAGCTGGTCCGCAGCCCCAGCGGCCTCCGCATGGTGCCGGAGAACGGCGCCTTCAACAGCCCCTTCTCCCTGGACGAGCCGCAGTGGGTCCCGGATAAAGAGGTGAGGCGGACGGTAACGATTAGTTTTGACAGCGAAGAAGCTGTCGGGGCTGCACGTAGACCCGCGCGCGCCGAGCTAACGACATTTAACGTAGCACTTCCGTTCTGTTGTTTTCAAAATAAAAGCACCATTTTGGACGAAACCGAAAATACAACAAAAATTAAGTCTTTAATAAATTATTTGCTAATTATGTGGGTCTAAAATTTAAAAAAAATTTCAGGCTCAGCTAGTAACATCTTAATCCTAAAATAATGGTTTACTCCAGTCACTAAAAACAGGTATAGCTTTTATTTTGGAGGTCCAGCCTCCAAACATCCGGGTTTCCCTTGTTAAATCTCCCTGTGTCCCTGTCGTCGGACTGGGCGTTGTAGGCAGGGAGGTCCCGTTAGCTTAGCAGCTAACCGAGCCTGCTAGCTAACCTGCTAGTTAACGTTTTAAACTAGTTGTCAGACGCAGCTGTGATGGTTAACGTCGCTTAAACATCGTTAAAATGACAAAAAAGCAGCGGCCGTGCGTGTCCGCGCACGCACGTTAGCATGTCACGTCCAGCTAGCTGCTAGCCGCTAGCTGTTAGCTGGCTAGCCGCTATGCTAACTCCGTGTTTGTGTTGTTGCGACTGTTTCAGTCTGATACACTTTGACCAGACTGACGCTGAACTTTATAAAAGTTAATTATTTATCTGCTACTCGTGTCTGAGTTTGCAGAGACAGAGACAGAATAAACAGGAAAAGAAGTTTCCTCCATAAAACTGCACCACTTCATAATAAAAACACATTTATAAACAGTTTATAAGTTAAAATCAGCACCTTATACCTCAATTATGCAACTAATAAAAATAATTCACATATTATCTTCATATTAATTATTAAAACTATTTAAATAAAGTATGAATTTTCATGATTATTCTGATTTTAAAGATGCTTATCATTATATATAAAGTTTGACTACTTAAGTTAATAATTTACCAATATTTATAACTGTTTTATCACTGAATAAGTCTTTATGCAGAGAGGGAACTTCACTAAAAAAAAACAAACTCATGTGCAAGTTAATAAGTGGTTACATCTGGAGTTTATAAATATAAAACACTTGGTCCAGATGTGCTCTGTTCCTCTTTCAGAAGAAAATTAGTCTGGTACTTTAGTTAACAAATGAAACGTGTGGTAATAGACTGATGTAACGTGACTCTAACGCAGTTTAGGTTGTTTGATTTTGGGTTAGAACAGTTAAAAACATGTCAGTTTGAGGCGCAGCTGCAGGTTTGTTTACTTGAATCCACTGTAAACAGCTTTGGTGTAAATAAAGATAATTGGCTTGTAAACATCTAGGAGACAAATCATCAAGTTTCATTAAACTCTAATGAAAGCTGCTGCTGCTGCTGCTGCTGCTGCTGCGTTTACATGGGTTGGAAAGTTTTTAATTTAACAGCCGAGATGATGAAATATTTTTCATGAATCTGCTCGACTCAGCATGTTGTGTAACATCCCGTCCTCCCCCTCCTTTCTCTTTCTCTCCTTCCTGTCTTCCAGTGTCCGAGATGTATGCAGTGTGACACCAAGTTCGACTTCATCAGAAGAAAGGTCTGTTTTGTGTGGCAACAACAAATGGCAGCTTTATCTGATGTTTAGAAAAAAAAGAGACAGACAGACAGAGAGAGAGAGATGACAAAGTTCTCTTTCTGTTTGTGAAGGAGAAACTTTTGTTTTTTCACCTCTTGGCTTCTGTTTGTTTATTTTGGCGTGAAAACGCGCTGAGGGCTGTGTGGTTTCCACGGCTGCTGATGTAATAACAGAAGCGAATCTGTGTCCACGTTTCAAGTCAGATCAGCTGAAGAGAAACATCTGCATCTGTCGACCAGAGTGAATCTGCTGTTTCTTGTTTTTATCGATCTTGTGTTGTTACATAATTGTTCCAGTCGCAGATTAGATCTTTTGAGTGATTTGTTTTGTTCGTTTTTTTCCTCTCCTGCAGCATCACTGTCGGCGGTGCGGCCGCTGTTTCTGCGATAAATGCTGCAGTAAGAAGGTGGCGCTGCCTCGGATGTGCTTCGTGGACCCGGTGCGACAGTGCGCCGAGTGCAGCCTGGTGTCGCAGAAGGAGATGGAGTTTTACGACAAACAGCTCAAAGTTCTGCTGGGAGGTGAGACGCTCCACCTGTTTTAATGCTGATTTAATTAATGTCGTTGTGAACCCAGTGGTTTTATTAAACATGATACAAGAGGAGACATGTTCAGTTCAGCTCATGATGTGAGCAACAGATTTATCTCATGAATTAGGTGCTGATTCTCTGAAGTTTAGTTAATTATTTTGTTTGTTTTATTTTGTTTTTATTAATTTTATTTGTATGTTGATTGTTTAATCTTTTAATTTTTTAATTTTGTTTTAATTTTTTGGTTTTGTTTCATTTAATTTTTTTTAAATTTAATAAACTTGTATTGTTTTGTTTTTTTCTGTTTTATTTTATTTTGTATTATATTTGTGTTCTTTGTATTTTATTTTTAATTTTCTTTTTATTTTGTATTAATTTTTTTAGTTTTGTTTCATTTAAATTTTTTAAAATTTAATATAAATTTTGTAGTTTTGATTTATTTTTTGATTGTTTTATGTTTTTAAATTTAATATTTTTTTTTACTCATTTTTTTTTATTTTTTATTGTTTTATTTTTTTAAATGTTTTAATTAATTTTCATTGTTTTGTTTTGTTCAGTATTATTTTGCTTTATGTTATTTTATTTTATTACATTTTATTTTATTGTCAGATTTTCCTTTATTGTTTAGTGACAATGAACATGTGTAATCTTTTAGTCTAAAAAAAATTCATTATAATCAAGCTGACAAACAAAACAAAAGCATAAAAGCAGTAAGGTTTTTTTTTCCAGTTTAATGTGGTGCTTCTGCGTCCTGAACAGGAAGTAGAAAAAATATCAGCGTCAGCTTTTTTTCCCGCTCTGATAATCTATTGGGTCACTGCACAGTGAGGGTCAGCGTGTGGTTTTAAATACACAGCAGCAGCTGCTCTTAATGACAAATCCATTAACGGCTCTGAAACGCCTGCATCTCGTTGAGCCTCGAGGTTTATTGACTGTGGAGTTTTTAACAGCTGATGCAGATAAAAGTCAACTTTAGTTTAGTTTGAAGCAACAATCTGGGACATTTATATATAAATATTTGTGTGTTTCTCTGTTTCCAGGCGGCATCTTCCTCGTGACTTTGGGAACGTTGGACAAGGCTGAAACCATGACGTGTCGCCTCTCCAACAACCACAGGTCAGATTTTTAAAATCTACACACACGTTGCTTTCATTTCTAGTGTCTGTCCCCGCTGATAGAGAATCTGACTGGATTATTTCACTCCAAACGCTCCAAGAGGGAACGTCAACATGTTTTCCGCTCTGGAGTCTCAACAACTGGTCTGAGACCTGTAGTGTTCACACTACAAGACTTGTCAGTGATTGACTCCCGATCACACCGTGACGTCACCAAACTCTACGTCTGGTCACGTGAACTAGACAGGATGTAGCCGCTGCTTCTCACCGTGATTTACAGCCATTTATTGTTGACGAGCACCGGTGAAGACGCTGCCTCCGACACAGACTAAACCGCTAAACCAGTGTGAAAACATCAACAAATTCAACCAATCATTGTGGATATTCCTGAGGTCTTTGACTGGTGACTACCTATAGCAGATACAGTCAAGGAGACTGGACTTACACATTAAAAATAATCTTATGATGGAAACTATTACTAAACCGCTAAACCAGCGTGCAAACATCACCATGGCAACACGCTGGTTTTCATGGTGGAGCTGAAATCAGCAGCAGACCTCCCCGGTACCGGGTAACATCTGGATCAGACACGGGGAGTTTGTAGAAAGTGAAAATGAAACAAAAAGCGTTAAAACGTCAGACTTTTAAACGTGGTTGTGAGTGAATCAGTGAGACGGCAGCAGCATTTATCTCACATCCCTCCTCTGATTGGCCGTCGCTCTTTGTCAGTCTCTTCAGACTCCTCCAGTTTTCTAACATGACAGATCCAGTCCCGGTCTCAGACCAGGTCCCGACGGCCTCTGATGGAGTCGTTAGGGCTGTTGACACATTATGATCATTAACTGATGATTCACCAACCACCAGACATGATTACTGGCTTCTCAGACTTTGAGTCGAGTCTAATTTTTAATTTCGTGGTTTCAGCTTCTTAATGTTGCATTTTGATTGTCAGATTCACACTTAATTCAGGTAAGACTCTAATTTTTGTCTCTGATTCAAACATCAGGTATCTGTTCTTCGACGGTGAGAGTCACTTCGAGGTGGAGTTATCTCGGATGTCCAGTATGCAGATATTGACAGACGGGACGAGTCCAGGAGGTGAAACTAAAATAATAATAATGTGTTTAGTTTAAATCTGTGCATGCTGTTCAGTTACAGCAAAGAAAAACAAACTATTTTATCACGTCTTTCCTCTGCTGTCTAACTGATAAACCACAATATCCTCCGTTCTTCCTGATTATGTGTTTATGTGTTGACTCACTAACCAGCTGATTGACACTGAAATGTTTTTTTTTTTCTGAGCTGAACACTAACAAACTCTTTCTCCTCCTGCTGCTCCTCCTCCTCTCCTCTTCCTCTGGGTTCTCAGAGAATGACATTCACACTTACACCAGTCTGCTGGACAGTCACTGTATCTCTGAAGGTTAGAGCTGGTTCACTTCCCCCATCGACCTCCGTCACCTCCCAGTCAGACACACACACATGTGGTTTCCTCTGGGTTCACATCTGTCTTGTCTGCATGAAGCTGCCTGAGTCCCAAAAGCATCTGAGTGTAAAAATAAAACACCACACATGTATAATTTTAACATTAGTAGCAAAAGTAATTGAATAATCAATCAGAAAGTTCAATTAAAGCTGCAGTGTTTAGAGGATTAAAGGTGCAACATAGCACGTTAGCATTAGCAGAATTGACCCCACCCACCCGATTCAAGACCTGTAACCAGCCCCTCCAGGATTTCAGGCCTTTTTAAAGATTGTTGTGGTTGAATTTGCATGATTTTACAGCAGCTTTTCAAAAGAAATTGGGATGAAAGTTGCAATGTTTTTAGGCGGAAAATGTAGCACCTTTTACAGATGCAACTTTATTGCAACAAAACCCCTAAATACGACGCAACTTTTGTGAACTCTGCCTGGATACTGTTTCTCTTGTTCCTTAGCAGTGATGTTGGAAGACAGATGTGAAACTTTTTCCTGTGTCTTTTAAAAGAAACAAGGAAATGAGTTCACTGACTTATAGTAAAAAAAAAAAAAAAAAAGTTGCGGTGATTGGTGAAAATTGCATTGATAGTTGCAACATCTCAACTAAAATCCTGGAGGATCTCAGAGTTGAAATTCGATGCTAAACTGTGCTGCTAATGCTAATGCTAGCCACATAGCGACTCATGTACATGTAGCACCTTAAAGACGCAACTTTGACTTGCTCCTGCAACTTTATTGCAATAAGGACTTGGTCCTTAACAGAGATTTTCACTACAAACGTTAATAATTGGTTTAAAAATTGCAGAAAAGTTGCGGTGATTGGTTGAATTTGCGTTAAAAGTTGCAATCACAACATCGCAAAATTATGATTAACTCTTACTGTAGTTAGCATGCTAACAGCTAACAGCCTTGCTCAACGTATTACAACATCCAGGAACTATTGAGCTAAGAAACTCACATGTGCGTCTGTTTTATAATCAACAGGAGCCCTTCAGGATAAACAATTATTTTTGTTTGACTTTAAGTTTAAAGAGTCTCATTTAAATAAAACTCCCAAAAATTCAAGCTCAACAAACAACAAGTTTTATTCACGCTGGAAGCAAAAAATAATAATAATCGTCTCATAGTTTTGAGCCAATAAACATATTGAGTAAACTAACTGAGTCGCAGTTTCCTCCTTTAAACTCATCAAACTTCAGCAAACCACAACATCACCATGTTGGTGCTTTTGGGGAAAAACTCAGCTGTTCTTGTTGACGCTCGAGTTATTTTGATGACTCTGATTCACTTTCATTTCATTGTTTTTTTTTTTTTTTATTTTATTTTGAAACTCAGAGTCAATGTGTTTCATTAAAATCCTCCTCTTCAGTTTGTGTTGTTGCATCTGAATGTTTGTGTTGATCATCTTTAATGGTTTGTTGTTGATTTTGTTGAGTGTGAATGAATCACTGATGCTTATTTTAATGACCTATTAAGTGATTCAGCTATAAAAAGTCATAAAATAGTTTGTCAGAGTCAAAGTTTTTGGTCTTGTTTGACCAAAATCTAAAAATATTTAGTTCATTATGGAAAAAAAAAACAGAAAATCAGCTTCACTGATTCTTCTCTGATCATCCGTTGCAGCTAGTTTATCAGTTTGTGTTTTATTGACTGGTTGTGTGTGTGTACGTGCAGGAGGGACGTCACGAGCCAGCGGCATGCTGCTCCACTACAAACCAATGGGCTCTCAGGACGCCCAGCAGCTGCGCATGGAGGCGACGGACGACAAGAAGGTGGCGTCGTTGTGGTTGGCTGCGATGCACAAGGTACAACACAAACACTCGGGACAATTTAAGAAACTTTACAAACAGAAAGGATCAAATTCTAAACTATGATGGTCTGGGAGGATCAAACACTTTATTAATCTGTTCTGACATTTATTTTGAAATACTGCCCCCTGGTGTCCTGACCTGTAACATTACATATGTCATCATTAAGTCTAGTTGACTTTTACCAACGATCAGTGAGTCTCAGTCTCTGTCGTGATCGTTGGCGACTTGTGTTCCCATGATGTGGAGTCTCAACAACTGGTCTGAGACCTGTAGTGTTCACACTACAAGACTTGTCAGTGATTGACTCCCGATCACACCGTGACGTCACCAAACTCTACGTCTGGTCACGTGAACTAGACAGGATGTAGCCGCTGCTTCTCACCGTGATTTACAGCCGTTTATTGTTGACGAGCACCGGTGAAGACGCTGCCTCCGACACAGACTAAACCGCTAAACCGGCGTGTAAACATCACCATGGCAACACGCTGGTTTTCATGGTGGAGCTGAAATCAGCAGCAGACCTCCCCGGTACCAGGTAACATCTGGATCAGACGCGGGGAGTTTGTAGAAAGTGAAAATGAAACAAAAAGCATTAAAACGTCAGACTTTTAAACATGGTTGTGAGTGAATCCAGCCTTTTATTTTCCGTTTAAAGAGGCTGTGATGCCTGTGTATTTTGAGGACATACACAAGAAACATTAATTTTCAAGTGATGCAAAGGTGCAGTTAGGTCAGTTTATTTATTGACTTTGATTGAATTAAAAGGGATTATTTGTTTAATTACAGTTAAACAAATAATTCATAATAGGAGGTTGTTAAATCTACTACCTTCCTCGTTATACTGAGCAATAACACTGTCTGTCCTCTGGCGCCCCCTTCTGGCCAGAAATAATATCTATAATCTTCTAAATAACATGTAAAATGACGAGAAACAAAATCAACAAGAAGAATAAATGATATAAACTTACATTTCTCTTATCGTTGCAGGCGGCCAAACTGCTGTATGAAGCTCGGGATCAGTGACGTGCGGCGACGTTTTCAGGACTGAACCTGCAGGCAGCACACACCCAAGTGTTTTTGTCCCCTCCCCCCGTCTGATTGGTGCGTGGGGGGGGTTGGTATCTTTTTTTTTTTTTTTTGGATTTTATTAACAGCCACTTCTGATTCTGATTCTGTCTTGATTCCTTCATCGGGTCTTGATGCCGGTTCTTTATCATGGTAATTTTTTTTTTTTTTGCAAAGAAAGAAAACAAAACAAAAAAAAAAAGTTTCTATAAAAAACAAACAAACACTTTATTACCTCTAATAACCAGTACTTTGTACATGATGTTTACCACATTTAGGCTGATTGTTCTTCCTTATTTTTATGTTTTTCTTTCAGTTTCGCTCTTTGATTTGACGCTTGAATCAAAAGAGCATGCAGCATTAACGTTTGTACGTGAGCGTGTGACAAACGGAGCGAGAGGATGTTTCTTCCATTTTTCTCAGATTTGTCTTCGTGAGCCACGTGATCTGATTTTATTTTTTCACACAGAATTTAAACTCTGACGTCATGACGTTCTCCCATTTTTCATAACAAAACGCGGTAACTTTATATGCTGCTGTTTAACTAATTTTTGTTTACTTTTTAATTATCTGGTAGGAGCAATGAGACACTTTACAGATCCCCCATGGGGGCGGGGGGCATTTTAATTATAATTTTTCACTTTGCTGAACAGCGCCAAGTAGGTTTGAGATGAAACACAGATCTTCCAGATTAAAACATCGATGTGTCGCACATCGGTTAAAGTGATAATTTAGAATAATTTGAACCCAAATACGAGTCAAACTCCACCTCGAGATATTTTACGTTGGTTGAAGTAATATCGAAACAACCAAATAGTTAACAATGAAAGTAAATGGGGCAGTCAGCCAAACGTATCTAAATTGTCATTTTTAACCACTAACGAAACTCAAAATAAGACCAATCTTTTTCCACATCAGCAGATTCATCATTTTTCTTGCTCTCCACAGACACATTGGTCTGTTGTTCAGGAAAATGATGAATCTGCTGATGTGGAACAACCTTCATCACCAACATTAGCATGTCAGCTAACATGACAAAATGCAGCCATTTAGCTCTGTATAACATGCTAATGTTTTTATATGGTTTAGACCCAATTTTAACCAAATCTGTGAACATGAATATACATGTTTGTTTCCATAACAAACCAATAACAATATCATGTACAAAAGTAGCTAAAATTAATTTGATGTCTGACTCTGAAGGGTCCAGATCAGCAGATTCATCATTTTCCTGAACAACAGACTGATGTGTCTGTGAGGAATGAGGAAAATGATGAATCTGCCGATGTATAACATCCTTCATCACCAGTTGTTATAAAACCAGACGTTGGGTAAGTCTTGTAAAACAGTGTTTTTAATAAACTCTGGGTTCACTTACTCAGTTATCAGTACTTCAGTTTATGTGTAGGGACCCTATTCATGCTACTGCTGAAGTGAAGTGATATTTTGAGCTTTATTAGTGGTTAAAAAATGACAATTTAGATACGTTTGGCTGACTGCCCCATTTACTTTCATTGTTAACTATTTGGTTCTGAAAACAAAAGACGGTCAAACTGGATATTACTTCAATCAACGTAACATATCTGTTGAGGGGAGTTGGACTTGCATTCACGGTGAAATAGACTCTGGGTTCATGTTATTCTGACCGTCACCTTAAAATCTTTTAAATTCAGTTATAAACATTATGTTCTTTGCACTTCAGGAGCCACCAGGTTTGGTTGTAGATAAGACAATCGTTAGCGTCACTTTAAAGTCAGTACAACTGACTGTTTTGTTAATTGTTAAAAGCAGATACGACAACTTCAACCCTGTGAGGGATCAACAAGTGAAGGTTTTGTTAATAAATAAATGAATGAATGAAGGATGATGTAACGTCAGAGTTGTTTTAATTTAATAAATTAAAAAAAAAAACTCCAAAAACTATAACTCCTGAAATGCAGAGAACCTCACATTTATCTTTATATTTTGTATAAAACCAACATGTTATTGTGGATTTTTTAATTTTCCACCTTTAACAGATCGACAGCGGCGGCAACTTCAATATTATTATTTTCTCTACGCGTCGTATATAACTCTCTGCTTTGAATATTTTACAGATTAAACTCTTCCGGCGGCCGCGTCTGAGGAAACTACATATTCACTCATTCTTGTGAAGTATAAACACACAGACGTTATATTAAAAAAATAATAATAAAATATGCTTTAATGTAGTTTCACGTATCGGGAAGTTTTGTACGAGCTGTTTTTGTTTAATATTCCTACTTTAATTAACACGTAACGTGATTTTTTTTTTTTTTTTTTGTAACACTTGTAAACAGTTATTCCTGTTTTTTTTTTTTTTTTTCTTCCTCTCCTCAACAGTTTATTTTATTTTGTTTGTTTCAACTTCTGGTTCGGTCGACAGGTTGTCACAAAACAAACAAAAAACAAAGATGGTGGAAAATCTTGTGCCTCTTGTTTATCATCATTACATTATTAGCTAATAAGCCAAACAGGAAGTAGTAGTACTTTTATTTTGAAACATCAGCAGGTTAGTGTTAGTGTCTTTATCTTTTACCTTGTAAAAAAAAAAAAAAAAGCACAAAGTAGCAGGAAAAACACTTCGTTAAATTATTTTTTTTGTTTTTCCAGAATCCTCAGCAGCTCGTTTCACCATCACACGATGAAGTTTTGTTTTTGTTTTATAAAATTTAAACGGTGACACGTGAGAGGTACAAACTGTTTTGGATACTGATGAAGCCTCAATTTTCCTCCAAGGGTTTAAAAACAAAACTAAAAAAGAAACGAAAAGAAAAATTCAGGGAGTTGTTCCAACGAAATCAAAGCAAAACACTTCTATTTCACGTCGCTAACACTATTAGCTTTATTTAGCTCAAATCACCAAGTCCTTTGTAATTTTTTTTGGCGTGTGTGTGTGTGTTTGTGTGTGTGTTCGTGTCCAGAAATTAAAAACAACAGTCACCACCTCACCTCCACTTTGTAACATAAAGTTTATTTTTATATACGCTGCTCACCTAAGAATTTAAAAAAAGAAAAACGTTTGTTTTTTGAGGTTTTTCAGGAAGAAGACGGACATTTTATTTTATTTTATTTTATTTTCCCCCCAAACATCTTAATCATTTGTAACATTTGTGATGAAGATAAATGTGAGACACTGAAAACGTAGCCATGACTCGTCGTCGTTGTTGTTGTTGTTGTTGTTGTTGTTGTCGTTGTTGGTCGTTACTCAGCCAGTGTTTGTACCTGCACTTTACAACCTCCATCGCTGTCGTTTCCAACCCACCGCTTCATTTATTACGCTGAAGAATTGTTGTACTACACACTTTTACCGGATTATTCTGTTGAGAATAAAATCAAGTGTTTATACGTCTGCGTTGTTGTTTGTGTTATTCTGGAAGAACTTTACACAAGTTGACACAAAACATGAAGTAAAAGTTTCCTGAGAGAAACATCGATGACCGACTTTTACTAAAACACTTAAACAACTGACTTAAGTCGATGAACGGAGGCTAGTTTTCAACTGTCAGCTTCAGTGGAGCATCCTTTAGCTTTAATAACTACTAACAGATGTTATCGAGCTTCTTACAATCAGTTGTTCACGTGCAACAGCATCTAGCTCGATAACTGTCTCTGCAGCTGCCTCCTTTAAAATCTAGTGTAATATCTAGTCTTTTTCTTGACCGAGGGTTGGTTGTTTGTCTTGATGGAAAGATCCTATGATCACCAAGGTTTAATCTGAATGCTTCACGTTCTTTTTTTCTTTTTTAATCCAGGTACTCAGGGTCGGGGGGGGGACTGGAGCCTATCCCAGCTGCTTACGGACACTCCCATCCATACCTAGGGGCAATTTAGTATGCTCAGTTCACCTATTGTTGTGTGTTTTTGGCAAAGGAAACCGGAGTTCCCAGAGGACATGCAAACTCCACACAGAAAGACCGGACCCGGGACTCGAACCCAGGACCTTCTTGCTGTGAGACAACATTGCGGTGCTGTCCTTAGTGGCTCGATATTTCTGCTAAATCAAGAAGATGATCAAGATTGTGTTTTGTTTCTGCTGCAGAAAAACAGCCCCACATCATCGATGACCCTACCCTCCATGTTTGACCGTGGGGATGGTGATATATAAGAGGTGAGAGGCCGGACATACTGCTCCAGTTTAGTTTCATCAGTCCACAAAACTGTCTCCCAAACCTCTGTAGTTGTATCCAAAGTCCTTTTGGCACATTCCAGTTGATTTTTGATGTTTCTTGTGGTCAAGAGTAGAGTGTGACTTGGAGTCCGGCCTTCAAGTCCTTATTTATTCACTGAACATCTTCATGTTGACTCTGGCTGAAGAATTATAATATAATTTAGTGTTTTATAAGTTTAAAAATCCTTCTCTCTCTCTCTCTCTCTGTATTATAGGTCAACATCATGACGGTAAACAGTTCATACTGATGATTAATCTGTCAGACACCACGTGACCCTGACATTTATACACTGTAGCTGAGTAGAGGATGTTACCAGAAACTTTGGAAACGGTTTTATCGACGGCACGAGTTGTTTTTAAATCTCCTGGTCGTCTCTAAAGGTATGAAACTTTCCTTTTTAATTTTTTAATTGCATGAACATATTGACTGTTATTCCTGCAGCGGTTCCGTGTTTTAATATTAATTTGTTTTTGATTTATTTGTAACTTTATGCATTCGATTTTTTTTTTTTTTGCTGGAAAAAAAAACAGCCTCCACTCAGATATTCAGATATTCAATGAGACGTTGAGACATTATCGTGAATGTAAACGACATGAGGACGAGAGGCTGGAAACTTTATAGTGAAAATTATTTCTTCTGCGCTGGCGCTTTTTTAGTCATGGCCATGTGTTCAGCCGCCATTTTGGTTCACTACTGCACACTTTGTTTTTTCAGTAAAACCTTTTTTTTATTATTATTATTAAAACTGAACTTAAGAATGAACCAACAAACAAATAAAAAAAAAATAAAATAAAAATGACATCATATTTCCTGGAGGATCAATATGAATTAAAATACTCAACACTTTGTTACAGGAAATGAATAAATAAAAAAGAAAATCTTGTTTTTGTATTTTATTATTATTCACATTTACATATTTATTAATGTAAATTTGTGTCTGAACTGAAAATAATCAGAAAAAAACATATTTGATGGTGAGTAAACACAACACAACACAAAAGTACATATGTGCACAAAATATAATAGTATATTATGTGTAAAATATAACACACTTACATACTGTAACATGTTGTATTTCTGTCTTAATGTGATGTTTGCTGAACAAACCTCTAACATGTGACAGTATGTAACAGTGAAGTCCACGGTCACAATCACTACCTCACTTCTAGTTTTTGTCTCCTTGTTATTTTTGGCCTCTGCCGTGATCAGTCAGTGTGTTCAAGGTTAAAAATAAAGTTCGGAAAATTGCACCAAAATTTTGTCCTGTTGATTATATTGTGTCTCTACTGTTTTACACATCGAAGAACTCTGTCTTATATAATGGTTTGTACGTTTACCATGAGTGAACAAACAGAGAAATTACTTCTCCTCAATGTTCACTTGTTCTTTTCACTGTTTAGGAAGAATTGACCTAAACCAGACTGATCCAGACTGATCCAGACGACCATGAAGAATAAGAGGTAAGTAGATCATCATCATCCTGAACTTAAATAAAGACGTCATCTCTATGCTCAGAGGTAAAGATTCAACACTGATCATGACCTGCTACGTTATGACTCCACAACTTCTGTAATAATGACAGATGATTCAACGGGTTCAGTACTTTACTGCAGCACTATATTTAAAACACTTATATATAAAATAAAGTAAAACCACAAGGATACCAGTAAAATCTCTCACAAAGAACTCAATTCTGAAAACTTTAACATCCAACTTCTTTATGTACTTCACTACTTTACATAGTATAAAAATATGACTTAAGTCTGTTGTGTGTTTCACCAAATCATCAAGGATATTTTAATGCATTGACACTGTTTCTCTGTGGTCTTTGGGTTTAGTGGTTAGTGTTGTTTCCTCTCCTCACAGTAAGAAGGTTTAGGTTTGAACTTGCATAAATGTAAATGGTTTCATGTGTTTCAGAAGAAGATAAACGTCTCCTGCTCCCAGATCTGAGTCCATGAGGAGAGACCGGTCATTGTCTCCAGTTGTGTCTTTTGGAAATGGACGCCGTTCTCTTGATAAAAGGTGACAATCAACTGACGTCATCACTCACATATGTATAAAGTGGCAGGTATGAGGGTCAACACGTCCAGGTTGGAGGTCACGACTCTGTTCGGATCAGTTCAGTATCATCACAGAGGTTAAGGGATTCATAGTGCAGAAAGTATTGAGACATTTTTATCTATTACACACTTAATGGTTTATATTAGTTTTAGTGTTCATTCATACGTCGTATTGTATTTAATCAGCTTTAATCTAAGTGTTCACTGTGTTTAATGTGAATTGTTTTCTGTGTTTCAGGACAAAGAAGAGACCTGAAGAGTCCTCTCCACCAAATTTCTCTTCAGCAGTACTGGATAAACGCCGTTCGTTTCTACAACACTCTCATTTCTACCAACACGCTCCAGCTCAGAGCCGGCTGCTTACGGGCAAAGGCAGGGTTCACTCCAGACAGTCACCAGCTCATCAAAGCACCAAACATATATAGACGAACATATATTCACAGTCGAACTAATCCTCCTAAAACATTATCTTTACTGTTGCAAGAGATGGTTTATAAAAATGTGTCTCAACTGTGTGTGTCCAATATTTTCAAGGCAGCTTTGCTCAATAGATCTGGAGTTGAAAACACTAAATTTTCCCATCATGTTTATGCTTTTTTTTTTTTTTTTTTTTTTTTTGCTTATTTAAGGAAAAATACTACCGTGTATCTTGAAGAAAATGCGTATATGAGTGTATGTTCAAATGAGCAAGTTACGTTTCCATCAGAGCAATTTTCATGATTTTCAGTATTAATGTCATATAAAATCGTTCTTTTCTTTTGTAAACTTACTCCAGACCATATTCGGTTTGTCTTGTTCTCTCCGTAACAAAAGTTGTTGCAGAAAAATTTGTGTCATTCGTAAAAACTGATATTTTGATGGTGAAATGGTTTCCGGGCTTCTGAAGAGACCTGGAGTTTGACCTGGCTCCTCAGTCTGCTGCAGGGTGAGCTACAGAGAGCAGACTGTGTTTTAATTTTAATGTGAGTTGGGAAGTTTATTATTGGTGTTTTTGTATACGGAGCCTAAGTCACGGCCCTTCTGGTCGACCCAGTCGGTCCTTAGATTGAAAAGAAAAAATACACTGCAGTGAATAAAGAGATAAAAATTATTGTCTGATCCACTTTGACTTCTACCCTGAATCCCACGTATCCTGTGAAACCATGTCATGAAACTATATGTGTATATATATATATATATACACACACACACACACACACACATATATATATATATATACACACACACACACACACACACACACACACACACACACACACACACACACACACACACACACACACACACACACACACACACACACACACATGAATGTGTATGTGTGTGTGTGTGTCTGTTTTTTCTGCATTGTGGGGACTTAAACCTGGTTACACACTCACATTGTGGGGACCTGTCTCCCTTGTGGGGACGAAAAGCAGGTCCCCATGATGTAAAAAACAAACAAAAAAAAAGTCTCCTGGAAATGAATGGAAGTCAATGAAATGTCCCCACAAAGCATGAAAACAATCGTGTGTGTGTGTTTTCACACACGTGTGTGAGTAACGGTATCAAGTTGCCTCCAGAAATAAAACTAGTTCCTCAAACTTCAGCAGATCGTCTCGCTGACACAGGGTGTTGGTCTATTTCCTGTGACGGTATGTAACTTATAAACTTATAAACTGTGTCTTATAACTTGTAACTCGACGGTTTTCTGTTTATTTTTTTAATTTCCTCAACATATTTACTGTTATTCCTGCAGCGGTACCGTGTTTTATTATTAACTCACTCGATATATTTGTAAGTTAATTTATTTATTTGCTGGAAAAAACAAACCTCTGCTCAAATATTCAGATATAATAATGTTAAATGTAGATTTAGAGAGAAGTTGAGACATTATTGTGAATGTAAACGACGACAGAGGCTGGAAACTTTAAAGTGAAAGTTGTTTCTTCTGCAGCGACGCTTTTTTTTCCACTGGTGAAAAATCTCAGTCGCCATTTTGTTTCATTGTTACACAGTTTGTTAATTCTAATGTTCTAATGTTTTTATTATAATTGTTTTACTGAGAAAGAAAAAACGTTTTTACTGCATAAACAACATTTTAATTAGATTAATTGACTTTAGAAATAAAACATTAAAAACTTTATTATAGGAAATGAAATGAAAGATGAGTTTTTGAGCAATGACTGTTGATCTCAACTGTGCAACTACATTTTTACCTCAACTGTAATTGTTTGCTGTGTTTCCTGTGACTTTAGTGTGTGTGTGTGTGTGTGTGTGTGTGTGTGTGTGTGTGTGTGTGTGTGTGTGTGTGTGTGTGTGTGTGTGTGTGCGTGCGCGCGCGCGCGTGTGCGCGCGTGTGTGCAAGAGGAGCAGACCAATCAGCTGTCAGTGTGTTTGCATGAGTTGTGTTTGCAAAAAGTATAAGAAACACTTTGTCCTGTTGAGTAGCTCTGCTACTGTGACGGTAGCAGTGTTTTATCAGTGCTGATGAACAGTGAAGTCATCACTGTTTGTGTTTTACTAATATAACAACTCGTAAGAGAAACTACTTTATCTCCTCAATGTTCACTTGTTCTTTTCACTGTTTAGGAAGAATCGACCTGATCCAGACTGATCCAGACTGATCCAGACTGATCCAGACAACCATGAGCGATGCCGAGTAAGTAGATCATCATCATCTTAAACTTAAAGACGTCATCTCTATGGTCACAGGTGATGATTCAACACTGATCGTGAAAATATGTTTGATCGACGACGACGATCCACCTGCTGGTTTCATCAATCAATCAGTGCAGCAGCTGTAGACATGTATCTAACAGTGCAACTAATATCATAAGTTGCCTCAGTAAATCAAACCAGTAGCTGCTTCCAGATAAAACACATTTCATTCATGATATTGTGAATCCAAGACTATAATGTCACAGTTAATTTTTCTTGGGTTGTGTGAAAAAAGCAGAAAAAAACTCTACAAAACACATCTGATGTGGTTCTGTGACCTCCCCTGGTTTTATGACCTGGGTGAAAACTACCCAGAATGCAAAGCAGTGAAGGTCTGAGAGCTTTAGAGAAGCAAGTGTGAACAGAAAGAGGACTGAGACCTCATCACAGCTTAAGTGGACCAGAACGAGAAGCGAAACCTCTTCCACAATGTGAACACAAACAGAACTGAGTCTGTTTTCTGTTGGTCCACTTTGTGGTCCAGTTTTAGGGGACTGAGTTCGGTTTGTTTAACTCTTTCCCCCATAAAGACGACATTTGACCTATTGATCCTAGTGGGCGTTTAGGAGGGAAAGAGTTAAAGGGACCAAGTGTGAAAACACCCTAAGTTCTCACTGTACATTGTTTTCTGTTTCAGGGTGAAGATGATGGAAGAACAGAGGAGGTGAGAAGTGTAGTGTAATAATTTGGTAGCACATCACTGGATGAGTAACAATTTATTTTGTCGCTTCTCTTCTTTTCCTGCAGAGCTTCAGTATTACCATTACTTCTGCCCTTACATCTGTACGTATTTATCGACATTACAATCGACATTTTTCTATTCACGTCTCAAATGTGTCATGTCTGAGTTCATCACTCACATATTTCATCAACTGGTCAGATGAGTTGTTTTCTTTTCCACCAGAGATCTTCTAAAAACACCAGATTATAAGATTTAGTTGGTTCATATTAGTTTTTATCTTCATTCATACGTTGTGTTTTATCAGATTCAATCTAACTGTTCACTGTGTTTAATGTGAATTGTTTTCTGTGTTTCAGGATGATGGAAGCTCTGCAGGGGTGAGAACTATGTCCATTTTTATGTCCATTCACATGTTTAAGTGCATTTAATTGGAGTCAGTCCAAATGTTTTGTGTAAAATGTAAATTTTCTTCTGTGTTTCAGAACAAAGAAGAAGAAGAGATCCTCTTAACTAGAGCCGTCAATCGTTTAAAATATTTAATCACTATTAATGTCATGAATGTCGTAGTTAACTCGTGATTAATCGCACATTTTTATCTATTCGAAATGTCCCTTGAATTATCATTTTAATACTTTTATCAACATGAAAATTCACGTCTGAAGTAAAATCCCAAACAAAGTAACACTATGAGTAAACAGATGACAAAAAAATAAATACTTAGTCACAAAAACAGCCCCTCAACAACCTTGAAAACAGGGCGATAAAATAAAATTACAAAGTGCACATCATTGTAAACCGTTGTCACCAGGTTATGACTCGGAGGAGGCTGAGAATTTGAATCACCGGTGTGTTTGGACATCAAGTGTTGTTTCAGCCTGGATGTGCTACCATGACAACTAGATACTACGAAGATAACTTTGGTCTAATCAATCGACTTGTCTTGTGACGTTTTAAAACTCAACTTTCCATTCAGAGGTTTGTCAGCAGCGTCCGTTTCAGCGTCTCCTGTGTTTTGGGCTGCGCTTATTGTTTTTCTTCCAGTTTACAGTCAGATCCTGTAGTTTTTCTAACTTTACTAGAAGTGGCCACAGCTTATGAGGAAACTACAAGTTCACAAAGAGTTTTGAATTCGTGATTTAAAAAATTAACACGTTAACAATGTGATATTTTTGACAACACTACTCGTAACCAAATCTCTTTTCTTCAGTACTGGATAAAGAGAGTTCACTTTAAAAGTGAAAACTATTATAATCTTTCATGTTAACTACTAATTAACTACCTACACCTCCCATACTGTTACATGGGAGGTGACAACACTAACACCTGTACTTGTTATACATCTGGTGTCATATAAATATAGTTTTATCTCTGTATCTTTGATTTTATCTACATGTTTTTTTTTATGTTTGTGAGTCATATATATTATTATATTAAGTAAATATAAGTTTATTTTCATTTGCTGTTCAATGAAGAACTGAAAAAAAAAGTTAGTTTTTTGAGTTTTTTTTTTTTTGAGTCACATTAGATGTGTCACCTTCACCAGCTGATAAGTTTTTTTTTTTTTTTTTTTTTTTTTGTTGTTTTTTCCTCAACATCATCATCATTTGTAACATTTCCATCCCTCTGCTTCATTTGTTTCCCCAGAAAAATAATTGTACTTCACTTTTTTGTTTGATTATTCAGTTGAGAATAAAAATGACATATAAATAATGTTTATATGTTGCTGTTGTTTCTGTGCTGAGTTCTCACGTCTTTTTGTCAGATCAGGCATGTACAGGTGGTTTAATCAGGAAGCAACGGGTCAAGTCGCTTCCTGAAATAAAACTAGTTCCTCAAACTTCAGCAGATCGTCTCGCTGTCGACGCAGGGTGTTGGTTTATCTCCTGTGAAGGTCTGTAACTTATAAACTGTGTCTTATAACTTGTAACTCGACGGTTTTCTGTTTAATTTTTTAATCTTATCAACATATTTACTGTTATTCCTGCAGCGGTACCGTGTTTTATTATTAACTCACTCGATATATTTGTAAGTTAATTTATTTATTTGCTGGAAAAAACAAACCTCTGCTCAAATATTCAGATATAATAATGTTAAATGTAGATTTAGAGAGAAGTTGAGACATTATTGTGAATGTAAACGACGTGAGGACGAGAGGCTGTTAAACTAAAGTGAAAGTAATTTCTTCCACATTGTGGCTTCATGTTCTTCTCAGTCGCCATCTTGATCATTTTAAGTTGCGCAGTTAAATTCTAAACTTTCGGGTTATTTTGACGGTTTTACTGGAAAATGGAAATAATCAATAAATATAATAAAAATCAGTGCGCAAACAACATTTTAATGAGATTCATTGACTTTAGTAAATAAACCAACAACAAACTACTGAATTAAACAGTTAAAGATCTAACAGGAAATGAAATGTTTGAACAAGTTATTATTATTATTATTATTCACATTTACTCATTTATTAATGTAAATTTGTGTCTGGACTGAAAATAGTCAGAATAACGTGATGAATAAACAGAGTAGATGTAAAATAAAAATGCAACAGCACGAATACACACACACATAATACAAAAATACATATGTACACAAAATATGTTATATATAAAATATAACACACTTACACACTGTAACGTGTTATATTTATGTCTTAATGTTCAGTGATGTGTTTGTTGAACAAACCTCTAGTGTGTAACAGGATGTAGCAGTTTCACTTCTACTTTGTCTCTGTTACTTTACTTGTCTTTCATGACATTGCTGCAAGTTGTGAAAACTGAGCTTTGTCCTGTTGAGTAACTCAGTGAGGACATCTAGTGGACGGTAGCAGTGTTTTATCAGTGCTGATGAACAGTGAAGTCATCATTGTTTGTGTTTTACTAATATAACTCGTACATTTACCATGAGTGAACAAACAGAGAAACTACTTTATCTCCTCAATGTTCACCTGTTCTTTTCACTGTTTAGAATCAACCTGATCCAGACTGATCCAGTCAACCATGAGCGATGCCGAGTAAGTAGATCATCGTCATCTTAAACTTAAAGACGTCATCTTTATGGTCACAGGTGATGAAGCAGTGAAGGTCTGAGAGCTTTAGAGAAGCAAGTGTGAACAGAAAGAGGACTGAGACCTCATCACTGCTTAAATGGACCAGAACGAGAACCCAGACCTCTTTCAAAACGTGAACACAAACAGAACTGAGTCTGTTTTCTGTTGGTCCACTTTGTGGTCCAGTTTTAGGGACTGAGTTCGGTTTGTTTAACTCTTTCCCCCATAAAGACGACATTTGACCTATTGATCCTAGTGGGCGTTTAGGAGGGAAAGAGTTAAAGGGACCAAGTGTGAAAACACCCTAAGTTCTCACTGTACATTGTTTTCTGTGTTTCAGGTCGCAGGAAGAACAGCAAAGGTGAGAACTAATCATGTTTCATCACTAAAACTCTCAAAGTCACAGATGTAAAATCATGTATCTGGTACAACTGGTGTGACCTTCAAGTCAAGGTCAAGGTCACTGTGACGTCACTAAATACATTCAGGTCCTAACTGTCCTGGAAAGGAGCCACGGTGACCCTCAGGAGAAAAAGGCTCCATCTAGAGAGGTCAGGGCTGAAGTAGATCAAGACAAAAGGAAGTCTAGTGAAACAATAGAAAAACAATATGTAAATGTGACCTTAGGTCAGCCTGACAGGAGGTCACATCTATGGCTGCACTTCATCACTGTGCTGATCAACACAAGCACATTATTAGTGTCAATGGTTTTAACTGAGACACTAGTTTGTAGTTTGAATGTGTCTGATCAGTTTCTAATGTGTTTTTAAAGGTTTTAACAGACAGGACACAGCAGGTTTTAACCACTGACGTCACGTCTAAAACCATGGTTTCTAACACACGATGTAAATGATGAAATGTGATTTAAATTGTTTTCTTTGTCTCTCAAGTGGACCAGAACCCTATAGTCCATCCAGCTCTGTGACTATGGAGAGTGGCTATGGAGAGAATCCACCTTCGCCTTTCCGTCCTGAACTCTACTCTTCTAATAAAAGGTGAGAACTGAGTTCATTAATCTCAGTTCTCTGAGTTCTCTGAGAACTGAGTTCATTAATCACATATCACAGTAGCTGGTGAGGTTGGATGACTAACAGCAGAGCTGCTGCTCCCTTAATGCACATCACACACTGTGCGTAGGGCACCATGTGCCTGAGGGGGCAGAAAATCCTAAAGGAGTCTATGTCCTGGTGCAGTTGGCCCTGAGCGGGATGCAGAAGGAAAAGTAGCCGAGTGTCAGAGGAGGAATGTTTTGGATGACAACTGAATGGCAGACAGCCGAATGTGCCGAAGCGGCTCCTAGAGGGAGACATAGGCTAAAGCAAAGTGGAAGCAGCCTGAACTGAATCAGACACAGAACTCAAGTTCTTACGTGTCAGATGTAGCCTCCAACGTACGGTTCTGCTCCAAAGTTGGTGGAGTCATCCACAGATTGTGACTGTCAAGTTTCACACAGTTTGCTGTTGTGGTTTGTGAGATATCAACATGTAGTTGTTGTAGCGCCCCCTAGGGACTGAATTGCATGAAATTTGACATGATGTTATACATGCTTATTATAATCAAGGTTGCTAAGCTTCATAAAGATTGGGTTAATTCTTCACAAGTTATAGGTGTTATAGTCTACCAAGTTTAGTGAGAATTGAATGAATGATCTAGGAGTTAGTTTTGCTTGGATGTGCAATTTTTTCAAAATGGCGGAAAAAACATTTTAAATATCATACTTAAAGGTGATAGAGAATGGTTGAACAGGGTTTTGATCCTTGTTCTGTGATGTGACATAGACACAATAAAATAGTTGGATGTGTGACGCCTCAGCAGCTTCATAAAAACCTCTCAGAAAGATATTTTACCATGAGATTGTCTTTTTGAAGCTATTCACCTTTGAAGGGGGGGAATGGAATCAGAGTGGGGGGGGCAGTGAGATACATTTTACATCACAAACAACCGTTTTAGAAATCGACCCATTTTCTAGAGGAGGTTTCTAAAAGAGGAATTTCTATGAAAAGGACATTAAAACGCTTTTTGATTCTGTCACCTTTAAAATGTAAATTATTAACCAATACTGGCTGCCACTAATTTGTTTTTGTTTGTTTTTCTCCAGAGTGAAACTATAGTCCTGTTCATTCACTTCTCTCTCGCTCTCCCTCCTGATTAACACTGGTTGCGTATCGTCTCCACTAGGGGTGGGAATGGAGAACCGGTTCTGACTTAGAACCAGTTCAAATTTACAGATTCCATCAGAATTGTACACCTCCAACATTATTGATCTTAATATATTAAGAACAATCAATAATATTATTTCATTTCCCAGCACAACGTGTGGGCCGGACTTTACTGATCGTCTTCTCTGTGATCACTTCGTGGTGTAATTATTGTGTGTCCATGCACAAGACAGGGAGACAGATCAGAAGTGTCTGTTTGTTTTTAACGTTGTTTCACATTGGAAAAGATCAATACATTTGGAGCGACCAGTGTTGATTCTGTGGTGATTCTCCACACACTGATTATTAAATGTGAAACCCTGTGATTATTTTGTGAAGGTTTCAAATGTGTCACTTTGTTCACTTCTTCGATTGTATTTATAGAAACTATTTATTGACACACTTCTGCCACTGGGTTTTAAAACTGGTGCTTCTTTGTTGACTGTGTCATGAAGCGTCTGGAGTTCAAGTCTGCTCCGTCAGAACAGGTGTTCTCCACAGCAGGAGATACCTTTAGTGTAGAGAGGTCACCAACCCTCCCTGAACAAGCAGATATGCTGGTTTTATAACTGCATGTTTATGTGCCAGAGTGGTGTGTCCTAACCACTTGGCTATCCAGGCACTACAGTCATGAATGGTTTAGGTTTTGTATCTTCTTTGCAGCAACACTGTCTCCTGTCATGGCTACAGTTGTTGTTCTGTCACAATCAGCTTTATTGACTGAACATGTGAACAAGTAGAACTGGAATTACACCTGTTGATATGTAATACTAGTAGTTCTCTAAACATATAGTCCAGACCTTTTAATTCCTTCAGTGTCTTCACTTGTTATGTTTCATGAGACTGATAAACTGACAAACATGTTCTGAGAGAGAGGTTGTTAAATTAGATTATATGTCCTAGTCTGAAGTGTCAGTGATTTTCTGTGTTTCTTTCAGTGAAACAATGGAAAGAGAAACTGATCCTGGACCCACATCTGTTATTATTCAGTGTAGTGTAACTGATATGTTTAATCAATATGTGGCTGCTGGTGGTTTCATAAAACCAGTGTCTTAGTAATGACAGTTGTGACTCAAGGTCCAGTCCAGTCCTACACTCTGTAGAACAGAATGTGTGTAAGAAGTAACTACCTGTATAAGAAAGATACACACAGACAAAGACACAGGCGTGTGTGTGTGTGTGTGTGTGTGTGTGTGTGTGTGTGTGTGTGTGTGTGTGTGTGTGTGTGTGTGTGTGTGTGTGTGTGTGTGGCAGCACAGATCCCACCATGTAAAACACAACTCACAAAAAATAAGGTGTGTGTGGTAAAATGTAACCAAATCTATAGTTTTCAACAAAACAGTAAGGAGATAAAACATAACAGTGTCTAGTCTTGATCTAATGTGAGGATTCATCATCACTGACGTATCAACAGCAGCTGCTGAAACTGGCTGAGTAACAAGTTATTTTATTGATTCTCTTCTTTTCCTGCAGACTTCCTTCATTACCACCAGTTCTCCCCTCACAGCCGTATATATATTAATCAATATTATAATCAACATTTTTCTATTTATGTTTCAAATGTGTCATGTCTGAGTTCATCACTCACATATTTCATCAGCTGGTCAGATGAGATGTTATGTTCTTAGTTGTTTTCTTTTCCACCAGAGATCTTCTAAACATCTAGATTCAACATTTAGTTGGTTCATATTAGTTTTTATCTTCATCAATTTTATTGACTGAACATGTGAACAAGTAGAACTGGAATTACACCTGTTGATATGTAATACTAGTAGTTCTCTAAACATATAGTCCAGACCTTTTAATTCCTTCAGTGTCTTCACTTGTTATGTTTCATGAGTCTCTTCTAGACATTTTATTATTTCAACCTTTGTCACAAGTGAAACTGATAAACTGACAAACATGTTCTGAGAGAGAGGTTGTTAAATTAGATTATATGTTCTAGTCTGAAGTGTCAGTGATTTCCTGTGTTTCTTTAAGAAAAAAGCTGGAAAGAGAAACTGATCCTGGACCCAGATCTGTGATTATTCAGTGCAGTGTAACTGATATGTTTAATCAATATGTGGCTGCTGGTGGTTTCATAAAACCAGTGTCTTAGTAATGACAGTTTTGACTCAAGGTCCAGTCCAGTCCTACACTCTGTAGAACAGAATGTGTGTAAGAAGTAACTACCTGTATAAGAAAGATACACACAGACAAAGACACAGGTGTGTGTGTGTGTGTGTGTGTGTGTGTGTGTGTGTGTGTGTGTGTGTGTGTGTGTGTGTGTGTGTGTGTGTGTGTGTGTGTGTGTGTGTGTGTGTGTGTGTGTGTGTGTGTGTGTGTGTGTGTGTGTGTGTGTGTGTGTGTGTGTGTGTGTGTGTGTGTGTGTGTGTCGGCAGCACAGATCCCACCATGTAAAACACAACTCACAAAAAATAAGGTGTGTGTGGTAAAATGTAACCAAATCTATAGTTTTCAACAAAACAGTAAGGAGATAAAACATAACAGTGTCTAGTCTTGATCTAATGTGAGGATTCATCATCACTGACGTATCAACAGCAGCTGCTGAAACTGGCTGAGTAACAAGTTATTTTATTGATTCTCTTCTTTTCCTGCAGACTTCCTTCATTACCACCAGTTCTCCCCTCACAGCCGTATATATATTAATCAATATTATAATCAACATTTTTCTATTTATGTTTCAAATGTGTCATGTCTGAGTTCATCACTCACATATTTCATCAGCTGGTCAGATGAGATGTTATGTTCTTAGTTCTTTTCTTTTCCACCAGAGATTTTCTGAAAACACCAGATTCCAACATTTAGTTGGTTCACATTAGTTTTTATCTTCATTCATATGTTGTATTTTATCAGATTCAATCTAAATGTTCACTGTGTTTAATGTAGATTGTTTTCTGTGTTTCAGGTTTAAGCCATCGAGGATTAGGTAAGAACTAATCATGTTTCATCACTAAAACTGTCAAAGTCACAGATGTAAAATCATGTATCTGGTACAACTGGTGTGACCTTCTCTTCCACCAGAGATCTTCTAAACATCTAGATTCAACATTTAGTTGGTTCTGTTTCAGGTCCCAGTCACCGGGACCGAGGAAACAAAAGATAGTTTTGGTCTGTAAGACAGGTGGTAATAAAATGAGGAGCAGACAGACACAGATGTTCAGCGTTTAGTCCCAAAGTTGCTTCTGAAGTGAGGGTGGGGTCTGCCCCCAAAACAGTCTCAGGTGGAACGTGTCTGCGTCACTCAGTCCTACTAGACATAGTGCTGTTCTAGATGAACAACATAGAAATACCAATGTAGTGAATAAACAAAGAAGAAAAAATAAGAAAATAAAACCTGTGGTCACCTACTTGGGTGCTCCACAGTTCATATTAGTTTTTATCTTCATTCATATGTTGTATTTTATCAGATTCAATCTAAGTGTTCACTGTGTTTAATGTACATTGTTTTCTGTGTTTCAGGATGGAGGGAGAACTGCAAAGGTGAGAACTATTGATGTTTCATGACTAAAACTGTCAAAGTCACAGCTGTAAAATCATGTATCTGGTACAACTGGTGTGACCTTCAAGTCAAGGTCAAGGTCACTGTGACGTCACTAAATACATTCAGGTCCTAACTGTCCTGGAAAGGAGCCACGGTGACCCTCAGGAGAAAAAGGCTCCATCTAGAGAGGTCAGGGCTGAAGTAGATCAAGACAAAAGGAAGTCTAGTGAAACAATAGAAAAACAATATGTAAATGTGACCTTAGGTCAGCCTGACAGGAGGTCACATCTATGGCTGCACTTCATCACTGTGCTGATCAACACAAGCACATTATTAGTGTCAATGGTTTTAACTGAGACACTAGTTTGTAGTTTGAATGTGTCTGATCAGTTTCTAATGTGTTTTTAAAGGTTTTAACAGACAGGACACAGCAGGTTTTAACCACTGACGTCACGTCTACAACCATGGTTTCTAACACACGATGTAAATGATGAAATGTGATTTAAATTGTTTTCTTTGTCTCTAGTCCATCCAGCTATCTGCCTACGGGGATTTACTACACAGGGCTAGTGCCTCCAAGAAACAGTTTTGAACTCAACCCTCCTGTTCAAAGGTGGCTAAAGCAAAGTGGAAGCAGCCTGAACTGAATGAGACACAGAACTCAAGTTCTTACGTGTCAGATGTAGCCTCCAACGTACCGATCTGCTCCAAAGTTGGTGGAGTCATCCACAGATTATGACAAGTTATTATGTCAAGTTTCATACAGTTTGCTGTTGTGGTTTGTGAGATATGAAGATGTAGTCATCAATTATATTATTATATTATATTTACACAGTTTGTAAAAAATTTTACAGACTGTGTATATCCAGTTTCATGAAGTTTGCTCAAGCAGTTTTTGAGATATTGACATGTCACATTTGTAGCGCCCCCTACAGACCGTCTGGGTGCTTGTACACAATAATATTGTTATCAAAGATGTAAAGATTCAGTAAGTTTGGGTAAAGATTTGACAAGATATAAGCCTCGGAGTCATACTGAGCCATCCCCTTAAAATAAATTGGCCATTAACTTTGTAATCAGTAATCCTGTAAAAGGTGTTTTAATGTTTTTGCATCAATGTTTTCCCTAGATGAGAACTATGAAGTTTGGTGAGAATTGGATGAATGGGCTAGGAGGAGTTCATTTTGCTTGGATGTGCAATTTTTTCAAAATGGTGGAATTTTTTTTTAAAATATCATACTTAAAGGTGATAGAGAATGGTTGAACAGGGTTTTGATCCTTGTTCTGTGATGTGACATAGACACAATAAAATAGTTGGATGTGTGACGCCTCAGCAGCTTCATAAAAACCTCTCAGAAAGATATTTTACGGCGAGGATTTAAAATGTGGGGTTTTGCACCTATTTGGCATCTTTTCGGGCTTACCTGGCAACCTCATTAAGAAATGGAAGAATATTAACCAATACTGGCTGCCACTAATTCATATTTTGTTTCCCCAGAGTGAAACTATAGTCCTGTTCATTCACTTCTCTCTCGCTCTCCCTCCTGATTAACACTGGTTGTGTATCGTCTCCACTCATTACTGATCGTCTTCTCTGTGATCACTTCGTGGTGTAATTATTGTGTGTCCATGCACAAGACAGGGAGACAGATCAGAAGTGTCTGTTTGTTTTTAACGTTGTTTCACATTGGAAAAGATCAATACATTTGGAGCGACCAGTGTTGATTCTGTGGTGATTCTCCACACACTGATCATTAAATGTGAAACCCTGTGATTATTTTGTGAAGGTTTCAAATGTGTCACTTTGTTCACTTCTTCGATTGTATTTATAGAAACTATTTATTGACACACTTCTGCCACTGGGTTTTAAAACTGGTGCTTCTTTGTTGACTGTGTCATGAAGCGTCTGGAGTTCAAGTCTGCTCCGTCAGAACAGGTGTTCTCCACAGCAGGAGATACCTTTAGTGTAGAGAGGTCACCAACCCTTCCTGACAAAGCAGATATGCTGGTTTTATAACTGCATGTTTATGTGCCAGAGTGGTGTGTCCTAACCACTTGGCTATCCAGGCACTACAGTCATGAATGGTTTAGGTTTTGTATCTTCTTTGCAGCAACACTGTCTCCTGTCATGGCTACAGTTGTTGTTCTGTCACAATCAGCTTTATTACTGAACATGTGAACAAGTAGAACTGGAATTACACTGTTGTTATGTTAATACAGTAGTTCTCTAAACATATAGTCCAGACATTTTAATTATTTCAGTGTCTTCACTTGTTAGTGTTTCATGAGACTGATAAACTGACAAACATGTTCTGAGAGAGAGGTTGTTAAATTAGATTATATGTTCTAGTCTGAAGTGTCAGTGATTTCCTGTGTTTCTTTAAGAAAACAATGGAAAGAGAAACTGGTCCTGGACCCACATCTGTTATTATTCAGTGTAGTGTAACTGATATGTTTAATCAATATGTGGCTGCTGGTGGTTTCATAAAACCAGTGTCTTAGTAATGACAGTTGTGACTCAAGGTCCAGTCCAGTCCTACACTCTGTAGAACAGAATGTGTGTAAGAAGTAACTACCTGTATAAGAAAGATACACACAGACAAAGACACAGGTGTGTGTGTGTGTGTGTGTGTGTGTGTGTGTGTGTGTGTGTGTGTGTGTGTGTGTGTGTGCGTGTGTGTGTGTGTGTGTGTGTGTGTGTGTGTGTCAGCAGCACAGATCCCACCATGTAAAACACAACTCACAAAAAATAAGGTGTGTGTGGTAAAATGTAACCAAATCTATAGTTTTCAACAAAACAGTAAGGAGATAAAACATAACAGTGTCTAGTCTTGATCTAATGTGAGGATTCATCATCACTGACGTATCAACAGCAGCTGCTGAAACTGGCTGAGTAACAAGTTATTTTATTGATTCTCTTCTTTCCTGCAGACTTCCTTCATTACCACCAGTTCTCCCCTCACAGCCGTATATATATTAATCAATATTATAATCAACATTTTTCTATTTATGTTTCAAATGTGTCATGTCTGAGTTCATCACTCACATATTTCATCAGCTGGTCAGATGAGATGTTATGTTCTTAGTTCTTTTCTTTTCCACCAGAGATTTTCTGAAAACACCAGATTTCAACATTTAGTTGGTTCATCTTAGTTTTTATCTTCATTCATATGTTGTATTTTATCAGATTCAATCTAAATGTTCACTGTGTTTAATGTAGATTGTTTTCTGTGTTTCAGGACAAAGAAGAGATCTAAGACAAGGTGAGAACTAATGATGTTTCATGACTAAAACTGTCAAAGTCACAGATGTAAAATCATGTATCTGGTACAACTGGTGTGACCTTCTCTTCCACCAGAGATCTTCTAAACATCTAGATTCAACATTCAAGTTGGTTCTGTTTCAGGTCCCAGTCTGGGACCGACGAAACAAAAGACATTTTGGTCTGTAAGACAGGTGGTAATCCTGGAAAGACAGACACAGATGTTCAGCGTTTAGACCCTCAGGAGAAAAGGGGCTCCCAAAGAGAGGTCAGGGCTGCCAAGTAGATCCAAGACAAAGGAAGTTCTAGATGAAACAATAGAAAACCAATATGAATAAACAAAGAGAAAAGGTCAAAATAAAACCTGTGGTCATCTACTTGGATGCACCACAGTTCACTGTAGTTTTTATCTTCATTCATTATTAGTGTCAATGGTTTTAATCTGAAATGTTCACTGTTTTTAAGTTTGAATTGTCTGATCTGTGTTTCATGACGATGGAGAAGGTTTGAATCAACAGACAAAGTGACACAGCAGGTTTTAACCACTGACGTCACGTCTACAACCATGGTTTCTAACACACGATGTCAATGATGAAATGTGATTTAAATTGTTTTCTTTGTCTCTCAAGCGGAACAGAAACCTCTAGTCCATCCAGGGGAGTTACTACAAAGTGACTAGTGCCTCCAAGAAACAGTTTTCTGTCCAACTATACTAATAAAAGGTGAGAACTGAGTTCATTAATCACATATCACAGTAGCTGGTGAGGTTGGATGACTAACAGCAGAACTGCTGCTCCCTTAATGCACATCACACACTGTGCGTAGGGCACCATGTGCCTGAGGGGGCAGAAAATCCTAAAGGAGTCTATGTCCTGGTGCAGTTGGCCCTGAGCGGGATGCAGAAGGAAAAGTAGCCGAGTGTCAGAGGAGGAATGTTTTGGATGACAACTGAATGGCAGACAGCCGAATGTGCCGAAGCGGCTCCTAGAGGGAGACATAGGCTAAAGCAAAGTGGAAGCAGCCTGAACTGAATCAGACACAGAACTCAAGTTCTTACGTGTCAGATGTAGCCTCCAATGTACGGTTCTGCTCCAAAGTTGGTGGAGTCATCCACAGATTGTGACTGTCAAGTTTCACACAGTTTGCTGTTGTTGTAGCGCCCCCTAGGGACTGAATTGCATGAAATTTGACATGATGTTATACATGCTTATTATAATCAAGGTTGCTAAGCTTCATAAAGATTGGGTTAATACTTCACAAGTTATAGGTATTATAGTCTACCAAGTTTAGTGAGAATTGAATGAATGATCTAGGAGTTAGTTTTGCTTCAATGTGCAATTTTTTCAAAATGGCGGAAAAATATTTTAAATATCATACTTAAAGGTGATAGAGAATGGTTGAACAGGGTATTGATCCTTGTTCTGTGATGTGACATAGACACAATAAAATAGTTGGATGTGTGACGCCTCAGCAGCTTCATAAAAACCTCTCAGAAAGATATTTTACCATGAGGATTTAAAATGTGGGGTTTTGCACCTATTTGGCATCTTTTGATGTGAGGTACATTTTACATCACAAACAACTGTTTTAGAAATCGACCCATTTTCTAGAGGAGGTTTCTAAAAGAGGAATTTCTATGAAAAGGACATTAAAACGCTTTTTGATTCTGTCACCTTTAAAATGTAAATTATTAACCAATACTGGCTGCCACTAATTTGTTTTTGTTTGTTTTTCTCCAGAGTGAAACTATAGTCCTGTTCATTCACTTCTCTCTCGCTCTCCCTCCTGATTAACACTGGTTGCGTATCGTCTCCACTAGGGGTGGGAATGGAGAACCGGTTCTGACTTAGAACCAGTTCAAATTTACAGATTCCATCAGAATTGTACACCTCCAACATTATTGATCTTAATATATTAAGAACAATCAATAATATTATTTCATTTCCCAGCACAACGTGTGGGCCGGACTTTACTGATCGTCTTCTCTGTGATCACTTCGTGGTGTAATTATTGTGTGTCCATGCACAAGACAGGGAGACAGATCAGAAGTGTCTGTTTGTTTTTAACGTTGTTTCACATTGGAAAAGATCAATACATTTGGAGCGACCAGTGTTGATTCTGTGGTGATTCTCCACACACTGATTATTAAATGTGAAACCCTGTGATTATTTTGTGAAGGTTTCAAATGTGTCACTTTGTTCACTTCTTCGATTGTATTTATAGAAACTATTTATTGACACACTTCTGCCACTGGGTTTTAAAACTGGTGCTTCTTTGTTGACTGTGTCATGAAGCGTCTGGAGTTCAAGTCTGCTCCGTCAGAACAGGTGTTCTCCACAGCAGGAGATACCTTTAGTGTAGAGAGGTCACCAACCCTTCCTGACAAAGCAGATATGCTGGTTTTATAACTGCATGTTTATGTGCCAGAGTGGTGTGTCCTAACCACTTGGCTATCCAGGCACTACAGTCATGAATGTTTTAGGTTTTGTATCTTCTTTGCAGCAACACTGTCTCCTGTCATGGCTACAGTTGTTGTTCTGTCACAATCAGCTTTATTGACTGAACATGTGAACAAGTAGAACTGGAATTACACCTGTTGATATGTAATACTAGTAGTTCTCTAAACATATAGTCCAGACCTTTTAATTCCTTCAGTGTCTTCACTTGTTATGTTTCATGAGTCTCTTCTAGACATTTTATTATTTCAACCTTTGTCACAAGTGAAACTGATAAACTGACAAACATGTTCTGAGAGAGAGGTTGTTAAATTAGATTATATGTTCTAGTCTGAAGTGTCAGTGATTTCCTGTGTTTCTTTAAGAAAAAAGCTGGAAAGAGAAACTGGTCCTGGACCCACATCTGTTATTATTCAGTGTAGTGTAACTGATATGTTTAATCAATATGTGGCTGCTGGTGGTTTCATAAAACCAGTGTCTTAGTAATGACAGTTGTGACTCAAGGTCCAGTCCAGTCCTACACTCTGTAGAACAGAATGTGTGTAAGAAGTAACTACCTGTATAAGAAAGATACACACAGACAAAGACACAGGTGTGTGTGTGTGTGTGTGTGTGTGTGTGTGTGTGTGTGTGTGTGTGTGTGTGTGTGTGTGTGTGTGTGTGTGTGTGTGTGTGTGTGTGTGTGTGTGTGTGTGTGTGTGTGTGTGTGTGTGTGTGTGTGTGTGTGTGTGTGTGTCAGCAGCACAGATGTGTGTGTGTGTGTGCGTGTGTGTGTGTAAAACACAACTCACACCATGTAAAACACAACTCACAAAAAATAAGGTGTGTGTGGTAAAATGTAACCAAATCTATAGTTTTCAACAAAACAGTAAGGAGATAAAACATAACAGTGTCTAGTCTTGATCTAATGTGAGGATTCATCATCACTGACGTATCAACAGCAGCTGCTGAAACTGGCTGAGTAACAAGTTATTTTATTGATTCTCTTCTTTTCCTGCAGACTTCCTTCATTACCACCAGTTCTCCCCTCACAGCCGTATATATATTAATCAATATTATAATCAACATTTTTCTATTTATGCTTCAAATGTGTCATGTCTGAGTTCATCACTCACATATTTCATCAGCTGGTCAGATGAGATGTTATGTTCTTAGTTGTTTTCTTTTCCACCAGAGATTTTCTGAAAACACCAGATTCCAACATTTAGTTGGTTCATATTAGTTTTTATCTTCATTCATATGTTGTATTTTATCAGATTCAATCTAAGTGTTCATTGTGTTTAATGTGAATTGTTTTCTGTGTTTCAGGTCGCAGGAAGATCAGCAGAAAAAGTGAGAACTAATCATGTTTCATTACTAAAACTGTCAAAGTCACAGATGTAAAATCATGTATCTGGTACAACTGGTGTGACCTTCTCTTCCACCAGAGATCTTCTAAACATCTAGATTCAACATTTAGTTGGTTCTGTTTCAGGTCCCAGTCACCGGGACCGAGGAAACAAAAGATAGTTTTGGTCTGTAAGACAGGTGGTAATAAAATGAGGAGCAGACAGACACAGATGTTCAGCGTTTAGTCCCAAAGTTGCTTCTGAAGTGAGGGTGGGGTCTGCCCCCAAAACAGTCTCAGGTGGAACGTGTCTGCGTCACTCAGTCCTACTAGACATAGTGCTGTTCTAGATGAACAACATAGAAATACCAATGTAGTGAATAAACAAAGAAGAAAATAAAACCTGTGGTCACCTACTTGGATGCTCCACAGTTCATATTAGTTTTTATCTTCATTCATACGTTGTATTTTATCAGATTCAATCTAAGTGTTCACTGTGTTCAAAGTTTATTGTTTTCTGTGTTTCAGGATGATGGAAATGATGATGAAGATGATGATGGATCAGCAGACAAAGTGAGAACTAATCATGTTTTATTACTAAAAATCACAGCTGTAAAATCATGTATCTGGTACAACTGGTGTGACCTTCAAGTCAAGGTCAAGGTCACTGTGACGTCACTAAATACATTCAGGTCCTAACTGTCCTGGAAAGGAGCCACGGTGACCCTCAGGAGAAAAAGGCTCCATCTAGAGAGGTCAGGGCTGAAGTAGATCAAGACAAAAGGAAGTCTAGTGAAACAATAGAAAAACAATATGTAAATGTGACCTTAGGTCAGCCTGACAGGAGGTCACATCTATGGCTGCACTTCATCACTGTGCTGATCAACACAAGCACATTATTAGTGTCAATGGTTTTAACTGAGACACTAGTTTGTAGTTTGAATGTGTCTGATCAGTTTCTAATGTGTTTTTAAAGGTTTTAACAGACAGGACACAGCAGGTTTTAACCACTGACGTCACGTCTACAACCATGGTTTCTAACACAGGTTCCTCACAACGTTGTGTTCTCTCTGTGTTGATTTTTATCTGATATACTGACAGCTGCAGGTCTCTTAAAGAGGAGAGTTTTCTTGACTAGTTTTCAGACGATACTGCTCTGCTGTCACTTCTTCAGGGTGGAGTCAGTCAATCTAAGTGTTCACTGTGTTTAATGTAGATTGTTTTCTATGTTTCAGGACGATGAAGGAGATGATGGATCACCAGACAAAGTGAGAACTAATCATGTTTCATCACTAAAACTCTCAAAGTCACAGATGTAAAATCATGTATCTGGTACAACTGGTGTGACCTTCTCTTCCACCAGAGATCTTCTAAACATCTAGATTCAACATTTAGTTGGTTCTGTTTCAGGTCCCAGTCACCGGGACCGAGGAAACAAAAGATAGTTTTGGTCTGTAAGACAGGTGGTAATAAAATGAGGAGCAGACAGACACAGATGTTCAGCGTTTAGTCCCAAAGTTGCTTCTGAAGTGAGGGTGGGGTCTGCCCCCAAAACAGTCTCAGGTGGAACGTGTCTGCGTCACTCAGTCCTACTAGACATAGTGCTGTTCTAGATGAACAACATAGAAATACCAATGTAGTGAATAAACAAAGAAGAAAAAATAAGAAAATAAAACCGGTGGTCACCTACTTGGGTGCTCCACAGTTCATATTAGTTTTTATCTTCATTCATATGTTGTATTTTATCAGATTCAATCTAAATGTTCACTGTGTTCAAAGTTTATTGTTTTCTGTGTTTCAGGACGATGGAGAAGATGATGGAGAAGATGATGGAGAAGATGATGGAGAAGATGATGGAGAAGATGATGGATCACCAGACAAAGTGAGAACTAATCATGTTTTATTACTAAAAATCACAGCTGTAAAATCATGTATCTGGTACAACTGGTGTGACCTTCAAGTCAAGGTCAAGGTCACTGTGACGTCACTAAATACATTCAGGTCCTAACTGTCCTGGAAAGGAGCCACGGTGACCCTCAGGAGAAAAAGGCTCCATCTAGAGAGGTCAGGGCTGAAGTAGATCAAGACAAAAGGAAGTCTAGTGAAACAATAGAAAAACAATATGTAAATGTGACCTTAGGTCAGCCTGACAGGAGGTCACATCTATGGCTGCACTTCATCACTGTGCTGATCAACACAAGCACATTATTAGTGTCAATGGTTTTAACTGAGACACTAGTTTGTAGTTTGAATGTGTCTGATCAGTTTCTAATGTGTTTTTAAAGGTTTTAACAGACAGGACACAGCAGGTTTTAACCACTGACGTCACGTCTAAAACCATGGTTTCTAACACACGATGTCAGTGATGAAATGTGATTTAAAGTGTTTTCTGTGTTTCGGAAGCAGAACATCAATCTCCAGAACATCCAGCTCTGAGTCCTTGAACAGTGGCCAGTCAATGACTCCACCTCCAATAACACTAGATGAAAACTTGTCTCCTGATCAAAGGTGAGAGTGAAGAGAGTTGATCAGTGACATATCACAGCAGCTGGTGAGGTTGGATGACTGACAGTCATGAATGTTTTAGGTTTTGTATCTTCTTTGCAGCAACACTGTCTCCTGTCATGGCTACAGTTGTTGTTCTGTCACAATCAGCTTTATTGACTGAACATGTGAACGAGTAGAACTGGAATTACACCTGTTGATATGTAATACTAGTAGTTCTCTAAACATATAGTCCATACCTTTTAATTCCTTCAGTGTCTTCACTTGTTATGTTTCATGAGTCTCTTCTAGACATTTTATTATTTCAACCTTTGTCACAAGTGAAACTGATAAACTGACCAACATGTTCTGACAGAGAGGTTGTTAAATCAAGATATATGTCCTAGTCTGAAGTGTCAGTGATTTCCTGTGTTTCATCCAGGAAAATGAAGAAAGACAAAACTTGTCTCTTCCCAGATGATTAACAAACATTTCTCACTTTACTAGATTCACCTCCTAAGTCCAACCACCTCCACTTCAGAGACCTGGACCTGAGCTACAGTCATCTAGGACATGCTGGACTGGAGGATCTTCTTGTTTTATTAATATATGCTGTCATGGATATGTGTTAAAATTCTCTTCATTTCCTAACGTTTCTCTTGGTTGCTGTTTCTAGTATTGTATATTTACGTTAGAGCTTCTATCCAATCATAATTCAGCAGTCTTGTGTTGCTAGTGTAAAATAAATCTGCCTTGAGCTGTTAGAATCACCGATGATGAAGTCTGTAGTTTAAAATGAAACTGTCTCTTTAGCCAGACTTTGAGCTGGGTTCTCTCTTGCCAGCTGGCTAGCAGTTCTACGATGATGGCAGCATTTTCAATTCCTGTGATTGGATGGTTAGAAAACAAACTTCTGTCACTGTCATGTTCTACAGACTGAGGAGGTCCTTTGTCCCCAAGGCCACCCAGCTTTATAACTCTTCACAGACTTGTACTTTTTGTACATATCGTACATTTTTAAGATTATTGTCTATTGTCTTTGTTTTTACAATATCTTGTGTATTATGTCTATAACTTAGTGGATCCCTGGGGATTTGGGGTTAATAAAGCATCTACCCATCCATCCATCTGTCCTGTTAGATCATCTAGTAAGTAGTTACATTCTGAAACCAGAGGTCCAGGTCTGTGTCAAGGTGGTGGCAGTCACCGCTATTAAGATGTTGTTTATTTCAAGGAAGGACACCACTGAAGGTCCAGGTGTGAAATGCACGACCTATCACTGGTATTATTACACTAAGGGCCAATCACGTTTCTACCTCTTAGCTCCTCCCCCTCTGTTTTGTACCTTCATATCAGTAGAAGGTCTATCTGTCTCTATTCTCTTCTAGATGAAGGCTGAGGGGTCACAACCCTATAAACGAAGCCCCACATGACATGATATTTTTACCAAAATTTTGTCTCTGATTAGTTATTTCACCAGTAAGCAGCTGCGTAAAACACGGGATGATGTAGAAGCTGAGGGATTGTGTCCGTCCTGTCGGGGTTTATATCACTATATAACAACCTAGTCACACTATATTATCACTTACTTACATCTTAGCTGTGGAAAGTGATCCACTAGATCTGGTTTGATCCGCTCATTGGAGCATACTGACGCGGCACAGAAGTCCAGCATCTTTACAGTTTTGTCAGAAGCTTGTCTGCTGATAACATTAGTAGAATCTATATTTGAGTAATTAAAACCAGCATTTTTAAAATATCCAAGCACCCTGTTTCATAGCAACATGTGTTACATTTTCATCAAATCAAATTGTTTGGAAACTGGTCCAAAATTCAGCCAATAATTCCACTTTGAGATTAAGGAGCACTCTTTACTTTGTAGATGTTCATGCATCACTGCCTCAGCTAGCGCCGTACCAAGATGGCGGCGCCGTAGACACGTCCCTCCAATGCGGCGTCTATGTATATGTGTCTATACTCCGGTGCTCTAACAAAACATCCTACTTGTGCGAAAGTGCTACCGCAGGATGATTTGACAATCATATCCCTAAACCTAAACCTAAACCCAACATATGTTTGGTAGAACGTCTAAGCCCCAAGCAATTACACATTTGTGTTGTGTGTTTGAGCACTAGGCCTTGTTAGGACGCCTCAGTAGGTCAGAAGGAATGTCAGAACACATTTCTTCCTACCTATCAAGATTACAGTAATGGTTCAGGTTACCATATTTTTCAGACTTAAAATCCTTTAATTTTCTCAAAGATTGACAGTGTACCCTATAATCCAGTGCGCCGGATAATTCTGGTTGTGCTTACTGACCTCGAACCGATTTTATGTGGTACATGGCGCTCAAAATGTCAAAATGTTTTAGTTGGACATTGGTAAGCTACGAAGCTGCACCACTTGTTGGATTGTCGGAGCATTACAGCTACTGTAGTCATGAGCCTCGCAGAGTGATACGTACTGTGCTTCAACATAATATTACAGTGCTTAATGCGCTTTATAGTCAGAAAAATACAGTAGGTTTGGGAATTGCATGATGTTCCAATGGGCACCAAGGGGGGCACAGGTGAGTTGCATAAAGATAATCATAATAATAATAATAATAAGATTTTTTGACAATTAATGTAATTCCATGTGATGTCAGTCATGTTATGTGACTGTATGTGTAGCTTAGTACATGTGTGTATGACATGTAGTATGCCAGGTTATGTATGTTATATTAATATTTGTTGACCCTGACCGATTGTTCTGCAACCGCTTATTGTTGTTCGGTGATTTGAGTGTTTATAATAAAATTGTGTTATTTAAGAAATTTCATACTGCTCCTAATTTTTTTTCACTGGGAGCACCTGTGCTCCTAGTGAAAAGCTAAGCGTACAGCCCTGAGTTCATATTAGTTTTTATGTTCATTTATGTTTCACTGTGTTTAATCTGATTCAATCCAAATGTTTTGTGTGAAATGTAAATTTTCTTCTGTTTCAGAACAAAGAAGAGGAAGAAGAGCAGCTTCATTTAGCTCAAATCACCAAGTAATGATGATTGTGAGGTGACACAAGTCACCACCTCATCTCCACTTTGTAACACAACTTTATTTTCATATGCTGTTCACTGAAGAATTGGAAAAAAAAGTTTGTTTTTTGAGGGTTTGTTTTTTTTTTGAGTCACATTAGATGTGTCACCTATAAGTCACCTGATAAGTTTTTTGTTTTTGTTTTTTATGTTGTTTTTTTTCCTCAACATCATCATCATTTGTAACATTTCCATCCCTCTGCTTCATTTGTTTCCCTAAAAAATAATTGTACTTCACCCTTTTGTTTGATTATTCAGTTGAGAATAAAATGACATATAAAAAATGTTTATATGTTGTTGTTGTTGTTGTTGTCTGCACTGTGTTCTCTGTGTTCTCACGTCTTTTATATCAGATTAAACCACACGATCTAGACGTTATAGTTCAGTCTCTGTTAAATTGATGTTCATGGATCAGGATTATTTCAAGTCACATCTGATGACGTCATGTTAACAGGTCGTTAAACGCACGTGTGTTTCTGTTCAATTCAACGTTGTTTTTTGCTCCTTTTTTCCTGCAGACTGATGTGACTGTAGTTTTTTATAAACATGGAAGTGACTGTGATTGATCTGTGTGTTTTTGGCAGAAAGTCAGAGAGGTCATTCATTCATTCATCACCACTTCACCTTTCTGTTAAAAAATTAGATTATTCCAGAAGAAATTATTTGTTATTATTAACTTTTTGTGTCTGGACAAAAACGCACAGAGATGCGAACATAGAACCGAGTTATTTTATTTTATTTTTTTTTTTAGTAATTATTACTTTGTTTGTTCAGAATAAATAAACGAATCTGTGTTACGTCACCACATTACCACGTCACCACGACCTCCACGTTTCCGCATATCGGTGAAGAAAGTATTTCCTGAAAGTTTGAAGACATTTCAAATGATGTCGCAGGTTGTTTTATATCTATCATCTTTAAAGGTTAGTAACTTATAACTTGTAACTCGACGGTTTTCTTTTTAATTGCACGAACATATTTACTGTTATTCCCGCTGTTGTTCCGTGTTTTAATATTAACTTGTTACTGCGGTCGGTTTTTTTCTCTCCGATTTATTTGTTTATTTATTTATTTATTCAGTCGTGTGTTGAATCGCAATTTTTGATTCACCGTTGCGCAGTTTGTTAGCGCTAGTTTGTGTAACAACGGTTTTACTGATAAAAGAAAAATAAAATTGTTTTACTTTATAAACAACAAGTTTAAAGTGACGCGGAGTAATTTGAGCCCAGGGAATCTAAGCCAGGCCTCTTCTGGTTGTCCCCACTGGGTTCAAGAACTGAAAAAAAAGGAAGATAGTCAATGGAGAGATAAAAAAAAATATTTTCTGATCCACTTTGACTTCTACCCTGAATCTACCCTGAATTTAGGAAAGAATAAGATAGAGCCAAGTCTGATGAATAAGGGGTTGGGGTCACAATTCAAAGACACATTTGGCTGCTTTGGCAACTGCAACCTGAGCAGTGTGAACAGGAGCATTATCCTGAAGTAAAAGCACACCTGCTCTCAGCTTCCCTCTGCATTTGGACTTGATTGCTTCCTTCATTTGTCTTAATTGTGATGCATAATTATGTCCATTTATAGTTTTTCCCTTTTCCAGGTAGTCTATCATAATCCCAGGGACCACAGTGTTTCCATTGTTTGATTTGAATCTTTGATTCAGGTTCAAAGTGGTTAACCCAAGTTTCATCGTGAGTCACTAATCCATGGTGAAAATTCTCAGGGTCTAGAAATGTCAACCCTCTTTAGCTTCTGTTCTGATGGTCTTGGTACTCGTCTTGCAGACAGCTTGCTCATCCCCAAGATCTCAGTTAAAACAGAACAGTGTGGACTGAACCAGGTATATGGTTATGGTTAAGTTGGTATATGGTTAAGTTGTGTATATGTTAGAATTTTGCAAGATTTTTTCACATTTATGTCTCTATTTTAAGAGAATAACTTTTCTTCTAATACATGTGTTGTTTCACCCTATGTTGTCCCTTGTGTGTTTGTTTTTGTGATGGCCCTTATGTTGTTATGTTGTCTCTTGCTTTCGTCAGTTTTCCTTTGTGGTGCATGGTAGCTCTGTGGGAGCATCCTCAATTTCATTGTACCTCCACAGTATAATGACAATAATGGCTATTCTATTCTAAATAGTTAACAATGAAAGTAAATGGGGCAGTCAGCCAAACGTATCTAAATTGTCATTTTTAACCACTAATAAAGCTTAAAACATCACTTCACTTCAGCAGTAGCATGAATAGGGTCCCTACACATAAACTGAAGTACTGATAACTTAGTAAGTGAACCCAGAGTTTATTAAAAACACTGTTTTACAAGACTTACCCAATGTCTGGTTTTAACAACTGCTGATGAAGGTTGTTCCACATCAGCAGATTCATCATTTTTCTGAACAACCAGGCAAAAACAGACAAAGATCTTGAATGGGCTGTTTGATTTTTTTTTTTTTGTTTTTTTGTATTTTTGTATATGAGATCCACAGACATCAGATAACTAGAAGGATGAATATGAAAGAAAATGAGATCAACAACAAACTACTGAATTAAACTATTTAACACCTTGTTACAGGAAATGAAATGAAATGAAATGTGGGAACAAGCTGATGGAGGAGATTAGATGAATTATTATTGTTCAAGTTTGACCCAGACTGATTCATACGACCATGGACAGTGACAGGTAAGTGGACTGTCATCATCCAATGTGTTTGTCATCATGAAGTTTGATTTCCCTACTTACAGCTGATTTCACTTAGAAACGGTCCACCTGCTACGTAATTACTCCACAACTACTGCAATAATGACAGATGGTTTGACTGCTTCGGTGTTTCTTCCTATTTTCTTCTTTACATTTATTTATGTTCTTTTAATTTTCAGAAAACAGAGCAAACTAGTTTCAAATGATATTTTAATAGGCGAGATCAATATTTAAAATATGGTAAAATACTGTTTGATTAAATCATTTTATATAGTTACTGTCTGAATATTTTCTTCATCATCTCTCAAGCCTATACACAAGACAAAAGCAATAAATTGTCCCCAAATCTTTGAAAACACAAATGCAAAAAGTAACATACTACATACTTATAGTGGTAAATGTTTTTTTACTTTCTTCAGGCTGGTGCCAGGCTCTTTGTCATCAGACGAGGACGTTGAAGCACGTGATGTTTATTCAGACCAGTCTTCAGATCATTGGTGAGTTAAACTTGTTGAAAAACGGTTAAAAACACATGAAAAAAAACACAAAGTTACGTTGATTGATTTGTCTAAATCGGTCGCAGGTGTAGGTGTAAGATGATGAAAATCTTGGTGGGATATTCTGTATATCTAGTATCGGTTCAAGTGAGTAATTCACACCTCTGGTTCAATCCACAGTGTACAATGTAAATGTTTTTGTTTGTTTCAGGACAAAGAAGAGAAGCAGTAAAGAAACCTCTCCTGCTCCCACCTCTGTGTCCATGAAGAGTGACCAGTCAAAGAAACCACCTCTGATATCTAGAGGTCACCCGGACGTTGACTGGTCACAGAAAACCCTTTTGGCATTACCAGATGAACACCATTCAGATGGTCAAAGGTGAGGACTAATCAGCTTTCACCACTACCACTTTGAAACTCACAACTGGAAAATCAGATGTCCTGAAGGAGGCTGTGGCAAGACATGTGACACCTCAGGAAGGCGAAGCAAGAAGCTCTCCTGAACTTGTCCAGACTGGAAGGCTTGTACCACCACCTTGGGTGGGCGGTTCATTTTTTCGAACATTTAATCCTAATGAATATTTCAAATGTTTAATTCAATCCAAGTGTTGGCTGTGTAATGTAAATTGCTTCATGTGTTCTAGGACAAAGAAGAGAAGAAGAAAAACCTCTCCTGCTCCCAGCTCTGTGTCCTTGAAGAGCGACTGGTCAATGGAGCCACCTCTGACATTTAGAGATGGACACTGTTCTGTTGATCAAAGGTGAGAATTAACTGACGTCATCACTCACATATTACAACACTCTGTACTGTACAACCAAGTGTAAAGTGGCAGGTATGAGAGTCAGCACCTCCAGGTTGGAGGTCATGACTCTCTGTTGTTACTGCCCCAGGTGGAGCTCAAGTATCTCAGGGTCTTATTTACATTAGAGGGAGTTTAACTATGGCTCAATCTTATATCTATTTTCCACTAAACAGTTCTAGTGCTTCTCGATTCTACTCAGTCTGGTACCAGACATGTTGTTTTCCATCACAGTTTGTTTCCTCCTCGATGTGAATGTGGTGAGTTTGGTTAAAAACATCAGTAAACATTAATGGAGGACGTGAAGGAGACGCTGTACTTGTTGCTGGGTTAGCTTACAACAAGGTAGGCTATGACAGCAGATATCATTTTTGTCGCTGTTTATTAAAAATGACTCTCTCAACTTGTGAAGACACTCCCTCTGACCAATCAGTGGCCGGCAATCTGTTCACGTCAGGTTTTAGTATCGACTCAGATCGACTGGAACCTCGACAGAGTAGGAACTATAACAGTAGCTGGTACCAGGAACTAGCACCAAGTGAAAAATACTACAAACTGAGTAGAGTGATGACCGTGGATTAGAGCAGTTAGTGACATTTTTCCTTGGATAGGAAGTGTGTTTCCATGAGGTTTATCCTCTGATGAAATGAATGGACCTTGATGACATCAGGTCTAATTGTGATAGGTGCAGCAGAGGAATATTTTGCTGGTTCAGGTTCATTTAATGTGCAATCATATGCAATATTTTATCAGATTCAATCTGAGTGACTACTGTGTCTTTCAGGGAAAAAAAGAAAAGCAGAGAAGATGTTCCCACAAGTCAGTCTGCAGCGCTGAATCAAAAGGAACTGGACTCTGTATTCATGGTTTGTATATGTGATAATGTAATAATACGTTTTTGATGTGTATCAACACATGATGTCCATTTTGATATAAATTGTGAATTAAATGTTTTCCAGGTGCTTGAGAAGAACATTAACAGCTTTGTGAAAAAGGAGCTGAAGATGATGAAGAGGATTCTGACAGCAGAGTGCGAGATGAAGGATGAGGAAATGATGCAGGCGAGAAGCTGCTCAGGGGAATTTCTGAAGATCACCCTGCATCACCTGGAGGAAATGAAGCAGGAGAAGCTGGCTGACATTCTGAAGAACAGTAAGAGCATTTTAACACCGGCCGTACTGCACTAATCTGAAATGACTAAACTAACTTTGCAATAGTTCCACCACATTTTTTATTATTCACAAGAAAATGCTTTTCTTTGCTGACTTTAATCTTTTTGTCACTTGCTCACTCAGGATGCTGCAGCATCATAAGCCGTAAAATCAAATCTAACCTGAAGAAGAAGTACCAGTGTGTGGTTGAGGGAATCACAAAAGCAGGAAACCCAACTCTTCTGAATCAGATCTACACGGAGCTCTACATCACAGAGGGAGGGACTGCACAGGTCAATGATGAACATGAAGTCCGACAGATTGAAACACTGTCCAGAAAACCACACAGACCAGAAACAACGATGAAATGTCAAGACATCTTTAAACACACAGATGAAACAGCTCAAAGAGTACGAGTAATGTTGACAACAGGAGTGGCTGGCATTGGGAAAACAGTTTTAACACAGAAGTTTGCGCTGGACTGGGCTGAAGGTGAAATACATCCCAATATACAGTTCATATTTCCATTCACTTTCAGAGAGCTGAATCTACTGAAAGACCAAAACCACAGCTTGGTGAAACTTGTTCATCACTTCTTTACTGAAACCAAAGAAGCAGGACTCTGCAGGTTTGAACAGTTTCAGGTTTTGTTCATCTTTGACGGTCTGGACGAGTGTCGACTTCCTCTGGACTTCCACAACACTGAGACCCTGACTGATGTTACAGAGTCGACCTCATTGGGCATACTTCTGACAAACCTTATCAGGGGGAAGCTGCTTCCTTCTGCTCACATCTGGATAACCACACGACCTGCAGCAGCCAGTCAGATCCCTGCTGACTGTGTTGACATGGTGACAGAGGTCAGAGGGTTCATTGACCCTCAGAAGGAGGAATACTTCAAGAAGAGGTTCAGAGATGAGGAGCTGTCCAACAGGATCATCTCCCACATCAAGACATCACGAAGCCTCCACATCATGTGCCACATCCCAGTCTTCTGCTGGATCAGTGCTACAGTTCTGGAGGATGTGTTGAAGACCAGAGAGGGAGGAGAGCTGCCCAAGACCCTGACTGAGATGTACATCCACTTTCTGGTGGTTCAGCTAAAACTGAAGAACGTCAAGTACGATGGAGGATCTGAGACAGATTCACACTGGAGTCCAGAGAGCAAGAAGATGATTGAGTCTCTAGGAAAACTGGCTTTTGAACAGCTACAGAAACGAAACCTTATCTTCTATGAATCAGACCTGTCAGAGTGTGGCATAAATATCAAAGCAGCCTCTGTGTACTCAGGAGTGTTCACACAGATCTTTAAAGAGGAGAGAGGCCTGTACCAGATCAAGGTCTTCTGCTTTGTGCATCTGAGTGTTCAGGAGTTCCTGGCTGCTCTTCATGTCCATCTGACCTTTGTCAACACTGGTGTGAACCTCTTTGCAGAGCAGAAATCAGCCTGTCAGAGCAGCAGAGCAGCCCATGTGAAATGTGACCTGAAATGCCTCCAGCAGTGTGCAGTGAACAAGGCTTTACAGAGTCCAAATGGACACCTGGACTTGTTACTCCGCTTCTTATTAGGCCTCTCTGTAGAGACAAATCAGAATCTTCTACGAGGCCTTGTGACAGGATCAGAAGGGAGACCACAGACCAACCAGGAAACAATTGAGTACATCAAGAAGAAGACTGGGGAGAAGTTGTCTGCAGAGAGAAACATCAACCTATTCTACTGTCTGAATGAGCTGAATGATCACTCACTCGAGAAAGAGATCCAACAGTACCTGAGCTCAGGAAGACTCTCCGCAGAAAAACTCTCTCATGCGCAGTGGTCTGCTCTGGTCTTTATCTTATCCGGACAGGATCTGGATACGTTTGACCTCAGGAAATACTGTGCTTCAGAGCTTGGTCTTCTGAATCTGCTGCCAGTCATCAAAGCCTCCAAAAAATCTGTGTAGGTTCATAGAGAGTGGTGTAGATTAAATGCATTAACAAGAAGAAGGGGGAAGAATAAGTAACTCTTTGTTTTGTATCATTCATCTTCAGCATGATCAGCTGTCAGCTTTCACAGAGAAGCTGTAAAGCTCTGGCCTCCGTTCTCACCTGCCGTACATCCCGTCTGAAAGAGTTGGATCTGAGTTACAACAAGTTGCAGGATTCAGGAGTAAAGCAGCTCTTGGTTGCCCTGAAGCATCCAGACTGCACACTGGAAGCTCTCAGGTTAGATTCTGGAATATATATATTTTTATTTCATTTTTACCTCAGCCAAATCATGCCAAGGGGGATGTGTTACTAAGATAGCAAGCATTTATTTATATAGCACTTCTCAAAACACAAGAAATGTTATGTGACTTGTTACTTGTTATTTGCTTCTGCAGGCTGAGTGGCTGTCAACTAAGAAACAGCAGCTGTGAAGCTTTGGCTCCAGTTCTCAGCTCCAAGTCGTCCAATCTGAGGAAGCTGGACCTGAGTAACAACCACATGGATGAACCAGCCGAGATGCTGCTGATTGCTGAACTGAAGAGTCCAAACTGTAAAGTAGAAAGTCTCAGGTTAGAACAGTGTCTGTGTCTGTTTTAAAACAACGTGCTAAAAATAAATCATTGCATATTGAATAATAGTGCCAGTGTCAGTTCTGAATTCTTCTGGATCTGAAAAAACCTTGGAACATCTCAAAATTAGTGGTCAAAATTGATGGGGTTGTGCTATTTAGTTCCTTGACTGGGGGTCTGTGGCCCTGGGTCGGGTGGGTGTCCGGGGCCTGTGTAGCCCCCTTCAGGGCAGGGCCTTTCATCTGTTGGGGGGCTTTGCCCTTCAGTCTCGTCACCTGGGTCGGGTGGGGTAGGATGCTGTCCACTTTGGGCTCTCTGCCTCCTGGCTGTGGGGCCCTGGCAGCGCCCCTGTCCTGGTGCAGGTGATGCCAACCTCTGTGTCTTCTGCCATTGGCCATGGGGGTGGCTCCACTGCTGTTGGCCTGTGTGTCTCAGGGGCTCTGTTTCGTGAGTTGGCTGCTCTGGTGCAGGGCCTGGCTGTTGCATCCTGGGGAGTGGAGCTGAGGGTGTCCCCCAGGCCAGGTGGGTGGGCTCCCTCCTGGCTGAAGAGTGGGCAATGGGAGCTCTGTATGGTGTCAGCCAAGGAACTGGCACCAGGGTATACCACGTACACATCCACTAAGGCCTATTGGGGGTGGGGGGTTAATGGAATTTTCGATTTTTTTTCCAACAAATTACCTGCACATCTCATGACTTTCATGTCAACGTCAACTGAAGAACATGAATGTGTTCACCAAATTACACAGCAGTCCATCCAACAGTTTGTGACATATTTCACCAAATTTGTTGTTTAAGTTTAAGAGAGTTACCCTGAGAGCCTGAACAATTAATAATAATTAACAAACATTTCCTATCTTACTAGACTGAATCAAACCAACATCGGGGATAAGTCCTGTCAAAATCTGTCATCTGTTCTGAGTTCGTGTTCATCAAGTCTGAGGGAGCTTGATCTGAGTGACAACGATCTGAAGGATTCAGGAGTGAAGCAGCTTTCAGTTGGTTTGGGGAGTCAACACTGTAAACTGGAAGTTCTCAGGTTAAGAGTTCATCAGCTTGTTCACTGGATAGTAAAATGTGGATTTACATGTATGACATCATGAGTTGACACCATTATCTTTGACATTTAATGCTGATTTTCTGGTGTGTATGTCTGTAGATTGTCAGGCTGTCTGATCACAAAGGATGGCTGTTCTGCTCTTGCGTTATCTGTTGAGTCCAACCCGTCCCACCTCCGAGAAGTGGACCTGAGCTACAATCATCCAGGAGACTCTGGAGTAAAGCTGCTGTCTGCTGGACTGGAGGATCCACGGTGGAAACTGGAAACTCTAAGGTATAAAGAGGCTTAAAAAGCGGGTGATTTAAAAACTTGGGGTAGGGTGGGGGTTTGGGGTAGAAGCACTTCCTCGTCTCTTATTATAAATCAAAAAGACAAACACTTCCCCTTTCTCTCTCATGTTAGGGTGGATCACTGTGGAGAGAAACGGATTAAAGCAGGCCTGAAGAAATGTAAGTTTGTTAAACAGAAATGATAAATTGATGAACTGCTTATTATTGATTGATTGGATAATAAACTGTTGATGTTGTTTATTTCTATCTCACCATCAGATGCATGTCAGCTGTCTCTGGATGTGAACACAATGAACAGAAACCTCGAACTGTCAGAAGACAACAGAGTGGTGACAAAGGTGAAGGTGTCCAGGGTTTATCCTGATCATCCAGACAGGTTCGACTGCTGCCAACTGCTGTGCAGAGACGAGCTAATGTCCCGCTGTTACTGGGAGGTGGAGTGGAAAGGACTCACCGACATAGCGGTGACTTACAGAGGAATAAAGAGAGGAAAAGGTGCTGACTGCAGGTTTGGAGGCAACAACAAGTCCTGGAGTTTGTACTGCTCTGATGGCAACTTCTCCGTTTGGCACAACAACCAAGAAACTGTCCTACACCCGCCCTCCTCTACCTTCAACAGGGTGGGATTGTATCTTGACTGGTGTGCTGGAACTCTGTCCTTCTTTGGCGTCTCCTCTGACAAATTAACCCACCTCCACACCTTCAGCTGCACGTTCACTGAACCTCTCTACCCCGGATTTGGAGTCGGGTCCTCTGTGTCTCTGAGTGATGTGTAACAGACTTTTTGTGTCACTTCACCACCATGTTAGTAGGTGTCATAGATGTGTTGTAAATGGTGTGACACAGACGTCACAGTAAATATCTACTCAATCTGTAGTGAATATGTGACACATGCAAATACGTATGGTCACAAATTGTTGAGTTATTGTATTTGATGTGTATTTGTATGAGAAGTGAGACAGATTTAATATGTTGTCTATAAATGTTAGCAGAGTGTAGGTCTGTAACTCTACCACAAGGGGGAGTGTCTCTTCTAGCGAGCACTGGTTGTGATCTTCGGTGTCAGGCTGTAAGAACAATAACTGATGACTCTGTCTGCATTTGAGCAACCCTACTACTCTACTACCTAGTAGCAAAAATGATTAAGAGACGATCTAGTACGTCTGAATACCTTAGTATCTTTCAGTAGTAGGTGAAAGGTTCCCGGATTGTTTACTACTTCAGTAGGATTTTGCAGTATGCAAGCGATGTACACTACGCTAACTACGCTATCCCAGAAGTCACTGGGAGGTTGAAAACCGTAGAAGAAGAAACTTCGCCCACTAAGTGTGACATCTGATACTCACTCGGATAAATTAATTTCATATAGTAAAATGATCGACAACCACATCTATGTGCTTGTTAGTGAATGGGAATGGAGACAGCGGCCAGGGAGAGATTATTTTGATATTTGTTTAGTGATAACAGGGGAACAGTAACAGGGTCAGATGTCCTGATGTATATTTTCCGACCGTTTCTATACAAACCTTAAAAAGCAGCTGCATTAAAACGCAAATGCAGACTGTTTAGTAAATAAAACATGTACATATGACATTGATGTAAACATCCGGGTCACAAAACAGACAAGATGGTGGCGTTGTAGTACGTCTGAATGGTGCTACTGCTAGTTAGCTTGATATGTAGTAGCTACTACTGTAACGGTCCAGTAGTAGGGACTCAGTAGTAGCAGTGTGTACTAAGGATTCAGATGCAGCCGTAGAGTTAATTCTGTTTAATTAAGACAGCTAACAGCCTGTTATAAGGAACGCAACTGATGACTCTGTCTCTTCTTTTCCTGTGTAAACAGGATATATCTCCTGTCAACAAGTAACTCGTTTTGAGGCTTGTAAAAAAATTCACTGTAAAACTGTTACTCAACCATCAAAAAGCTTGAAAAACTGAAATGAGAATGTATAATGAATTGATTTCAATGTGTTTGATCACGTGTAGATTATCAGCCGTTAATAAAATACATTAATATTATTGCTAACTGTCTGAGTCTGAGGGTTTGTTCTTTGATAATTCATCTGATCTTCTGGTCAAGAAAAGAAATGTATAGGAAGTGATTTATGGGACATTTCAAATTTGTTGATTTTATTTAGAAGTTAAAGGAATTTTCCTTTTATTTTCTTCCCATTTTCAATTAATTTATTCCCAATATGTCTTTTGTTTACTTGATACCTAGCTTAATATTTTATTTTATTAATTCCAAATATATTTTTATGATATGGTATTGTATTTTATTACCAACGTCCAATTTTATTTTTTTCTATTTAATTTATTTAATGCAATTTAATGGAATCAGTGGAGACTTTTAATTAAGTCTCCATCATTTGTGTATTTTACTAATTAATCTTGTCAGCGAACAAACAGAGAAACTACTTCGTCTCCTCACTGTTCACTTGTTCTTTTCTCTGTTCAGGAAGAAGCTGATGAGATCAACCTGATCCAGACCGATCCAGACCGATCCAGACCGATCCAGACCGATCCATACGACCATGGACAGTGACGGGCAAGTAGATCATCATCACCCTAAACTTAAATAAAGACGTCATCTCTATGATCAGAGGTGAAGATTCAACACTGATGGTGAAGTTTGATCAATCACAAGTTTCATTATGATTCAGTATTATATCTATTCATCTATATCATTCAGTAATTCATTGTTAACTATTTGGTTGTGAAAAGAGACGGTCAAACTCGATAGGTTGTTAAATTAGGGTATATGTCCTAGTCTGAGGTGTCGATGATTTCCTGTGTTTCTTTCAGGGAAAAAAGTACTTGCAGTTGTTTCCATTGAAAGGTGTTTTTGCGTATGAGCCGTAATTCTCGTAAAGTCTAATCATATCTTATGATATTTATTGAAATTTTATTTTTAAATTATATTTCTAATTAATGTAATTGATTTAATGTAATGTAATGTAAGGTAATTTAATCCCCCATATGATTTTCATTGTATAGTATTGTATTGTATTACCCAAGTCCATTTTCATTCCCTTATTTTATGTATTAAATTTGATTTAATTCACATAATACTAGTAGAAAATCTATCAATGAACAGAGTTACAGCCTGTGTTCACTACCCCTACTGAACACACTGGTATTACGCAAGAAGAAATCCAATTTTCTTGCACATTTCTTGAATAAAAAATATCATAAAATACAATAAAAATAACATAGAATTTAAATTGAACAGGGTCATTTGACAGAGAGAGAGACAACAGTTATTGTTTTGTTGTTTCTATTCAACTGGTTTTGTTTTTATTGTTATTTTTATGTAAAAATGTTATGTAACCGCCTCTAATTTAGGCCACGTGAGGGGCCGTACATCCTTCTGAAACTTTGACAATATTCGCCCAAATTTAACCCAAAAATGGTTTTGCTATCTAAGAATAAATATCAGTTTGAGTGGAAGAGCTCCACAATCTGAAAATATGTCTCAAAACACTTGTAGAAGTCTAGAAACATATTTCTCATGTTTGAGTTTTGATTTTCTCGCCCCGGTTTCCATTTTAGTCAGTGGAGGACGGTGGTGGTGTGACTGACATTATGACATCACATGTCATGTTGTGATGTGTCCCCAGTGGAGGACGGTGGTGGTGTGACTGACATTATGACATCACATGTCATGTTGTGATGTGTCCCCAGTGGAGGACGGTGGTGGTGTGACTGACATTATGACATGTTGTGACATCATCTTTCATCTTTGTCCTTTAATGTTTGAAACTCTGTAAGTAGGAGTCAAGCTTCCCAACCTTAATTCTACAAACCCTTTCTACGTGCGATCACAGTGATTTGTTACAAACACAAACACAACGACGTAATGTCAACGGATAGAAATCAAACACTAACCCTAGAAATGTCCGGCGTCACGGTGAACGACCTTCAGCCAATAGTTGAATCCTTGTTTGAAAGGATGACGCTAAGACAATGGCAACTAATCCGATCAGGTGAACCCGATGACGAGACACTTGTCTTATTTGCAGATATGCTTTTGGCTGTAACGTCCCTTTTGTCCAAATCTTTGTTAAGATCTGTGACTCGGAGAGAGACAAAGATTTCTGAGAGCATTGTAAGGAGAAGCCTGGGAGACTCGCTTTCTCAGAGCTTTTCCAAGGCTTTAGCCGAACAGCTGAAAGACCAGGACCAGGCCCAGATTAATGATGAAGACCTGACTTTCAGTTTGGAGCAGGTGACAGGCTCCATTGTGGCAGAGGTGACAAACAGCATCAACGCTTCACTCTCTCACTTCAGTCTCTCAGAAGAGCCCACTGTCGGCCGTGTCACTCCTCCTGAAAAGCTGCAAAAGATGATCAGTCAAACCTCCTCACTGTTTGAGTCAATCTTGACACGGGTAAAGACTCTGTTTAGAGTCAAAGGTAAATGGAGAAGAGACCGGTCGGCGGACTCGAAGTCCCTGGACTTCATTACCACGATCGACTCTCACTTCTCCGGACGATGACAGTGACAATGATGAAACAAAGACCCCGGACGTGAGGAGGACGAGAACCATCTCGGTTCTGCACATAGTGATGAGTTACCAGTCAGATCCGAATCACAAACCACCTCAATAGGCATTTTCCCTGAGGAAGACACTGACGGTGGTATTAACAAAGACATCGAGAGTCTAATCGACCAGGAGTTCAGGCCGATTTTGGAAAGTCTTTTGGCTGATGTGCCAAACGCTCAGTACCAGCAGATGAAGGCTGAAACTTCTGAGGAGATCAGGATGGTGGCACAAGACATCGTTGAGTGTCTTATTGAGAATGTGGTGAGTCTGGTTGAGACAGAAAGTTCAGATTCTAAGGAAACAACGCCCAAGGTGGAATATGCCTTGAATTTCAAAAAAGCCAACGTGAAGCTGAAGATGTTTTTCGCAAAGACATTTGAAAAAGCATCTTTTCTTCGGATGGTGACACGGCTTAAGAGCAAATTCCAACAGGCAGGCAAACTGGAAAGTGCAGAGTCGGTGCAGTCTCTCATGGATAAAGTTGGATCTCTGCTTCTGACTGAGGACGAAGATAAAGAAGGAGGACAGGTTTATGCAGATCAGAGACTGGTGAAAGAAGAACCTCACAAAGACGTCACAGACCCACGTCCACTCAGCAACCTCCTCTACTCGTACATTAGCGGGGAGGAGATAACAAGATCACCTGGACTGGCCTCCTTCGGCGATACTCATACAATACCTGCTCCTCAGGCCAGTTCTGAAATGTACGCTGACATTCAGAGGGAAGTGATCAGCCACATCTCACTGGTGAACTGGTGGACCAAGTGTCAGACTTCCAGCCCCATGAACCGGGTCACGTTTTCTCTGATGGACAGCCAGTCGCTGCTAATGGCACAATCACATCCGTCCATTACAGCACTTTCAGAGGCTCCAGCTCCTTCTGTTCAGGCTCCAGCTCCTTCAGAGGAGGCTCCAGCTCCTTCAGAGGAGGCTCCAGCTCCTTCAGTTGAGGCTCCAGCTCTTTCAGAGGAGGCTCCAGCTCCTTCAGATGAGGCTCCAGCTCCTTCAGATGAGGCTCCAGCTCCTTCAGTTGAGGCTCCAGCTCCTTCAGAGGAGGTTCCAGCTCCTTCAGTTGAGTCTCCAGCTCCTTCAGAGGAGGTTCCAGCTCCTTCAGAGGAGGCTCCAGCTCCTTCCGTTGAGGCTCCAGCTCCTTCAGAGGAGGCTCCAGCTCCTTCAGTTGAGGCTCCAGCTCCTTCAGAGGAGGCTACAGTTCCTTCAGAGGTTGTAGTTTCTAGCTTTGAATCTACAAAGGTGAAAAACGAGATGTTGGTCAGGATCCTCACTGAAGCACTGGTTAGCCGAGCCTACAGAAAAGCCAAGGTGGGATGGAGTGTTGAAGACCCAAAGGACATCATCCGGAGTCTTTACCAGAAGATATTGGCCCAGTTGAATGATAATGAGTTCAACTTCATGTCAGAGAAATTAATCCAACTTGACAAATTAATTTACAAAGACTTACTCAAGACCTGGTGTAAGTTGGAGATACTGACTGAAATGACTTTAATGACGCCAGAACTAGAAGACGCCATCATCTCATCTCTCAGGCGTCACCTGACACCACACAAACCTAGCGCCATCTGTAGGTTCTTCTCCTCCGTTAAGAAGGCCTTCTCCAGCCCCTTCAGGAGGACGATGCGTTAATTGCACGCACTTTTTTTCTGTAACCCCGTCCCCCCAAGCCCAACCTCCACCTCCACCTCCACCCCAGCCCAACCCCAACTTCCACCACAACCCAATCTCCACCACAACCTCCACCACAACCCATCCTCCACCCCATCCCCAATCCAGCCTCCACCTCCACCTCATCCCCAACCCAAACCCCCCCACCCCCCCAGAGCTGTTATGGTTTTCTCCGGGTGCTCCGGTTCTCCTACGGTATTCACACCAAAAAATCCCCTGTCTGGGTTCAGGCAGGACTCAAGCTCTAGGGACCACTCCAGCAGACATCAAGAGGGCAAGGTTTCCATTGCGATCCTTACCCTTCATGTTGTCTGGTGAGGTGAGGTGGGTTATCATATGTCAACATAACTGACTTCATGAGAGATGGACTTAAGCTCTCAGGGTCACCTTAATGGGTAAGAGGGTTACGGCAACGCAATCTGGACCTGGTAACTAAGGCTGCCCAGCCCCTAAATATCAATATTACTGATCTCTGACAGATGAACTTAAGCTCTCAGGGTCACCTTAACGGGCAACAGGGTTATGGGTTTTCTCCGGGTGCTCCGGTTTCCCCAATTACTCGATTAGAGTAATAAAAAACAAAAACAAACAAAAAACTAAACCCTTTGTTCTGTGAAAGATCCTTAATTGTGCTTTGGTTTTACTGTCCAGGGTCTCTATGTTGACAGGAGCTGAGTTGAAGCTAGCATGGAGGTACACAGCTGACTAGCATTAGCCAGGTTTTACATAAATGCTAATGTTAGCACCAGCGTTGGTTGTACTAAACAAGGTTCTATGGTGTAACGGTTAGCACTCTGGACTCTAAGTCCAGCGATCTGAGTTCAAATCTCAGTGGGACCTGATTCACTGTACAGCAACGTTAGTGAACATAGACTCTTACTCTGTTTATTGATAGATTTTCCACTAGTATTATGTACGTGTCTGTACATTACTTTAACGTTTCAGTACCTCTCATCATGGAGTCATTTTCATATGGTACAACACAATCAGTAGATTTAGTTTAATTTAGTTAAAAGTTTTTTCTTCATAATATTCTTTCACAATTTGTGAAGACCAGACAAAAATGATCATTCAGCTAAAAATGTCCTCACAATGTTGGTGTTACATCAGGTGTTGATGTTCACAATTAGTAATATGTAATATATTGATATAAAGACATGAAGTGTGAGGGAGAGACAGAGACAGAGAAAAGAAGTGCAGTGCATCATGGGAGTTTCCCAGCAGTCTAATCCTACAACAGCTTAACTAAAGGATGGTTCAGTCAGGTCCATGTGTCTGCCTCCTGGACCCAAACTGGGAATAAAGAGAGAAAAAGGTGCTGACTTCAGGTTTGGAGGCAAGTATGCAAGCGATGTACACTACGCTAACTACGCTATCCCAGAAGTCACCGGGAGGTTGAAAACCGTAGAAGAAGAAACTTCGCCCGCTAAGTGTGACATCTGATACTCACTCGGATAAATTAATTTCGTATATTAAAGTGATTGACAACCACATCTATGTGCTTGTTAGTGAATGGGAATGGAGACAGCGGCCAGGGAGAGATTATTTTGATATTTTTACAATTTTATTCAAATGTGTTTAGTGATAACAGGGGAGCAGCAAAAGCGTCAGATGTCCTGTGATGTATAACTTCCTTTTCCGACCGTTTCTATACAAACCTTAAAAAGCGATTGCATTAAAATGCAAATGCAGACTGTTAAGTAAATAAAAGCCACGTGTACTTCAGTAGATAAAACATGTACATAGTCGTTCACGTCACCAACGTGAGTAAAAAGTCGCCGCTATGACTGCGATGCTAACTAGCCGTGGTAGCTAACCCTCCGCCTCAAGCCGAAAAATCATGACGTTGATGTAAACATCCGGGTCACAAAACAGACAAGATGGCGGCGTTGTAGTACGTCTGAATGGTGCTACTGCTAGTTAGCTTGATATGTAGTAGCTACTACTGTAACGGTCCAGTAGTAGGGACTCAGTAGTAGCAGTGTGTACTAAGGATTCGGATGCAGCCTCCGTCTCTTCTTTTCCTGTGTAAACAGGTAAGTAAAGCGCGTTAACTGACCGCAGTTCAAGTATAAGGACTGTTTTGTATGTATGAATGAAGTTTGTTAATGGAGATATTATGTTGTAAACCGTGAGAAGCGAAGTGGAAGTAGTCTCGCTTTCCCACGGAAAATGGCGGTCTGTCGATATTTTCATTTGGTTTTATGTGAGTTGTTATCTGAATGTTTATGCTAAAGTTACTCATTCAGGTTAGAATCGGGTGTTGATAGGTAGTTTACACGATTGTTTACATATGCAAAACGTGTTCAAACAGGCAGTAGTATGGTTAAGAACTATACAATAGAAGTTGAGCGTTAAAAACACGAGCAAAACATTATTTAGCTGGTTAAAATAGTCACTCGGATTAATTACTTATAGTAAACAGTGATCGACAACCACATCTGTGTGTTTGTTAGTGAACGACTGTTTCTATATACAACCTTAAAAAATGGAGACATCGGTAAATAAAACATGTACATAGTCGTTCACGTCACCAACGTGAGTAAAAAGTCGCCGCTATGACTGCGATGCTAACTAGCCGTGGTAGCTAACCCTCCGCTTCAAGCCGTAAAATCACGACGTTGATGTAAACATCCGGGTCACAAAACAGACAAGATGGCGGCGTTGTAGTACGTCTGAATGGTGCTACTGCTAGTTAGCTTGATATGTAGTAGCTACTACTGTAACGGTCCAGTAGTAGGGACTCAGTAGTAGCAGTGTGTACTAAGGATTCAGATGCAGCCGTAGAGTTAATTCTGTTTAATTAAGACAGCTAACAGCCTGTTATAAGGAACGCAACTGATGACTCTGTCTCTTCTTTTCCTGTGTAAACAGGATATATCTCCTGTCAACAAGTAACTCGTTTTGAGGCTTGTAAAAAATTCACTGTAAAACTGTTACTCAACCATCAAGAAGCTTGAAAAACTGAAAGGAGAATGTATAATGAATTAATTTCAATGTGTTTGATCACTCAAAGTTTTCATCAAAAACACAAACTAGTGTTCAGTCCCGTTTTGTATCAGGAGCATCTCAAGTTCATCTTGACTCACGTCATTTATTGTCTTATTACGCTAAATCTCACCTTCTGTTTGAACAAAACGCAGCTGCACAATTCAACAAATACTACAAGACAAGAATATTATTAACCTCACTTTACTCTTGTCAGTGGTAGTAGTGGTAGAAATGTTTTCATCCATTTCTGAGTCATTTGAATGGGCAGATTCTGATTTGCTGCTCTGTATCCTCTTTCAGTCATATATAGATTATCAGCCGTTAATAAAATACATTAATATTATTGCTAACTGTCTGAGTCTGAGGGTTTGTTCTTTGATAATTCATCTGATCTTCTGGTCAAGAAAAGAAATGTATAGGAAGTGATTTATGGGACATTTCAAATTTGTTGATTTTATTTAGAAGTTAAAGGAATTTTCCTTTTATTTTCTTCCCATTTTCAATTAATTTATTCCCAATATGTCTTTTGTTTACTTGATACCTAGCTTAATATTTTATTTTATTAATTCCAAATATATTTTTATGATATGGTATTGTATTTTATTACCAACGTCCAATTTTATTTTTTTCTATTTAATTTATTTAATGCAATTTAATGGAATCAGTGGAGACTTTTAATTAAGTCTCCATCATTTGTGTATTTTACTAATTAATCTTGTCAGCGAACAAACAGAGAAACTACTTCGTCTCCTCACTGTTCACTTGTTCTTTTCTCTGTTCAGGAAGAAGCTGATGAGATCAACCTGATCCAGACCGATCCAGACCGATCCAGACCGATCCAGACCGATCCAGACCGATCCATACGACCATGGACAGTGACGGGCAAGTAGATCATCATCACCCTAAACTTAAATAAAGACGTCATCTCTATGATCAGAGGTGAAGATTCAACACTGATGGTGAAGTTTGATCAATCACAAGTTTCATTATGATTCAGTATTATATCTATTCATCTATATCATTCAGTAATTCATTGTTAACTATTTGGTTGTGAAAAGAGACGGTCAAACTCGATAGGTTGTTAAATTAGGGTATATGTCCTAGTCTGAGGTGTCGATGATTTCCTGTGTTTCTTTCAGGGAAAAAAGTACTTGCAGTTGTTTCCATTGAAAGGTGTTTTTGCGTATGAGCCGTAATTCTCGTAAAGTCTAATCATATCTTATGATATTTATTTAAATTTTATTTTTAAATTATATTTCTAATTAATGTAATTGATTTAATGTAATGTAATGTAATGTAAGGTAATTTAATCCCCCATATGATTTTCATTGTATAGTATTGTATTGTATTACCCAAGTCCATTTTCATTCCCTTATTTTATGTATTAAATTTGATTTAATTCACATAATACTAGTAGAAAATCTATCAATGAACAGAGTTACAGCCTGTGTTCACTACCCCTACTGAACACACTGGTATTACGCAAGAAGAAATCCAATTTTCTTGCACATTTCTTGAATAAAAAATATCATAAAATACAATAAAAATAACATAGAATTTAAATTGAACAGGGTCATTTGACAGAGAGAGAGACAACAGTTATTGTTTTGTTGTTTCTATTCAACTGGTTTTGTTTTTATTGTTATTTTTATGTAAAAATGTTATGTAACCGCCTCTAATTTAGGCCACGTAGGGGCCGTACATCCTTCTGAAACTTTGACAATATTCGGCCCAAATTTAACCCAAAATGGTTTTGCTATCTAAGAATAAATATCAGTTTGAGTGGAAGAGCTCCACAATCTGAAAATATGTCTCAAAACACTTGTAGAAGTCTAGAAACATATTTCTCATGTTTGAGTTTTGATTTTCTCGCCCCGGTTTCCATTTTAGTCAGTGGAGGACGGTGGTGGTGTGACTGACATTATGACATCACATGTCATGTTGTGATGTGTCCCCAGTGGAGGACGGTGGTGGTGTGACTGACATTATGACATGTTGTGACATCATCTTTCATCTTTGTCCTTTAATGTTTGAAACTCTGTAAGTAGGAGTCAAGCTTCCCAACCTTAATTCTACAAACCCTTTCTACGTGCGATCACAGTGATTTGTTACAAACACAAACACAACGACGTAATGTCAATGGATAGAAATCAAACACTAACCCTAGAAATGTCCGGCGTCACGGTGAACGACCTTCAGCCAATAGTTGAATCCTTGTTTGAAAGGATGACGCTAAGACAATGGCAACTAATCCGATCAGGTGAACCCGATGACAGAGACACTTGTCTTATTTGCAGATATGCTTTTGGCTGTAACGTCCCTTTTGTCCAAATCTTTGTTAAGATCTGTGACTCGGAGAGAGACAAAGATTTCTGAGAGCATTGTAAGGAGAAGCCTGGGAGACTCGCTTTCTCAGAGCTTTTCCAAGGCTTTAGCCGAACAGCTGAAAGACCAGGACCAGGCCCAGATTAATGATGAAGACCTGACTTTCAGTTTGGAGCAGGTGACAGGCTCCATTGTGGCAGAGGTGACAAACAGCATCAACGCTTCACTCTCTCACTTCAGTCTCTCAGAAGAGCCCACTGTCGGCCGTGTCACTCCTCCTGAAAAGCTGCAAAAGATGATCAGTCAAACCTCCTCACTGTTTGAGTCAATCTTGACACGGGTAAAGACTCTGTTTAGAGTCAAAGGTAAATGGAGAAGAGACCGGTCGGCGGACTCGAAGTCCCTGGACTTCATTACCACGATCGACTCTCACTTCTCCGACGATGACAGTGACAATGATGAAACAAAGACCCCGGACCGTGAGGACGAGAACCATCTCGGTTCTGCACATAGTGATGAGTTACCAGTCAGATCCGAATCACAAACCACCTCAATAGGCATTTTCCCTGAGGAAGACACTGACGGTGGTATTAACAAAGACATCGAGAGTCTAATCGACCAGGAGTTCAGGCCGATTTTGGAAAGTCTTTTGGCTGATGTGCCAAACGCTCAGTACCAGCAGATGAAGGCTGAAACTTCTGAGGAGATCAGGATGGTGGCACAAGACATCGTTGAGTGTCTTATTGAGAATGTGGTGAGTCTGGTTGAGACAGAAAGTTCAGATTCTAAGGAAACAACGCCCAAGGTGGAATATGCCTTGAATTTCAAAAAAGCCAACGTGAAGCTGAAGATGTTTTTCGCAAAGACATTTGAAAAAGCATCTTTTCTTCGGATGGTGACACGGCTTAAGAGCAAATTCCAACAGGCAGGCAAACTGGAAAGTGCAGAGTCGGTGCAGTCTCTCATGGATAAAGTTGGATCTCTGCTTCTGACTGAGGACGAAGATAAAGAAGGAGGACAGGTTTATGCAGATCAGAGACTGGTGAAAGAAGAACCTCACAAAGACGTCACAGACCCACGTCCACTCAGCAACCTCCTCTACTCGTACATTAGCGGGGAGGAGATAACAAGATCACCTGGACTGGCCTCCTTCGGCGATACTCATACAATACCTGCTCCTCAGGCCAGTTCTGAAATGTACGCTGACATTCAGAGGGAAGTGATCAGCCACATCTCACTGGTGAACTGGTGGACCAAGTGTCAGACTTCCAGCCCCATGAACCGGGTCACGTTTTCTCTGATGGACAGCCAGTCGCTGCTAATGGCACAATCACATCCGTCCATTACAGCACTTTCAGAGGCTCCAGCTCCTTCAGTTGAGGCTCCAGCTCCTTCAGAGGAGGCTCCAGCTCCTTCAGAGGAGGTTCCAGCTCCTTCAGTTGAGGCTCCAGCTCCTTCAGAGGAGGTTCCAGCTCCTTCAGAGGAGGCTCCAGCTCCTTCAGAGGAGGCTCCAGCTCCTTCAGATGAGGCTCCAGCTCCTTCAGAGGAGGCTCCAGCTCCTTCAGAGGAGGCTCCAGCTCCTTCAGTTGAGGCTCCAGCTCCTTCAGAGGAGGCTACAGTTCCTTCAGAGGTTGTAGTTTCTAGCTTTGAATCTACAAAGGTGAAAAAAGAGATGTTGGTCAGGATCCTCACTGAAGCACTGGTTAGCCGAGCCTACAGAAAAGCCAAGGTGGGATGGAGTGTTGAAGACCCAAAGGACATCATCCGGAGTCTTTACCAGAAGATATTGGCCCAGTTGAACGATAATGAGTTCAACTTCATGTCAGAGAAATTAATCCAACTTGACAAATTAATTTACAAAGACTTACTCAAGACCTGGTGTAAGTTGGAGATACTGACTGAAATGACTTTAATGACGCCAGAACTAGAAGACGCCATCATCTCATCTCTCAGGCGTCACCTGACACCACGCAAACCTAGCGCCATCTGTAGGTTCTTCTCCTCCGTTAAGAAGGCCTTCTCCAGCCCCTTCAGGAGGACGATGCGTTAATTGCACGCACTTTTTTCTGTAACCCCGTCCCCCCAAGCCCAACCTCCACCTCCACCTCCACCCCAGCCCAACCCCAACTTCCACCACAACCCAATCTCCACCACAACCCATCCTCCACCCCATCCCCAATCCAGCCTCCACCTCCACCTCATCCCCAACCCAAACCCCCCCACCCCCCAGAGCTGTTATGGTTTTCTCCGGGTGCTCCGGTTCTCCTACGGTATTCACACCAAAAAATCCCCTGTCTGGGTTCAGGCAGGACTCAAGCTCTAGGGACCACTCCAGCAGACATCAAGAGGGCAAGGTTTCCATTGCGATCCTTACCCTTCATGTTGTCTGGTGAGGTGAGGTGGGTTATATCAACATAACTGACTTCAAGATGGACTGACTCTCAGGGAGAGATGGACTTAAGCTCTCATGGGTTTCCTTCAATGGGTAAGAGGTTGCCCGGCCCGGCAACGCAATCTGGACCTGGTAACTAAGGCTGCCCAGCCCTAAATATCAATATTACTGATCTCTGACAGATGAACTTAAGCTCTCAGGGTCACCTTAACGGGCAACAGGGTTATGGGTTTCTCCCGGTGCTCCGGTTTCCCCAATTACTCGATTAGAGTAATAAAAACAAAAACAAACAAAAAACTAAACCCTTTGTTCTGTGAAAGATCCTTAATTGTGCTTTGGTTTTACTGTCCAGGGTCTCTATGTTGACAGGAGCTGAGTTGAAGCTAGCATGGAGGTACACAGCTGACTAGCATTAGCCAGGTTTTACATAAATGCTAATGTTAGCACCAGCGTTGGTTGTACTAAACAAGGTTCTATGGTGTAACGGTTAGCACTCTGGACTCTAAGTCCAGCGATCTGAGTTCAAATCTCAGTGGGACCTGATTCACCGTACAACAACGTTAGTGAACATAGACTCTTACTCTGTTTATTGATAGATTTTCCACTAGTATTATGTACGTATCTGTACATTACTTTAACGTTTCAGTACCTCTCATCATGGAGTCATTTTCATATGGTACAACACAATCAGTAGATTTAGTTTCATTTAGTTAAAAGTTTTTTCTTCATAATATTCTTTCACAATTTGTGAAGACCAGACAAAAATGATCATTCAGCTAAAAATGTCCTCACAATGTTGGTGTTACATCAGGTGTTGATGTTCACAATTAGTAATATGTAATATATTGATATAAAGACATGAAGTGTGAGGGAGAGACAGAGACAGAGAAAAGAAGTGCAGTGCATCATGGGAGTTTCCCAGCAGTCTAATCCTACAACAGCTTAACTAAAGGATGGTTCAGTCAGGTCCATGTGTCTGCCTCCTGGACCCAAACTGGGAATAAAGAGAGAAAAAGGTGCTGACTTCAGGTTTGGAGGCAAGTATGCAAGCGATGTACACTACGCTAACTACGCTATCCCAGAAGTCACCGGGAGGTTGAAAACCGTAGAAGAAGAAACTTCGCCCGCTAAGTGTGACATCTGATACTCACTCGGATAAATTAATTTCGTATATTAAAGTGATTGACAACCACATCTATGTGCTTGTTAGTGAATGTGAATGGAGACAGCGGCCAGGGAGAGATTATTTTGATATTTTTACAATTTTATTCAAATGTGTTTAGTGATAACAGGGGAGCAGCAAAAGCGTCAGATGTCCTGTGATGTATAACTTCCTTTTCCGACCGTTTCTATACAAACCTTAAAAAGCGATTGCATTAAAATGCAAATGCAGACTGTTAAGTAAATAAAAGCCACGTGTACTTCAGTAGATAAAACATGTACATAGTCGTTCACGTCACCAACGTGAGTAAAAAGTCGCCGCTATGACTGCGATGCTAACTAGCCGTGGTAGCTAACCCTCCGCCTCAAGCCGCAAAATCATGACGTTGATGTAAACATCCGGGTCACAAAACAGACAAGATGGCGGCGTTGTAGTACGTCTGAATGGTGCTACTGCTAGTTAGCTTGATATGTAGTAGCTACTACTGTAACGGTCCAGTAGTAGGGACTCAGTAGTAGCAGTGTGTACTAAGGATTCGGATGCAGCCTCCGTCTCTTCTTTTCCTGTGTAAACAGGTAAGTAAAGCGCGTTAACTGACCGCAGTTCAAGTATAAGGACTGTTTTGTATGTATGAATGAAGTTTGTTAATGGAGAT